>CM039673.1:292248519-292868111 GCA_022496015.1 Hordeum marinum | reverse complement strand
AATGTTATTTGGTGTTTTGCGTTGATCATGAACGTGATTAGATCATGTTTATTACAACATGGTTATTCATTTAAGTTAGAGAATTATGGTTATTCTGTTTGCATGAATAATACCTTCAATGATCATGCACCCAGTGAAAATCGTTTGTTGAATCTTGATCGCAGTCTACACATGTTCATAACATTGATGCCAAAAGATACAAAGTTAATAATGATAGTACCACATACTTGTGGCACTGCCGCCAAATTTCATATTGGTATAAAGCGCATGAAGAAACTCCATGCTGATGAATCTTTGGACTCATTCGATTTCGAATCGGTTGAGACATGCTAACCATGCCTCTTGGGCAAGATGACTAAGTACCCCCCGTTTTCCGATGGATGGAGCAGGCAAGTGATTTATTGGAAATGATACATGTTGATGTATGCAATCCAATGAGTCTTGTAGCGTGCGGTGCATATCGTTATTTTCTTACCTTCACTGATGATTTGAGTAGATATAGTGTATATTTACTTAATGAAACACAAGTCTGAATCATTTGAAAAGTTCAAGCAAATTCAGAGTGAAGTTTAAGATCATCGTGACAAGAAGATAAAATGTCTGTGATATGATCGTGGAGGTGAATACCTGAGTTACGAGTTTGGCATACAAATTTAGACAATGTGAAAGTCGTTTCACAACTCACGCCACCTAGAACACCATAGTGTGATGGTGTGTCCGAACGTCATAGTCGTGCTCTATTGGATATGGTGCAGGCTATGATGTCTCTTATCATTTTGCTACTATAGTTTTTGGGGTTATGCATTAGAGACAACTACATTCACTTTAAATAGGGCACCATCTAAATCCGTTGAGATGACACCGTGTGAATTATGGTTTGATAGAAACCTAAGCTGTCATTTCTTAATGTTTGAGGCTGCGACGCTTGTGTGGAAAAAAATTCACCTAATGAGCTCGAACCCAAGCGGACAAATGCATCTTCATAGATTACCCTAAGAACAGTTGGGTGAACCTTCTATCTCAGATCCAAGCATAAAGTGTTTGCTTCTAAAACGGGTCCTTTCCCGAGAAAAAGTTTCTCTAGAAAGAATTGAGTGGGAGGAAGATAGAACTTGATGAGGTTGTTGAACCTTTGTTTCAATCAGAGAGTAGCGCAGCGCAGAAAGATGTTTCTGTGGAACCTACGTCAGTTGAAGAGGAAGTAAATGATGATGATCATGAAGCTTCGGATCAAGTTACTATCAAACCTCGTAGGTCGACAAGGATGTGTACTACTCCTGAGCGGTACGACAACCCTGTCTTGGAGGTCATGTTGTTGGACAACGATGAACCTACGAGCTGTGGAGAAGCGATGATGGGCCTGAATTCCGACAAATGGTTAGAGGCCATGAAATCCGAGATAGGATCCATGTATGAAAACCAAGTATAGACTTTGGTGGACTTGCTCATTGGACGGCAAGTCGTTGAGTACAAATGGATCTTTAAAATGAAGACACACGCTCATGGTGAATGTCACCGATTATAAAGCTTGACTTGTCGCAAAGAAGTTTTCGGCAAGTTCAAGGAGTTGACTATGATGAGACTTTCCCACTCGTAGCGATGCTAAAGTTTGTTGAAATTATGTTAGCAGTTGCTGCATTTTTCAATTATGAAATCTGGCACATGGATGTCAAAACATCATTTCCTTAATGGTTTACTTGAGGAAAGGTTGTATGTGATACAACCAGAAGGTTTTTTCAATCCTAAGGATGCTAAAAGGTGAGCAAGCTTTAGTGATCCTTCTATGGACTGAAGCAAGCATCTCGGAGTTGGAATATACACTTTGATGAAGTGATCAAAGTTTTTGAGTCTATACAAAGTTTATGAGAAACTTGTATTTACAATTAAGTGAGTGGGAGCACTGTAGAGTTTCTGGTAAGCATATGTGGTTGACATATTGTTGATCGGAAATGATGTAGAATTTCTGGAAAGCATAAATGGTTGTTTGAAAAGAGTTTTTGAAAGGAAGATTTGGATAAAGCTACCTAATTGTTGAGCATCAAGATCTATAGAGATAGATCAAGATGCTTGATGAGACATCCAATGAGTACATACCTTGACAAGATTTTGAAAGAGTTCAAAATGGATCAATCAGAGAAAGAGTTCTCGCCTGATTTGTAAGGTGTGGAGTTGAGTGAGACTCAAAGCTCGACAACGGCAGAAGAAAGAGAAAGGACGAACGTCGTCCCCTATGCCTTAGTCATAGGCTCTATATTATGCCATGTTGTGTACCGCACCTGGTGTGTGCCTTGCCATGAGTCTGTCAAGGGATACAAAAGTGATCCAGGAGTGGATCACTGGACAGCAGTCAAGATTATCCTTAGTAACTAAAAGACTAAGGAGATGTTTCTCTATTATGGAGGTGATGAAGAGTTCGTCGTAAAGAGTTATGTCGATGCAAGCTTTAACACCAATACGGATGACTCGTAGTAGCAATCTAGATATGTATAGTGGAGCAGCCATTTGGAATAGTACCAAGTGGAGTGTGGTAGCATTGTTTACGGTTTGACATAGAGATTTGCAAAGTACACACGGATCTGAATGTCGCAGACTCGTTGACTATAAGACCTCTCTCACATGCAAAGCATGATCGAGCCCCAGAACTCATTGGGTGTTAGATTCATAACAATGCGAATCACATGGTGATGTGAACTAGATTACTGACTCTCACGCAAGTGGGAGACTGTTGGAAATATGCCCTAGAGGCAATAATAAATTAGTTATTATCATATTTCCTTGTTCATGATAATCGTTTATTATCCATGCTATAATTGTATTGATCGGAGACTTAGATGCATGTGTGGATACATAGATAAACCATGTCCCTGGTATGCCTCTAATAGACTAGCTCGTTGAACAAAGATGGCTATGGTTTCCTAGTCATGGACATGAGATGTCATTTGGTAACGGGATCACATCATAAGGAGAATGATGAGATGGACAAGACCCAAACTACAAACGTAGCATATGATCGTGTCAATTTATTGCTACTGTTTTCTGCATGTCAAGTATATGTTCCTATGACCATGAGATCATGCAACTCACTGACACCGGAGGAGTACCTTGTGTGTATCAAATGTCGCAACGTAACTGGGTGACTATAAAGGTGCTCTACAGGCATCTCCGAGGGTGTCTGTTGGGTTGGCATGGATCAAGACTGGGATTTGTTACTCCGTGTGACGGAGAGGTATCTCAGGGCCCACTCGGTAATACAACATCACAATAAGCCTTGCAAGCAATGTGACTAAGTGTTAGTCACAGGATCTTGTGTTACGGAACGATAAAAGAGACTTTCCAGTAACAAGGTTGAACTAGGTATGGAGATACCGACGATCGAATCTCGGGCAAGTAACATACCGAAGAACAAAGGGAACATCATACGGGATTAACTGAATCCTTGACATAGAGGTTCGACCGATAAAGATCTTCGTAGAATATGTAGGAACCAATATGGGCATCCAGGTCCCGCTATTGGTTATTGACCGTAGAGGTGTCTCGGTCATGTCTACATAGTTCTCGAACCCGCAGGGTCTGCACTCTTATGGTTCGGTGACGTTTCGGTAGTATAGAGTTATGTATGGTGGTGACCGAAGGTTGTTCGGAGTCCCGGATGAGATCCCGGACATCATGAGGAGCTCCGGAATGGTCCGAAGGTAAAGATTGATATATAGTAAGTCCTATTTTGGTCGCCGGACAAGTTTTGGGCTCATCGGTAATGTACCGGGAGTGCGGTAGTGTATCGGGAGACCATCGGGAGGGGTATTTCGACCCAAGAGGCTACATGGGTTCTGGGAGAGTGAATACCATCCCTTAGTGGGCTGGTGTAAGTCCCACACAAGGCCCATGCGGCTGGGAAGAAAAGCCTAAAGAGAAAAGGTGGGAGAAGGCAAAAAGGCAAAAATAAGGAGGAGTCCTAGTCCTACTAGGATTGGAGGAGGAATCCTCCTCTCCTCCTTGGTTCAGCCGACCCAAGGGCTGGCTCCTTGGGATCTAAGCCTCCTCATCCTCTCCTCCTATATATACTAGAGGGTTTTAGGGTTTTGGCACAGATTTTCAGCCATGTGCTACCCGTTCCTCTAGTGCATAGTTTCTCTTCTAGATCGGTTTTCTGAAGTGCTTGGCGAAGCCCTGCCGGAATTGCTCCACCACCATCGCGGGCAGCGCTGTCACGCTGCCGGAGAACTCGTCTACCTCTCCTCTCCCTCTTGCTGGATCAAGAAGGCGGAGATCGTCATCGAGTTGTATGTGTGCTGAACGCGGAGGTGTCGTCCGTTCGGCGCTAGATCGGAAGGACCGTGATCAAGATCGCGAGACGGTTCGTGATGAGATCGCGGGATGGATCATGATGAGTTTGCGGGACAGATCATGATTGGATCGTGGGACGGATCGTGATGAGATCGCAGGATGCTCGGCGGTTTGGATCACGAAGACGTTCGACTACCCCAACCGCGTTTCTTAACGCTTCCCGCTTAGCGATCTACAAGGGTATGTAGATCCACTCTCCCTCTCGTAGATGCTCATTACCATGGATAGGTCTTGCGTGAACGTAGGAAATTTTTTGTTTCCCATGCGACGTTCCCCAACATTTTACCCATGATTACAATGATATGTGTACTATACATTTTTTTTGAGATGTCAATCATGAACAATCGAAGATGGCATGCCAATCTATAAGTGTATTTATAAATCATGCAAATCAAGAGGCCTGTAGTGTTTGATACTGCATCTAAGCACTGATATGTTGTCTTTGTTTGCAGATACAAGCAGGAGTTGGAGTGGAAAAGGTGGCACGATATAACAATCCCTTGAATGCCTTGAATTCCATCTCACGGAAATTACTTTGAACGAGTACCGAGGCACCGATCGAGAGATTCAATTTTCCAGTTTCTTTCTTCAGAAAGTAAGGGTGCTCAAGGTAATGAGGTTTGCACTATATTTAGTGCGCCACAATGGATGGTTTACTGACCAGCGGAGGCATCTACAGCAGAATGGAAAAGGCTCTGCAGAAGCTGATTTTCACTTTGAAAGTTCATATGATAGATTATTCGGAAGCGATTCTATCGAGCCAATATATGACTTCTCGATGGATGATCCCTTCACAGAAATATTTCATCTCATGGATCTTGAAGATTGGATTTGATTTCTAATGTCAGTTTGTAACTTGTAATCTTTGAATTTGGGCCTCGTTATGCTGGAATTTTAACCTTGTAATATTGCTGGTATTTGTCATACAATATTTGAAATTGCATTGTGTTCTTTTTTGTTTATGCAATCATGTTCTTATAAGTACATATGTTGTTGTTCTGTAGGCACAACATTGATGTTGTGCAAACCGAGCACATCACAGTACACACAGACTAAACTACAAAACTCGTCAGTGATGATTTCATCAATCGCTGGCAGTTGTATACCAGCTAATGTTTCCCTGCAACACATAGATTATTAGCACCAATCGTCTGTGTTATATCTGATGTTCACACACAATTCTCATTACTCACTTGTTTCTTGTATATCACACACATCTTGTTATGCCGAATCATTTGTGTTCTGTTGTATCAACGCACACAGTTTATCTAAGTGAACTGTATGGCGTACTTCACACATGTATGTAGTTTTGGTAACCGTTTCTCTTATATTCTCTAATCACAAACGGTTCATAAGAACAAATTGTTTGTCGTAGATTGCACACGCAACTATTTTCTGAATCATATTTGATGGATCCACCTTCGCACACAGTTCGTGCCATTAGCGATGGAGCTTGAACTATACCGTTTGAGATTCATGCATCGCACACGGTTTCGTCGGAGGGTCTCTGATTGATGTGTCATGTTTGGACCATTCTGTACTAGTGTACTTAGACTTTGTAGAAAACAATATGAATTATAATTGTTTGGTGACTAAGAACATAGGTTGTGAAGTTTCAAGAGAACGCGTTGTTTGAACCATAACATGTGAATTGACTGCTACTTTATCGTGATGAGTTTTATGATAAAGAATTGTTGTTTCTGGTGCTAGGAAAAGTGATTGAAATTACCATTGATCAAACTTATACACTATGCTAGCATTCAAACTTCATAAAATATTTCTTTTATCATTTACCTACTCGAGGACGAGTAGGACTTAAGCTTGGGGATGTTGATATGTCTCCAACGTATCGATAATTTATGAAGTATTCATGACATATTTACCCAAGTTCTACATGGTTTTGGTGCGCTTTTATATGATTTGAATGAAACTAACCCAAATTACTTTTTCCAGTAAAATAGCTTTCTTGCTCTAAATGACTGATCCAGTAATCATATCATAATCATCACTCATCACTATAGGTTTCACTCTTGTTTCCACACTCGGTGGAGTGTTTGTATATGACAAGGTAATGACGATAGACGTTATGGTTAGGCACACAGTAAAAGATCATGGTGAAGTATAAAGCCCAAAACACATGCTCTTTCAAATAAATATTGAAACATAACAACTTGCTACTTCAAGGCTACTTATGACTTGGTTATGTAGAGTTTAGAGTGACGTACCTTATGTGGAGCACATGTGGTCGGTGTTCCGACAAAGTTGGTAGATTGTTGTTCCGTCAAAATTGGTGGAACAATAAGACTACATGCTTCCGTAGAGAGGCTTGAGGCCGTCTTTTATGTATTAGACTATATCGCAATTGTAAGAGCACATTTATCCATGTGTGGTTTTGGTAATTGATGACATCCTTATGGACTAATGGTTTCCTTGAGGTATATTAGAAGGATTTGTCCATAGGCACTTTTTGAAGTCCATCTGTTGGTTTCAAGGAGTTTATATGGTGACCAAGGTGGTATTCAATGTGTTAACCAAAGATTAGTGATGTGAGAGTTGAGCTTAGTGCAAGCAAGTCTTGAAGAAGAAGATTGTGTGAGCATTCATGCTTACCTTCAAGACATCATCTTTATGAAGAGAGAAGATAAGATACAGGGTTGATCAACACTAAGTCAAAGAGTGAATCAAGCTGATCAACACACAAAGCATACAAAAGATGTACCAAGAGGGATCAAGTGATCCCATGTGGAAGGATCGATATGGTTGACTAGAGGGGGGATGAATAGGAAATTAACAATTTTTAACTTTTCCTTCAAAATTTAGGCTTAGCATCAAACAAGTTGGATAGATGTGCAACTAGATGAATAACCTATATGATTCTAACCACAAGAAGTACACAAGAAAGCAAGGTATATATCACAATAAAAGCTTGCAAGAATTAAAGGTGTGAGATAACCAAAAGTGGAGCCGGTGGAGACAAGGATGTGTTACTGGAGTTCCTTCCCTTGTGAGGAAGTACGTCTCTGTTGGAGCGGTGTCGAGGCACAATGCTCCCCAAGAAGCCACTAGGGCCATCGTATTCTCCTCACGCCCTCACACAATGCGAGATACTGTGATTCCACTATTGGTGCCCTTGAAGGTGACGACCAAACCTTTACAAACAAGGTTGGGGCAATCTCCACAACTGAAATGGAGGCTCCCAACGACACCATGAAGCTTCATCACAATGGAATGTGGCTCCGAGGTGACCTCAACCGTCTAGGGTGCTCAAACACCCAAGAGTAACAAGATCCGCAAGGGATTAGTGGGGGGAATCAAATTTCTCTTGGTGGAATTGAAGATCGAGACCTTCTCAACCAATCCCTAGAAAATCAACAAGTTTGATCGGCTAGGGAGAGAGATCGGGCTAAAATGGATCTTAGAGCAACAATGGAGTTTTGGGAAGGAAGAGGTGAGCTTCTTGGGGAAGAAGACCTTCCTTTTATAGTGGGGGACAAGATCCAACTGTTATCCACACCCTCAGCCCCGCGCGTCGCGGTATTACCACAAAACCCATGGTACTACCATGAGGGCTCGCGGTACTACCGCTGCCATATGCGGTACTACTGCTCGTACGGGAGTAACAGGCTCTGGCAGATTGCACTAGGAAACAAGCGGTAGAACCGCCAAAGCGGTACTACCGCGAGCCCATGCGGTACTACCGCATGGTCGGCAGAGGCTGGCACTAGAGATGCACGGAAGTAAAAAATTACTTCCGTGCCTACCTCCACAGAAGGCGAAACTGCGAAAAAGTCCGGCACAATAGTACCGAACGTGAATCATGGTACTACCATAATAGGGCGGATGTAAAAAATTAATCCGCGCCTACTATCGCAGGCATAAATTCCAGGGCAAGAGACAGCGGTACTACCGCTCCACCGAGCGGTACTACCGCTCCTTTGAGCGGCACTACCGCTGACCACTGAAAGCAAACACCCTGCAGGCTTTCACTTTGCACAGGGAAGAAAAATGAGTTGGAGCTCCATTGAAGCGAGGGAAAGGTGGTGCAAAGGAATAGATGTGTACATGTTGATTCCACCCAAACCTTTCCGAAGCGGACCCCCTCTTAATAGTACGGCTTTCCTATGACTCAAACCTACCGAGAGGAAACATGGAGAACAACCGTCTTCGAGAGGCTCCGAGGGGCACTGAATTGTCTTGTGCCTAGACATGAGATATATGAAATTCTTAATGCACATGATTAGTCCGCAAAGGCATTGTCATCAATCACCAAAACCACTTAGGGAGAAATATGCCCTTACAATCTCCCCCTTTTTGGTGGATTGATGACAATACAAGATATAAAATGAGCATATGCAAACCCAAGACCTACGAAATATAGACGAGCTCCACCTAGATGCGTGCATACTCTAGATATGCTTTGGACTGCAAGGCACACACACTAGGATCAACACTCCCCCTATATTTTATAAGCAATGCAATCCTTGCAATAGAATGAACAAAACTAAGTATGGAAAGTAGGCATATCATGTGAGCATGAAGATAAGGGTACGTGAGAGACAGACTCACCAGCTATGAATCATACTAGACAATAATAAGGTAGGAGTGATAGCATATGTGTCACACCATATGATAAAGGAAGTCTCCTGGTCACACACACAAACGACATAAACCAAAGTTCAACAAAAGCAAAGAGACAAGAAAACAACGCAAATACTCGCAAATCCTACACTCTCTCCCCCTTTGTCATCAAGACGCCAAAAAGGCAGAGAGGACACCTAACACATAGGTGGTAGGTCCAATGCAGAAAGATCAGTCATCTGGCTCCTCCTCTGAAGCGTCTGGGATGGACTCCACATCTGAATTAGCCCACTGGAACTGTTGCTTCGCCATCCAAGTGGCCTCAGGAGTGATGTTCTTCTTAGACCCACTCGAGATGGTCTCGCCAAGCTTCCTCAGAATCCGCTTGTCACGCTGGCGACTCTCCTTCTGAGCAACGTGAGCCTGATACTGACCCTTGTCCTGCATGCAGAACAAGGTCCTCATCTTGTGAGAGAGCTTCTTGGCCAAAGATGGCTCAAAATACGGTGGCACATAGGACTTAAAACTGTCATCTTCCTCCTCTTAGATCTCATCCTCATCAACCTCCATACGAGCAGGAGCTGGCTTAGTGGTGGTGTTGGCCCACTTGTCCTTCATACGCAGACGAATGGGCTCATGAAGAAACAAGTTCTCCTGTAAGTCCTCACCCGGAAGGGTCTTCTCCCAAGTAGTACGGATCAGGAAGAACAAGTAGGGCCCATAAATTGGGACCTTACGATGAAACATAGCAGTGCAAAGCTCAGTCCACATAATGTGAGACACATCAAGGGTGTCAAGTTCTTCAGTTCTACCTTTCTCACAAAGAAGCAACATATCCACCAGATAGGAGTGCACCTTGTCCTTGTCGCCCATGCAAGGAAACAGAGTGTTGCGGAAGATCCGGTGCATGACATCAAGAAAGGGGTTGAGCACAGAAACACGCTCACTAGATTGTAAAGTCTTCAGAATATAGAATGGCACGAGCTGCTCCTTACGTGCTGGGTGAGGGTTGTCGTGAGGGCCCAGTCCAAGTGGCACATCAAGCCCTGAATCAGGAACATGCAGCAGATCCATGAAGTCCTTTCGGGTGGCAGATAGTCTCTCGCCATTGGTCATCCAAGTTATGGTCCGCTGCTCATCAGTGTGGAAGTGGACACAGGCAAAGAACTGACCCATCTTGGGATCAAAGTCAAATCAACCGTCGAGACAGAAACTCAGCTTGAGGCATGTGCTCATAGTTGTCAACTAGTGGCTTGAGCTTGGATGCGGTCCTCTTGAAATGGCAGGGTGGGTCATTGGATCCCTCGGGAGCATCGGGATTGCGGAGACGCTTGGAGCTAGTGTCACGAGAGGGATTGGAGTGTCTTGGAACAGAGCCGGAACCAGAGCCACCACCTATGTCACACAACGCAAACACAAGGGACAAACAAAAAAGGTAAGGCAAGGACGAAAGCAGACACGAAAATCATGTAGAAGTGAGAATAGATAGGACAAAAGGAGGTAGCTTTGGATCGATCAGCAGTATCGGTGGTGTATGCGGAAGTGAAAATTTACTATCGCCCCAGACGTGGTAGTACCGCTGGCAGCGGTAGTACCATGGCTGGAGCGGAAGTAAAATTTTACTTCCACCCAGTGAGCGGAAGTAAAAAATTACTACCACACCAGACGCGGTAGTACCGTGGCTGGAGCGGAAGTAAAAATTTACGGCCGCCCAGCGAGCAGAAGTAAAAAATTACTACCGCCCAAGATGCGGTAGTACCACGGTGAGCGGTAGTACCGTGGCGACAGCGGAAGTAAAAATTTACTTCCGCCCGACGAGCGATAGTACCGCACGGGGCGGATTTCGCATGAACACAGATGGAAAGGTCAAAGCGGTAATTACGTAGATCAAAAGTTATCCCATTTTATCCTATCAATACGCACTTCTACTGCACTAACACCCTCAAACCATCTCCTCATGCACAGATTAGATCAAACAACACTAGACTATTGCATATTTCCCCCAAAACCTAGATTCAAAAATAGAGAAGCAAAACAAGAAGAGTTCGGGGAAATACCGAGGTCCATGGTAAGAGGACGAGGTGGGGAACGATCCCACCGGAGGGAATAGGAGGAGGGTGGCCGGAGACGGAGATCCGGCGAGGTGCTCCGGCGCTGGTTGTGAGGAGGAGAGAGAAAAACGCAAGGGGAAGAGAAAATGGGGTATGGGGGAGATTGAAAAACCCCTGTCGGCTCTTAACCCCCACGCCCACTCGGTGACACGGTAGTACCATGGTCATCGCGGTAGTACCGCTCAACGAGCGGAAGTAATTTTTTACTTCCGCGCGGTAAGCGGTAGTACCGCTCCCAGTGGTAGTACCATGAATCTCCACGGTTGTACTGTGCTGCCCACAAAGTGCAAATTTTTGAAGAGAAAAGATAATAAGAGAAAGAGAGTTTTTCGCACAAAAAAGAGAGACAAGATAAAACAATGATGCAAGACAAAAACAAGAGCATGGTCCACCGGAGTAGAGAGAAAAAAATAGGACCAAACAGTGAGCCTCTACTTCACATGAAGAGAGGGCGGTGGCCCTAGAGCCACCTATGTTTGAGTCAGATGGTATGGCACCGCGAAGAATTATCCTTGGGCCCATGGCCAAGACTCGTCTTTTGAAGCACAGTAACCATCAAAAATGGCAAATGTGAAAGACTTTGATTAGTTTATGCATAATAAGAGGAGGGGTAGTTCATTAAGAGAACTAGACTCCCCCTAAATCCATGCCTACACCTAGACAAGACATAATGATGAGTGTGGGGAGGTGTGCATTGAGTCAATCCACATTGCTCGAATCAATGATATTTAGCTCATGCCTTAACTCGTGAAATCTTTCTTCATCTAATGGCTTCGTAAAAATATCTGCAAGTTGTTCGTTAGTGCTCAGATGAATAAGATTGATGTCTCCACGCTTGACGTGTTCTTGAAGGAAGTGATGACGAATATCAATATGCTTCGTCTTGCAATGTTGAACTGGGTTGCTGGAGATCATAATTGCACTTTCATTATCACAGTAAAGATGCACTTTGTCACAATTGACACCATAATCCTTTAAAGTTTGCCTCATCCAGAGAATCTATGCACAACAACTGGCAGCAGCTACATACTCGGCCTCGGTGCACGAGAGAGAAACACAATTTTGTTTCTTTGAAGACCAACTTACCAAAGACCGACCAAGAAATTGGCAGCCTCCGGAAGTGGACTTTCTATCCACACGGTCTCTCGCCCAATCCGAGTCAGTATATCCAACGAGATAAAACGAAACCCCCTTGGGATACCATAAGCCAAAGTTTGGGGTATGAGCCAGATATCGAAAGATTCACTTGACAGCCACATGGTGACTTTCCTTAGGTGAGGATTGAAATCGTGCACAAATACCCACACTTAACATGATATCTGGTCTAGATGCACAAAGGTAAAGCAAGGATCCAATCATGGAGCGATATACCTTTTGATCCACCGCTTTACCATTCGGATCACTGTCAAGATGGCATTGGGTGGCATGGGAGTGTTGGCCTTGGGAGGATTGAGCTCATCCATCTTGAACCTCTTGAGCATGTCTTGAGTGTATTTGGCTTGATTGATGAAGGTACCTTGACTTTATTGCTTTACTTCGAAACCAAGGAGAACTTCAACTCTCCCATCATGGACATCTCAAACTTGTTTGTCATCAAAGTGGCAAACTCTTCATTGAAAACTTTGTTAGGAGAACCAAAAATAATATCATCAACATATAGTTGGCATATTAACAAGTTCCTGTTGACCCTCTTTATAAAAAGAGTGGGATCAATTTTCCCAATTTCAAACCCACGTTCTTGCAACATCTCGGTAAGGTGCTCATACCACGCGCGTGGGGATTGTTTAAGGCCATAGAGAGCCTTATCGAGAACGTATACATGATTGGGGAACTTGGGATCCTCTAACCCCGGGGGTTGCTTGGCATATACCAACTCCTTAAGAGGGCCATTAAGAAAAGCACTCATGACATCCATTTGATATAATTTAAAGTTATGATGAGAGGCATATGCAAGCAACATGCGAATAGATTCAAGGTGAGCAACAGGAGCAAAAGTTTCACCGTAGTCGATACCCTTGACTTGGGAGTATCCTTGTGCCACCAATCTTGCCTTGTTGCGAATGACAATACCGTTTGCATCTTGATTGTTTTTGAAGATCCATTTAGTCCCAATGACATGGTGATTCTCCTTAGGTCTTGGCACCAGTCGCCACACTTGGTTGTGCTCGAAGTTGTTGAGTTCATCGTGCATAGCTTCAACCCACTCCATATCCTCGAGCGCATCTTGAAACTTAAGGGGCTCAATGCAAGAAACAAATGTGTGATGTTCACAAAAGTTTGTTAATTGTTTACGAGTGGTTACCCCTTTTTGCAAGTCGTCGTAGACGTTCTCCAACAGATGTTGTCTAAGTTTGAACTTGGCCGCATTCATGGCGGCTTTCTTGGCGGCTCGTCTGTCTAAGATTTCCTCCATGGAAGGTTGAGAGACAACATTTTGAGAGTCATCATCTTGATGATCTTGAGCGCCTTCATGAGATTTCTCTTGATCTTGAAGAAGATCTTGAGATTGAGCTTGCTCGGAGATGGGAACTTGATCTTGGGCATCACTTGGTGAAACACCATCATCAGTAGATTGATCTTGCCCTTGATCTTTTCCATGAGGTAGAGGACCTTCATTTTGTTCTTCGGAAGCGTGTGGGTCTTGCGTCAGTGATGGTTCCACTTGAGTGGAACATTGTTATTCTCCTTCGGCCACAAGGGGTTCCTCAACGGGTAGGAAGTATCCCATGACCATTCTTCTTATGGCTTGGGGAGGAATTTCATCACCTACATCACAAAGACCACTTTGCTCCACTTAGGAGCCATTATTTTCATCAAACTCTATGTTACTCATTTCCTCAATGAGTCATGTGGACTTGTTGAGGACACGGTAAGCATGAGAGTTTGCAACATAACCAACAAATATGCCCTCATGGACTCTAGATTCAAATTTAGACAAACGAGCACCTTTCTTGAGAATGAAACACTTACAACCGAACACCCGAAAGTATTTGAGGTTGGGCTTGTTCCCGGTAAGAATCTCATAAGAAGTCTTGTTCAAGCCTTTGTAGAGATAGAGCCTATTAGATGCATGACACACTGTGTTGATGGCTTCAGCCCAAATGTTGTACGGAGATTTAAACTCTGCCATCATGGTTCTTGCCGCATCAATCAATGTACGGTTCTTCCTCTCAGCAACACCGTTTTTTGAGGGGTGTAAGGTGTGGAATATTGGTGCTTTATCCCTTCATCACTGAGAAACTCATTTAGGGTGTAATTCTTGAACTCAGTGTCGTTGTCACTTCTAATCATCAAAATCTTTGCATCATGTTGACGTTGGACTTCATTTGCAAAGTTGATGACGGTCTATTGGGTTTCACTCTTCTTCTTGAAGAAATAAACCCAAGTATATCTCGAGTAATCATCCACAATCACCAAGCAATATTTTCTTCCACTAAGACTGTCAAAAGATGGAGGGCCAAAGAGATCCATGTGAAGGAGATCTAAGGTCCTCTTTGAGTAGATTGTAGTGGTTGGACGATGAGCCTTTTCATGTAGCTTTCCTTCGATACAAGCACTGCAAGCACGATCTTTGGCAAAACTCATGTTTGTTAGTCCAATAATGTGATCCCCTTTGAGGAGACTTTGCAAAGATCTCATATTGACATGGGCTAGCCGGCGATGCGAGAGCCATCCCACATCAACTTTAGCCATAAGCAAGTCGCGGTCTTAGTGGGTTGCTCCGAAAAGTTCACCACATAGAGACCGTTCTCGACATGCCCAACAAAAGCTACTTTAAGAGTCTTGCTCCACAAAAGGGTCACAGGGTCAATACCAAAGAAGGTACTAAAATCCATTCTTGCGAGTTGATGAACTGGAAGTAAATTGTATGCGAGGGTCTCAACAAGCATGACATTCTCTATGGAGAGTTCCAGAGAGATTATCACCTTGCCAAGACCCAATACCTTTGAAATTGCATCATCACCAAATGAGACTTGGGTGGCCACAGATGTGTCAGGATGAACGTCCACCACCAATTCCTTGCTTCCGGTCATATGATTTGTCGCTCCACTATCGAGCAACCATGATGTTCCTCCAGAAGCAACCCCCTACAAGAGATCAATGTTAGGCTTTAGGTACCCATTCTTTAATGGGTCCTTTCATGTTAGAAACAAGGGTCTTAGGAACCCAAATACACCATTCAATGTACTCATAAGAAGAACCAACATATTTGGCATAAACATGCCCATCACTAGCACGACATAAAACATAAGAGGGGTTAAAGTTGTCGGTCTTGTTGGGTTGGGTGTTCTGGTTCTTGCCCTTATTGGCATTCTCCAACATAACTTTGTCTTTCTTCTTCTCATGAGGACCTTCTCCTGCTCTTACAAAGGTTCACTTGAGCGGTGGAACTTCCTTGGTGTTCACCTTCTTCTTCTCATTATTTTTGAGTGCAAACCCCACTCCTTCTTTTGCCACAACTTCTTTCTGGTTACTCAGAAGGTCATTGAGTGTCTTCTCACCTTGTATACACGTCACCAAGCCCTTTTTAAGCTGCTCTTTTAGCTTGGCATTTTCCTCCACGAGATGTGCATGCTCACAACATGGGTTAGTAGCAGATGCATTGTCAATTAGAACAAAAGGAGGACACGTGGAAATTTCCTTAGTGAGTTTCACTTGGAGTTGATCATGTGACTCCTTAAGAGAGGCATGAGCACACTTCAACGCCTTGTGAGCATTGTCAAGTGTGTCAAGCCCATCCTTGATTCGATCATGGTCCACCCCAAGTGCAACCTTCTCATACTTGAGAACACGGTTAAGAACAATAGCATGATCATAATCTTTACGTAATTTAGCAAGGTCATCATTTTGTGACTCCTCAAGAGTTATACGAAGTCCTTGCTCTTCCTCAAGAGCAATAGATAGATCTGCTATCTCGTCGGCATAATCATGACTATGACCTCTCAGTTCCTCAAGAAACTCTTCTTGAGACTCAATAGTATCATGGGCCTCACCAAGTTGTTCCAGGAGAGCAACGAAGTGCTTCTTGGACTCTCCCTTGAGTTCACTCATGATTTTTTCAAACTCATTTTTATCATGTTTCGCCTCCTCATGTTCATCCACACAATCTAAGGATGGAGTGGAAGAAATAGAAGTCTTAATGTTTGAGGTTTTGACGTTGGAGGTTACCTTAGTGATACCTTTAGCCATGAGGCACCTCGCGATGATGTTCTCCTTGGGGGCATCGAAGAGTGACACCTTTGTTGGGGTAGAGGACGCAATTGCCACGGATGACATTGACATTCCTTCATTGCTTGTGTCTTTGTCATCAACATCATCATCCAAGGCATACTCTTCTTGAGCCACCAATACTTTGTGAGAAGCCTTCTAGATAAAGTTGGTTTTGTTGGGGAATGACTTGGCTTTATCTTTGTGAATGAGCTTGCCACCATTGTCTTCCCTCTTGACAATCAACCACAAAGTGACTTACATAACCACAGTTGTAGCATGTTCTCACATGTTGCTTGCCCTTTGACCCACTTGAGTTGTTCTTGGAGAAGTTGGGCCTTGTGTTTCTCTTGTTGCCCCAAAATTGTCTGGACGCAAGAGCCATGTGCTCATGATAAGCATATTTGGTGTCCTCGGGGCAACCCTCTTCTTCTTCCTCTTGACTGACCTTGGCCTTCAATGCAAGATTGGGAGAGGACTTCTTTGACCGTTGAATGCGAGTGAGAGCATTGTCAGCTGTCGTGTTCAGGATGTTCATTGCAGTAAATCATCCAACACATCACCAGAGGATAAGGTGTGAAAGTCCGGCCTTTGACGGATGACAGCAGACATGGCCTTGTTGTAGGGCATGATGGCCTTTAGGAACTTACGCTTGATCCAAGTATCATCTACATCCTTGCTGCCATGATCCTTGAGGGAAACAGTGAGAGCGTTCACCCTTCTATAGAGCTCACGCGGTTCCTCATCCTCTATCATCACAAACTCATCTAACTGATCAAGGACAACTTCATAGTTTGACCGTTGAATATTTGAGCTGCCCTTGTACATGGAGATGATGTGTTCCCAACACTCTTTAGCAATAGTGAAGGGCCGCAGGTGAGGTAGGTCTTCAGTAGGAATAGCATCTTGGAGTATGAACAAGGCAGAAGAATTTAGCTGTTTATCCGCTTGTTCTCTTGGAGTAAGATTGCGTGGATCATGAGGATAGTATCCTTCTTCAATAACTCTCATGAGATGAACTGAGCTGTGATCTAAATGAGACTTGATACTGAAAACCCAGTTAGCAAAATCATTCTTAACAAGTTTAGGAGGAGGACCAAGATTAACTATATGAGGTGGGTGCACCGGTCCTCCATAGACCACGGGGGGGACAGAGGCAAAGCTCCCCGACCAATTAACTCCTTGAGAATGATTATCTTTGTCGGCACTAGCCCCCTCCTTACCGGAGTTGACATCCGATGTCGAGTTAGTGGGTTTGAGCACTTGCACCACATCGGTAGACATTTTAAGAGTATTAAGAAAATCTTTGAACATGGATTGAACCTCGGTCGCCACGGAGGATTTGAGTAAGGACAAGGCCTCGTTCAAATCCTCGCGTGAGACCGTGTTCACTCCCATGGCCTCGGGAAGTTCTCCCACATGCTCCTCTTCGCCAGCCATACTCTTCGGGTGGTGAAACCCTTAATAAAGAGACGTGGCTCTGATACCAATTGAAAGGATCGATATGGTTGACTAGAGGGGGGTGAATAGGCAACTAACACTTTTTAACTTTTCCTTAACAATTTAGGCTTAGCATCAAATAAGTTGGCTAGATTGGCAACTAGATGAATAACCTATATGATGCTAACCACAAGAAGAACACAAGCAAGCAAGGTATATATCACAATAAAATCTTGCAAGAAGTAAAGGTGCGAGATAACCAAAAGTGGAGCCGATGGAGACGAGGATGTGTTACCGGAGTTCCTTCCCTTGTGAGGAAGTATGTCTCCGTTGGAGCGGTGTGGAGGCACAATGCTCCCCAAGAAGCCACTAGGGCCACCGTATTCTCCTCATGCCCTCACACAATGCAAGATGCTGTGATTCCACTATTGGTGCCCTTGAAGGTGGCGACCGAACCTTTACAAACAAGGTTGGTGCAATCTCCACAACTGAATTGGAGGCTCCCAACGACACCACGAAGCTTCACCACAATGGAATGTGGCTCCGAGGTGACCTCAACCGTCTAGGGTGCTCAAACACCCAAGAGTAACAAGATCCGCAAGGGATTAGTGGGGGGAATCAAATTTCTCTTGGTGGAAGTGTAGATCGAGGCCTTCTCAACCAATCCCTAGAAAATCAACAAGTTTGATTGGCTAGGGAGAGATATCGGGCTAAAATGCAGCTTAGAGCAACAATGGAGTTTTGGGAAGGAAGAGGTGAGCTTATTGGGGAAGAAGACCTTCCTTTTATAGTGGGGGACAAGATCCAACTGTTATCCACACCCTCAGCCCTGCGCGTCGCGGTACTACCATAAAACCCATGGTACTACCGTGAGGGCTTGCGGTACTACCACTGCCATATGCGGTACTACCGTTCGTACGGGAGTAACAGGCTCTGGACGATTGCACTAGAAACAAGCGGTAGAACCGCCGGAGATGTACTACCGCGAGCCCATGCGGTACTACCGCGAGCCCATGCGGTACTACCGCATGGTCGGCAGAGGTTGGCACTGGAGATGCACAGAAGTAAAAAATTACTTCCGCGCCTACCTCCGCAAAAGGAAAAACTGCGAAAAGTCTCGCACAGTAGTACCGGACATGAATCATGGTACCACCATAATAGGGCGGATGTAAAAAAATTTACATCCGCGCCTACTACCATAGGCGTAAATTCCAGGGTAGGAGACAGTGGTACTACCGCTCCACCAAGGGATACTACCGTTGGCACCTGCGGTACTACCGCTCCTTTGAGCGGTACTACCGCTGACCACTGAAAGCAAACACCCTGCAGGATTTCACTTTGCACAGGGAAGAAAAACGAGTTGGAGCTCCATTGAAGCGAGGGAAAGGTGGTGCAAAGGAATAGATGTGTACGTGTTGATTCCACCCAAACCTTTCCGAAGCGGACCCCCTCTTAATAGTACGGCTTTCCTACGACTCAAATGCACCGAGAGGAAACATAGAGAACAACCGTCTTCGAGAAGCTCCGAGGGGCACTGAATCGTCTTGTGCCTAGACATGAGATATCTGAAATGCTCAATGCACACGATTAGTCCGCAAAGGCATTGTCATCAATCACCAAAACCACTTAGGGAGAAATATGCCCTTACACCATGGTATGGTAAGCATTGTCCATTACGCCTTGTATACTAACCATGGTCTACATGAGAGTTCTTTGTGGGGTTAGGTATATTTCCATGGGCTTGCATTAAGAGGAAGATCCCATTCAACCCATGGAAGATGACATCAAATGGTGATCGTCATCAAGGTTGCGGTGCACAAACTCAAGTGAAGCATCACGGAGAGATCATGCTTGAAGCTTGTCGTCCATTGTGGCGACAATGGACTTGTGAAGATGTGCTGAAGAGTGGCTCACTCATAGTGGAGTATGGAGGAGCAATCCTCTAGTCCTCATCGAGCCGACGCAATTAAGAAAGGGGGTCCATCTTGAGGAGGACAAGATCGTCATCATCTAGCTCAAGTGGACTATGCACAAGGCAAAGGTTTGACCTTGATAGGGTTTTCTACTTTATCGTTCTCATGGTGGTAATTGGGAGACTGGGTTATAGGATCGATAGCCGTACTATCAAGGGGGGTCTCAAGTGAGTAGCTTGATCGTATCGTTCGTTTAGAGCTCAAACCATTGAATTCTTGTCATCATCATCTTTCTTGGTTCTTGGTTGGTTTTTCTCTATGTGGTTTCTTGTACTTATGGTTAGCTTCATGACAAGCTCAAGTTCATCGAAAACGGAGTCCATATGCATCTTCTATGATGTTTTTGATGATTGGAGTTATTGTCGGTTCTTCATCGATAGAGGTTTCACATCTCTATATCATTGGCATTTGTATACTGACTCTTCTTATTATAACCAACAAGCTTGAGTTTGCTCAATTTAGAGCTCATATGCGAAGGTTGTGGCAGTTCTGGTTTTACTATTTCCATCTGGTTGCTTGGGTTCTTTGTTACTCTCCCGAGGGCGGTAGTGCATAGTTTTGAGTTCTCCATGGTGATACGTGGAAGTGAGAAGTTGAGAAGCTTATTACTCTTGGGTGTTTGAGCATCCGAAAGCATGTTCCTCTTGAGTGCTTTGGGTGCCCTAGATGGTTGGTGGTGCCTTAGAGCTCAATCATTGTGGTGCAAAGCTCCAGGCAAGCTCCAGGGTCTCCAATTAGGTTGTGGAGATTTCCCCGAGCATTTGAGGTCACCTCGGAGCCACAATCCATTATGGTGAATCTTCGTGCTGTTGTTGGGAGCCTCCAATTAAGTTGTAGAGTTTGCCCCAACCTTGTTTGTATGGGTTCGATGACCGCCCTCAAGGGTCCCTTAGTGGAATCACGATATCTTGCATTGTGCGAGGGCATGAGGAGATTACGGTGGCCCTAGTGGCTTCTTGGGGAGCATTGTGCCTCCGCACCGCTCCGAATGGAGATTAGCATCCGCAAGGGTGTGAACTTCGGGATACATCATCGTCTCCGCATGCCTCGGTTATCTCTTACCCGAGCCCTATACTTATGCACTTTACTTTGTGATAGCCATATTGTTTCTTGTTATATATCTTGCTATCACTTAGTTGTCTATATTGCTTAGCATAAGTTCTTGGTGCACATAGGTGAGCCTAGTTGTTTTAGGTTTTGTGCTTGACATATTAAACGTTAGTTTTATTCCGCATTTGTTCAAGCCTAAACCGTAATTATTTTAAGCGCCTATTCACCCCCTCTCTAGGCGACATCCACGTTCTTTCAGCAATAGTATCCTGGACAGAGAGGAATAATCATTTACTTTTTAGTTTGTGCACTACAATCTTGGTGGTAAATAAGAATATTTACAACTCAAAAAGTATAGTTCAGTATATTTTTTATGAAAGACTACATTACGACTCATTGAATCACTTGTCTCAACAAAACAAGCCACACATATGTGGAGTGAACTATTTGCTTTTTAGAAGAAGATATTTGCAATACAACCACCGCTGCAAAGAAATTTTGTTTCAGGAAGGTAAATTGGTTGTTTTATATTGTCTCAACATAGCCGGTCCCAAGCCCAGGTAAAGGAGGAGGGTTGTGATACGCTTGGCGAGCCAACGTCAAAACTCAGCCACTCTTATGGAGATGAAACCCAAAAGAGTTTTGTTGGGGCGTAACCCTCTCAACGATGTGCCACATCGGAACCCGGGTGTGGAGGAAAAATGGGCAAGGGTCGGGCTGTCACCCCCAGGTGGCACCCCGTATCGTTATCTGGATACAGTGTCAAGTGAGCGAGGATCGGGTCGTCGCATCCTTAGTGGCGCGCTACATCGGCGCCCAGGTGTAGTGGAAAATGAGCTAGGGTCTTTGCATTTGACTTGACGAGTGCGAAGGTTAAGGAAGCTAGCCGAGCCTAGGAGGATTCGCTTAGGTAGATGGAACGTAGGGTCTTTGACAGGTAAGCTTTGGGAGGTAGTTGATGTAGTGGTTAGGAGAGGCATTGATATTCTTTTCTTCCAAGAGACCAAATGGAGGGGATGGAAGGCGAAGGAGGTGGAGGGTACCGGCTTCAAGCTGTGGTACACAGGAACAGTTGCAAAAAGAAATGGAGTAGGCATCTTGATCAGCAAGAGCCTCAAGTATGGAGTGGTAGACGTCAAGAGACGTGGGGACCGGATTATCATAGTCAAGCTGATAGTTGGGGGCTTAGTTCTCAACGTTATCAACGCGTATGCCCCGCAAGTAGGCCACAATGAGAACATCAAGAGGGAGTTCTGGGAAGGCCTGGAGGACATGGTTAGGAGTGTGCCGATTGGCGAGAGGCTCTTCATAGGTGAAGACCTTAATGACCACATGGGCACATCTAACACAGCTTTTGAAGGGGTGCATGGGGGATGTGGCTATGGCATCAGGAATCAATAAGGAGAAGATGTCTTAAGCTTTGCGCTAGCCTATGACATGATCGTAGCTAACACCCTCTTTAAGAAGAGAGAAACACATCTAGTGACTTACAATAGTGGGCAACACTCTATCCAGATTGATTTCATCCTCTTGAGAAGAGAAGACACGCGTGCATGCCTAGACTATAAGGTGATACCTGGAGAGAGTGTTGTCCCTCGGCATAAGCTTGTGGTTGCGGACTTGCGCTTTTGAATTCGTGTCCAGCGGGATAAGCATGCCAAAGTCGCTAGAACAAAGTGGTGGAAGCTCAAGGGGGAGGTATCTCAGGCGTTCAAGGAGAGGGTCATTAAGGAGGGCCCTTGGGAGGAAGAAGGTGATGCAGACACCATGTGGATGAAGATGGTGACTTGCATTCATAAGGTGGCCTCACAGGAGTTTGGAGTGTTCAGGGGAAGTAGAAGAGAAGCTAAAGATACCTAGTGGTGGAACGATGATGTCCAGAAGGCTATTAAGGAGAAGAAAGATTGTTTTGGATGCCTATATCTGGATAGGAGTGCAGACAAGATAGAGAAGTACAAGATGGCAAAGAAGGTCGCAAAGCGAGCTATGAGTGAAGCAAGGGGTCGGGCGTATGAGGACCTCTACCAATGGTTAGACGTGAAGGAAGGCGAAAGGGACATCTATAAGATGGCCAAGATCTGAGAGAGGAAGACGAGAGATGTTGACCAAATCAAGTGCATCAAGGACGGAGCATATCAACTCCTGGTGAAGAATGAGGACATTAAGCATAGATGGCGGGAGTACTTTGACAAGTTGTTCAATGGGGAGAGTGAGAGCTCTACCATTGATCCGGACGACTCCTTTGACGATACTAGCAAGCGTTTTGTGCGGCGAATCCAGGAGTCGGAGGTCAAGGAGGCTTTAAAGAGGATGAAAGGAGGCAAGGCGATGGGCCCTGATTGTATCCCCATTGATGTGTGGAGAGGCCTCGGGGACATAGCGATAGTATGGCTAGCCAAACTTTTCAACCTCATTTTTCGGGCAAACAAGATGCCAGAAGAATGGAGACGGAGTATATTAGTATCAATCTTCAACAACAAGGGGGATGTTCAGAGTTGTACTAATTACCATGGAATTAAACTGATGAGCCATAAATAAATCTATGGGAGAGAGTCATTGAGCACTTCTTAAGAAGAATGACAAGCGTGACCAGAAATCGGTTTGGTTTCATGCTTGGGAGGTCGAGCATGGAAGCCATTTTCTTGGTACGACAACTTGTGGAGAGATATAGGGAGCAAAAGAAGGACTTGCATGTGGTGCTCATTGACTTGGAGAAGGACTATGATAAGATACCACGGAATGTTATGTGGTGGGCCTTGGAGAAACACAAAGTCCCAATAAAGTACATTACCCTCATCAAGGACGTGTACGATAATGTTGTGACAAGTGTTCGAACAAGTGATGGCGACACTGATGACTTCCCGATTAAGATAGGACTGCATCACGGGTCAGCTTTGAGCCCTTATCTTTTTGCATTGGTGATGGATGAGGTCACAAGGGATATACAAGGGGATATCCCATGGTGTATACTCTTTGCGGACGATGTGGTGCTAGTTGATTATAGTCAGACGGGGGTCAACAGGAAGTTGGAGTTATGGAGGCAAACCTTGGAATCGAAAGGTTTTGGACTTAGTAGGACTAAAACCGACTACATGATGTGCGCTTTTAGTACTACTAGGCACGAGGTGGAGGAGGATGTGAGCCTTGATGGGCAGGTGGTGCCTTAGAAGGACACCTTTCGATATTTGGGGTCAATGTTGCAGAAGGATGGGGATATCGGTGAAGATGTGAACCATCAAATTAAAATCGGATGGATGAAGTGGCTCCAAGCTTCTGACATTCTCTATGACAAGCGGGTGCCACATAAGCTAAAACGCAAGTTCTATAGGACGGTGGTTCGACCCGCAATGTTGTATGGCGCTGAGTGTTGACCGACTAAAAGACGACATGTGTAACAGTTAGGTGTGGCAGAGATGTGCATGTTGAGATGGATGTGTGGCCACACAAAGAAGGACCGAATCTGGAATGATGGCCTACGAGATAGAGTTAGGGTAGTGCCAATTAAAGAGAAGCTTGTCCAACATCGTCTGAGATGGTTTGGGCATATTCAGCGCAGGCCTCTAGAAGCCCAATGCATAGCGGACGGCTAAAGCATGCTGATAATTTCAAAAGAGACCGGGGTAGACCAAACTTTACAAGGAAAGAGTTTGTAAAGAGAGATCTCAAGGATTGGAGCATCACCAAATAACTAGCCATGGATAGGGGTGCGTAAAAGCTTGCTATCCATGTGCTAGAACCATGAGTTGGTTGCGAGATCTTATGGGTTTCACCTCTAGCCTACCCCAACTTTTTTGGGTCTAAAGGCTTTGTTGTTGTTGTAAGGTAAATTGGCTGTTTGAACCAAGTTCACACTTCAGATGATAATGAAACTTAAATGTACATGAATGCCCATGAAACAGTTCGCCATTCCTCTTCTAACCCATTCAGACAAGTAGTAATAATAATAAATCATATAATAGCAACAACGACATTGGAGGACATGGAATCGTTCATATCCAGGGGCTAATATAGATGGAAGAGAGAAGCAATACATGTGGAAGGGATGAGGAATAGAACGAGGTACCTAGGCCGCCGGTTTCATGAAAGAATTTAGTAGGGTGACGTAGAGGGTCGGTCCGTAGTGGGCGGGGTAGAGGAAGGGTGGCCGCACCACCTCGCGTACACCTTTTGCAATTAAAGAGTTGATGTTCTTATCGGAGGGCCAAGAGTATCTTTTCAATCAGAACACAACAGAAAATGAGAGAAATAAGTAAGCAAAACATCAACATTGGGATTGTATATAAAAATTTGTATACTTCAAAGATTAAAAAGTTAATCTCGTGCTTACCTCTCTAAAACAATTACATATGAAATAAATGACTTGACAAAACTCAACATTAGTGTTGTCAACTCCGGATTAGATGTTGTGCACGCATGAGACACGCAAGAAGGAAATACAAATAGCCGAAGACCCAGGAATTGGACACATATGCCGTCCTGCCCCACCACGCATGTTGTCGATGGCGTCGCCACACGCTCCTGAGATGACATTATGGTTGGAGAGCAATGAAGCACACAGAGACCAGCAAGTCGTGGGGAACGCCTTTGAGGGCGTCGATGTTGTAGATGGCATAAGTGCCATGGACAACAAATCAGAAAAAATAGGAACGATGAACCATTTTTTGCACGAACAACAGAATAGTTTCTTGCCCTATAATCGACCAAACAAAAGGTTTCTGGCAGCAAAATGAAGAAATACTACTCCATCCATTTTTGGTTTCTTGCTCTGTAGTACTACACCATTTAATCCAATCCCTAGCGATCAACAACTCACACCAAACCAAGACAATGACACAATCTTGGCTATTGCAATCGAACACTGAATACACACAAAGGTCTTGGTACATTGAAGTGAGAGGGACGCACGAACGAACTCATCATGAACCTGTACATAGACTTGGGGGAATTGTTGAACCTACAACAAGAATCGTTGTTGTTGCAGATGACTTCAACAACCGGGGCTTTGATCACCCAGCGGGACGGCCCGACCAGGATGGCACGTGACGCCTCCGTGCCCACGACGGCCGCTGGCTGTCATGACTTGAAGAAGCACCGCGCTAGGAATGTCTCATCGACGGAGAGCATGCCGCGGAGAACGTCGTTGAGGGAGCCGACATTGTTGTCGTAGGAGGAGTCCTTGATCTGGGGCCAGAGAAAGAAGAAGAATAGGGGAGGCACGATTCTAGTGGAACTGATCCACAAATCACAATGTTGCGCACGAAGCTATGAAGATTGACAAACCATGGCATTTGTGGGCAGAATATTTAATCTGATACGTTGATCTGGATGACAGACCCATTGCCTAGGATGTGTTTAGGTTTATTCGATCAAAAGGACCTGTTTATTCCGTGTATAGTTTATTGTGTGACTTTAAGGGAATTTATGTTCGCTCTTTTAATAGTAGTGGAGATTAACGTGTGACTACACTTCTGTTGTTATGTTGGTGATTATCCCACTCGGACAGGTTGTAACAAATCATATAATAGCAATAACGGCAATGGAGGACATGAAATCATCCATATCGAGGGGCTAATCTAGATGGCAAAGGGAAGAAAGAGATGTGGGAGGGAAAGAAAGAGATGAGGAATAGGGCGAGGTACCTAGGCCGACGGTTGCACACAAGGATTCAGCAGGGTGACGTAGAGGGGTCTGTTTGTAGTGGGTGGCGTAGAGGAAGGGCCACGGCACCACCTCATGCACACCTCCTCATGTTCTTCTCATAGTCCCATAGTATCTTCTCAATCAGAATACAACGAAATGAGATAAATAAGTAACAAATTAAACATCTGGGGAAATTTCTACATAGTTCTTTCATTTTGTAAAACATCAACACTACAATTGTATATAAAAACTATTTATACAAAGATAAAAAGGTTAATCTCGTACTTACTTGTCTGAAACCATTGCATATGACAGAAATGACTTGACAAACCACAACATTAGTGTTGTCAACTCCTAATTAGATGATGTGCGGGACACACAAGAAGGAAATAGAAATAGTTGGAAGAGCCAGGAATTGGACACATATGTCGTGCTGACCCACCATGCAGTGTCATCGAGGGCGCCGTCGCATGCTCCTGAGATGACATCATGGTTGGAGAGCACTGAAGCACATGGAGACTAGAAAGTCGTGGTGAACACCTTTTAGGGTGCCAACATTGTAGATGGCTTAAGTGCCATGGGCAACAAAAAAAGGAACGCCGAACCATTTTTTGCACCAACAACGGAACAATTTTCTTGGCCTCTAATCAACGCAAAAAAGGCTTCTGACAGCAAAAGGAAGAAATAATACTACCATCCAATTTTGGCTTCTTGCCCTATGGTACTACACCATCCAATCCAAACCCAGCGATCATCCCCAGCGATCAAGAACTCACACCATACCAATACAATGGCGCAATCTTGGCTATTGCAATCGAACACTGGATCCACACAAAGGTCTTGGTACATGGAAGCGAGAGGGGCGCACGAATGAACTCATCACAAATCTGGTACCTAGACTTGGGGAAGTTGTTGAACCTACAACATGAATAGTTGTTGTTGCGGATGACTTTGACGGTCAGGGGTTCGATCACCCGGTGGGTCGGCCCCGCCAGGATGGTGCGCGGCGCCACTGTGTCCGCAACAACTGTTGGCTGCCATGACGTGAAGAAGCACCGCGTCGGGAACGTCTCATTGATGGAGAGCATGCCGCAGCAAACGCCGTTAAGGGAGCCGATGTTGTTGTTGTAGGAAGAGTCCTTCTCA
Source organism: Hordeum marinum (assembly GCA_022496015.1). NCBI lineage: Eukaryota > Viridiplantae > Streptophyta > Magnoliopsida > Poales > Poaceae > Hordeum > Hordeum marinum. Next base: position 292,840,621 of record CM039673.1, on the reverse strand, counting down.
ATCTGCGGACAGAGAAAGAAGACGGATAGGGGAGGCACGATTTGGTGGAACTGATCCACCAATCACGGTGTTACAAGCGAGCCTGCGGGGACCGGGGACTCGAAAGGCTGCGAAAATTGGCATACCATGGCATCTGCCGGCAAAACATTTAATCTGATACGTTGATCTTGATGACAAAATCATTGACATAATATGGACATTAGGATGTGTTTAGGTTGATTCAATTAAAATGCCCTAGTTATTTTGTGTATGCTATACAGTTTGTTGTGTGACTTTAAGAGAATTTATGTTCGCTCTTTTAATAGCATTGGAGACAATTGATTCCGAGCAATCCATCAGACTAAAGCACTGCCGTACGATTTAAGTTGATTTTAAGCCTGCGATCTAGGAGTAATAGACTAGCTGGATGTAGGCCTTCAGTAGTGAAGTTGGCTTCCGTAATTTCAATGCATCAGGGGAAATTGCTCTACGAATCACGCATACTCCGTACTTTCCATGCATCAGCAATTTCCGTGATACATGCCACTGATTTCTTCCAATAAACCACATCGATATTTCTCCTTCTAACTTTTGTTTGGCGCAAACTTTCTACTTCTAACTTAACGGTGCTTCATATTTGCAAGTATATTACAATTATACGGAATTCATGCTTCCAACACTACAATCACACTTCATAATATGTAGTAAAAGAAAGGGTTCTGATAACATCCACACGTGTGGTAATAGCAACAACAACCCATAGCTTAATGATCACATGTTGCGTCATGTCAACGCATGCATGCACAAGTGACAAAATTGATGATGTCAACAGGAATCTTTTATTTTTTTAGTTTTTAATTTTTTTTATCTTTTAAATAAAAAATCCGATTGAAAAACCGTTTTTATCATTAAATCCGTCGTGACGAGATCTTCAAAACTAGATCTCATATTGATATGTTTCGACGACTTTTTAGGGGGTTAAAAGTTGTCATGTTTATTGCATATAAATTGCCATCATAATTACACTGAAGTTGTCACAATATATTTCAACTACTTTTTCTTCTACACTTAAAATAAACTTTGACATGTTATAAAAAAGAAAATTAACAAACTAAACTTGCCATGATGAATTACTATAATTTTCCATGATCCATGAAATAATTTTGACATGGTTCATAACTAAAAAAATATGTCGTCGGTTATTTTAAAAATGCATGGTTGTCGGTATCAAAATCGGCAGATCTCGAGTAGGGGTTCCCGAGCTGTGAGACTAGCAGCGATGGTAACAGGGGATGAAGGGGACTATGTTTACCCAGGTTCGGGCCCTCCTATGGAGGTAAAACCCTATGTCCTGCTTGATTATATTGATGATACGTAGGTTACAAAGTTGATCTACCTCAAGATCGAATAGTTAAGCCCTAGATGAGTTGTCTCCTCCTACAACCTAAAACCCTCCGACTTATATAGACGCCGGGGGTACTAGGGTTTACACATGATTGGTTGCACGTTAGAGGGAAAAAAACACCTATCTATTGCTGAAAACCTGGAGGACACGCCAGGACTCCTTGAAGCTTCCACCCTGGCGACGGGGCCTTTGATTATCCAATGCTCATCCAGTGTCCCACATAGTCCGGCCCATGAGAAACAGGTCGGCTATTCGAGGACCCCTTAAACCAGGACTCCCTTAATGGTCACTGGCTCAAATTTTTCATAAACCATAAACTAAAATTGCCATGGTGAATTACTTAAATTTGCCATAATACATGCACTAAAATTTGCCATGGTTCATACAAAAAATGTTTTTCATGTTCAAAATAAATAGAATTTTCATGATGAAAATAATAAAATTGCCATGATCTATAAAATCAATTTGCCATGATGAATTACCAAAATTTGCCATGATCGATGAATTAAATTTGTCATGGTTAATTACTAAAATTTGCCATGGCTCATTAATAAATTTTTCCATGAAATTAGTTAAAATACAATGGTAGCTTAAATCTAGAAGAAAAAATTAGATGAAACATGTCATGACAACTTTATTGTAAACCCTATGGGAACTTTTGTGTAAATATGTGGCAACTTGTACCCCACCCTCTCACCCCAAAAAAGTCGCGAAACATATCAATATGTGATCTAGTTTTAAAGGTCTCGTCGACACACATGTAATGGTGCAAACCGTTTTTTAGTTGAATTTTTTATTTAATAGACAAAACAATACCAAAAAGATTTCGCTGATATCATATGTTTGATGTGGCGAGATGAATGGTTATAGAGACGTGTGGACCATGTTGTCTCGTGCCATATGTGTGGGCGTTATCATTTGGGAAAAGAAATTCTTCCAGCACCATGTGGTGTGCTTCCTTTATTTTTTTACAACATGCTTCTATGTATTATGCTTCCAATTTTTTGATTTGATTTATCATTTTATTGCTTCAACACCAACAAAATCAATTAGTCACATTTTCGTGACTTAATTAAATATAGTTCTATTTTTGTGTTTTAGAGAGGTCATATGTCACCATTGACTCAAATTCTCCGGTAGAAATATTTCAGTGTTCACATATCCTTCCATGCTTTTAATTATCTTTGCAACCATTGTCATTGCATGCTCCCCTTTTCGTACATGCTTAACATGTTAAGCTTGAAGTTACTTGCTTCCTCCGGAATTTTGCAAAGCTTCATAGGTTACGTTTTTGTGCTCTGTCAACAACAAAATGCTTCCTTTACTTTCATTACATGCTTCAATAGTAGAACAACACATAGGCACACACACACATGTTATTTGCTTCCAGATTACGTCGATATTACTTTTATTTAGGATTAGTATTGTGGGCAGAACCGCTGATGGTAGAGGAGGATGTCGTTGTTGGAGGGTGAACCCGATGAATCTGTTGGGAAGGTCGCTGATGTTGGTGGGGGGGGGGGGGGGTTGGAGAAGAGAACCATCAATGGAGAAAGATGACTAATAAGATGGATCCCCGTTGTGTTCTTTCCGTTGTTGGTAGACATCCTCGTCGTCGTCGTCACATGTACTCTGGTCGTTGATGGCCACGGAGAAGCCCTAAACGAAGCGAACATGGCCACCTCTGTTGTTGCTCATGACATTGTGCAATAAACATTGCTTTATTCTTCCTACATACAAATATCATGCATTAGACATTGCTTCCGTAGAGATTAGAATTTGCACTAGAATAGAAAAAGGAAGCACATTGCACTGATAGCTAAAATATCATATGATTACTATCAAAACATTATTAGGGATGGTCAACCGGAGTTGGACAAAACACCTGGTGCTATCGTGCAAGGTCAAGGCTAGGAAGAAAACATGGAGGAGAAAGGATCGTGGAAGGAAGTGGAATATTGTCATTGTGGTGGGCGATAAGAGGGACGTGAGAGGATGATAATGAGGAGATGCATTTATGTACCACTTGAGGACAATGAGATATCATCCCATGTGAATAGTCTATGACTCTCATGTCACATTAATTATTTTTTTGTACAAATAGTTTGTTAGTCCATGGCAACGCACGAACATTATACTAGTCATCATAGAATCAAAATTAGGAAGCACTTGCTATAGGTCGTGAAACATTATCTCGCGAGATGGAAGCATTCTTTACATGCAATAGAAACACTATGTCATGTTGATGAACTGTTTTCCCTTGCCACGAAAACAGTCACTAACCATGGTGGTGACCACGACTACGTCGAGGGAGACGCAACATGTGTTGTAAGCATGCGCGGACTAGGACGGTAGGGGATCGTCGATGACCTCATGTTGCTGCTGGTGAGCCTCTCGTCTGGAGTGCATACCCGATTGGTGAAGGACGTGTCGATGGACCGGGAGATGAAGTAGGGAGGAGCGGACATCAGAGGAACGGTTCTGGGGAGTGGGAGTTGCGGGTGAACGGGACTGAGCAGGTGGTGGGCGGCGTAATCGAAGAGGAGGAGAAATTCTATTGACGACGAGGCAAAATGGGGGCGATGCAAGCGAGGTGGAGGAAGACCTCAGGTGGTGCGTGCAATTGGGGACAATGGAATCAGGAGGGATTAGGGAGAGAGGCTTACATCACGGGGGTTGCGGGTTGTTAGTTAGATGAGATTTTTTTTTCCTTTTTTTTATTTACGTACGAAGCAAAATTTTGAGCCTCGGATTTGGATTGAATCAATGGCGTTCAAGTGGTTTGAGCCTATCGTTGCTTCAGAATACGAATTGTAAGCGTTTTCCTATTATGTTGGTGCTCTAAAATCTTAACAAGTTTTTATACGCAATCACCATGATTTATGTGTTATCTTATTGTTAAGCACTTTGTTGACAAGAATTTATTTAACAAGCTTTTGTATGCAATCATCATGATATATCTGTCATCTTAGGCTGGTCATAGTAATATTAACGTAGATAGTAACATAGATGCCACGTAGATAAGAATGATGATGTGACAAGTTGTTAATGAGGAGAGAGACAAATAGAATAACATAATATGTTAACATCACATAGCACTTTCCAATACAAAATGACTGTATATAAATGAAGACATCAATGTATCACACCTATAACAGTACCTACTATGAAGGTAGTAATATAGATTAGTAACATATGCATGTTACTGGTCTAAGTTACTCTGGACTATGACTAGCCTTATTGTTAATCACTTTTTGGGTAAGAGTTAATAAATTACCAAAGTAAATATTGTATTATTTTAAGATGTTCATAAGATGTGGGACAATTGGGCCGATTTTAAGGAAAACCGATGGGACAAAAACTAAAGATGAAAGTGAAAAGGAAAAAAAGAGAAAGAAGAGGAAGATATATAGAAAGATTGGACGAAGGAAAGGTGAAATGGAACCTTACATTCTTTTCAAGTAAGTATAGAAGATCCCATTTTTTGTGTTTATGGAAAATATATTTTCTTTAACGGGTTTCAATGTCTATTAATCATTTTCTTTGTTGTATATGTTTTTTATTTTCTTATTCATTGGTTTTGTTTGTTTCTTTTTCGATTTTCACCAGTGTTATTTGATTTTTCCTACTTTTGCGAAAATATTTCTTCATATACATTGTATATATCATGTATATATTAGGAAAGTTTTTATAGACATTTAACATTTTCCAGGTACATGGTTAACATTCTTAAAAATACATGTTTTATTTTTTTTGTTTTTTCATACACATTGTACGTTCTTCGTATACATGTAAACCATCTTTTTGATATATGTTTGGCATTTTTAAATACATGATAAAGAATTTTCAAAAACATGTTTTTGAATTCATGTTAAACATTTTTTTATGAATGACTGAAAACATCTCTTAGAATTAGGTGAACATTCTTATTTACATTGTATAAGCATTTTCAAAAATCGCAAACATTTCTTTTAATGTGTGAACTTTTTTTTAAATGCCACTTACATTTTTTGAATTATGTGAATTTCTTCATTGTATTTTTTAAATGCCGTGTTTTGTTTACAAAATGCATTTATAATTTTAGTATGCATTTTTGATTGCCATCAACATTTTCTAAATGTTGAGTGAATGAATTTTTAACTACACATCAATATTTTTAAACACTGCATAAACATTTTAAATATAAATATGCACATTTCATTACATCTTGAAATATTAATAAAAGTACAAATGAAAAAGTTTGAAACAAATGTGCGATCCAAAGGAAGCGAACAAATAAAACTACACTTCTTGGACCGGCCGAGTTGCCACAACTTTGTAGGCGAGCTGGAGTTACTGCTCGTAGTAAGCACTTTCACGCAAGGTATTATTCGGTGAATAAGTGATGGTGAATCCACAAATATCGGGACCATAATTGGACCCCAAGAGAAATTTGTAAGAGGCAGATTACATTTTTGGTTCAAACTCCTCCTCATAGTCTCTGAGCTCACTGAATCAACTACAACCTCGTGGAGAGAATAGTAGTCCGGTCTGTTTTCACACCTTTTGATGCTGAAGCAATTCTTAACATACCTTTATGCATGAGTAGGATCGATGGGCATGGAGCGAGGAGCCATGAGGCAAAAAAAAATGTCGTCTTGGCATACCACATGCTTGTTCGTACTAAGCTAACCGTGAGAGTTGGCTAGAGGCCGAGAGGGATCCTCAAATGTTGAAGCGGAAAGCGAAGTGTGGAAATAGATATGGAAAGTGCAAGTTCTGTCAAAACTCAAAGTGTTTATATGGCGCTTGGCAAAGACTTAACCCCGTCGGGAGGGGTCCTCCATCGACGAAACATGACAACAACCTCACCGTGCAATCTGTGCGGAGTGCATGATATGTGGAGACATGCGTTACTCGACTACCCTATGCCACATAGTATATGCGCTTTATCTTCTGAAGAGATTCTTTACCATGTGAACATAAATCAGACAGAATGCGCCAAGAAGTGGATCTTCGCCATGAGGGGAGCCTGTAGGAAGGCTATCCATGAAGATGTTTACAATAGCCACATGCAATACACGACTTTATCAATTCCTGCATCTGATAACGTGGAATAGTGTGTCCCAGAGAATTGATGCCCTGTGGCAAACTGGTTGGCTAGCACGACCTAAACATCACACAAAACTGAATTATGATGTAGTTGTAAGGTGAGCGGGGAAGCGCAGAGCCGTCGTTGCAATTTGCAAGAACCATGAGGGAACTTTTCTTGGTGCTACAATCATTGTTGTCACAAATAGCGTTCCATCTACCCTAGAGTCTCTTGCCATCAGAGAGGGGCTAGCTCTATAGGTGGACTTGAATCTAAACTAGATACATGTTGCTTCTGATTGTAAAGTGACAGTATGGAAGTTTAGAGAGGAAGCAATTACTGCTTATGGGGCGATCATTCAGGAGATCAAGTTTCAATTATGTGATTTTAATTCTTGTAAACTAGTCCATGAATTTGGGTGTAACAACCCGGGACTGACGCTCCAGAAGATTTCCCTTTTATTTCCATTCTCGTCATGTATTTCGTTTGGTTATCGAATTAATCATTGCATCATTCGCATCATCTGTATGACATCGTCACTCGTTTTTGAAAACTTGCATCCGTTCGTAGTTGCCGGTTCTTTCCGTTCTTGTCGCTGACCATTTTGAGACCGACCACACACGCACGCGCCCGCGGCATCGATAAAATATTGTTTTTAAAAAGTGCGTCTAAAACTTTCTCGGATTGGGTCGAAAGTTGGCGTGCGGTCTTGTTATATTGTAAGATAGGCCGCCTGCCAAATTTCGTCGCAATCAAAGGTCGTTCGATCCCCCAACGGTTAAATATATAACAGCGCTAGCCGGTCCGATTATCGGACGTTTTATCGGTGTTTCAAATCATGTCATGGGCCGCTATTCTTCCCTCTCTTCTTGGCCTAGCCCACTCTACACAACCCAACCCAACCCACCTAGCCTATCTCACGTCAAAGCCGTCCGATCGCGATCGGAGGCTCGAAAAACGCCCCCAAACTCCAAACCCTAGCACCCAAACTATAAAAGGAAGGCCTCCCCTCCCAAAAATGGCCTCCACCTCCCTCCTCCTCGAAATCCATGCACAACCAGCCAGCCGCCGCCACCTGAGCCGCCCCTGCGGCCAATCGGGAGCTGCCACGCGGCCTTCCCAGCCTCCTCGATAGAGTTTCGAAAGCGTTCGGAGTGTGAGGATTCATTCAACTACGTTGGCACGTCTTCTTCATGGACTCGTTCTTCTTCCAAGCGGGATCTGTCGTGGTTTTATCACGACAGATGTCCAAGGACTTATGTTCGAGGCCATCGCTAAGGTGATTGACTCAAAGGGGTTGGTTGGGACGAAGGACACGAGTTTACCCAGGTTCGGCCACTCGAGAGGAGGTAAAAGCCTACGTCCTGCTTGTGTTGTATTGATTGGAATATTGATTACAAGGGAGCCGATTCGCTTGACCTAGTTCTCGATTGATTGGTTTCTGTCTAAGTCGCCCCGGGTCTCTGCCTTTATATAGGAGGACAAGACCACGGGTTACAAGTCTCATACCGACTCTTACAACGTATCAGACTCTATCTCTATGTCACCTTGCCTTCCCAGGCAAGCCGTCTCGGGCGGCTTAACCGCCCGGGTCTTCATGCCTTCTTTGTCTAGGCCTCGCCTAAGCCCATCTTGGTAAACCGCCATATGTTTAGGCTTACCTTTCCAGGCCCATCTGCCTTGGTCTGGCTTATGAGCCGCCAGGTTTAACCCGGCTCCACCTGGGCGGGTCTCACCACGGGGTTATATCCCTAACATTAGGCGCCAGGTTGATTTGAGCTTGCTCATGTCAATTGTCCATTTTACTTGACGGCAAGTCTCACCCTTATCACCTAAAAGTAAGAAATGTAACCCGTCGTGACGTCACATTGGATATGCCAAAAAGATTCCCTAACGACCACAATGGATCTTTCATCATTAAACCGATGGCTCGAAAATTGAGGCGTCCGTCTCGGTCGGTCAGTTTTGGTCGCCTGGATTCCCGCGCCCGTTTCCTCTTTCCAGCCTCTTAAATAGGATCGCGAACATTCCTTCTCATTTCCTCTATCACTTGCGCCTCTTCTTCTTCCTCTCGACGCCGTCGCCCCGGAGCTCTCTCGCTCCGGTGAATCTCTTGCATCGTCATCGCCCGAGGCCGCTGCATCGACCTGAATGGACCAGAGCATCATTCGCGCCCGTCGCATCTCCTCCGGTACGTCCTTCTTCGTCCCCTAGATCTGTAGTTTAGGGTAGTAAATCCATGGAGTTCCTTAGTATGCTTAGAACACGAGTATCTCATAATGCCCAACGACATAATACCTCATGAATCTTGTAATGAATCTCTCCCTGACGTGGTAAACCGTAGGAAATCATCAATAATTCAAGTCAGATTGGTAGTTGCTTCCTTTTACCGTCCGCAATATCACCAGTTCCTGCGTTCATTGTTAGGTTTAGAATAAATATGTTTTTCCTCTCTCTGTAGATCTGTTACTGCAGCGATAACATGTGAATCCTGTTTTCCACACTTAGCAGTATTTTGCTCCATTGCCCTGCAACGTAACTCGCCATTAAACTTCTGGCTTTCGCCCTGAACTGCACGGGCGACTCAGCCTCGTAGAACTTAGATTTCATCAGCTGCCCTTAGTTGTCTGTCACCTTCTAACTCGTCGCGCGCTGTTACTTTCCACAGCTTTTAAGACGCCATTATGCCTCACGCGTCCAATTCCTGTAACTGGGTCGGCTCTGCCGTTACTGAAGAGTTTCAGAAGGATTTCGTAAACGTGGGGACCTTGCCGGCCAAAAACGTCATTCATTGGCGGCTTCCAGGCAATGAGAAGAAACCCATCCCCCAAGAGGGCGAAGTGGTTGTATTCGTAGACCACCTCATACGCGGTTTCAGCCCGCCCGGCTCAAAATTATTCTGAGACGTCCTTCACTTCTTCAAGCTGCGTCCTCAAGACATTGCACCCAATTCTGTCTCAAACATGTGCAACTTCCAAATTCTCTGTGAAGTTTACTTACAAGAAGAGTCGTCGGTTGATCTCTTCCGTGAGTTCTTCTATGCCAACCGCCAGACAGAAGTAGCAACCGGCCCAAGCTTGGAACTCGGCGGTATCTCCATTCAAAGAAGACTGGACATGGCCTTTTCGGCTGTTCGTATGCCAAGTCATCCTAAGGATTGGAACAAAACCTGGTTTTACTGCAAAGATACCTCTCTAGAAGGAGAGCATCCATTACCGGGTAATCGCCTGTCCCGACTCAAGACCACAATCGAACTCCCTGACCGGATGTCAGCTTCTGAACGGGCGAAATATGCTCCAGCTTACGCCAAAATCAAAGCCCTCATGGCCAACGGTCTGACAAGGTTTGATCTGACCCGTTGCTGGGTCTCTTGACGAGTCATGCCTCTAAGCCGGAGAAGCCGCCTCATGTGTGAATATACGGGTGACGCCAACGATCCCCTCTGTTTTAATCCTACCACTTTGTCAAAAGACAACATCATTGCTGCCGTCAAAAGCCTTATCCATGTATCTCAAGATTCTTGCCATGACATTGGATTACCACCCTCCTATGCCGCAAACCAGGCCCCGGATGTAAGGGCGACTCTTAATCTCCTGACTTCTGTGTTTAGCTATCCATGTATGTTTTATAGTCTTTAACCACTTTCGGCGGCTTTTACTTCTAGGCTAATTCCAGCTTCTGGAAAAAGAAATATGTTCCTCCTCCGAAAAAGTTGAAGGAGAAGCCGTTGGCCGAAAGAAGAAGCCTGCACCTCAAGAACAGCCTGAGGCTGACGACTCAGAGGTAAAACTTGACTCTCTTGTCCGTCTCTTCATACGCTTATTGACAATAATAATTCGCAGGACGAAATGGAGACAAGCCACGCCAACGCCCCTGAGGTAACCTATGTTTCATCTGACTCAGAACATCTTCCACCAAAGAAGATACGGCAGGTCGTCCGAAAGGTCCCATTTTCTCATCGTCTTGATTACTTAGACCCCAACTTTCTTTTGAAAAAGCAACAACAACTCTCCCGACACCAGACCCGGAGCACCGGCTCTGAAGATCTCATGGTCGGGTTATCTCACTCTCCGGTTCAACGGAAACGGCCAGCTGAGGTACTTGTTTCACTTGGCTTAATTTTTCAACCTTGCCTTATAACTTTACTCTGTCTTTATAATGCTTTAACTGCTTTCAGGAATCACCCCCTTCTTTAGGCAACTCTACGACAACCAAGCTGCCGCCTCTGAAGATCAACCCAGAGTACGTGCTTTCATATTTGCATCCTATCCTTTGTCACCCTTTGGATTTTATATAATAACTTTCTATGCTTTCCAAGGCTCAAGCCAAGCGAAGGAAAACCATCGGGTCTACCTCGGCCCCCACTGCCCAAGAACCGGAGGCTGCCAAGCCGGACTCTCCGGTTGCACATGCTGATCCTTCTGTCGCCTTAAAGGATGCACCCGAAGACGCCTGTCATTCTATCGAGCTAGCGGCCCATGAGACGGCCACTTAGAGCCCTCCGAGGACCAATTCTAAGCCGCCGAGCCCTTCAACGACCGTTGACAACTTGGATGCTCCAGACGTCATCATTACTGGCACCGGCTTTCAAACTCATGAACCTTGTGTATTGACAAAGCACACTGAGAAAACTGAAGCCTTTGACAAGCTGGACCTTGAGATCCCCGTGTTGGAGAAGTTAAGTGCTGATGAGCTACATGCCGGTTATCTGAACCGCCTCACCATGAGCCAGAACATGGAACTCAAGCTCGTCAACCTGATGAAGAAAACATACGAGGTACTCTTTCCTTTCCTTATACCCTTATGTAGCCCCCAAGAGACGGTTTAGTATTTGTTAATGGTAAACCGGGTCTTCCAAACCATGCCTTAAGTAGAACCACTTAACCTGTAGCCCCCAAGTATCAGCTTAATATGTAAATATTGAGCTGGTACTCAGTCTTAAGTAGTTGATCAACTGTAGCCCCCAAGTTTGGGTCAGTATGGAGATAATGGGCCGAACTTCCCTGTGGAAAGAGCCGAACGTAGCCCCCAAGTGCCGGTTTATCTTTGACAAATATGAGCCAGAACTTCATGGTAGATTTGAACAAAGAGCCAATTATAGCCCCCAAGTGACGTCTTATCCTTGACAAATATGAGTCGGGACTTGCTTTGTAGTTTGTAGTTTGTTGTCTTGGAGAGCAAATAGACATTAGCCCTCAAGTGCCGGCTTAACTTGATAAATATGAGCCGGAACTTACTTGTAGTCTTGGAGAGCAAATAAACATTAGCCCCAAGTGTCATGTATATTGCTTGCAATCTGCTTGAGACTTGCATTATATGTGTTAACTTAACCATCTGACAACATGTTACCCTCGCGACTTACCCTTCTTTTACCTTTTGTCTATCACAGGAGGCTTTAAACAACGTCGAGTCTGAATTGACCAGCTTGAAGAGCCATCTGGCTCCCAGCAAGCCACCAGGAGTGCACCAGACGAGAAGTGTCGGCTTGCGGTCGAAGAGCTTGTAAAAGCTAAAGCTGATTTCGCCGCTTTCAAGAAAGCTGCTGAGACGGAAAAAACTGCCCTCTCTCAACGTGTAGACGATGCTGACCAGCGGCTGATAGAGGTATCCGATGAACTGCACGCCCTGAAGCGCAATATTACAAAGATGTCTGCTGCTATCTTTGGTAAGCACTAAAAAACTTAGCCAATATCCTTGTGTGAAGACTTATACAGGCGGCTTATAACAAAAATTAGTCTTATGCAGGTCCAAGGAGCCACCAAATCGCCGTTGATAGTCTGTTGTCGCTGAAAGCCGTCTACACCCTATCAGAACAGTTGTACTGCGGAACGCTTTGCACCATCAAAGTGATGCTTAATAAAGAGAGTATCCCCTAGTCCATGAAGGGAGTCATAGAAACGTTGTCCACCCTGCCCAAGCAAATTCAGGATCTCAAGAAATCATCCACCAGAAAGGGAGCCATTGCGGCTATAAGCCAGGCTTTAGCCTTCGCCCCAGAGCTAACTCCTGAAGAGATAATGGACGTGTTTCCATCAAAGAAGGACAACGACTCAGAGTTCACAAAAGCCGACTATGCTCGTTGCATGAAGGCCTCCAGAGTCCTTGCATCAGTATTAGCGGAAGAAGTGAACCTGTCAACATATCAGGCAGCTTACAATGTCGAGAATAAGCGAGTGCGCAGCCCAATTTTCGAGGCCACGGACTTAATTCCTGCACGTCGTAAGCACTTCTTTGCTCCTGATCTTGACTCGTCTCCCCTCTTTGAAGAGGCAACCTTTGAAGCTTTAACCAACTGCAACTGGGACATGGACAATCTCCAGATCAAGGAGGTCGAAGACCCAGCACAGGGTGACCCGTCGTCCAGCTGATCAAGTTGACAATGCCATGGATAATCCGGCTCTCGTGACCCGCCAAACTTTGGGGCGTGTAAAAAACTTTAAGTCATTGCTTTTGACCTCTGTGGAGAGCATTGTAATATGCCTTTTAGTAAAACTTTGTCTTGCCTGAACTGTGCCATCGTGCACATAGGAAATCGCACTGCTTTAACATATTGTGTCCCCTTGTGCTTCAACTCATACCAGATGTCGTGGCGGCTCTTCTTGAGATAACCAACCCGTGGGAACAGAATATGTTCCATACTGTTTAGTAGGGCGGCTTAGAACAACACAACCCGGAGATATTATATCTTTCCTGATTTTTGAAAAAACATTGAACTCATCTGCCGGTTCTTCTGGGTGGACTCGCTAATTAAAACTCCTAATTAGTACAGGGTCTATATCGAGATTGGCCGTCAATTTCTTAGAACGGCTCAGGGTCTCTAAGCGAGATTAACTGATAGGAAGTGTAGCATCCCAAAGAGAGACACGACAAGGCATGAGTACCCTTGTAGCTCAAAAACTGCCTCTCACGTGATATAAATCCGTCGTTTTAACCTTAAACAGTTCAGGGTCTTTAAAAGATTGACTGTCTAAGAGTATGAACGGGCCACATAGCGGAGAGTCGACAGTAGATGAGAGAGTTTATCCTCGCTTTCCGTAAGCCAGCCCTCACATGACAAGAACCGCCAGTTTAACCTTAACCAGTATAGGGTCTCTAACAAGATTGGCCGTTAATTTCTTTGAACCGACTCAGGGTCTCTAAGCGAGATTAACTTGTAAGAGTTCGGCGGGTCACCTGGTGGAGTAGCAAGTTGCAAACGGGCAGGTTTAACTCTCGTAGCTTAAGAGCCAATCAAGAGGGTATGTAAGCTAAACCCGGTGGGTTGGAAGCCCTCAAATGACCTTTGTTGACGAAATCAACGGTTTGGCTTGAGAGCTGATCAATAGGGTGTGATAAGCTAAACCCGGCGTGTTAGAAGCCCCCTAGACGACCTTTGTTGACGAAATCAACTGTTTGGCTTGAGAGCCGATCGATAGGGTGTGATAAGCTAAACCCAACGGGTTGGAAGCCCCCTAGATGACCTTTTTGCACAACTGAGATATGCAAAACGGCAGAGGCCCCGGCTTGCAGGGATGCCAACTTTATTCATATATATATATATATATGATATGTACAATGATGGTGTACAATATTGAGTCTCAACGACTCAGTTATAGTAAGTCCGCAGATGAGCTATGTTCCAGGGCCGGCGGGTCTCCTGCCCAGAAGTGCTTGAGTCGTCCCGGACGCCAATGAGGTAATATGACCCGTTGTTGAGATTTTTGCTAACCATGAAAGGCCCTTCCCACAGAGGGGACAACTTGTGTGCATCTGTCTGATCTAGAATCAATCGCAACACTAAGTCGCCTTCTTTAAACGTCCGGGTCTTAACTCTGCGGCTATGGTAGCGACGTGGGTCTTGCTGATAGATCACCGATCGAGCCGCCGCTAGATCACGTTTTTCCTCCAAGGCATCCAACGCATCTTGATGTGTTGTTTCGTTATCTTCCTCAACGTAAGCCGCCACTCATGGCGAGTCATGACGGATATCACTTGGTAATACGGCTTCTGTGCCATAAACCATGAAGAAAGGTGTATAACCTGTTGATCTGTTGGGAGTGGTTCTGATGCTCCATAAGATGGATGGCAACTCCTCCACCCAACAACCCGGTGTGCGCTGCAAAGGAACCATAAGCCGAGGTTTGATACCTCTCAAGATTTCCTAGTTAGCACATTCTACCTGACCATTTGATTGCGGATGAGCCACCGCAGAAACATCAAGTCGGATGTGCTCACTTTCACAGAATGCTTGCATAGCCCCCTTGGATAAGTTCATGCCATTATCTGTGATGATACTATGAGGATAACCAAAGCGGTAGATCAACTTCTTAATAAATCAAACCATCATAACTGCGTCACACTTGCCGACCGGCTCAGCTTCTACCCACCTGGTAAATTTGTCCACCGCCACCAAGAGGTGGGTCTTCTTGTCCTTGGATCTCTTGAAAGGCCCGACCATATCAAGCCCCCAGACTACAAACGGCCAAGTAATTGGAATCATGCGCAACTCTTGAGCCGGGACGTGAGCACGTCAGCCGAACTTCTGACATCCATCGCACTTGCGAACCAAGTCCTCGCATCTTTATGAGCTGTAAGCCAGAAGAGACCATGTCGAAAAGCCTTGGCCACCAAAGATTTTGAGCCGACGTGATGACCACAATCGCCGGCATGAATTTCATTCAAGATTTCCTTGCCCTTATCAAGTGAAACACAACGTTGAAAGACGCTAGTGACGCTGCACTTATGTAACTCTCCATTGATTATTGTCATAGACTTAGACCGCCTGGTGATATGTTTTGCCAGATTTTCATCATCAGGTAACTCGCCGCGAGTTAAGTACGCCAAGTAAGGCACAATCCAGTCAGGAATAGCATGTAGATCCGCCACCAGCTACCCCTCTGGGTCAGGCACGGCCAAGTCTTCCTCTGAAGGTAACTTAACTGACGGGTGATATAATACATCTAAGAAAACATTAGGCGGTACCGGCTTACACTGAGAACCCAGCCTTGATAGGGCGTCACCCGCCTCGTTTCGGCGACGATCGATATGGTCCACCTGATAACCCTTGAAATGACCAGCTATGACACCCACCGCCTGACGATAAGCCGCCATCCGAGGGTCCTTGGAATCCCAAGTGCCTGAAACTTGCTAGGCCACAAGGTCTGAGTCGCCAAGACACCTAACCCGGCTCAGGTTCATCTCCTTAGCCACCCGGAGGCCATGAAGCAGAGGTTGCATTATTAGTACAAGGAAACATCAACCTTAACACGTCACAGAACTTGTCACCTTTGGGGGAAGTTAAAACAACCGCTGCCCTTGACCCTTCCAGCTGCCTGGATCCATCAAAATGGATTGTCCAATACGTGTTATTCGGCTTTTCCTCGGCCGTCTGACACTCTGTCAAGTCGTTTATGAAATCCACCAGGGCTTGATACTTGACCGCCGTGCAAGGCACGTATTTCAGATTAAGAGGTCCAACCTCCAATGCCCACTTAGCAATCTTGTCGGTGGCCTCTCTGTTTTGAATTATGTCTCCCAGCAGGGCAGAGCTAACCATTGTGATCTGGTGCCCCATGAAGTAATGCTTCAGCTTACGGTTGGCCATGAACACACCATATACCAGCTTCTACCAATGTGGATACCTCTGCTTGGACTCTATCAGGACTTCACTGATATAATAAACTGGCCTCTGAACCGAATATTCCTTTCCTACCTCCTTATGCTCAACAACGATCGCGGCGATGACTGCTCTGTGATTAGCCACCACGTATAAAAGCAAAGGATCCTTCTCAGCCGGAGCTGCTAAGACTGGCAGCTCTGTGAGCTGCCTCTTGAGAGCCTCAAATGCTTCACCCGCCGCCGCACTCTAGACAAAGTTATGTGTCTTCTTCATCATCTGGTACAAAGGGATGGCCTTCTCACCAAGGTGGCTTATAAACCGGCTTAACGCAGTGATCCGTTCCGCCAGGCGCTGAACATCATTGATGCATGCCGGCACAGACAGGGAAGTGATAGCTTTGATCTTATCTGGATTAGCCTCAATGCCACACTCAGAGACTAGGAATCCCAAGAGCTTTCCTACAGAAACATCAAAAACACACTTAGCCGGGTTAAGCATCATCTTGTAGACCCGTAAGTTGTCAAAGGTCTCCTTCAGGTCATCAAGCAGGGTCTCCTTCTTCCTGGACTTAATTACAATGTCATCCACGTATGCATGAACGTTGCGCCCAATTTGGCTGTGAAGACAATTTTGCACACAATATTGGTAAGTCGACTGGGCACTCTTGAGCCCGAAAGGCATAAACACATAACAGAAGGCACCCAAAGGCATGATGAAAGCCGTCTTCTCTTGGTCCTTGACTGCCATATTGATCTGATGATAGCCAGAATAAGCATCCAGGAAGCATAAACTCTCACAACCCGTCGTTGCATCGATGATCTGGTCGATACGGGGGAGAGCAAACAGGTCAGCCGGACAGGCTTTATTGAGATCCGTGTAATCCACACACACATACGCCATGTTCCGTTCTTCTTAACACCGGGTTAGCAAGCCACTCTGGGTGAAACACTTCAATGATGAAACCCGTCGCCAGGAGCCGGGCCACCTCTTCCCCAATGGCCTTGCGCCTCTTTTCATTGAACCGCCGTAGAAACTATTTGGCCGGCTTAAACTTAGGATCCACATTAAGGTGGTGCTCAGCAAACTCTCTCGGTACACCCGGCATGTCAGAAGGCTTCCATGCAAAGATGTCTCGATTCTCACGGATGAATTCAATGAGCGTGCTTTCCTATTTGGGATCCATATTGGCCCCAATAGTAAACTGCTGCGATGAGTCGCCTGGAGTAAAATCCACTAGCTTGGTGTCATCCGCTGAGAACTTGAGGGGCGGCTCAGATTCCGTGGTGGTTTTTTTGAGTGGGGTCATGTCCTCTGGGTCAACATTTTCCTTATAGAACTTGAGCTCTACTTCCGCGCAACTTGACTCTGTATAGGCCGCATCTCCTTCCTCACACTCAATAGCCGTCTCTCGATCACCATGCACCGTAATTGTTCCTTTTAGACCCGGCATCTTGAGCTACAAGTACACATAACAAGGCCTAGCCATGAACTTAGTGTAAGCCGGATGTCCAAACAGAGCCTGATACGAACTTTTGATCTTGACCACCTCAAAACACAAGGTCTCTACCATGTAGTTGTATTCGTCACCAAAGGCGAATTCCAAAGAAATCCTCCCCACTGGATAAGCTGACTTGCCAGGCACCACACCATGAAAGACTGTTGAGGAAGGCTTAATATCCTTATCAAGCAACTTCATCGGCGAAAAGTGTCGTAGTACAAAATATTGGTGTTACTGCCACCATCCATAAGCACCTTGGTAAACACGTATCCTCCAACTTGGGGGGCAACTACCAATGCCAGTTGTCCTGGGTCATTAACACGCAGCGGGTGATCCTCTCTGCTCCAGGTTATGTCGTACTCTGACCACTTCAAGTATTGCGGGAGAGCCGGTGTGACGACATTGACCGCCCGCTTGCGCAACTTCGGGTCATGCCTGTTAAGGCTGGTTGTAAAAACATGATACTGACCCGAGCTGAGTTGCTTCGGATTACTCTGATACCCAGACTGGTTATTTTCTGCTGATTATTGCCATTGGATTGCTGATGATGCCCCCCTTGGCTGCCCTGGCCCTAGTAGCCGGATCCTGAATCGCCAGACCCCAGGCCGGCACCTGAGCCGCCTGGCCCTGAGCCGCCTAGCGGGCCTCCACCATTGTTGTTATGCTGCCGCACACTGTGATCCCAAAACTTTTGCATAATGTGGCAATTCCTCCATGAGTGATTCGCCACCTTATCGGGTCGGCTGTGCTCTACTATTGAGCATCTCCTCCAAATTGAAAGGAGTTTTACCCTTGTTAAAGGGTTGTCTGAAGTTCCCATTGCCTTTAGCATGATTTTTCCCGGCGCTGGTATTGGCCACCAATTCTGACCCGCCATCTGGGTTCTTCCTCTTGTTCTGGTTACCATTGCCTGCCGGACCCTTCCCGTTATTCTTCTTCTTGCTTTGACTAGGCTTCTCCTCGTCAGAGCCTGGATCCTTCGTATTGTACGAGTCGGCATACTTCGTGAGAGCCGCCATGAGCTCCCCCATGTCCTGACATGAGCGCTTGAGCCGTCCAAGCTTCTGCTTCAAAGGCGTAAAGTGGCAATTCTTCTCTAGAATTAAAACTGCTTGAGCCGCCATAATCTGTTCAGACGAGTGGATGATGGTTGAGACCTGTCGGACCCAATGATGAGCCAATCCATTCTCCTGCTGCACACAATGATCCAAATCCACAATCGTCATGGGCTACTTGCACGTTCCCTGGAAATTTTTGATGAACTTTGCCTTTAACTCGACCCAGGAACTAATGGTATTGGGTGGCAAGCCCTTCAACCATGTGCGAGCCGTCCCTTCCAGCATCATGATAAAATACTTGGCACACACTGCGTCGTTGACGTCTAACATCTCCATCGCTAGTTCATAGCTCTCAATCCATGCCTCCGGAGGCGGGTCAGCAATGTAAGTTGGGACCTTGCGAGGGCCCTTGAAATCCTTCAGCAGACGTTCATTCTGTAAGTCCAGCGCTAAGCACGGTACTCCCATGGCCCTGGTGGCTACTCCTGCCCCTACCGAGATAGAAGGTACCAGTTCTTGACGAGCCGCCGCTGCCGCCAGAGCCACCGCCTCGCGCTGTGCCCTGGATCGGTCCACCAATGCCTGAGCATCCAGAATCGCCTGATCATCTGGTGGTGGGTTCCGGTGTCGGTCACTGCTAGAAACCACCGGCGACTCATAACGCCGACTGAAGCTGCAGCTGGGGATGGGGGTTGAGTGCACACGACTCCGGCTGTAGGTGTACTTCTCCTGCTGGGCCACCGCCGTCTGCAAGTATCCAATAGCGTTCTGCACCTCTTCTACGAAGGGCGCCTCGTCCGGGATAGGAATCGTACCGAGCTGGGTTGCCGCCGCCACCATGTTCTCTACCGGGTTTGAATAGTGACCCGCCGACATTGGGAAAGCCATTGGTGAGGGATGGTTCCGTCGGGGCGGGTTAGGGTGCTGCTGTCGAGCCGCCGGCCGACTCTCTCGTGCTTCCACGGTCCGTCCTACCCCCGGCATGTTGAAAAGATTCCTGGCCTCGAACTATTTTGGCAAGCAGGACTAATGTCTCATCCGCTGAATCGCCACCGCGGATTGCTGCTCCAGCTCAAGGCGGAAAGTGTTCGCCTTAAGGTGTTCTGCCTTTGCGTCCATTTGGGCCTTCAGCATGTTGATCCCTTGCTGGACTTCAGTCATCTAGTCCTTTATCCTTGCGATCTCTGCGTTCCGGGCGGCTTGATTCTCTGGCGTGACCTCAGTTGCCATCAATGTTGTGAGCTCATTCATCAGATCCAGGAGAACTTGAGCCGGCGGCGGGTCAGTCCCAGACCCGGCTACCCTAGCGGCTGTACTGCTCGTGCCTGGTGCTGAACCCGCCATGAAGATGTCTGCATGCATTGGCGGACCATAGTCCTCTGATTCATGACACTCTGACTCGGGGTAAAGCTCGTCGTAACCCCCGAGCCTGCCATTGTGAAGCGGGTAGATTGATTCCGCCTCTCCGCTCGAAGATTCATCCTCCAAACAGACGAGAGTTTCCTATGACATGGACCCCTCTAGATCCGCACCTTGAGTAAAACCGACGAAGACACGCTTCCTGCCCGGGTTAACACGAGCGGGTTGCATGCACCGAGCGGGTTGTGTGCATCGAGCCGACTCGACGATGTTGGTGCACACGTCCGGCCTGGGTGTAGATCCGTCGACCTTGCCGATGAAAACATGGATCCCATCGACGGGGACTCGGAAGCCATACTCGATAGAGTCGGCCTCGGGGCCCTAGCCGACGTCGTCGATGTAGAGCCGGCCACAGTGACTCTTGTACATCCTGCCGACAACGTATCCCTCGATCCCTGGAAGAGAGCCCTTTGAGAACTCAACACCACCGAGCGCTAGCCCCACGGTGGACGCCAACTGTCGTGGTTTTATCACGGCAGATGTCCGAGGACTTATGTTCGAGGCCATCTCTAAGGTGATGGACTCAAAGGGGTTGGTTGGGACGAAGGACACGAGTTTACCCAGGTTCGACCCCTCGAGAGGAGGTAAAATCCTATGTCGTGCTTGTGTTGTATTGATTGGAGTATCGATTACAAGGGAGCGGATTCGCTTGACCTAGTTCTCGATTGATTGGTTTCTCTCTAAGTCACCCCGGGTCTCTACCTTTATATAGGAGGCCAAGACCATGGGTTACAAGTCTCATACCGACTCTTACAACGTATCCGAATCTATCTCTATGTCACCTTGCCTTCCCGAGCAAGCCGTCTTGGGCGGCTTAACCGCCCGGGTCTTCATGCCTTTTTTGTCTAGGCCTCGCCTAAGCCCATCTTGGTAAACCGCCATATGTCTAGGCTTACCTCTCCAGGCCCATCTGCCTTGGTCTAGCTTATGAGCCGCCAGGTTTAACTCGGCCCCACCTGGGCAGGTCTCACCGCGGGTTATATCCCCAATAGGATTTCAGGCAAGATGACACATTTCCCTGGATACCACTACTATCATTGTCATGCTAGTTGTCTCGTTTTTCTATCGCTATGTCACACTACCTACCAGTTGTTTGTCAAGCCTCCCAACATTGCCATGAAAAGCCTCTAACCCCTCCACATCCCAGCAAACCTTTGTTTAGCTATGTTACCCCTTGCTCAGCCCTTCTTATAGCGTTTCTAGCTGCAGGTGCACTTCCTTCCATATGACAACATGGACATTCTTTTGTAATCACAATATTGTTGCTATTTAATTTAATACACACATATACTTGGTAAAAGGTGGAAGGCTTGGCCTTTTGCTCTGTGTTTTGTTCCACTTTTGCCGCCCCTAGTTACTTGTGAACCGGTGTTATGTTCCATAATTGAGCGCTCCTAACATGCTCAGGGTTGTTATGGGGACCCCCTTGATTTCCGTTTTGGGATAAAGCTTGTCTAGCAAGGCCCAACATTGGTACTACATTTGCCTAATAACTAATAAACTTGCATAGGGACTTTTTGGACCCCGTGGATTAATCAACCCCCCGGGCCAATGCTCCTCATGAGTGTTGGTCCAAACTAGAGCACTGTGCGGGGCCATCCCGGGGCAACTCGGGAAATTTCTATCAGGCCACTTTATGCGTCGCTCATCTGTCATGCCCTGAGAACGAGATACGCGGCTCCTATCAGGATTGTCGGCACGTCGGGCTGCCTTGCTGGATTTGTTTTACCTTTCTCGAATGTCTTGCGTGAGGAACTCTAATCTTCTTCGGGCTATCTCGAGGTGTCGGATTTCCTTTGGAATTGCCTAGGATGATCACGAGATCCGTGGTCGAGGTTATTCCCACGGCGTGTGGTTAATTTGTGATGGATGAGTTGGAGCATCCCTGCAGGGTTAAATCTTTCGAAAAGCCGTGCCCGCGGTTATGTGGCAAACTTGGAAACTTTGTTTAACACCTGGTCATAGCAAACTTGAAGTAAACTCTAATAAAATACACCAACCGTGTGCGTAACCGTGAGTGTCTCTTCTCGTGAGTTATTTTCCGAGAGAGAACATGATGGGGTTATGTTTGACGTAAGTAGGTGTTTAGGATCACTTAGTGATCATTACTAGTTCACGTCCGTTATGCGTAGACCATCATACTTTACTTTATGTATTCGTAAGTTAGCCACTCAAATAAATGCTTAGTCTCTTGCTGCAGCCTCACCACTTAACTATACCTCACCCATTAAGCTTTAATAGTCTTGATACCCTTGGAAATGAGATTACCGAGTCCCTGTGACTCACAGATTACTACAACAATAGTTGCAGGTACAGGTAATGCGATGCTTTGACGTGAGAGCGATGCTTGTTTTGATTTGGAGTTCTTCTTCTTCATCATCAATCTAGGATGGGTTCCAGGCGACAGCCTGGGATAGCAAGGGTGGATGTCATTTTATCGTTTGATTTCGTCCGTAGTCGGACCCTGCTCTTCTGTATGATATTTGAGTATGTTGTTGTATTGATGTGATATTGATGTAGCTTGTGGCGAGTGTAAGCCAATTCCATATACTCATCTCTTCTGTACATGTACTTGTAATGATATCCATTCTTGCAACACGATAAGATGTGCTTCTATCCCTATCGAGGCCCTCGTGCCGAAATAAGGATAGGATCGCATCTTGGGCATGACAAGTTGGTATCAGAGCCTGTACCGACCTAGGAGCCCCCTTGATTGATCGAACTTGGCCGAGTCGAGTCTAGTGAATAAATATTTTGAGTCTAGTTATATCAGAGAGTAGGATTCTTTTTTCTTCTCTTCTATACTCTGGTGAGGAATTACGACTTAGGAATTTTGTTACTACTCCCCTTCTCGCTCAATTTTTTTAGGATCACGTGGATATTTTGGAATCTATATGATGCCGATGTGACGGAGTTCTGTGCTTGGTGCCTCCTGTTATCGAGGAGTATAGCTCCAAGGAATTCTTGACACATGGTTATCATTCATTTTCCTTAGTATCTCAGGACGGAGCATGTTCGAAACTGCTTCAATACTAGTAGTGGCGAGAGGAGTCCGGCATCCCTAGTACTGGTGGAGAGCGTTCGGATGTACTGCCATTCTTAGTATCGTTGTGTTTTCGAGTGTCTGAGATAGATGGAGTTCTGAAGCCTCTGGTTATGTGTTGAAGGATGGATACAGTTGGGGTGTAGGGCTTGTTAGTTGTGTGAGATATTTCCTCCTTGTATCCCCAACACCCGATTGCATAACCAAGAAAGTTTTGGGAGTTCTTAGGTGGGAATTCAAGTAGTTACCTAGGCTATCTTCCAATAGATCATGATGTGAGGTTGGGATTCGACATCTAGTGAATTCTTTTGTTCACGGTCTTTCTTACAGCAGTCTCGTTGTGTCTTAAAGAGTCCTTGTAGCTTGCTACGACTCGGGGACGCATCGTATGTCGTGTGCACTGCCTTGCACATGATGGCTACTATAAGATCGAGCCCATGCGAACCTTACCACGAAAATATCGAGCGAAATCTCTGATATGCATTTGTTTTGGCTTGTTTCATAAGCCTCATCCTTTGTTTTGTTGTGAATATGGTAATTCAAGTTGCTTCGATGTCAAGTGGTGATTTCGTATCTTTCCTAAGAAGTGCTCTCATATTTCTGTGAGAATGATAATTCTTTTGCCCAATCAAGTTATCATATCAATTCTTTTCAACCGGTGCGCTCCTCTTCAAGATATTCAGTCATCTCCAATATTTGCAAGATCAATCCTCATGTTTCTTTCCAGAGTTCTTTTCATCCATCCTAAGTTGTCTTTGTTTTTCCCCACCCTCCCACCCTTTTTCTTCAATGATTAAATCTCATCCAAGTGCCTTTCTCTTCATTGATGCTTCGTTATCTTTTCTTCATATTGTATCCAGTGATTTCTTGTGGAGATTCTCAAGTGTTTCAATTTCAAGATATAACCTCATATTCCTTGTTCTTGTTGTTATTCTTCTCCGGTGGATTCAATTATAGATCTCGGTGTTCATCATATCTTTTTCATTCATTAAATGCTTTCCGTGTTCGAATTCTCATCAAGCCTCTCTTCTTTACCTAATAATAAAGTGACTATTGCTTCCGTCGGGTTCATCGTCACTAAAAAAAATAATTTATAAGATATTAGAGGTGGTACTAAATTATTGTATGTGCAATTCAATCGTGTCTTCCGTGCCTGGGCTTCAGCCCATCTGGCATGTGCAATTCAATCGTGCGTCTTCCGCGCTAGGGTTCAGCCCATCTGGCATGCGTCTCAGGTCTTTCAGGGGCCGAGGACACACGGAGGCGAGCAAACAAAGTCGGACGACAATGAGCGCATCGTTCCTATTGGATGCAAGGCGGGAGCGACGTCATGGTGTGCATCTAGAGCAAAACAGAACGGCGGCAAAGCTTCTCTTCCATGGCTGACTAGGTTCCTGCGCTGGAAAGGAGGAGAGAGAAAGATGAGCGAGGAGAGAGATGGGAGAAGAAGAGCAGGAAGAGGAAGGAGGAAAGGAAATGAGAAGGTAGGGAGGAGGGCGATGGCCGCGAAGCAAAACTTCCATGGTGGCTCGGCTGCGTTCCTACGGGGAAGGAGGGAGGAGAGAGACGGGAAAAGAAGAGGATCAGGGAGAGGGAGGGAGGGAAGTGAGAAGGCATAGAAGAGGGAGGCAACACGAGGTTATCACCAGCAGTTGGCCTCGCCGGTCGAAGGCGAGAGTAAGGCGGCGGAAATGGCATCCCGGGGAAGTGCTGGGGCGTGTTGTGTGCGTGCATGCGCTACGAGCCTGCTGGCTACAGCGGTACAGGCACCCTTTTTAAAAAGAAACGTTTTTATTTCACTTTTTAGGGGAAATCATTCTTTATTTCACGGTCACGGGATTCCATATCATATTATTCAGCCACATTCATTTTATTGTTCCCTTTATACAACTATTGGGCCAGCTGTCAGTACTATAAAAAATTCTTTATTAATTAATAGTAGTAACATCTACTCCTAAAACATAATAATACCACCTCTATAATTTACACAAGATCTCAAAAATTTATATATGTTCTCAAATAGACAATCAAAAAGCCTGTTTGGAAATTAGAAAAATGGAGGGTGGATGTAGCTATGATCTGGCAATGATGGAAATAAAAAAAAGGTGAGGTGTGGCTATAGTCTAACAATGACAGTCGACAGACCCAATAAAAAAGAGAATGTACGTTTTGCAGAGGATTGAATTGTGTGGCTATGACGTGCAATAAGTGGAGAGACTCGATACCGAATACTTCAAAGCGAAACAAGGATGAGCTCAAAACGGTGATGTTTTGTTGATTAGATTGCTAAATCTTGAATGAATTGCGACCTGAGTGTGATATTTTTTTCCGTTGCAAAGCATGGGCCCTTTTGCTAGTATTAATTCATCCCTCTATGTTCTATCTGGAGTGTTGAAGATATCTCAGAAGATTCATGTTTTTGTTATAAATCTTTTCAATTATTTCGAGGTTCTCATCTCATCAAGTTTTCAATTTCTAACGGTGCAATCTCTCCTCCTAAGCAATTGTCTCAATGGTGGTTTCTTTTGAGTGGGCCCATAATCCATAGGTTTTCCCCAGGATCTTACCTGGCTCTTCTAATCTTTCCGGAGATGTCCTCAAGTCCTCTTCTAATATGACGTAAGAATGATTTTCATCAGTCATATTCCTTCTCGAAGATCGCTTCTAAATTATTTTCATTGTTGGCTCAACCTTCTTTATTCATTATTCTGGAGTGTCTCCGTAATTCATGGTGTTGTTTCTCGTCATCATTCTCTGCATTGAAGACCGAAGGAGAGTTCTCTTAAATCTTAATCCATTCTCCTAGAGATTCATGGTTCAGCTTATTGCTATCCTCTCAATTGTTTTGGTCATGAGTAATTCCATCCTTATCTATCCGGAGCATGTTTTTATTTCATGATCCTCCGAAGGTCATCGTTTCAGAAGATTTCTTCGTTCTCGACTTTCAGCTTTCATTCTCAAATACTTCTCAAGTGTTGTTCCTTCATTCACAATTCAATTATTCCGGTGCTTCATTCAAGATTTCTTTAGGTGGATCATGCTCTCTTTGTTCTCATGTTATATCATTCATTTGTATTATCCTCTTTAGTTTCTAATTCTTACCGGTGTTCTCGTTCAAGACTTGTTCAAGGTTGTGATCTCTCTCTCTCTCTCTCTTCTCTTCAATTCTTTGCAACAAGGATAAGTGGTGTGTGAAATCTGTTGCTTGTCATCAATTTAACTTGATGAAGGATAAGCATAAGTAATTCTTATTCTAGTTTCATCAAGGTGGTTTCAATCCTTCTTTCGGAGTGTTCATGGCATCAAATTCTTGGTTATAGTTGTTCATCTTTTCTTTCTGGAGTTCCTAGTTTTTCTCAAGTATCTTGTCCCGAAGCATCATCTAAATCATTGGAAGGCCCCAATATTGTTCTTTTTCAACCTTCAATTCTTTTCTATCATCCTTTCATTCTGGAGTTCATCTCGATGGTTTTTATGGTGGTTTGTTAAGGATGCAATTCTTCTCGAAGTGTTCTTCAAGATTCTTGTTGGAGGTGCTCAAGTGTTCTTTATCTTGGATGTCTAAATTCAATTCCTTCTCCATTGTCTTTGGAGATGGTGTTACTAAATTCTTGATTATGAGGAGTCTCGAAGGAAAATTGTCAAGAATAAGTGAAGTAAATCCATCTTGTTTTCTTGGAGTTATCTTGGGTTGGATTTCACCTAAAGCATTTCCCAAGGATTGTTGCTATCATGGTGTCATAAATGATTCAAGTGTCTCCTCCACCTCTTGGTGAAAGAAGCTTTGCATATCTTGTTGCTCTTAATCAATCAATTGTTTCTGTTGTGGCAGGTTGTCACCTAATAATTTTGAGATGTTTTCCATAAGCCCATATCAAGCTATTCTTTTCATTGTTGATTCTTCATCAACTCCGTTCAACCATGTTTTTCAAATTCATTGGTGGTAGAAGTGTCATTTTCTTCTCCTTTCTCTTCTCTCCAAAGATCTAGCTTCTATTCTTTGTTCCGTAGGCATTGTGGTGTTGCTCTTTTCAACTCACATCTAGTCTGATTAAGGTCATGTTCTTTCTTGCTTATTCATTTTACCGGAGTACTGTGAAATCTTTTCATGATCCTTCTGTCCTATGAAGTTCTGATTCTAATCCAACCGAAGTTCGGTGCCTCTCTTTCAATTTGTTTCCATCATATCAAATTTTGCCCCTCTATCCTATCGAAGTGCTGCCGAAATTTCTTGTGAATTCTTGCTTGTTCCTCATGTCATTCTTCATCTCTTTGCATCCTTCAAGATTCATTGGTTTCACTCGTTTGTCAAAGAAGCAACTAAGTTTTACCTCTTGCTCTTTCTCTTCCCCTTCTCATTCCAGATCTCGGTACGAGATCCTCGTGTAGTGGAGGGGAGTTGTAACAGCCCGGGACCGACGCTCCAGAAGATTCCCCTTTTATTTCCATTCTTGTCATGTATTTCGTTTGGTTGTCACATTCATCATTGCATCATTCGCATCATCTGCATGGCATCGTCACTCGTTTTTGGAAAATTGCATCCGTTCGTAGTTGTCGGTTCTCTCCATTCTCATCGCTGGCCATTTTGAGACCGACCACACACGCACACACCCGCGACATCGATAAAATATTGTTTGTAAAAAGTGCGTATAAAACTTTCTCGGATTGGGTCGAAAGTTGGTGTGCGGTCTTATTATATTGTAGGTAGGCCGCCTGCCAAATTTCGTCGCAATCAGAGGTCGTTCGATCCCCCAACGATTAAATATATAGCGGCGCTAGCCGGTCAGATTATCAGATGTTTTATCGGTGTTTCAAATCATGTCACGGGCCGCTATTCTTCCCTCTCTTCTTGGCCTAGCCCACTCTACACAACCCAACCCAACCCACCTAGCCTATCCCACATTCAGAGTCGTCCGATCGCGATCGAAGGCTTGAAAAAAGCCCCCAAACTCCAAACCCTAGCTCCCAAACTATAAAAGGAAGGCCTCCCCTCCCAAAAATGGCCTCCACCTCCCTCCTCCTCGAAATCCATGCACAGCCAGCCAGCTGCCGCCACTTGTCGGATCCCCTGTAGGGCGCCGCCACCTGAGCCGCCCCCGTGGCCAATCGGGAGCTGTCACACGGCCTCCCCAGCCTCCCTCTGCCGCAAGCCCGCCTGGGCCCGGTTCTGGCCCTTTTGGGCCTGGATTGTCGTCGCCTGCGCCTGCGAGGCTCCCGCGCCGTCCAAGCCAGGGCCTTGCCTAGTGCCTCCCCGCGCATGCCCCGCCGCTGTCCGCCGGCCGCCGTGCCGTCATGCCTCGTTCGTGCACCGTGCCGCGGTAGCGAAGCTTGGCTTCCATGCTGCCGCTTCCCCGCGGGTTCGGTTGGCCTAGGCCCGCCGCAGCGCAAGCCACCGCCTCCTCTGCCTGCCGATGTCCCCGCCGACGAGCCCCGTTCGCCGTTGTTGGGGATGGATCGGGCCCCGGTGCCCGTCCCCGCGTATCTGGCCTCCCCTCCGGCGAGCGCACCGCCTGTCGAGCCCCGCCGCCACTGCTTCCGATCTAGTCGGATCGGGAGGAGCTCCAGCTCCCCCCTCCTGCGTTGACCTTGTGTGGGCCGCGTGTGGGCCGCCGGCCTCCCAAGGCCCAGCATCGCTCCACCGACCAGGCCCAACCCAAGGTGAGTCGTCGCCCCCAAGTGCTATTTTCGCATATGCGTTGTATAGATATGTTGCGCCCACCAATTTCGGCCCGTGTAGTTTTTTTTCCAGATTCTGCGGATTTAGAATTATCCCAGGAATTACTGGTTTTGCAGAAAAACCCTTGTTGTTCATGCATTTAATAACTTTCAATGCATCATATGTAAAAAATTAATATATGTAAAATATTCAGAATTTTATGTAGATTCACAATACCCAACTTTCATATGTGATAAAAATGTTTAACCATGCTGTTTGCGTTGATTTGCGTAATTGCCATGTGAAAATGGTTTATTTCATAACTACAAAACCGTAGCTCCGATAAAAATGTTCCACATATGTAACTTGGCTAAAAAAATGTGTAGAATATCATGGTGACATTTATTTTGCTGTTTAACAACTCTAAAATATGGTTAGTACAGATCTGGACCAAATTCATATTATGCTTATGGGGATGTTTCGAAAATGCTTTATGTTGCTTCCGGCCCCATTTAAAATGCCTAGATGATGTAGTTGTTTGTGTTTCACCTCTTGTCATGTCTAACAACATTTAATATTGATGAGTACCTAAACGGGAGTGAACTAAATAATTCGAACATGGAGTTTCGTCAACATGTAACTCGTTGCATATTGAACTTCACTTAATATGTAGTAGTTGTTTGTTGTGCTTGCCATGCCATTCCCTGCGTTGCATATTAAATTGGGCATGCATCATATTTGTTGCGCATCATGTCATGCATATGTTGTGGTGTATCTTGTGTTGATTGTTGTTTCGGATTGTTCCTTCTCGATAGAGTTCCAAAAGTGTTCGGAGTGTGAGGATTCGTTCGACTACGTTGGCACGTCTTCTTCATGGACTCGTTCTTCTTCCAAGCGAGATCTCAGGCAAGATGACACATTTCCCTAGATACCACCACTATCCTTGCCATGCTAGTTGTCTCGTTTTTTTATCGCTATGTCACGCTACCTACCACTTATTTGTCAAGCCTTCCAACATTGCCATGAAAAGCCTCTAACCCCTCCACATCCCAGCAAACCTTTGTTTGGCTATGTTATCGCTTGCTCAGCCCTTCTTATAGCGTTTCTAGCTACAGGTGCACTTGCTTCCATGTGACAATATGGACATCCTTTTGTTATCATAATATTGTTGCTATTTAATTTAATACACATATATACTTGGTAAAAGGTGGAAGGCTTGGCCTTTTGCTCTGTGTTTTGTTCCACTTTTGCCGCCCCTAGTTACTTGTGAACCGGTGTTATGTTTCATAATTGAGCGCTCCTAACATGCTCGGGGTTGTTATGGGGACCCCCTTGATTTCCGTTTTGGGATAAAGCTTGTCTAGCAAGGCCCAACATTGGTACTACATTTGCCTAATAACTAATAAACTTGCATAGGGACTTTCTGGACCCCGTGGATTAATCAACCCCCCGGGCCAGTGCTCCTCATGAGTGTTGGTCCAAACTAGAGCACTGTGCGGGGCCATCCCGGGGCAACTCGGGAGATTTCTATCAGGCCACTTTATGCGTCGCTCATCTGTCATGCCCTAAGAACGAGATACGCGGCTCCTATCAGGATTGTCGGCACGTCGGGCGGCCTTGCTGGATTTGTTTTACCTTTCTCGAATGTCTTGCGTGAGGAACTCTAATCTTCTTCGGGCTATCTCGAGGTGTCGGATTTCCTTTGGAATTTCCTAGGATTATCACGAGATCCGTGGTCGAGGTTATTCCCACGACGTGTGGTTAATTTGTGATGGATGAGTTGGAGCACCCCTGCAGGGTTAAATCTTTCGGAAAGCCGTGCCCGCGGTTATGTGGCAAACTTGGAAACTTTGTTTAACACCTGGTCATAGCAAACTTGAAGTAAACTCTAATAAAATACACCAACCGTGTGCGTAACCGTGACTGTCTCTTCTCGTGAGTTATTTTCCGAGAGAGAACATGATGGGGTTATGTTTGACGTAAGTAGGTGTTTAGGACCACTTAGTGATCATTACTAGTTCACGTCCGTTATGCGTAGACCATCATACTTTACTTTATGTATTCGTAAGTTAGCCACTCAAATAAATGCTTAGTCACTTGCTGCAGCCTCACCACTTAACCATACCTCACCCATTAAGCTTTAATAGTCTTGATACCTTTGGAAATGAGATTGCCGAGTCCCTGTGACTCACATATTACTACAACAATAGTTGCAGGTACAGGTAATGCGATGCTTTGACGTGAGAGCGATGCTTGTTTTGATTTGGAGTTCTTCTTCTTCATCATCAATCTAGGATGGGTTCCAGGCGACAGCCTGGGATAGCAAGGGTGGATGTCATTTTATCGTTTGATTTCGTCCGTAGTCGGACCCTGCTCTTCTGTATGATGTTTGAGCATGTTGTTGTATTGATGTGATATTGATGTAGCTTGTGGCGAGTGTAAGCCAATTCCATATACTCATCTCTTCTGTACATGTACTTGCAATGATATCCATTCTTGCAACACGACGAGATGCGCTTCTATCCCTGTCGAGGCCCTCGTGCCGAAATAAGGATATGATCGTATCTCGGGCATGACATTAGGAGCTCAAATGTTGAATTTAGCGAAGCATGCTTTGATGTTGGGGTTGTGCGTCATGTTTGATTAGGCCAACCCGATGATATTTCTTTCACCCTGTAAACAACAGTTTGAATAAAGCTTCGCTGAATTGTCTTAAAAAAATGTAAGCATGGTACAAACGTGTCCGATCTACATCTTGTAGTAACTGAGGCATAGCTCTCATGCTCAAACATGATTTAGAGGTTTGTTAGATAATTTTTCCCATGGGCGTGTCCTCGGAGGGTTGCTGACTTGGAGAAATGACCTCAAGTTTTTTTGAGACAATCATTTTCTAGAACAAGAAATGGCATCAAGTTTTCTTCTTCTTTGAGACAATGAAATGACATCAAGTGGCTAGCCCGATAGCATATAACCCACTAGGGTAGTGCTAGGCGTCGACGCGCTAGCCCAAACAGTTCGGCCGGTCACGCCCCAGTCGCCCGATCCAGTGAGCCTCAGGCGTCCGATCTGACCGCGTTGACTTCCCCTTTCTTCTTCTTCCTCTTCACGCGCAGCGCAGACGCTATCCCCTATCGCCTGGACGTCCTCCTGGCTGCCGGCCACCACCCGCTCACCTCGATCTCCTCCATCTGTCGCCCTGCGCTGCTGCCTGCCTTCCTCGTCACCGTCGATCTCCGTCGCAAACATCCATCCCGCAGGTCTTGGTAGCACCAGCGCTGCTGTCAGCTTCCCGTCCCTATCTCATGGCTACCGGGATTGCAGCACGGCCGCCATGGTTGTAGCAAAAATCTTGCGTCACCGGCTTCGGCTTGCCGCTGTCAACAAGCACCGTCGCCGACAAAGCTGGCGACTGTAGTTACTCGCCGGTGCACTCGCCGCTGCTCCATGCCATCGGTCGTGACCTCGTCGGTCGCACCTCACCCCATGTGTTGCAAATGCTGGAAAAAAAGTTTCAACCCCATATGGAAAAGCTTCAACCCTAAATGGAAAAATCTTCAACTGGCACTGCGAATCAGGAAAAGCTACATTCGCTGACACCAAATGCTTCAACCTTAGATGAAAAAAGTTTCAACCAGATGATAGAGAGATCTTTAACCAAGCGCTGCTCAAAAACGAAAAAAGTTTCAAACGTTTTAAGAAAAGCTTCGACCGTGAAAGCAAAAGGTTTCAATCGTGTATAGAAAAAGCTTCAACCATTAAGAAAAAAGCTTCAAACAAACACTGCAACCAGGGAAAAGTCACAATCGTTGACAGAAAAAGCTTCAACCGTATATTAAAAAAAGCTTCAAACGGCTACCGACGATGGAAAAGCTGTGGTTGCAACCCGTGGTCACTTCGGTCATCGCCGTCACGCACCCCGGCCGCCGCGGGGTTGCACCACATGGACATCGCCGTGGTAGCACTCTGTCGCCCCGGTTGCAGATCTCTCGTGGTCACCTCGATCATCGCCGTCACGCGCATCGGTTGCTGGTGGAGTCCCAACAGACGAGACGGGTCCGCCCGATGAAGGCCTCGTCGGAGAAGTCGCGACGCTCGCCAACAGCGCCAAAGGTCGCCGATGGGGAGGGGGAAAGGTGAGGAAGAGGGAAAGAAAGAAGAAGGTAAAGAAAAAAACCAAAAGAAAGACGCGGTGAGCCTGGATCTACCGGATGGAACGCGTGCCACACGACCGACCGAACGTTTCGGCACGCGCGCTGGCTTAAAACGTTTACCAACCCACTACGGGCCCGAAGTTTGACCCAAGTTGCGTTTTGTAAGCCCAGCAGCCCGCTCAACACACACCATCCCCTCTCCCACAGCGACGGCGCGACCACCCCCTCTCACTCTTTTCTCTACCCTCCTCGTTGCCGTCACGGCCCTCCCTCCTCTCCCCGCCGCAACCAAAACCCTAAACCCTAGCATCAGCTCCACCGCGCCGGCGGCGAGATGGCGGACGCGGTGCAGTATCGCCTCGAGCGGATGTCCGATGAGCTCGACGACCTCGAGCGCCGGGGCCTCTTCACCCACGCCGAGCTCGCCGAGGTCGTGCGCCGCCGCCGCGACTT
This sequence comes from Hordeum marinum, assembly GCA_022496015.1. Taxonomy (NCBI): domain Eukaryota; kingdom Viridiplantae; phylum Streptophyta; class Magnoliopsida; order Poales; family Poaceae; genus Hordeum; species Hordeum marinum. The sequence continues at coordinate 292,807,290 of CM039673.1, read as the reverse complement.
CGAGTTCCGCCTCCGCCGTCACTCCCCGCGCAAGGCCGACTTCCTCGACTACATCGCCTACCTCCTCCGCGTCGACGCGCTCCGGGACCTGCGCAAGCGCGCCATCATACGCGCCACGCCTAACCCTACCCACTCCGACGAGGACAACGACACAAACGAGGATGGCAAAAAGAGGAAGAAGAGGAAGAAGAAGTGGGCCAAGTCCATCTCCGACTTCGCGGGAGTCCTCCGCGTCCTCGACGTGTACAGGATGGCCACCGTCAGGTTCAAGGGCGACCTCGACCTCTGGTTCCGCTACCTCGAGTTCTGCCGCCAGAAGGGCCACGGCCGGATGAAGCAGGTAGGCATCAAATACTTACCTGACCACAATACGGCATCAAATAGTTGTGTCCGCGAGGATCAAAGTTGTCAGCTTTTCTATGTAGAGTTCTTCGTGCAGCAACTAATTTGTGGGAAATTGTACTGTAGTATTTAGGGCTGCAGCGTGGGCACATACAGTGAGGGGTTATGATTGGGGTTCGGCATGCTTGATTTTCATCGCTGCTGAGTTGCTCTTGTTCTTGACTTGAAAAGTTAAGGTATTAAGTAGCGGGCTAAACAGTTTAGCGGCGGCCTTCCCCAGAAGCTATAATAGCTATAGCGGGCTAGAAGAATCTAAACTATCTAGCGGATTGTAGAAAAAACATGTCATATATGGTCTAGAAATGAGGAATTTCAGCACATTTAGATGAAACGAGGAGGACGAGACGGGGAGAAGCAAGTCCTGCTGCTGAAGATTGAAGTTGCCGCCTTCGCTTCCTCTGATCTGATTTGCCACCACTGCCAAGATCCGAGGTTGGGTTTCTCCTACCGCTAGAGGTGAGCGAGTAAATGTGTGTATGCTTGATTTCGCGCCATCTCGCGTAGGCAGATTTTGTTCTTCCGCCATCTCCACGCCTATTCCTCCCTGCACCGCCTTGTACGCCGTGGCCCCTTTTGCGCTCAACTCAGCCTAGCTCGCTGGTTACAGCCGATTCGAGCGTTCCTAACGAGTCAGACTCTGGGCTGCTTTAAGGCTAGTGAGCGTGGGAGCCAAGCCCCGTGTATGGTATCAAAGACGTTTTTCGTGCACCCAGTGGGCCTTTTTGAGGGACGCAGCCTACCAAACTTCTCCCCAATAGCTGGAGCTGAGCTGCTAAAAACAACGAAGACAATCTTACAACCAGGACCCACTCCCAATCCATCCACGATGCACCAGATAGCTACATTTCTAGGGAATTTAGTATATTTAGAGATGTAAATTCGTAAACTCATAAATGTTTGCCATGGTGTTCAGTGAAGGCTAGAGTCCTGATGTCGCCCCTCGCTCCTAGTTGCAGCCTCAGGCGAAGTAGCCGCAGTATGCAGCCGCCTCAGACTCCGCAGTCTTTTGGGTGGTGATGAGAGGGGAATGGCTAGTCTAGGCTTTCTAATCATTGGTGCTGGTTTATGGATTGGGTTTTGGGCCGCTGCATGATGGAAGCTGGCGCGGCGCGGGCTACTTTTCTAGCACTCGCAGGCAATTTGGAATAGCGGTGCTAGCTCCTCCAACTGCTATGGTATTTAGCAAAGGTTAGCGGTGCTTCAGTGGGCATAGCTGCAGTAGCTGTAGCAACCACAACACTGTAGCGGGAGCTTGTCTAAAATGCTATACAGGTGCTATAGCCTGCTATTTTTTCCATGCTTGAAACTATGTGATTTTGGGATGGGCGCAAACATTTTTTTATGCTTGAAAACTTCGGAAAGTTGAGATGGCCTTCTGAGCACTTCGTATTGGTGAGCTAAGAAATTTAGTGCCAATGTAGGATGCGCATTGTAATTTTGGGTGAATATTTATGCCAGGTAAAGTGCCTTGTACGTCCAGTTGCTATAAATTAGACTGGGAAATTCAACTGCTAATTCCAGGCGTGCATGAAATATATTAAGGTGTCAGTTGAGTTCTGTAAGTGGTCATGACCTTACTAATTTGGAGTGGCATATACTGAATGTTTGCCCTCTACAAGCTGGTTAACTGTTGTTTCCACCCAATAATTGTTTCCTGGTTAATGATGAGTACCTGATTTGCCTCTCAAACAAGGTGGGGTTACAAGGGTGCCATCTGGGATTCCGGATCTCAGCAGTAATGTGCATATTAACAAGAATTCTTTGGGAAAGTTGAATTTGGGTGAACGTCTTCCTAGAATAGGTGTAGGGACATCTTGAGCCAAAAGTTAAACCCCTGTACCACTAGCTATGGATTATGGAGGTGAACCATGGGGCAGTGGTAGTGCTGGCAGCTATCTTGGCGGTGGTTGCTGGGGCAGATACAGGGATATAGGTGGGGTGATAATGGGATGAGTACTTCACGTGATAGGTGCAGTAATTGTTCATAGATCCGCATTTGGTGAATAATAACCTATTAGGTGTTGCCGCATCAGTTTGAGGATTTCCGTATGCTTTGCCCCGGGAGGGATAAGACAAGAAAGCTGTAGTGGAAACGATTGTGGCGTATTTCATTTCGGATTATCATGTAAGCTTATAAGAAGTTTTGGCGTTATGAGGTCACCATGTCGGGGTATGTATGTGATTAAGAAATGTGATGCCTATTCTGCGCCATTAATTAACAAAAGGCAGGGGTTTTCATGTTCTTTATATGCCAGTCGTTGTTGAATGTGGGATCTGCAACAAGATTTAGGTTATAGAGTCTAAAAAACCATCAAGGTTAAGATATTTTGTTGTTCTTTTGTGCCGGCTTAGTTGCGTTTTGGGTTGGTGACTGTTGATAAGTGGATTTGCAAAAAATCATTTGATGGGCCAGTGCAAGATAAAACTGTTAAATGTGGGACTGAATTAGTATTAATGTTAGTATTCCCACGTTTGTTGTATTATTTGCAGGTTATGGCTCAAGCCATCCGTTACCATCCCAAGGTTCCTGGGCTTTGGATGTACGCAGCAGCGTGGGAATTTGATCAGAACTTGAATGTTGCTGCAGCACGTGCACTTATGCAGAGTGGTCTCAGATCCTGTCCCGAATCTGAAGATATGTGGATTGAATATCTTCGCATGGAGCTTACGTATCTTAACAAACTTAAGGCTCGAAAGGTAGCTCTTGGGGAGGATGTGAAGACACTGCAGAAAAGTAGTGATGATTCGGGTCAATGGAAAGAGGAGAACAAAGAACTGTTCATGTCACTTGATGAACAAGGTGACAGTCCCAAGGAGTCTGGCTTGCAGGATGTTGCTTTGGAGTCCAAGGAAGATTTATTTTGGCAGCAAGGAGTGTTAATCATCCGAACAATTTATCATGGTGCTATGGAAGCTCTTCCGTCAAGCTTAACCTTGAGGAAGAAAATTTTGGAGATATTAAATAGTGTTGAGCTGGCACATTCTGAAGAGCTGAGGTTAGAGGTCATGGATGACCTGAAGAAAGATTTCTCTCATAATGAGAACTATTGGGATTGGCTAGCTAGGCTTCAGCTTAGTGACTCCACTAATTCCAGTACTTTGAATAAAAAGGAAGCTGTATTGAATAAGCTTAACAAATCAATCCAGGTGAAAAATTATGCCATCACTTTATTAGTTATTCTCCATCACCAATTATCAATGAAAGTAAATCTTTTTGAATTACTTCGTATGAAAAAGGAACATACTTGTTGATTAATGTGCCTTGGCCATCTGTTCCTGTAATGAAATGCTTGCTGGATGGTAGCTTTGCCCATGACTAGCTTAGTGCTAAGTTGATGTTCATGGTAAGTATTAAGTATTACTATATGCTTGTTATAAAAAGTGTCGGTCAAAATTTGATATTTCAGCTGGACTTATCCATACAGTAGATTGCTTACCCTAGCTACCCATGGATAGTATAGCTAGTAGCCCCTTAAACTTAGTCAGCACAAACAGTGTTGATTTAGATACACCAGCTCACAGTATATATTTTCTTCCAAGATATCAGTGTCACTGATTGCTCATTGAGCACAACATTTTGAACGTTCTTAATACATGTCTTTGATTCTAGGTGTATGATGAAGCTGTCAGAAAGTTGCCTACTTCCAAAATGTACTCCCTGTATGCAAACTTCTGGTTGGGTGTTGTATTCTCCGACAGAGAGGACTCCATCTCATTATTCCATGATGCTGATTTTGATGCTTCAGAATTCACTTCATCTGTACTGAAAGTTTTTGAAAATGCCGAATCGTGTGGATGTCTCTCTGAGGATCTTGCCTGCCAATATGTCTCACTTTGTTTGAAACTTGGATTATCGGAGGAAGCACCTGAAAGATTAGAGGAAGCTAAGAATCTTGCAGAAAAGCTCTGCAGTGGTCCTCTTTCACAGGCTGCAAAGCTGTGGGACTTGAGAGCTTCTATAGAGATAAAGTCACTTGCTACTGCTACCGGCAGTGCTTCCTTTAGTGAGGAGAATCTAAGTTCTCTGTTTGATTTATTTAATGTTGTACTTCCGAAGTTATCCATAACCAAGGCTGAGGGACTCTGGCATACGGTATGTCTAGCCTTATCTTGCGCTGTCCTAATAATCACGGCTCTCTAGTTTCCAGAAATTTATTCCATTGTCTCTAGACCTATGTTGCTAAAAAAATAAGTTTTGCTCCTCTATTTCTAGTCTGGATGTGTGATTATGGTTATGGATTTATTACTTTATATCGACAGTAGTGTGGCATATGCTCTTTGTCTTCTATTTCATTTGTCTCATTGATACGCGTTTTACTTTCTATGTCAATATCCTTACATATGGTTATACTGACTGGACTACTTGCCTGTCAATGTGATGAAATTGCTTGTAATTGTATTGCAGGCGATGAAATTGTTTTCTCATGAAAAGATATATTTTGAAAAGCTGGTGAAATGTGCAATTCTATCATTAAGTTCAGCTAGCAGGAGTGATTGTGGAGCTTCAGTCTCTTCAGCTTTTGTCGGATGGGTTTTGCAGAAAGACGGTATTAAGAAAGCTAGGAAAATGTATAAGAGGTATGAAATTAATGGTCCTTAAGTGATATCATTTGCAATGCTAATGTTGAGTTGCCATGCTCATTACATGAGCGAAATGAGCAGTTGGCATTTTTAGCAATTTCTCAGTGTTTTGACATCGAGCCTAACATTCTATGAATATTAGCATAAGTTCAGAGAGGTCCCTTAAGAAATATTTCTTGTACTTAGTTCAGATGTAGTATCAGTTTTCATTTCCCCCTTTCGTTACACGTAAGTCATGCATTGAAGGTCCAACAGAGATGAGTTTAGTCGATATTGGTTGTTGGGAGACCTAAGATTGGTTCACGCAGTTAGTTGGGTTGTTCCTTACGTGACGTTGAGGGGGCATGTTTCTGACACTCTGTGTCCATGCAGATTTTTGGCTTTACCGCGCCCCAGTCTTAAGTTCTTCCAGTTCTGCATAGAGCTGGAAGCTAACCTTGCATCAATCGGAAACAATGATGGCCTTGTAAATGCGCGCAAGCTTTATGATTCAGCAATCAGCCTCTATCCACAAGAAAGGGAACTATGGAGAAAGTACTACAATATGGAGCTGACGGTATGGTTACATATTGGCAATTAGACTCTCTTTTCCTCGTTTGGTTGCTCGTACATCAAAATTAATTGCTTACTGGTTGAGACATTTGTACTACATAACCAGGTGGGAACATCAGAAACATCAAATGCTATCTACTGGCGTGCCCGCAAGTTGCTCAGTGACTCCACCGTGCTCGACATTCCCCGTAGTTAGCAACGTGTGCCCATGTGTACCATGTAATACCATTTTTGATTGTATTGATTTGTCTGTTCCTATAGGCATATGTAAGTTGACTTGACATAAGTTTTGGATTTTCCTTTTTTGTCGGCCCTTAGAATTTTATGTACTTGTGGGATGTTCTGAGTAAACTGGAATAGCTTGTGTTTGCTAAAACAGTCAATCTACCAGCAGCTGAGGCTGCAGATACATGTCTACCATCTGTTTATCTACTACCATACGTGGGAGCAGTTGCAGGTAAAGAGTGTTGTGAGGGCAAGTTTTTGTTATAGCTCTAGAATTTTGTGACCTTGGTTCAGCTAGAACAGAGGTTTAGCGTCGACTAAAATTTCAAGGCATGTATTGAATGAATACTGATATGATTACCTAACAATACCAGTAGCTTGGAGCAAGTAAAGCAGCTACTAGAGACCAAACCCGTTTTGAGCTTACGTTGTATTATGAGTTTATGACCAAAGTGCTGAAGGCTATAAATCTTTATCAACTACTGCCCCTGTTGACAAAAATGAAATGTTTTGCATATTTTAGTATGGGCTACATATGAACAAAATGAGTGAATAAACACACAATTCGATTTAATAAAAACTAAAACATCGGATATTTGTGAACGGAGGAAGTAGTTTTCTGGTGGCAGCCAGGCTCAATGGGTCGATCTCACTCAGAGCATATCTCGAACAAAGAAGCAAATTGCTTCGTCTGTGCATTTTTTGTGCTCGTAGTTTACTCTGAACGAGGCTGGAAAGTGAACCAGCTTATTCAAAAAAAAGAAAAAATCGTGAGACAGGGATGGTTCATCTTCTGTGCTGTTCATATTCAATTCTTCTGTCCCTACGAGCAAGTACTCCACAATTAAGCCTGCAGTCTCGGCTTTCTCCAACCCAACACAACAGTCAACAATGGCTACTTCCAGTGCAAAGCCCCACCTGCTCATACTCCTCTTGGTCGCCGTCGCTCAAATCCTAGCCGCGCCTTCCTCCGCCGCCCGTTGCCGCCTCGTGCACCTGCACTTGTACATGCACGACATCATCGGCGGGCCGGGGCAGACAGCGGTGCGGGTCGTCAAGGGCCAGGGCCCGCCGCACCCGTCCATGCCGGGGAGCTACTTCGGCGACACGGCGGTGATCGACGACCTCCTCACGGAGGGCCCTAGCCTGACGTCGAAGGCCGTCGGCCGGGCGCAGGGCACGTACGTGCTGGCCGCCATGGACGTCCCGGTGCTGGCGGTGAGCGTGACGGTGGTGATCACCGAGGGGCCGTACAACGGGAGCACCCTTGTCATCGCCGGTCGCGACGACATCTCCCAGGAGGTGAGGGAGCTTGCGGTGGTCGGCGGGACGGGGCAGCTCCGGCGGGCCACCGGGCACGTGCTGTGGAGGACGGCCGAGGACGTGTCAGCGGCGTATATGGTGCTGGAGCTGGACGTGCACGCGACGGTACCGAACGGCGCTGCTCCTGCTCCTGGTCGTCGTCATGGATGGGGCTGGCCGCCCGCCGCCGAGGCCAGCAGAAACATGTCGGTCGGTTTGTCCGCTGATTCCTAGAACAACTCTGCCGTTGTTGCCACTTGTAAAACCGAACATCTCTCCCAAAAAAAAATATGGTACTTGTTTGTCGGCTTTAGGATCAGGTTGTGAGTATCATAAGCGGTATCATGTACTCTTATGTCATCTAAACTTTATTAATGATGTGACATATAATTAAATTAAATGATGAAAAAATATATGATATTGTAACCTGATACCGTATTATATTGAATATTGTATCATTTTGTATTATGCATAATAATTAACAAGACAACCTAAAATACTTATATGTGATATCATACATTTATATTATACGTATAATACTAGTGTATGATATTCCGTTACAGCCTCAGTCGATTTGGGAGAGAACACGACGAGGTGCGTAGCTTTCAGGCCGAGGCTGAGTTAAACTCTCGCACCTCGCGTACGTGATTAATTCACTACCAGTACTTTTTTGTTACGCGTCAAGAACCTGAACATACTGTACTACTGCTGTAGAATTAAACTTCCATGTCAGCTTCTTGGACTTCTTTGTGCTGCACTCCGACCTGTGATCGGCGAGCAGCCTAACCACAACTTGTCATTTCAGCTTCCTGGCCTGGCCGCTCCCAGATCACACGCTCAACAACACCTCCAATGGCCAGGCACCGCCTGCTCCTCGCTGCCGCCGTGGTTCTAGCCCTCGCCGCTGCTTCCATCGCCGACGACGCGCGCCAGGTTCTCCTACGCATGTACATGCACAACGTCTTCGGCCCGCCGGGCCAGAGGGTGGTGCTCATCGTCAAGGGCGCCGGCCCCATGAACCCGTCCATGCCGCCGGAGCACTACTTCGGCGAGACGTACGCGTTCGACGACTCCCTCACCCAGAACCGGAGCTCCTCGTCCAAGCAGGTGGGCCGCGCGGAGGGCACCGCCATGCTGGCGTCCATGAGGCGGCCGGTGTACCTGGTAAACATGGTCATGCTGCTCATTGGCGGGCAGTATGACGGGAGCACCATCGTCGTGGAGGGCCGGCACGACACGTCCAAGGAGGAGAGGGAGCTGGCGGTGGTCGGCGGCACCGGGGAGTTCCGGCTGGCGTCCGGCTACGTCAACTGCACCACGGCAAGGGAGGAGAAGAAGTTCACCGTCTACGAGCTAAACGTCAACGCCACCATCCCCGGCGATGACAGCGAGCCAGAGCCTGATACGGGGAGGCGACGCCGACGAATCCCTCGTTTCTGAGCCACGCTAAATTGCTAATGGATGCGTGTAATACTTGATGGAAATCGTTACTGGTTTGGATTAATTCCTCGCATTGTTTGGGAGAACCGGATTATGCATGCATGTCCGCAGGGCCATCTTTATCGCACAAGCCTGAAATTAGGACGCCAATATTTGGCGACCGTACGCCAAGGGGTGGTCCCAGCGAGTGAAGTCTGATTTAGACCCCGGGTTATAGAGCTCCTCTCAAATGAACCCCTCACGTCTTAATTTCTGAAAACGATATACTGACCTTGTTAATGGGAAACACTTTGGATCTGAGGTCTGATACAAGAAAACCATCAGACTAATGCTGCACCGTTGATTCTTTATTTGATCCGACGGCTTAGCGAGATTCCATCAAATTCTGTTCTAATATCCTGTTTTCATGCGCCCACATGTTCTCTAATCTCTCTGCTTATTATGAAAGCTACGTTCGTCCCGATTTATCGACGCACAACCTTATCTAAAATTATCACGATCCATTAGCACCGGCCGGCCTATTCTCCCATGAATTGCCTCAACCTCGACGAACCGTTAGCTTTCTTCAGCGTCCCCGCCCGATGTGTCTCCCGTCCCACCACACCGGAGCGCCGACGCCTCAGCAAGTTGCCGCGGTGCCTATGACGAGCAGGGGATTGTCTCAACAGGCATGAAAACGTTGATGCAGGTGAGTGCGGGTATCAACTCGTATACTCCTTCCTCATGTATGTTCTAATTCATGTCAGTCTTTTTTTTCCTGCCGAGGAGGTGGTCGGGAGCTGCGCCAACGCTGCAGAGGAGGTCGTTCTTGCCGGTGGTTGGCTCCGGCATCCCTTCTTTGTCAGAACGAAAGGACCATCTTCAGTCAATACGTCATGCTACATACATGTCGTACTTTTGCATCCTCGGTTCGTATATATTTTGTGAGAATATCCTCCCGGGACCTTTGTTATTCAGTCTGTTCAGTTTTGCTTCTATACTTCATACTGCGTCCTCATGCTTCCTAAACTTCAACATCTATCATGGACAAGATGCATATCTTCATGATATGAGTCTGAATGACCATGTAGAAATATTTTGTTATTTACACTTTCAGAAATCTATGTTCTCACTATGCATATTATGTTAGATTGCATGATATGGTGGATCCAAAATTTCACGCTTCGTATGTTTAATTAGTTTGCTTCATAAGCACCCAAGTTGTGTTTCTTCAACATTTTGCTTCATATGTTTAACACTTGTGCTGCTATAGTGTTTCATGTTGCTTCATTTTTGTTCTTCCTATTTGTAGTCAAATCCAACAACTCATGCTTCCTGAAGTTGTGCAAGGCTGACCACAGCGGGATAAAATGTTTTGCAGATGGTGAGCATGACAGGTGGTCGATGGTGGAACGACATGTGGAATGAGATCGACAATCTCGATGGCTAGTGTTCTTGTCACCGGCTTGGAAGCAAACTAGGAAGATGCGCCCTCGGCTATCACGGGTTAAGAATGTCGCCCCCTCCATGGTGCCATCATCGTTGCTCCCCACCCACTCTCGTGCCTCGACGACACCGTCACGTGCGGACTTGGGGGGGGGGGGGATGGAGATCTTCAAGGCTAGGTCGGACATGGTGGATGAAGTAGAACAAGGAGAGACAGTGATGGAACCGCAACCGCTATGAAATTGGTAGGAAACGAAAAAAAGTAAAAACACAACATGTGAAATCATATGCGAAAATAAAGAATCACATCATGCCAATGTTTGAAGAAACAATTACTATGGATTATAAAGTGTAGTTTGTAATTTGTATTGTTGGAAGCATCAATTCCATGTGATTGAAATAAAAATGGAGCATTGTTTGTGGTACCATAACTAGTTAACTTGCTATGACCGCCTTGAAATAGTTTTCTCCCGAGGGAAGCAAATATTGCCTTGACGTCGAAAAATAATTCTTACATTGAGGAAGATATCAGTTACATTGGAAGCAAATTTCCTAAACAATGAAAGCATTTTTTTGGCATATTGGAAACATAGCGAATTTGTTACCATGTTGGATTTTTTTTCCTGTTGGACAGAAGCACTAGCATTGGAAGCAAATCTTAGTATCGCCAGAAACATTTTTTTGTTCAGTGGAAGTTGCCGGAAAATAAGGGCATGTACAATGATGTTATCTTAGGAGTGCCACGTAGGATAAATGATGAGATGGAGGAGAGAGAACTCATAAAAAAGGCTTTGCCTTTTCTTATAAGAGAAGACAAGAGGTGATCTCTTAGCATAATATGTCTCACCATATTTTTAGGAATAGATAGTTATTGAAGATAAGGCTAAGAGATGATCCATTGTAGATTTCTTTTGTCATCTATAAATTACATGCAATACTTAAGATAAGACTATCTTATCAATCATTATACATGCTCTAAGATGGTATAAAAAAGAGTGTAAATTAAAGGAGATTTAAATTTAATAAGCGTGATTATAGGAAGCTGTTATTTGTAGGAAGCAACGAATTATGTGGAAGCAAGATACTAAAGAGACCTATGTTGAATGGACCAATAATCAACTTGCTAAAATCCTACGGCGGAGTCACAGGTAATCAACATTAATTAGGTTCAGTTTTGGGAACACTCAAAGGAAGGTGCGCTGCTTATCCAATGGGTGCATGTAATCTAATCCAAGCGCTTTCTACTGGTCTGATAGAATGCTAGGCATCAATATTTTAATCCCGATCGTTTTCAACCTTGATGCCGTATTCAAACATAGGATTGCTACGTGGCATCGGGATGGACTAGGATCGATGAGTCAGCGGGCATTTGCGAGTTGGTCCCAAGAAATTAAACACGGCTCTGTGGCCACGCAACTCCCGCCGCTCTTGACGTCGCGCTTTGCCTGAGTAGGTCGCCATGGCCGACACCTACGCGCTTTGCCAAAGCAGCGGATCTCGCACATGATTCTACGTTACAAGCGGCAGCGGAACTAGCACAGCAAGCTGCGGAGATTGTTCATGGAGGGGGTGGCGCAGCTCTAGACGATCGAGACGTCAAATGTGCCATGCAGGTTTCGTGTTCGAATATTACGGCACGCCATTAATTTTCCTTTTCTCTATACTGATCAAAGTCAACAATCCCAGCCCCATGATGCCACGTCATCAAATCCGCCCCTAAAACGGCCAAAGGTTTATTTACACCGGGATCAAGGAATACAAGGGTACCCAACTTCAGGGATATGGACGTGACTCGTGAGGGTTTGTTTCCGTCAAGCTGTACAACCTCAGGGTTTGAATTAGACTTCACTCGGTCCCAACGAACGAATCGTTCACGCTGAACGCAACAACCCAGCGAATGAAAAAAAAAACATTCTCATGTCAACTACCGTGTTGCCTTCCTGTGGCGACCAGGAGGAAACCACATCCATCGCCGCCGGGAAATCCCTCCTCCGCATGCCCCCGCTGCGCCGTCGTCGAAGGGCCGGCCAGCGAAGCCGCGTCACACCCCGAGATGGTGGCGGTGGGGCCGATCCGTTCCCTCTCCCTCCCCCACACACTTCACACACCCAGATCCGTCACCGCCACAGGGTGCACCACCTCCCGGCCCGCTTCCGCTGCGCCTCCGTCGGGGGGCTGGCTAGCATGGTCGTGTTGAGCCTCCTGAAACGGCGGCGGGACGAATCCATCCCCTACACGCTTCCCCACCCTCACCCCGCGTCACGAAGCTCCTGCGCAGGCGCCCCCTCCCAGTTGTTGCACGTATATGCCGGTCTGGCGATGGGCGCGGCATGCCGGCCTTGGCCACAAGGTGCCGTCCCTAGCAGTCCTCCCACGCCCTTGTGCGCGGCCCAACCTTGCTGGTGTCGCTGTCTGTGGATTGGGCGCGGGATCTACGGTCAGTCGCAAGGGTGTTCGTGACCTGCCTTTCTCTAGGCGCCCCCTCATCACCGGCGGCCTGTCCTCTTCCCTAAGCCATAGCGACGACTCTCACGTTGGTGACGACTCTACAGTGCTAGTGGCAGCCATGAAGCTCCTCAAGGCGGGTACTTGTTGGACCTGCTCTGCCCCCGATGATCTTGGGCACGCGTCCCTCCGGTGTCCATGGCTGCCGACGTGCCCTGTCGAGTGGCTCCGGCCTCGGCGACCCAGTAGTCGCGTTCCTTCCAGCTCGTCTGGCTCCGTGATGTTCCGACGACTATGGCCACGGTAGCTAGGATCTACGTCCCTCTAGTCCTAGCTTGCTAGACTTGCCCATCGCCGCCATCCCACCCCCTCGTGGTCTGCTTCGCCACCAACCCTACCTTGTATGCCTCAAAGTCCCCCTTTTTCCAGATCCAATGCTCGTGGGTGTGGAGGCCGTGCCATCCTCCGACGACATATGCAGCCCTGCCAATCCCCTTTAGGTATGGTGGCTCCGATCGGCCTTGGCTTCCTCGTCTTCATTTCCAGATAAGGCGGCTATGAGATTTCTCAGCCCGAGGCCAGGGAGAAATCCATGCTCGGCTTGCCGATGATCGCAGCAGTGGCGGCTGCGGAAGTCATTTCTTTCTTGAAAGCGCTGAAAAGGCCCTCGTCCGAGTCCCTCTTTGAGCTCAGGGGAAGCCCTAGTCTGATCCTCCGGAACGGATGACAACAACGTCTCGGCGTCATACTCCTTCTTGAAGGCTCCATATTCCTCTCTCGCTATGTCCCCGGTTTTGGTTCTTGAGATGTTGGTGTTCTTGTTGGTTCGGCGTTGCCGCTCTTGGTTCGGGCTTGGTAGGTTTAGTTTGTTGGAAATATGCCCTAGAGGCAATAATAAAATGGTTATTATTGTATTTACTAGTTCATGATAATTGTCTATTGTTCATGCTATAATTGTGTTAACTGGAAACCGTAATACATGTGTGAATACATAGACCACAACATGTCCCTAGTGAGCCTCTAGTTGACTAGCTTGTTGATCAATAGATGGTCACGGTTTCATGACCATGGACATTGGATGTCGTTGATAATGGGATCACATCATTAGGAGAATGATGTAATGGACAAGACCCAATCCTAAGCATAGCACAAGATCGTGTAGTTCGTTTGCTAAAGCTTTTCAATGTCAAGTATCGTTTCCTTAGACCATGAGATTGTGCAACTCCCGGATACCGTAGGAATGCTTTGGGTGTGCAAAACATCACAACGTAACTGGGTGGCTATAAAGGTGCACTACGGGTATCTCCGAAAGTGTCTGTTGGGTTGGCACGAATCAAGACTGGGATTTGTCACTCCGTATGACGGAGAGGTATCTCTAGGCCCACTCGATAAGACATCATCATAATGAGCTCAATGTGACTAAGGAGTTAGCCACGGGATGATGTATTACGGAACGAGTAAAGAGACTTGACGATAACGAGATTGAACAAGGTATAGAGATACCGACGATCGAATCTCGGGCAAGTATCATACCGATAGACAAAGGGAATTGAATACGGGATTGATTGAATCCCCGACATAGTGGTTCATCCGATGAGATCATCGTGGAGCATGTAGGAGCCAACATGGGTATCCAGAGCCCGCTGTTGGTTATTGACCAGAGAGGTGTCTCGGTCATGTCTACGTGTCTCCCGAACCCGTAGGGTCTACACACTTAAGGTTCGATGACGCTAGGGTTATAGGGAAATAGTGTACGTGGTTACCAAAGGTAGTTCGGAGTCCCGGATGAGATCTCGGATGTCACGAGGAGTCCCGGAATGGTCCGGAGACGAAGATTGATATATAGGATGTGAGGTTTTGGTTACCTGAAGTGTTTCGGGCGTCACCGGTAGTGTACCGGGACCACCGGAAGGGTTCCGAGGGTCCATCAAGTGGGCCCACCGGCCCCAAAGGGCTTCATGGGCCGTAGGTGGAGGGAACCAGCCCCTGGGTGGGCTGGTGCGCCCCTCCCACCTGGCCCAAGGCGCAGCAAGGGGAGAGAGGGGGCAAACCCTAACCCCAGATGGGCCCTAGGCCCACCCTAGGGTGGCTAGGGCAGTCGCACCTCCTCCCCTCCCTCTGGCCGCCGTACCAGATGCATATGGTGGATGCCGCACCACCCTAGGGCGGAAACCCTGGGGTGCAGCCCTACCTCCTCCTCCTCCTATATATAGAGGTGCCCTTGGGGCTGTTTTGGGACACGGTTCTCTCTTCCTCTCGGTGCAGCCCTACCTCTCCCTATCCTCGTTCTCCATAGTGCTTAGCAAAGCTCTGCCGGAGTACCACGCAGCTCCACCGTCACCACGACGTCGTGCTGCCGGAGCTCTCCCTCAACCTCCTCCTTGCTGGATCAAGGCGTAGGAGACGTCACCGGGCTGCACATGTGTTGAACGCGAAGGCGCCGTCGTTCGGCGCTAAGATCGGAGTCCACCGCGATCTGAATCGCTGCGAGTACGACTCCACCAACCGCGTTCTTGCAACGCTTCCGCTTAGCTATCTTCAAAGGTATGAAGATGCAATCTCTCCCCACTCGTTGCTGGTTTCTCCATAGATAGATCTTGGTGATCATAGGAATTTTTTTGATTTACTACTACGTCTCCCAACTGTGGCATCATGAGCTAGGTCTATGCGTAGAATCTATGCATGAGTAGAACACAAAGCAGTTGTGGGCGTCGATCTTGTTAATGTTCTTAACAAGACTAGTCTTATCTTGATTCGGCGGTATTGTGGGATGAAGCGGCCCAGACCGACTTTACACGTACGCTTACGTGAGACTGGTTCCACCGCCTGACATGCACTTGTTGCATAAGGTGGCTAGCGGGTGTCTGTCTCTCCCACCTTAGTCGGATTGGATTCGATGAAAAGGGTCCTTATAAAGGGTAAATAGAAATTGGCATATCACGTTGTGGTTTTGGCGTAGGTAAGAAACGTTCTTGCTAGTGACCTATAGCAGCCACGTAAAAACTTGCAACTACAAATTAGAGGACGTATAACTTGTTTTTGCAGCATATGCCTTGTGATGTGATATGGCCAAAGAATGTGATGTGATGCATTGTGATGTATGAGATTGATCATGTTCTTGTAATAGGATTCACGACTTGCATGTCGATGAGTATGACAACCGGCAGGAGCCATAGGAGTTGTCTTATTTTATTGTATGACCTGCGTGTTAATCATAAACGCCATGTAATTACTTTACTTTATTGCTAAACGTTAGCCATAGTAGTAGAAGTAATAGTTGGCGAGACAACTTCATGAGGACACAATGATGGAGATCATGATGATGGAGATCATGGTGTCATGCCGGTGACAGTGATGATCATGGTGCCCGAAAGATGGAGATCAAAGGAGCAAGATGATATTGGCCATATGATGTCACTATATTGATTGCATGTGATGTTTATCATGTTTACATCTTATTTTCTTAGAACGACGGTAGTAAATAAGATGATCTCTCAATAAAATTTCAAGAGAAGTGTTCACCCTAACTATGCACCGTTGCTAAGGATCGTTGTTCCGAAGCACCACGTGATGATCAGGTGTGATAGGTTCTAACGTTCGCATACAACGGGTGTAAGTCAGATTTACACACGCGAAACACTTAGGTTGACTTGACGAGCCTAGCATGTACAGACATGGCCTCGGAACACGAAAGACCGAAAGGTCGAACATGAGTCGTATAGAAGATACGATCAACATGGAGATGTTCACCATGGATGACTAGTCCGTCTCACGTGATGATCAGACACGGGCTAGTTGACATGGATCATGTGTCACTTGGATGACAAGAGAGATGTCTATCTAAGTGGGAGTTCATTAAATAATTTGATTATGTGAACTTAATTATCATGAACTAAGTCTAAAATTGTCTTTATGATCTATATTGTAGATCCAATGGCCAATGCGAATGTCACCCTCAATTTCAACGCGTTCCTAGAGAAAACCAAGCTGAAAGATGATGGAAGCAACTATGCAGACTGGGTCCGTGGTTTGAGGATCATCCTCATAGCTTCCAAGAAATTGTATGTCCTCGATGAACCGCTAGGTGACCCACCCCTTCTCCCAGCAAAGCAAGACGTTGCGAACGCTTGGCATTCTCGCTACGATGATTACTCCCTTGTTTAGTGCGGCATGCTTTATAGTTTAGAACCAGGGCTCCAAAAGCGTTTTGAGCAACACGGAGCGTATGAGATGTTCCAAGAGCTGAAACTGGTCTTCCAAGCTCATGCCCGGGTCGAGAGATATGACGTCTCCGACCATTTCTTTAGCTGTAAGATGGAGGAGAATAGTTCTGTCAGTGAGCACATCCTCAAGATGTCTGGGCTACACAACCGCCTGACTCAGCTGGGAGTTAATCTCCCGAATGACTCGGTCATTGACAGAATCCTCCAGTCGCTTCCACCTAGCTACAAGAGCTTTGTGATGAACTACAACATGCAAGGGATGGAGAAGTCCATTCCTGAGTTGTACTCGATGCTGAAATCAGCAGAGGTCGAGATAAAAAAGGAGCATCAAGTGTTGATGGTAAATAAGACCACTAGTTTCAAGAAAGGCAAGGGTAAGAAGGACTTCAAGAAGGACGGCAAAGCTGTTGCCGCGCCCGGTAAGCAAGTTGCCGGGAAGAAGAAGAACAAGAATGGACCCAAGCCTGAGACTGAGTGTTTTTATTGCAAGGGTACCGGTCACTGGAAGCGGAACTGCCCCAAGTACTTAGCGGATAAGAAGGACGGCAACATTAAAGGTATATGTGATATACTTGTTATTGATGTGTACCTAACCAGCGCTCGTAGTAGCTCCTGGGTATTTGATACCGGTGCAGTTGCTCACATTTGTAACTCCAAGCAGGAGCTGCGGAATAAGCGGAGGCTGACAAAGGACGAGGTGACGATGCGCGTCGGGAATGGTTCCAAGGTCGATGTGATCGCCGTCGGTACGCTACCTCTACATCTACCTTCGGGATTAGTGTTAAACCTTAATAATTGTTATTTAGTACCAGCTTTGAGCATGACCATTGTATCTGGATCTCGCTTGATGCAAGATGGCTACTCATTTAAATCTGAGAATAATGGTTGTTCTATTTATATGAGAGAAATGTTTTATGGTCATGCTCCGCTGATCAATGGTTTATTTTTGATGAATCTCGAACGTGATGTTACACATGTCCATAGTGTGAGTACCAAAAAGTGTAAGGTTGATAACGATAGTCCCACTTACATGTGGCACTGCCGCCTTGGTCATATTGGTGTCAAACGCATGAAGAAGCTCCATATTGATGGACTTTTGGAGTCTCTTGATTTCGAATCATTTGACACGTGCGAACCATGCCTCATGGGCAAGATGACCAAGACTCCGTTCTCCGGAACAATGGAGCGAGCAACTGACTTGTTGGAAATAATACATACCGATGTATGCAGTCCAATGAGTGTCGAGGCTCGTGGTGGCTACCGTTATGTTCTCACCCTCACTGATGACTTGAGTAGATATGGGTATGTCTACTTAATGAAACATAAGTCTAAAACTTTTGAAAGGTTCAAGGAATTTTAGAGTGAGGTAGAGAATCAACGTGACATGAAAATAAAATGCCTACGATCTGATCGTGGCGGAGAATATTTAAGTCACGAGTTTGGCACGCACCTAAGGAAATGTGGAATTGTTTCACAACTCATGCCGCCTGGCACACCGCAGCGAAATCGTGTGTCTGAACGTCGTAATCGCACTCTATTAGATATGGTACGATCTATGATGTCTCTTACCGACTTACCGCTATCATTTTGGGGATATGCATTAGAGACTGTCGCATTCACTTTAAATAGGGCACCGTCAAAATCCATTGAGACGACACCGTATGAATTATGGTTTGGAAATAAACCTAAGCTGTCGTTTCTAAAAGTTTGGGGATGCGATGCTTATGTGAAGAAACTTCAACCTGAGAAGCTCAAACCCAAAGTGGAAAAGTGCGTCTTCATAGGATATCCCAAAGAGACTATTGGGTATACCTTCTACCTCAGATCCGAAGGCAAAGTATTTGTTGCCAAGAATGGATCCTTTCTCGAGAAAGAGTTTCTCTCGAAAGAAGTAAGTGGGAGGAAAATAGAACTTGATGAGGTAATTGTACCTCCACTCGAACCGGAGAGTAGTGCAGCACAGGAAGTTGTTTCTATGGAGCCTACACCGGCTGGAGAGGAAGTTAATGATGATGATCATGAAACTTCAGATCAAGTTACTATTGAACGTCGAAGGTCCACCAGGACACGTTCCGCACCAGAGTGGTACGGCAACCCTGTCCTAGAGATCATGTTGTTGGACAACGGTGAACCTTCGAACTATGAAGAAGCGATGGCAGGCCCGGATTCCAACAAATGGCTTGAAGCCATGAAATCCGAGATAGGATCCATGTATGAGAACAAAGTGTGGACTTTGGTGGACTTGCCTGATGATAAGCGAGCCATTGAAAATAAATGGATCTTTAAGAAGAAGACTGACACAGATGGTAATGTGACCGTCTATAAGGCTCGGCTTGTCGCTAAGGGTTATCGACAAGTTCAAGGAGTTGACTACGATGAGACTTTCTCACCCGTAGCGATGCTAAAGTCTGTCCGAATCATGTTAGCAATTGCCGCATTTTGTGACTATGAGATCTGGCAAATGGACGTCAAAACGGCATTCCTTAATGGCTTCCTCAAGGAAGAACCGTATATGATGCAGCCGAAAGGTTTTGCCGATCCTAAAGATGCTAACAAGGTATGCAAGCTCCAGCGCTCCATCTATGGGCTGGTGCAAGCATCTCGGAGTTGGAACATTCGCTTTAAGGAAGTGATTACAGAGTTTGGGTTTGTACAGGTTTATGGAGAACCCTGTATTTAGAAGAAAGTGAGTGGGAGCTCTGTAGCATTTCTCGTATTATATGTGGATGACATACTGATAATGGGAAATGATATAGAACTCTCGGAAAGTGTAAAGGCCTACTTGAATAAGTGTTTTTCAATGAAGGACCTTGGAGAAGCTGCTTACATATTAGGTATTAAGATCTATAGAGATAGATCGAGACGCCTCATAGGTCTTTCACAAAGCACATACCTTGACAAGATATTGAAGAAGTTCAATATGGATCAGTCCAAGAAGGGGTTCTTGCCTGTGTTACAAGGTGTGAGATTGAGTACGACTCAATGCCCGACCACGGCAAAAGATAGAGAAGAGATGAGTGTCATCCCTTATGCTTCAGCCATAGGCTCTATTATGTATGCCATGCTGTGTACCAGACCTGATGTGAACCTTGCCATAAGTGATCCCGGAGCGGAACACTGGACAGCGGTCAAGAATATCCTGAAGTACCTGAAAAGGACAAAGGACATGTTTCTCGTATATGGAGGTGCCAAAGAGCTCGTCGTAAAGGGTTACGTCGATGCTAGCTTCGACACATATCCGGATGACTCCAAGTCGCAAACCGGATACGTGTATGTTTTGAACGGAGGGGCAGTCAGCTGGTGCAGCAGCAAGCAAAGCGTCGTGGCGGCATCTACATGTGAAGCGAAGTACATAGCTGCTTCGGAAGTAGCAAAGGAAGGAGTCTGGATGAAGGAGTTCATCACCGACCTAGGAGTAATTCCAAGTGCGTCGGGCCCAATGACTCTATTTTGTGACAACACTGGATCTATTGCCCTTGCGAAGGAGCCCAGGTTTCACAAGAAGACAAGACACATCAAGAGCCGCTTCAACTCCATCCGTGATTACATTCAGGAGGGAGATATAGATATTTGTAAAGTGCATATGGATCTAAATGTCGCAGATCCATTGACTAAACCTCTCTCACGAGCAAAACATGATCAACACCAGATTGCTATGGGTGTTTGATTCATCACAATGTAACTAGATTATTGACTCTAGTGCAAGTGGGAGACTGTTGGAAATATGCCCTAGAGGCAATAATAAAATGGTTATTATTGTATTTCCTAGTTCATGATAATTGTCTATTGTTCATGCTATAGTTGTGTTAACCGGAAACCGTAATACATGTGTGAATACATAGACCACAACATGTCCTTAGTGAGCCTCTAGTTGACTAGCTCGTTGATCAATAGATGTTCACGGTTTCATGACCATGGACATTGGATGTCGTTGATAACGGGATCACATAATTAGGAGAATGATGTGATGGACAAGACCCAATCCTAAGCATAGCACAAGATCGCGTAGTTCGTTTGCTAAAGTTTTTCAATGTCAAGTATCGTTTCCTTAGACCATGAGATTGTGAAACTCCCGGATACCGTAGGAATGCTTTGGGTGTGCCAAACGTCAGAACATAACTAGGTGGCTATAAAGGTGCACTATGGGTATCTCCGAAAGTGTCTGTTGGGTTGGCACGAATCGGGGACTGGGATTTGTCACTCCATGTGACGGAGAGGTATCTCCGGGCCCACTCGATAAGACATCATCATAATGAGCTCAATGTGACTAAGGAGTTAGCCACGGGATGATGTATTATGGAACGAGTAAAGAGACTTGACGGTAACAAGATTGAACAAGGTATAGAGATACCGACGATCGAATCTCGGGCAAGTATCATACCGATAGACAAAGGGAATTGAATACGGGATTGATTGAATCCCCGACATAGTGGTTCATCCGATGAGATCATCGTGGAGCATGTAGGAGCCAACATGGGTATCCAGATCCTGCTGTTGGTTATTGACCAGAGAGGTGTCTCGGTCATGTTTACGTGTCTCCCGAACCCGTAGGGTCTACACACTTAAGGTTCGATGATGCTAGGGTTATAGGGAAATAGTGTACGTGGTTACCGAAGGTAGTTCGGAGTCCCGAATGGGATCCTGGACGTCACGAGGAGTCCCAGAATGGTCCAGAGATGGAGATTGATATATAGGATGTGAGGTTTTGGTTACCGGAAGTGTTTCGGGCGTCACCGGTAGTGTACCGGGACCACCGGAAGGGTTCCGGGGGTCCACCAAGTGGGTCCACCGGCCCCAGAGGGCTTCATGGGCCGTAGGTGGAGGGAACCAGCCCCTGGGTGGGCTGGTGCACCCCTCCCACCTGGCCCAAGGCGCAGCAAGGGGAGAGAGGGGGCAAACCCTAGCCCCAGATGGGCCCTAGGCCCACCCTAGGGTGGCTAGGGCAGCCGCACCTCCTCCCCTCCCTCTGGCCGCCGCACCAGATGCATCTGGTGGCTGCCGCACCACCCTAGGGTGGAAACCCCGGGGTGCAGCCCTACCCCCTCCTCCTCCTATATATAGAGGTGCCCTTGGGGCTGTTTTGGGACACGGTTCTCTCTTCCTCTCGGTGCAGCCCTACCTCTCCCTATCCTCGTTCTCCGTAGTGCTTAGCGAAGCTCTGCCGGAGTACCACGCAGCTCCACCGTCACCACGCCGTCGTGCTGCCGGAGCTCTCCCTCAACCTCTCCTTCCTCCTTGCTAGATCAAGGCATAGGAGACGTCACCGGGATGCACGTGTGTTGAACGCGGAGGCACCGTCGTTCGGCGCTAAGATCGGAGTCCACCGCGATCTGAATCGCGGCGAGTACGACTCCACCAACCGTGTTCTTGCAATGCTTTTTCTTAGTGATCTTCAAAGGTATGAAGATGCAATCTCTCCCCACTCGTTGCTGGTTTCTCCATGGATAGATCTTGGTGATCGTAGGAATTTTTTTGATTTACTACTATGTCTCCCAACATAGTTGTGCTGTATCCTCTGTTCAGGCCGAGCATCCCTTATGTTTCTGCTCTGGGCACCATGTTCATGCCCGCTTGTGTTGTGTCATGTGTTGTACACCTATATGTACTCATTATATTCCTTTTATCAAAGCAATGATATGCTAGCTTTGCGTATTCACGAAAAAACAACCCAGCAAACAAATTCGCGTACCCTTTTGTACCGCTCTGGCAAACGATCTAGTCGGCAAAAAGAAGACGGCCGGCCCTACGCTCGCAAAACCACGTTCGCTGTTCTCCCCCATCCCCCGCCTGTCAGAAAACTCACCAAAACCTTTTCTCCACCTTCCCATTGCCTTCATCTCCGCAATCTTGCCAACCAAAAGCCTCCCCTTTCTTCTGCTCTCGCCGACGCAAATTGAAGTTTCTCCTTGGTAGGATTAATTAATCCCTTGATTTATTAGTGTAATCTCCACTTGTAACTGGCGTGCGATTTCTCTCACGAAAAGTCATGTCCCTCTCAACTGATGCAACTATTGACTGCATCTCTTCTTCTATAGAGATGCCTCTTCTCTCGCATCCCTTGTAACAGTATAAATAATTTAACTATCAATAAAAAAAGATCACTTGATCATTTTACTCAAAACACCCCTCTCTTTCGTGACCAATAACCTCCATGATATCACAAGGGGCGCAGATTAAAGCATCAAGACCTCAAATTCAGGCAAGATCTACACTAACCCTACCTCTCCCAACCCTTTTGTGCCCTTCGCCCTCATCGCTGCCCCTTCCCCCGCTCCCTCGAAAATTGCCTACTTGATCTACCTAGTAATGCCATGGTTAAAATCATGCTGGTTTTGGCAACCAATAAAAACACACAAAATGCCATGTTATGTGCATCTGATCAGTGATTTCTCTGTTAGCCATAAGAGGATTTTCAGTCGACAAAATGATTGTGGAAAGAGGTGAAAAGAGAAAAAAATTCATGTCATATGTTGGGGAACGTTACATCGAAAACAATTTTTTTCCTATGGAACACCCAAGATCTATTCTATGGAGATGCTAGAAACGAGAGGGAGAGGTGTCTACATACCCTTGTAGACCGAAAGTATTATGATCTAGAAATCATGGTTGGTGTAGTCATACTCGCATCACGATCCAATCCAATCCAAGAATTGCACGAGTGACACCTATGACATATGCATGCGTACAGCTCAGTGACATCTCCTCCTTCTTGATACAGCAAGCAGGAGAGGAGATGTAGATGAGATCTTATCCAACACAACTACACAGCAGTGGTGGCGGCAGTAGAACTACAGTAGGGCTTCATGAAGCGTCCAAGCAAGGAGATGGGAGGAGTTGGGAGAGACGGCGACCAAGGGTGGAAGGGTAGCCCTCCCCATGCGCCTCCCCTCTATTTATATAGGCTAGGGGCAGGGAGGGGCAACCAAAACCCTCCTAGGGACGGCCACAAGGGAGAAATCCCTTTAAATTTAGAGATACAATCTTATCTCTAGATTTAACCCTTTAAATTTAGAGATAAGATCTTATCTCTAAATTTAAATGACATGGGCATTGGGGCTTGGTGCGGCCAGCCCATGTGGGCTATAGCCCCACACCTCGGTCCATGTGCACCCTTCTCGCGTCGTTGGGCACCACGGTGGAACCACCGGCGCCTTCTACCAAAAATTCCTGAAGTTTTCCGGAACCCCAAAAAAATAGTTTTCCATATATAAATCTTTACCTCCGGACTATTCCTGTGCTCATCATGACATACTGGATCTCATCCGAGAGTCCGAATAATATTTGGTTCAGTTCTTGCCATTATGAATATCTCAATACTACCCTAGCTTTACGGAACGTTAAGTGTGTGACCCTATAGGTTCGAGAACATGTAGACATGACCGAGACTCCTCTACAATCAATAACCAATAGCAGGACCAAGATGCCCATGTTGACTCCCACATATTTAATGACGATCTTTATCAGTTTGAACCACTATGTCGGGGATTCAGTTAATCATGTATACAATTCGCTTTGTCCAACGATATGTTACTTGCTCGAGATTCAATCGCCTGTATTGCCATACCTAGTTCAATCTCATTACTGGAAAGTCTCTTTACTCGTTCCGTAATACAATATCCCTGTGACTAAACTCATTATTCACACTCTCGCAAGCTACTTTGGATATCGTGTTACTAAGAGGGCCCAGAAATATCTCTCTGTAATATGGAGTGACAAGTTTGTGTCTCAATCCATGCAACCCAACAAACACTTTCCGAGATACATATAGATCACCTTTATAATCACCCAGTTATGAAGTAACGTTTGGATACAGACAAAGTATTCTTCTGCTGTCAGTAAGTTGCATGATCTCATGGTCTAAGGAACAGATACTTGACATGAAGAAAGTTGTAGCAATGAAACTAACTGATAGGATCATATGTTATGCTTAGAGCTGGGTATGTCCATCACAAAATTCTCCTTGTGGGAGATTGGTTTTGGGCCTAAGGGAAACCCTCCAAGAACCCTGGTTCGAACACTGGGGAGCGCTTCATAATCTATGTAACACCCCAAAAATTTAATCATGTTTTATTAATTAAAATTTTGCGAGGGACAATAATTTTTATTTCTCTGGACCTTTTGTTGATTCTAGAACCACATCTTTTCTCTGGTCGAAGTAGAAGCTTTTCAAAAATATTGTGAGACTTGAATGATTTCTTAAAACATTTCATCTTTAACTTGGTATAATCCGTGGAAGAATATTTATAATATTTGTGCCAAACTCTATTTCTTTTAAATTGTTTTTATTCTTTTAAAGGGCCTCATTTACACTACAAACTTTTGATAAATCCATTTAATAATTCCAATTTTTTTTGTAGATGTCATTGGTGCACTTGGATCACTTTTATGCAAAAACCCAACCATGTGTTTTGGAAAAATTGATCACATCACCCACTTTTTCATTCTAGAACAGCTTGAGGTTTTGTACTGAAACCCAATTTATCTTGCCCTAATGCCCTTAAAATTTTTCTACTTGTAGTTTGCTACCTCTTGAGCTTGCGTTGGTTTTCCCTTGAAGAGGAAAGGGTGATGCAGCGAAGTAGATAAGTATTTCCCTCAGTTGTTGAGAACCAAGGTATCAATCCAGTAGGAGGAACAAGCAAGTTACCAATGGATGCACCTACACAAACAATCAAACTCTTGCACCCAACGCTATAAAGGGGTTGTCAATTCCTTCACGGTTATTTGCAAGGATTAGATCTGATAGAGATAGATGTAAACAAGAACGGAAAGTAAAAGGTAAATAAATTACAACAAAGTATTTTCCTATTTTTGATTTATAGATCTGAAAATATATTATGGAAAGTAGACCCGGGGGCCATAGGTTTCACTAGAGGCTTCTCTCATGATGGTAAGTATTATGGTGTGTGAACAAATTACTGTCGAGCAATTGATAGAAAAGCGAATAATTATGAAGATATCCAAGGCAATGATTATGCATATAGGCATCATGTCCATGTCAAGTAGACCGAAACGATCCTACATCTACTACTATTACTCCACACATCGACCGACTCCTGCCTGCATCTAGAGTATTAAGTTCATGAAGAACAGAGTAACGCATTAGCTAAGATGACATGATGTAGAGGGATAAACTCAAGCAATATGATGAAAACCCCATCTTTTTATCCTTGATGGCAACAATACAATACGTGCCTTGCTACCCCTACTATGTCACCGGGTGAGGACACCACAAGATTGAACCCAAAACTAAGCACTTCTCCCATTGCAAGAATTACCAATCTAGTTGGCCAAACCAAACTAATAACTCGAAGAGACTTGCAAAGATATGAAATCATGCATATAAGAATTCAGAAAAGACTCAAATAATATTCA
The DNA here is from genome assembly GCA_022496015.1 of Hordeum marinum. Taxonomy (NCBI): domain Eukaryota; kingdom Viridiplantae; phylum Streptophyta; class Magnoliopsida; order Poales; family Poaceae; genus Hordeum; species Hordeum marinum. The sequence continues at coordinate 292,781,320 of CM039673.1, read as the reverse complement.
TAGATAATCTGAACATAAACCCACAATTCATTGGATCTCGACAAACACACCACAAAAGAGTATTACATCGGATAGATCTCCATGAAGATCATGAAGAACATGGTATTGAAGAGCAAAGAGAGAGAGAAGAAGCCATCTAGATACTAGCTATGGACCCAATGGTCTATGGTGAACTACTCACGCATCATCGGAGGGGCAATGAAGGTCATGTAGATGGCCTCCGTGATCGAATCCCTCTCCGGCAGATTACCGGAAAAGGCTCCAAGATTGGATCTCTCGGGAACGGAGGCTTCCGGCAGCGGAAAAGTGTTTTCGTGGCTCCCCTTGGTATACATGGAATATTTGTAAATTTATAGGCCAAGAAATAGGGTTAGGAGAGCTGTCATGGGCCCACTAGCCTGGGGGGCACACCCTACCCCCTGGGCGCGCCCCTATGGCTTGTCGCCACACGACGGCTCTTCATCTCCAAGTCTCTTGGGTTGCTTCTGGTCCAAGAAAAATTATTCCGAAGATTTTATTACGTTTGGACTCAGTTTGCAATACTCAAAAACAAGGAAAAATAGAAACTGGCACTAGGCTCTAGATTAATAAGTTAGTCCCAAAAATAATATAAAATAGCATATTAATGCATATAAAACATCCAAAATAGATAATATAATAGCATGGAACAATAAAAAAATATAGATACATTGGAGACGTATCATAGTTCACCCTAACAAACCCTTAATTCCAGGAGCTTATCCCCATTGACCTAGTTTAAGCCCCTGCTAATGAGACATTTTATTTTTGTCTAGAATTGAAGTTCTGTAAAACTTGCATTAACAAGTTTATGATTTTCAAAGACTAACCTTGCCATCATTCTTATCATTCAAAGAGACCATGATCTGGAAAATATGGTTGCCAGCAGAGCCCCCTAGATGCCATGGCATTCTGTCGAGCACCTTGTGTGCATGGAAAGAATTGGCATATGAATAAGTCCACATTATGGAGTAGCCTCAGTGACCCAACCAGCATGTCATCCAGCCTTGCCTTGCCATAAAACCCACACCTGCAAAAACACATACGCAGTAGTGCCTCCTAGAGTGCCTTGGTATTTCCCCGAGCAGCCGGTGGGCGTGCACTAGGCGTGCCCAGAGCGCGTCTATTGCAGACAGCGCATTCGCATCGCCGTGCCTCACCTACCCCACCCCTGGCCCTTTCTAGCCTATAGGGATGCACCCTGACCCCACCAATGCCACAGAGACACTCCGGCCGCCCTCTGGCTCCTCGCAGCGTCGTCACAGAGCTCCCTTGGCGGCTAGCCATTGGCCGTAGCCGACCCCTACCCATGGCAGCGCCGTCCAAGCCTCCCCGCGTGCCAGCTCGCCCCCTTGAGCAGTAGAAAGATTGTTCGCCTGCTCCCGCCATTGCCACATCGCCTGCAGCCATAGTAACGATTGGCCGTCGGACTTATCCACGGCCACAGCGAGAACCGACCTTCCCCAGCTATAAATCTCCCCCTAGACCTCCCTCGAGCTCATCAGCAACCTCAGACCAGCCATCGTGAGCCCCCCCGAGCAGCCAATCGACCCGTAGCAGCCATGCTCCTCTCCTCCGGCAATGGTGGCCATCGCGACAGCTGCTGTCAAATTCGTCGCAGCGCTCCGCCTATCCCTCAAGCCTCTGAGCTAGACAACCCCCCTTGACCACACAGAGCCCTCCCCGCCTTTCAATTTTTGCCGGAGATGGCCCGTATAACGGCGCCCCATTTCTGCCCCGCCGGAGCTCTTTGGGGAAGCTCGACGCTGGCGACTCCGTCCATCACAGCGACCCTAGAGAGTACCCACGGGTTCGCCTCGTGCTGTGATACGTCTCCAACGTATCTATAATCTATGAAGTATTCATGCCAAGTTTACAATAATTCTATATGATTTTGGTATGATTTTATTAGAACTAACCCGGGCTGACGCTATTTTCATCAGAACTACCATGGTGTCATTTTTTGTGCAGAAATAAAATTTCTCGGAATGGGCTGAAAATTTAGTATGATTTTTTCTGGACCAAAAGAGACCCCGAAGCATTGGAGCTGGGCCAGAAGAGCCACGAGGAGGCAGCAAGCCTGCTAGGCATGACCACCCCTAGCCTACTAGCAGCAGGCTTTCCACCGCCTCGTGGCACCCCTTGACGTGATTCCAACGCCAAAAATTCCTATAAATATAGAAACCACCGAAAAGAAACCTAGATTGGGAGTTCCGCCGCTGCAAGCCTCCAGAGCCATGAAAAACCAATGGTGAGCTTGTTCCGACACCCTGCCAGAGGGGAAACCATCACCGGAGGCCATCTTCATCATCCCGGTGCTCTCCATGACGAGGAGGGGGTAGTTCACCCTCAGGGCTGAGGGTATGTACCAGTAGCTATGTGTTTGATCTCTCTCTCTCTCTCTCTCTCTCTCTCTCTCTCTCGTGTTCTTGAGATGGCACGATCTTGATGTACCGTGAGCTTTATTGATATAGATTGAATTATATGGAGTTTTCCCCTCTCTATCTTCTTGTGATGAATTGAGTTTTCCCTTTGAAGTTTTCTTATCGGATTGAGTCTCTAAGGATTTGAGAACACTTGATGTATGTCTTGCGATGGGATATCCGTGGTGACAATGCGATGTTCTATTGATCCACCTGATGTATGTTTTGGTGATCAACTTGCGGGTTCCATGACCTTGGGAATCTATGCATAGGGGTTGGCACATGTTTTCGTCTTGAATCTCTAGTAGAAACTTTCGGGCACTCTTTGAAGTTCTTTGTGTTGGATTGTACATGAAGAATCTGAAATTGTGTGATGCGTATCGTATAATCAAGCCCATGGGTACTTGTGGTGACATTGGAGTATCTAGGTGACATTAGGGTTTTGGTTGATGTGTGTCTTAAGATGTTATTTTACTACGAACTCTAGGGCTGCTCGTGACACTTATAGGGATAGCTCATAAGACTGATTAGAAAAGATAACTTTGAGGTGGTTTCGCACCCTACAATAATTTCTTTGTTAGTTCTCCGCTATTTGTGACTTTGGACTGAACTCTTTGTCGCATGAGAGGTATTTACATATGATTCAACTATGTCAATAATGTTGAGAGAAATTGCACTAGTGAAAGTATGGACCCTAGGCCTTGTTTCCAAGCATTTATACAACATTTTGCTCATTGTTTACTATTTGTTAACTTGCCGTTTTTATATTTTCAGATTACAAAAACCTATATCTACCATCCATATTGCACTTGTATCACCATCTCTTTGCCTAACTAGTGCACCTATACTATTTACCATTGTATTGATTGTGTTGGGTACACAAGAGACTCTTTGTTATTTGGCTGCAGGGTTGTTTGAGAGAGAAAATCTTCATCCTACACCTCCCATGGATTGATAAACCTTAGGTCATCGACTTAAGGGAAAATTGTCACTGTCCTACAAAACTTTGCGCTTGGAGGCCCAACACGAGTCTACAAGAAGAAGGTTGTGTAGTAGACATCAAGCTCTTTTATGGCGCCGTTGCCTGGGAGGTGAGTGCTTGAAGGTATATCTTTAGATCTTGCAATCAAATCTTTTAGTTTATTGTTTTTCACTAGTTTGGTTTCATAAAAGAAAACTACAAAAAATGGAATTGAGGTTGCCTCATATGCTTCATCTTTTTAATGTCTTTCGTGAAAACGATGGAAAGGAAAATTGTGCTCAAGTGTTAGAAGAAGAAGTTATTAAAATGTTTGAAACTAAATCCTTGAGTGATGAGCATGATTTCAATATAGTTACTATGAATTCTATGAATATTCATGATGCTAATGATATGCAAAGCCACAAGCTTGGGGATGCTATGTTTGATGAAGATGATATTTTTAGTCCCCCAAGTTTTGATGAGAAAAACTATTATGATGATGGCATGCCTACTATCTATGATGATGATTATGATGACACATATGATATAAAGAGTAATGACAACCATTAAAATTGTCATCATGATTTTAATATTCAAAGTGGTTATGTCAATCAAGTATCTCATGATAGTCATTTTGTTGAGTTTGCTCCCACTATTATGAATGAGAAGAAAATTTCTTATGAGGAGAGTGAAATTTTTTCTATGCTTGTAGATCATTAAAAGAATGCTTTTATGTGCTGGCTATATTGTGGAATTAATTCATGATGCTACTGAAAATTATTATGAGGCAGGAACATATGCTTGTAGGAATTACAATAATATCAAGTTTCCTCTCTATGTGTTCAAAGTTTTGAAGTTATGCATGTTTGCCTTCCTATGCTAGTTGATTCTTGCTCCCATAAGTTGTTTGCTCACAAAATACCTATGCATAGGAAGTGGGTTTGACTTAAATGTGCTTTTCATGAGATTCATGATGCTCTTTTGCATGTTTCAAATATTATTCCTATACGAGCATCATTGAAATCATCATGCCTAGCTAAAAGGCATTAAAGAAAAGCGCTTGTTGGGAGATAACCCAACACTTTTACCTTCTGTTTTTATGTTTTCACATGATTAAGATACTGTAGTAATCATTTCTTGTGTCTTTTATTTCAATAAAGTACCAAGTAAAGCCTTTGGGATAGTGTGGATACTTGCTTGTTTGATTCTGTGCAAAAACAGAAAGTTGTGCGTCCAGTATATGAATTATCTGATTTTACTGGAGCGTCAAAAAATTCTGAAAATTTTAAAAAACATTTATATTCAGTTTTATTACGTGTTCAAATTTTTTCAGAATTTTTAGAGTGAGGCAAGTATAGTGATCATTCAGTTCTTTACATAGTGTTCTGTTTTTGTCAGATTCTGTCTTGCATGCGTAGTTTGCTTGTTTCAAGTGTTCCTATAGCTTATATTGAGTAATATAAAGTGTGGTAATGATGGAATACAGTATGTATCATGTGTGAATAATTATGAATCTTGTATTGACAGTACCTAAGTGAATGATTTATCTTTACTACACTAACCCTTCTCACGAAGTTCCGTTAAGTTTTGTGTGATTGAAGTTTTCACGTTTTGGGTGAGACATCAATATGAGGAGAATAAGGAGTGACAAGAACCTAAGCTTGGGGATGCCCAAGGCACCCCAAGGTAATATTCAAGGAAGACTCAAGCGTCTAAGCTTGGGGATGCCCCGGAAGGCATCCCCTTTTTCGTCTTTAACACAATCGGTCTATCTTACTTGGAGCTATATTTTTATTCTTCACATAATATGAGTTTTGCTTGGAGCATCATTTTATTTGTTTTTTTTATGTTAGGTGTTATTTATAATATAGTTTTTCAATAAAAAGTTTCAATAATTTACTTTAGGATTCTTGCATTGCATGTTTTGATATGTGGTGGGTAAAAACATAAACTTCTGCTGTAGTGTTTGAATTTTTTTATTTTACCGGAACATAGAAAGTTTCTGAAATTTTTACACAGTTTTTTAACGTAAAGTTTGTAGCATGTAATAAATTTCATAATTGTTTGAGTTACAGAAGTACACTGTTTTCATAAATTGCTACAGACTGTTCTGTTTGGACAGATTGATGTTATAGTTTTGTTATCTACTTATCCTATAGTTTCCATAGCCTATATTGGTAGATATAAATTGTGAAAATGATATTATACAGTACCTAGTTTTTGAAAATTATTGTGCAACTTGTCTTTGCAGTACATAAAGAGTTGATTTATTATTATGTGTACTGACCTATCTCACGATTTCTTTTTGAGTTTTGTGTGGATGAAGTTTTGAGAATAGGTGAAACCATGATATGAGAGGATTGAACGAGATACAAAAGCTCAAGCTTGGGGATGCCCAAGGCACCCAAGTAAATATTTCAAGAAGTCTCAAGCATCTAAGCTTGGGGATGCTACGCATCCCATCTCTCTTCATCAACAATTATCGGTTAGCCTATGGTGAGCCTAATTTTTAATTCGTTCACATGATATGTGCTATTCTTGGAGTGCTATTTTTGTTTAGTTTGCTGTTTAAATAAAATACTCAGATCTGAAAATATTTATTGAGAGAGAGAGAGTCCTCACATGGCTACTTGATTATTTACCTACTCATTGATCTTCACTTATATCCTTTTGGAGTAGTTTGTCTTTTGCTCTAGTGCTTGACTTATTTCTTTGTAGAGCACAGCGGTGGTTTCATTTTATAGAAATTGTTGAGATCTCATGCTTCACTTATATTATTTTGAGAGTCTGTAAATAGCATGGTAATTGGTCTAGGTTATGAACTTAGTCCTAATACAGTGGACATCCTAGAGGGATATAATAAAAACTTTCATATAAAGTGCATTGAGTACTATGGGAAGTTTGATTCCTTGCTTAAAGTTTTGAGATATAAAGATGATGGTATTAGAATCATGCTAGTGAGTAATTGTGAATTGGTAGAATACTTGTGTTAAAGGTTTGTGATTCCCGTAGCATGCACGTATGGTGAACCATTATGTAACGAAGTCGGAGCATGGTTTGTTTATTGATTTTCACCCTTTGTGTGAGGGTCGGGAGCGCGTGATGGTTAAGTCCTACCAACCTATCCCCTAGGAGCATGTGTATAATACTTTGCTTCGATAACTAATAGACTTTTGCAATAAGTATGTGAGTTCTTTATGACTAATGTGAGTCCATGGATTATACGCACTCTCACCCTTCCACCTTTGCTAGTCTCTCTAGCACCGTGCAACTTTTGTCGGTGCATTAAACCCACCATATACCCTTCCTCAAAACAGCCACCATACCTACCTATTATGGCATTTCCATAGCCATTCCGAGATATATTGCCATGCAACTTCCACCGTTCCGTTTATGACACGCATCATCATTGTCATATTGCTTTGCATGATCATGTAGTTGACATCGTATTTGTGGCAAAGTCGCTGTTCATATTATTTATACATGTCACTCTTGACTCATTGCACATCCCGGTACACCGCCCGAGGCATTCATATAGAGTCATATTTTGTTCTAAGTATCGAGTTGTAATTCTTGAGTTGTAAGTAAATAAAAGTGTGATGATCATCATTATTAGAGCATTGTCCCATGTGAGGAAAGGATGATGGAAGCTATGATTCCCTCACAAGTTGGGATGAGTCTCCGGACTTTACAAAAAATAAAAGAGGCCAGAGAAGCCCAAATAAAAAAAAAGTGGCCAAAGATGCCCGCCAGAAAAAATAAAAAAAATAAAAAAGGGAAAAAAAATAAGAGAAAAGAGAGAAGGGGCAATGCTACTATCCTTTACCACACTTGTGCTTCAGAGTAGCACCATGTTTTTCATATAGAGAGTCTCCTATATTGTAATTTTCATATACTAGTGGGAATTTTTCATAGAATTTGGCTTGTATATTCTGATGACGGGCTTCCTCAAATTCCCCTATGTCTTCGTGAGCAAGCGAGTTGGATGCACACCCACTTAGTTTCTTTTTGAGCTTTCATACACTTCTAGCTCTAGTCCATCCGTTGCATGGAAATCCCTACTCACTTTCACTGATATCTATTAATGGGCATCTCCATAGCCCGTTGATATGCCTAGTTGATGTGAGATTATCTTCTCCATTTCTTCACAACCTCCACGATATTCTATTCCACCTATAATGTTATATCCATGGCTCACGCTCATGTATTGCGTGAGAGTTGAAAAGGTTTGAGAACATATTAGGTGTGAAACAATTTCTTGACTTGTCATCGGGATTGTGCATGATATAAATACTTTGTGTGGGGAAGATGGAGCATAGCCAGACCATATGATTTTGTAGGGATAACTTTCTTTTGCCATGTTATTTTGAATAGACACAATTGCTTTGTTAGTATGCTTTAAATATTACTATTTTTATGTCAACATTAAGCTTTTGTTTTGAGTCTTATGGATCTAAACATTCTTGCCACAATAAACTAGATTTCATTAATGAAATTTATGCACTATGCTAGCATTCACACTTCATAAATTATTTCTTTTATCATTTACCTACTCGAGGACGACCAGGAATTAAGCTTGGGGATGCTGATACGTCTCCAACGTATCTATAATTTATGAAGTATTCATGCCATGTTTACAATAATTCTATATGATTTTGGTATGATTTTATTAGAACTAACCCGGACTGACGCTGTTTTCAGCAGAACTACCATGGTGTCGTTTTTTGTGCAAAAATAAAAGTTCTCGGAATGGGATGAAAATTTAGTATGATTTTTTCTGGACCAAAAGAGACCCCCGAAGCATTGGAGTTGGGCCAGAAGAGCTACGAGGAGGCGGCAAGCCTGCTAGGCGAGGCCACCCCCTAGCCCGCTAGTAGCAAGCTTGCCACCACCTCATGGCGCCACTTGACGTGACTCCAATGCCAAAGATTCCTATAAATATAGAAACCACCAAAAAGAAACCTAGATTGGGAGTTCCGCCGCCACAAGCCTCTAGAGCCACGAAGTACCAATCGAGAGCTTGATCCGGGACCCTGCCGGAGGGGGAAACCATCACTGGAGGCCATCTTCATCATTCCGGTATTCTCCATGACGAGGAGGGAGTAGTTCACCCTCAGGGCCAAGGGTATGTACCAGTAGCTATGTGTTTGATATCTCTCTCTCATGTTCTTGATATGGCACGATCTTGATGTACTGCGAGCTTTATTGATATAGATTGAATCATATGGACTTTCCCCCTCTATATCTTCTTGTGATGAATTTAGTTTTCCCTTTGAAGTTTTCTTATCGGATTGAGTCTTTAAGGATTTGAGAACACTTGATGTATGTCTTGCAATGGGATATCTGTGGTGACAATGGGATGGTCTATTGATCCACTTGATGTATGTTTTGGTGATCAACTTGCGGGTTTCGTGACCTTGGGAATCTATGCATAGGGGTTGGCACATGTTTTCGTCTTGAATCTTCGGTAGGAACTTTGGGCACTCGTTGAAGTTCTTTGTGTTGGATTGAACATGACGAATCTGAAATCGTGTGATGCATATCGTATAATCAAGCCCATTGGTACTTGTGGTGACATTGGAGTATCTAGGTGACATTAAGGTTTTGGTTGGTGTGTGTCTTAAGGTGTTATTTTAGTACGAACTCTAGGGCTGTTCGTGACACTTATAGGGATAGCTCATAAGATTGATCAGAAAAGATAACTTTGAGGTGGTTTCTTACCCTACAATAATTTCTTCGTTAGTTCTCCGCTATTTGTGACTTCGGAGTGTACTCTTTGTCGCACGAGAGGTATTTACATATGATTCAACTATGTCAATAATGTTGAGAGAAATTGCACTTGTGAAAGTCTAGACCCTAGGCCTTGTTTCCAAGCATTTATACAACGTTTTGATCGCTGTTTACTATTTGTTACCTTGCTGTTTTTATATTTCCAGATTACAAAAACCTATATCTACCATCCATATTGCAATTGTATAAAAATCTCTTCGCCGAACTAGTGCACCTATGCAATTTACCAGTGTATTGGGTGTGTTGGGGACACAAGAGACTCTTTGTTATTTGGTTCCAGGGTTGTTTGAGAGAGACTATCTTCATCCTACACCTCCCACGGTTTGATAAACCTTAGGTCATCCGCTTGAGGGAAAATTGCCACTGTCCTACAAAACTCTGCGCTTGGAGGCCTAACACGAGTCTACAAGAAGAAGGTTGTGTGGTAGACATCATGCTCCTGATCACGCTCATGTGATCACATCCTTGGGTAGCGCCGCCGTTCGCCGGAGCCGATCGTTGGAGATCCTCCTCCGCTTGGTCGACAGGAGAGAAGGGTGGGTGGACTAGTCAAACCTGACTGGTGGGCCCAGGGGACCCACTATGAGTGACTCCTCGCCCCTACCCAATGTCGTTAGTGAAGACGCAAAGCCCTGCAATACGTTTTCTTCTCTGGAAAACGTAATCTCCCCGAAGCATTTTCTTTTAAAAATCAGATTTGACCCAGATTTTGACTAGCCATATCTTTTGAACTACAACTTCAAATCAATTGATTCTTCTTCTATTGTCACTCAAATTTCATCTAGTTTATTTTACTATTTATTTGAAAAAAATCCAAAAACTTTTCAGCATTGTTTTGAAACGTATGTTGTTTTGGATAATTTCCAAAATAGGAATTGGGGGGAAGATACAAACTTTCAAAAGTTTTGGAGTGCACCTCTACTACCTACACATTGAAGGCAATCATTATGAATCTTGGTATAATATATGTTGTGTGTTGTTTGATCTGATAAGTGGAACTTCACCATTAGGTTAAAAATGAAGTGAGTATTATTTCATGTGAAGGTACGATCATGCTCATGAGTGCATGACGAAAAATTTCTTGTTGTTGAAATTGAGATGCATGTGACAGTATCCACCACCTTGTGCCACTCAGGCCTACTAGAAGGAATCCGGGAGGAGTCATTGTCTTGGGCAGACACGAGCTTGGTGCTGACATCTCGTTGTGACGAGAATGATCAGTGAGGCATGATAGGCATGATGAGGTGTGATTCTGTTCGTAAGTGTGGAAAATAATTGTTGTGCTAATCATGCAGGAAACACATAAACCTCCCAAGTCGACCATAGATTGAGTCTTGTTCCAGCAACCCCCATACTTGTTTCGTACTACCACTTGTCCCTGCCATAGGTAGGGTAGAGTTCACTAAGTTGTCGACCCCTTTCTTAGCAAACACCATACAGAGAGGCCATAATGAAAGATACCAGTGGCCCATGTTAGGCATGTCACTTGGTCTGGGGGCATGGGGTTCCGGTTGGACCGAGGGGGTAGCTCCCCTGTTTTGCACGCGATATAAATTTTGTGATCCCATGCTAATCGAGATTGTGGTCTCCCCACTTAGAGTTTGGCTTAACGATGTCGTCGGTGATTCCAGGTACCGGTAAGTTAAGCTGGTATGTGCGGGTCAAGTGTGTTCTCAAATCAAAGACCGTAAGCGGAATTAGTCCCGGTGGACTAAAGGAATCCGTTACTCGTGGGTAAAGTGTACAACCTCTTGAGAGTATTCATCTATTTGAATAGATGGGTCCACGGTTAAGGACCATAGTCTGCGATAGATCAAGTGTCAGTCTTAGTGTCGGTCTTCGGAGGAAAACTTCTAAGCCAGAATATTGATCATGAAGTTTGACGAATGATGATTACAATTATTATTACACCGGACTAACTGTTTATATTATTTGGAATATTGAGTATCCCTAGGATGGTTCTACCTCTTGGATACTTGAAAGTGCGTGATATCGACTAGGGGGGGTGAGTAGGCGATTTTTACAAATTCATCACTGAGGAATTCCAACTTGAGGAATTTGAAATGCGATGAATAACTAGCAGCAGAATAAGTACTCAAGTGCATGAGAAACATAGCAGTAGCATGGTCATCATGATGAAATAAAGCATGCACATATTACAGGTAGCGTGATACATGATAAGCAGGTGAGGAACAAGGTAACTTGAAGAATTTGAGGTGAGGAGATTGAGGAAGTCTTTAGTCAAATCCTTCAAACAGTAACGATCAATTTCATCAACAAGTATATGAGGAAATGAAAGGGTTGAGGAAATAGAACCAGGTAGCTCGATGAAGACAATGGTTTGATGACCTAGTTCCAACTGCTGTGATAGTCGTATGTCTGGTTCTGAGATGCTTGGTATTTAAACCAGAGGACACACAGTCCCAAGACACACAATCCTTACCGTATTCTCCATGAGCTAAGGTCACACAATCCTCGCCCAACACTCGTGATAAGTCTTCAGGGTAGACTTCCAAAACGCTCACAAACTGGTCACCCGACGATCCACAATTGACTGTTGGATGCTCTAGACCAAGGTCACTCAGTGATCCCCAACTGACTACAGGATGCACTAGACCATGACGCCTAACCGTCTGGAAGATACACAGTCTTCAAAGGTAACAAGCATAGGTTCCACACAGGAACAATCTCTTCAGTGATGCTCAATCACTTTGGGCTTGGTGGTTTGGATTTGGGTTTTTTCCTCACTGATGATTTTCTCTCAAGGTCCTCGGAGGACGGGTTGATCTCAAATGACAAGTGTCAGTTCTCTCTCGGAGCAGCCAAGCAGCTAGTGGTTGTGGGGGTGGCTATTTATAGCGAGGGTGCAACCTGACATGATAAGACATAAATGCACCCAATGATAGAACCGTTATGTGGATAAGATGATTGGGGATAGCTGGCACTAAGCACAACAACGATCGGAATTCGAACTATCAATTTCTGCAAGGCTTATCATATTCCTCACTTGTAGGCAATTCACACTGGCGAAATCCTAACGCCTCAATCAGACAAATTTCCTCAGAGACCAGAAGAACATTGTCTCTATCACTGAATAACTTGACTGAACTATAAGAGATTTCCAAAGGCTTCACTCAAAGGATTGGATAGGTCGAGGCTTTTGAGTTGAGCATCAATTGGAAATTTTCCTTAGTATTACCTTTGCCCCCTTTAATAGTACGATGTTTCCTATGACTCAAAGAAAGGAAATGAAACTATGAAAACAAAAGTCTTCACGCTTCATAGTCCTTGTTCATATCTTCAAGGTCACACATTTAACATATGATATGAAGAATTTGAAATGCATGATGAAAGTGGTGTGTGACGAAATTCAGCATGCATGCATTAAGGTACTTGAGGAAATAAGCATGCGGAAAGCAGTTCAAAAAGCGTCAGACGACCATCGGACTTAAGTTTACGACTCAACCAACAAAAGCTTCAGAAGAGCGAGAGTTGTAACTTAAACAAAAAACATCCCATATATAGAAACCCGCTTGAAGACTAACTCAAATTTTCTCCCCTTTGTCATCGAAGACCAAAAGGGACAAAAAAGTGAGGACCAACGCCCCTGAAGAATTTCATCTTGAAGGAGATGGAGGAGTGCCAGCATTGTTGGGGTCATTTGTCGATGCAGGGTCTGTGCAGTGTCGTCAATATCCTCAACTTCATCCGCCTCACGCAATGAAGAATATGATCTCGTAACCAGTTGAGGAACTTGAACCTTTCTGATTTTTTTTTGAGGAGGACGAGACCAGTCAAAGTTCTGCTAGAAGTCCATATCCTTGAGTTCCTCAGGAGTCTTGAAATGTGCTAGAATGGCCCACACACGAATGAAGATTTCATGCACATAGTAGTGATTTTTCCTCACAGAGTTCTGCGTCACAGTCATGTTCTGAAGAATTGAAGCAAACTGACGCTTTACCCACTTGTGATTGCGATCAACCTTGTGATGAAGATTTAGGAGAATCTCGCGATCGGTCATCACACGAGGGGAAGTTTCTTGAGGATTTTGTGCCGTGGCTTTTGCAGCAGAGTCTTGGGTAGCAGTGTCATCATTGGTGGAAGAAGATGCAGCTTTGTGAAACTAGCCATCCAATGGAAGAGTACCTTCATCAATGATAGCTTTTCCTTTGCCCTCAACTGAATAAAATGTATTCTTGAGGACTTCGATCGGAGGCAGAAAGCTGAAGTGATTATGAAAATCAGCCTTGAATGGAATTGAAGACCTTGATGTGATGAATTTCATGATCCAGGGAGCATAAGGCTTCAATTCAAATGGATCTGTAGCAGCATTGGCCAAAGTCCTCATGAAGAAATCATGGTAATTGATGGGAATCCCATGAATAATGTTGAATAGCATATTCTTCATGATTCCCTCCACTTCTTCTTCTTCATTGTTTTGACCCTTGAGAAGACTGAGGGTTTTGGTCAGAATGCAGTATACGGTCCTGGGTACATAGAGCAAATCCTTCACAAGGAAGGTGGTCCTTTGAGGTTTTCCAGGAGCCAAAGGCTTCATAAGCACTTGCATCATGTGATTGGGAATTCAGGTTCATCAAACAAGCATCTTGCACCTTCTAAGGGAATTGCTATTGGCACAACCTAAAGAAATTCTATGGCTGGGGCAGTGTAGTGAGTGGATCCAGTCATCCAGTCCAGAATCCAAGAATTGACATTAGAAGCATCACCTGTGATTTGCAAGGTTGCATAGAATTGAAGAATGAGCTCTTCATTCCAATCACATATGTCAACGCAGAATGGAAGAATTCCAGCATCATGAAGATCTGCGAGCACAAGTGTGAAGCATGGGATGGATTCCATGTCCACATGAGGAATTTGCCGATGCTCGAAGACTTTCTGTTTGTCGAGCAACACTGATGCATAGAAGTTCATCTATGAAGGGGTCAAGAATCTGGTTTGACCGGCCCTTACTGAGTCATATGGATTCAGTCCTGTGAAGAATATGTGCTCGTTAAAGAAATTCGCCTTGATGAATTTGGGGAGCTTTGAGCCTTTGAATGGCATTTTTGGCTTCGACTCAAGATTTGGCTTGAAGCGGCCCACAATTTCCTTTGACATAGCAGGAACTTCTCCAGACTGAGGAATTTGAACAACAAGTTCCTCAAGTGCAGTAGGACCAACAATTTCTTCATCTCATTCAGCTGGAGTATCTTCAGGAATTGAAGTGAGAGGTGCGGCCAAATCATCAGATCCTGTATGAATTTCTTTAGTCTGGGCTGGTGATCGAGGAATTTGGGTGAGTGGAGTAGTCATTAGAGAATTGGGGTGTGTAGCTTCCCAATATTCATCATTGATCAGTGGAGTGGTATTACCAATGTCCACGTCCTCTTCAATTTCTCCAACGCCGATCTCTTCAGTAGTTAACTCAGGCTGGGGCGATGATACCATTAGGGTTGAAGAATTTTCTTTCACCTGAATTTCTTCATCAATCTGCTCTAAGGAAGCAGCAGAAAGATCTTCTTCATCTTCATCATTTGGGATGACATAGTCAACACCGAATGGAACTATCTCATAGGTAGGCACAAAGGAGATTGGAGTTGCATCAATTGGATCAATTGAAGAACTTGGCAGAGTCTTCAACTTCTTTACGGCCGAGGAATCTGAAGTTGATGCTTTTCTTTTCTTAGCAGCCTTCTTCTCCGCTACCTTTGTTTTCTTCGCTTCTGATGCAGAAGGAAGGTTGATATTCTTCACCCTTGAAGATTTTGCACTTTCAACATAGGGTGAAATAGGAGCAGTTTCTTCAGGAACAACAAAAAGTTCAGCTGGCCTGGCAATTTCTTCAGGCACAATAGTGGAGGTTGCCCTAAGAGGTTCTACAACAGCCTGAATTTTTTAGCTGTGCGAGCAGTTTCTTTAACAGGTTGAGCAGAGGATTCAACGTGAGGAATTTGTGGTTGCGATCGAGCTGCAACCCTCCTGTTGTGGTCCTTGATGGCTTTGTGAGCCACTATGATGAATCTGGCACCTTGCCAGTCAGCATAGTAGCGATTGAATTCATCATTGATGCCTTTGATCTCAGATTGCATAGTCACAAGTTGCTCTGGAGAAAGCTTCAGAACATTATTCTTCAAGAAGCGCTCCTTCTTGTACTGAGCCTTCTTGGTTTGTTAACCCTTCTCATACTTCCATTTTTCTTCAGCAATGAAAGCAGTGAGGACATGGCTTGGACCAGGAGGCAGATTCAAATCATCAATCGGAGTGTTTGGGTCCTGGTGCCAAATGTCGATGAAGTTGAGCATAGTCTTTGGGTCCATCACCAGAGGAATTTGAGTGCCCTTAGCTTGAGCCACTCTTTCTTGCTTGTTTCTGATGATTTCCTCAAGTTCCTCATCATAAGGTTTATCTTCTGAAGAATTTGATGGTACCTGGAACACAACTTTCTTTGGGTGAGGACTTGGTCGAGCGCCTCGTCCAGCAGTATCTTTCACCTTCAGCAGAGAAGGACTAGTTGAGGAATGTGCTTGGGCTGATGAACTTGTAGAGGCTCCTGAAGCAATAGCAGAACCTGTTGTCCTCTAACAAGTTGCAAGATGCACTGGAGTTGAGGACTTTGTGGCTATGGCTCATGACTGTGCAACAATTAAAGGCATTGCACTAGCCTTTGAAGAACTTGCTTGGGAATTATGCAGCGAGGACTTGGAAGTTGAGGACTTTGGCTTCACCGCAAACTTCTTCACTACGGATTTCTTTGGAGCACTAGCAGAGGCTCTGACAGAGGCAGAAACAACAGAGTCTTCATTGAATTGCTTCACTACTGCTTTGGCAGTTCTCTAAAGTTTTCTTTGATGCTTAGCCCATTTAGTTGGAAAGTCTTCACCACGAGCGACGCTAGTGGGATCAACTTCTTAATCAGCAGCAGGAGGAGCCCTTCTACAAGGAGGTTTGAGTGCAATTTTTTTGTGTACTTGGGAGTGACATAACGGTATTCTCTCTACTCCTTCATCCACCTCCGTTCAATCCCCTGAATTCTGATTTTCCTCTGCTCCTTTGTTTCTTTCCCATGAATGGCTTCATTAGGAGTACAATAACCAGCATATCTCCTCAGGTATTTCAAAGTCCGTGTTCTATTCAGCCTTCCTTCCACCCTTCTGAGGTCTTTTACCATCTGCCATTTTCTTCACTTGATGACTTTGAACTTTTGATGAGTCTGAAGATGTATACAATTTGTCCTCAAGGAACACTGCAAATGAGTTAAGTTGATGAGAACCTAGTGATTCATCAGCAGGCATTTTGTACCTGTGAATAGAGTATAGGTGCGAGGAATTTGAAGAGGTCATATGCGTTCTCAGATATTTTTCAAAATACATCAAGTTGAGGATTTTGACCATAGGTGTCTTGAGAAATTTCACTAAGTGTTCTTGACTTAGGTTCAAGAGTTGTGTAGATTTGTGGATCCACACAATTGAGGAATCTTGAACAAAATCATAACTTAGAAAAACACATAAAGGGAAATAAGTTTATAGGGTGTTTAAGAAGATGATACTTGAAGAATAAATACCTTTGAGGAATTTGTGTAAGAGTGTGAAGATCAAAATAGGGCAGTAAAATTAGATTTTAATTACCCTTGTGAAGAACACGACGAACATTGAGAGGAAGTGGAAAATCTCATCAGTTCATATCTCCCACGCCCTAGCTTGGTAGAGGGAGACAACTATAGCAGTGGCAGGGTGAAGATTTCCGCGACCGATGCGAGTACGATGACGGCGAGGTCGAGGCAGTGAAGCTCTTCCTCTCTGGGGAACATGATTTTAGCGGCGGCGCTAGGTCTGTGCTCGAGAGAGAGAGAGTGAAGTGGGGAGTAACTCGAGCATAGTGAAAGGGAAAGGGGTATTTATAGCGGAGGTGAAAACTGACTGGTCTGAAGATTTTGGACCAGATTGCCCCTGACCCTTGCTCTCCATGCAACATGTGTCACCCACGTACTGTGTAGTTGAGATAGTGGGGGATCGTGGGTTATCCAGTCCTGTGAATCGGGACGGTTTGATCGGGAAGCGCCAAAAATTTTGATAGTGAAAACTAAAGTTTCCATTCGCAAATTCTTCAGATTTCAAGGACATAGTGAAGACTTTGAACGAGTTTCAAAGTAGAACGCATATGAGGAATTTGGGAAGAGACTGGGTTGAGTTTAGCATAGAGGTGGAACGGGTCCAATCACGTTCACTTAGATGAAAATCAACTTGAAGAATTAGCAATAAGAGAATGCTGTTGAGGACATTGAAAACTCAAATATATATGTATCTAGTCAATGAAGAACATCAGTTTCATAGTTTGAAGAATTTGAGAATTTGAGGAAATTTTAAAGTTGAAGAATTTAAAAAATTGAAGAATTTGCAAAATGACGAAAAACTCAACTTTGAAGAATTTCAACTATGGTTGGTGGCATGACCCACCGTATAAGAGTGATGATTTCATACACCACATACAATTGTCGTAGGGTTCTGAGAATCAAATTCTTCATTAATTTCTTCACACTTAGAGGGTTATTCTTCATTGACTGAAGAAAAATGTTACTTCGTGTGTTGCACATCTAAGTCATCAATTTTGCATAAGTGTTAGGATGTGTGTCTTTTCAAAGAACACTTGAAGATTTTAAGATGTTTAGCTCACACCGCAAATTGCAACATATCTTTTCACCCAAGAGCTTAGTGAAGATGTCAACTAGTTGTTCTTCAGTGTCCACGTGGTCGATAGAGATGTCACCCTTGAGTACATGATCTCGAAGAAAATGATGACGAATCTGGATGTGCTTGGTCTTGGAGTGCTGAACTAGGTTGTAAGCAATCTTGATAGCACTCTTATTGTTGCAGAAGAGAGGCACATTTTTCACCTTGATGCCATAGTCCTTGGGGGTTTGCATCATCCACAACAACTGAGCACAACATGAACCAGCAGCAATATACTCAGCTTTAATAGTAGATAGTGATACGCAGTTCTGCTTCTTCGAGGACCAACAAACTAAGGATCGTCTGAGTAAATGTAACATCCCAAAATTCCATTTTGGAATGTTATGATATAGCTATGCATCTATCCTCATCATTTCTTGAATGTATGTGTTTGTTGAAATGCCTTCTCTAAATTTCTGAAAGTCCCTTCTACTTTTCCCTATGTTGCTTTCACCTATTGGAAATTTTGGTTAAATGTTCAAAATAAGAGGGGAGTAACATGACACTCCACACCAGGGACAAATTGGTGACCTATTTGAACAAAAATAACCAGGAGTTATTTTGAAAATATTTGCAAAAAGGGTTTAAAAACAATTAGGCAATTTCTGAAAATATTAATTTTTTCAAATTGTTCAAATGACAGAATAAAAATGTTCATTAAATAGCATTTATTATTATGTTAATTTTGATATATAATACCCCTATATTTATAAATGGTTTGAATGCTTTAAAAGCTTTTTAATATCTCTAGAAAATCATTAAAGGAAAAACGGTAACGGTTAGTATTAAACGGGCCGGCCCACGGCAGTTATTCGCGCATTTATTACCGACCGGCCGACCGACGCGCAACGGACACCTCCTCTCTCATTGACGCTGGACCCCACCCCGACCGACCGTTTCTCCCGCGCGGTCGCCCTCTTCCTCCCGCACGCGCCGGACCTCGCCGGCAGTTTCACCCCACCCCGGATCTCTCTCCTCTCTTAACTCCCTCTCGCTCCCCGCACTCCTATATAAGCCGGCCACTCCCCGCATCCATTTTCCCCCCGAGCCCCCTTTGTCCCTCGCCTAGACGCGGCACAATTCCTCGCCGGAATTCCCACCTCCACCGGAGCTCCCGTCGACCGTAGCCACCGATTCCGTCCACCGCTCGCCCCACCGTTGCCACCAGTCGACTCCGGAGACCCGTCGCCGTCGCCCGGACCATTTCGCTGCCTCCCTCAACCACCGGAGCACCTCGCCGTCATCTTCGCCGCTTCCGGACTCGCCGGAGATCCCTCGCCGGCGACCTCTTAACACTGTGAGCATCCCCACTCGTTCGATCTGGATCTGACGATCCAGATTAGAACGGATTTAAATCCGAACCGGTATCCTCTACCGACCGGTCGCCCGCCCGTAACCCTCGTGCGCACACCCCCTTAGCCACTCGCGTGCTGCCACGTAGCCCCCTGACCGTCGCAAATCAATTTTTCCTTTTCTGTTTTTGTTTTAATTAACAGAATGATTTCAAAAATTGTTTTAGCTATATCTTTTAATCTATTTAGTGTTTTGAGTTGATTCTTTTTGCAATAGCTCACATTTTTCATGTAGTTTCACCCTGTACTTTTAAATTTCAAATTTGAACTATAAAATTTGAATTTAATCAAATTTTCTCAAAATCTTCAAATCTGAATAACTAGAGTTTGAAAATAGATTTTGATATGAATCTTTTTGCTACTGTTTGGTATTATTTAGGACTATCTTCATGTTTGGTTTGAGGATTTTCAGGATATATTTGATTAGTGTTTTAACCAAAAATAGAATCTGCCTAGTATTATAATATAGTTTTATATACTTAGTTTTAATTAGTTTAAATTTAGAATTTGGTTTTATTTGTTTATTAGGTTCTGTTAGTAAACATTTAGTGTTTTCACTCACTGTTAATAAAAATATAAATTTGCTTAGTTTAATTTTATTTAACATAGGAATCACAACTTCTTTTCAAATAGGCATAATTTGATTAAAACAACTAACTAGTAATAGTTTTGCTTTCAAACAAAGTTTTATATAATTTAATTCTGCTTTCTAAGACAGGTTTAATTGTAAATTATTTTCTGTTAAGAACATGTTTTGCTAATAAATAATAAGTTGAGTTTTTCATTCTTTTT
This sequence comes from Hordeum marinum, assembly GCA_022496015.1. NCBI lineage: Eukaryota > Viridiplantae > Streptophyta > Magnoliopsida > Poales > Poaceae > Hordeum > Hordeum marinum. Next base: position 292,761,258 of record CM039673.1, on the reverse strand, counting down.
GTTAGTATAACTATAGTTGATTCATATAGTGCTTATCAAAACTTTTATAAACTTTACTAAACTTTTCCCAACAAACTTAAATTGATTTTATTCTGTTTATTAATAAAATATTCTATTGTTTCCTTGCTGTCAACAATTGTTTTGTTATTTCAAAATAGTTTTATTATGTATTAGTGTTGTATCAATCATCTCCTAGTAAGCAAAACTTTGTGTGTTTCACTTACTTGTGAATTGTGCATTGTTTTGTCTTGATTTTTTTTACTAGTTCTTGGTTGGTGTTTGTGAGTTACAATATTTTGGTTGTATGCTTATTTGAGTGCTCTTGTTTGCTTCGTTAGATTATCCGGAGTGCGAAGCTTGTTACTTAGAGTCACTCACGTACGAAGATCATCAATCAGGCAAGTCACTTTGATCATGATTACCCATGTTTTATATGCATTAGTTCTACCACCTCACCAAATTGCATGCAAGATAGGTTAGTTGGAAACTTGGTTACATTGTAGTAGTATCATGTGGTAGGTACCCCCTCAAACTCTTTGACACATTGGCCCCTGGAAACGTTGTTTTACTTTTTGCTATGCTATTAGTAGACGGGGTTGGTTGTGTGATTCATGAGAGTTGAGAGAGTTAATAATCTCAAGACCTACATAATGATCAAGATTTAAGACTCCGAGTTTTCAACATACCTCTGGGTGGATGATGGTTGAACGGCACCCTGGAGAAACCAGTGGATTTGCCTAGGTGATGCTGGAGATGGCCAGTATTCACGCGGAAAGGTCCACCCAGGCACAAAGAGATGGATGGATGCTTTAAAACCCAAGGCTTACCTGCACAGCCACAAGTCATTATGGGCTCTGGCTTGGTTGGATATCGTGGTGACCCTGGACAGGCGGTGCTACGAGAGGTAGAAGAACGGTAGGAAAGGATGGGCACCGACAGAGTCGCAGGGAAACCCTTTGGAAGACCATGTTTTGGTCATCCGTTTCTCAAACACCCTAAAGTGCGAGAAATCCAACGGAGGCGAGCAAATCTTGTGGGGAACGTGTGCAAAACTCTCCAGAGTACTCAAACCTAATCGATTAGCCGTGTCCACGGTCATGGACGACTTGAGCCAAAGGAACTGAAACTTCCGGAACTCTCAACACAATTAATAATGAGGATGTGGGTATTAATAATTTGGGAATGAGAATTGGTTGGTGGAACCATCTCATTAATCAACCAACTTAGTAATATTTTTGCTTATCCCTCTCTTGATGTAGGAAAAATTAGCTTTACACAAAAACTTACCACCCCACCTGCCATATATGCATATAGACTAGATGATTATCTTTTCACCCCTCTCTTGTGACTTTGCCGGCATATTCCATATGCTGACCTACATGTCTGCAACGTATCATGTTGCAGAGTACTTTTCCGACTAGGAGTGAGGACACGTTCTATGCTCAGTGAGATGCCCTTGGAGTCAGATGGACTCATCTACCTTCGACGCTTCCGCAAGATCTAGATATTCTCATGAGTTGGCTTTTAGCCACTTTATTGTAATTTTTATTGTAATAAAGGACTCGAAATGAGATTTCGATTAATATATTTGCTGTGTGATTTCCCTTTGATATATACATTGATGTACCGTGTGTGTACCAGCATGATGTTGGGATGGTACGGAAACACCGAAGACTTGACCTTTCAGGTCGGGTCGTTACAGTAAATGACATGTGCCCGTGGTTGACTTGCGATCAACACGATCTCCAGCATAGTCAGCATCTGAGTGTTCGATGAGGTGAAGATTTGAGCTCTTGGGATACCATAATCCAAGCGTTGGTGTGTGAGCTAATTATTGAAGAATATGTTTCACAACCTTATGGTGTGTTTCCTTTGGTGTTGCTTGGAATCGGGCACACATGCAAATACTCAGCATAATATCTGGCCTAGATGCACCCAGATACAATAAAGAGCCAATCATGGAGCGATATACCTTCTGATCGAAATCTTTACCATTTTTGTAAGTTCAGAGGTGGCCTTTTGAAGGCATTGGAGTTTTGACGCCTTTGCAGTCTTGCATGTTGAATTTCCTCAGAACATCCTTGAGGTATTTCTCTTGAGAGATGAAGATGGTATTGTGTTGTTGACGAATTTGAAGACCTAAAAAGAATTTCAACTCCCCCAGCATAGACATATGATATTCTTCGCTCATCATATAGGCAAATTCATCATTGTAACATTTGTTAGTACAGCCAAAGATAATATCGTCTACATATATTTGGCACATGAATAATTCATTGTCATAGGATTTAGTGAAAAGAATTGGGTCGAGTGAACTGACTTTGAAGCCTTCCTTCATCAGGAATTCCTTCACAGTGTCATACCATGCCCGAGGGGCCTACTTGAGGCCATAGAGGGCCTTGTTGAGTTTGAATACTTTGTCAGGATGCTTAGGGTCTTCAAAACCTAGGGGTTGAGCAACATATACTTATTCCTCAAGCTTACCATTGAGGAATGCACTTTTCACATCTATTTGATATAAGATGATATCATGATGGTTAGCATAAAAAAGCAATATGCGAATAGCTTCAAGTCTAGCAACAGGTGCAAAAGTTTCATCAAAGTCAATTCCTTCAACTTGTGTATAGCCTTGAGCTACAAGACGAGCCTTATTCCTTACCACAAGGCCATTTTCATATTGCTTGTTGTGGTATATCCACTTGGTACCTATGATGTTGTGCCTGCGAGGATCTGTCCGCTTGAAAAGTTCCCACATGTTGTTCAACTTGAATTAATTAAATTCCTCTTGCATAGCTTGAATCCACTCAGGCTCCTTGAATGCTTCATCAACCTTGGCGGGCTCTATGATAGAGACAAAAGCAAAGTGCCCACAAAATTTAGTCAAATGTGAAGCTCTTGAGCGAGTGAGGGGACCTAGTGCATTGATGTCGTCGATGATTTTGTCAATCTGCACTTCATTTGCAACTCTTGGATGAGCAGGTTGACGTGGCTGAGGTTTTCTTGAGCACCATTTTCTTCAGGTGTATCAGCATGAATGTCATCATTGGTTGGAATGACTTCCTCAGTAGGTTGAGGTTCTTTAGTGGGTATGACATCTTCAGTAGCCTTCAACTTAATGGATTCCTCAGGAGACTTTTCATCTAGCACAGGAGGCAGGTGCTCTCTTTGCGAGCCATTAGTTTCATCGAATCGCACATCTACAGTTTCAACAACCTTGTGATGGTAGGTGTTGAAGACGCTGTAGGTGTTCGAGTTCTTTCCGTAACCAAGCATAAAACCTCCATGTGCTTTCGGTGCAAATTTAGAATTGTGGTGAGGATCTCTAATCCAGCATTTTGCACCGAAGACTTTGAGATATCTTAAATTGGGTTTCTTGTCAGTCATGAGTTCATATGAAGTCTTCTTGAAGAATGTGTGAAGATATACCAAGTTGATGATGTGGAAAGCTGTATCAATTGCCTCAGGCCAGAAGCGACGAGGAGTCTTGCATTCATCAAGCATAGTGCAAGCCATCTCACCAAGAGTCTTATTCTTGCGCTCCATGATGCTGTTGTGCTGAGGAGTATATGGGGCAGATAGCTCATGACTAATACCAAGTTCATCAAGATATTCATCAAGATTGGTGTCCTTGAACTCAGTCCCATTATCACTCCTGATATGCTTGATCTTGACGCTAAAGTTCTGTTGGGTAACATTGCATGGGAAACAAAAAATTTCCTACGCACGCACAAGATCTATCCATGGTGATGAGCATCTACGAGAGGGAGAGTGGATCTACATACCCTTGTAGATTGCTAAGCGGGAAGCGTTAAGAAACGCGGTTGGTGTAGTCGAACGTCTTCGCGATCCAAATCGCCGAGTGTCCCGCGATCTCATCACAATCCGTCCCGCGATCCAATCACGATCTATCCCGCGAACTCATCACGATCTGTCTTGCGATCTCATCACAATCCGTCTAACGATCTTGATCATGGTCCTTCCGATCTAGCGCCGAACGGACGGCGCCCTCCGCGTTCAGCACACGTATAGCTCGATGACGATCTCCGCCTTCTTGATCCAGCAAGAGGGAGCGGAGAGGTAGACGAGTTCTCCGGCAGTGCGACGACATTGCGGCGATGGTGGTGGAGCTATTCCGGTAGGGCTTCGCCTAAGCACTGCAGAAAACCGATCTAGAGGAGAAACTATGCACTAGAGGAGAGGGTAGCACATGGCTGAAAATCTAGTGCAAAAACCCTAAAACTTCTAGTATATATAAGAGTAAGAGAGGAGGAGGCTTGGCCAAAGGGCCAGCCCCAGGAGGCTTTGGACGAAGTGGATAGGAGAGGAGGAATCCTCCTCCAATCCTAGTAGGACTAGGACTCCTTCCCTTTTTGCCCTTTTTTTTGCCTTTTCCCACCTTTTCTCTTTGGGCTTTTCTTTACCAGTCGCACGGGCCTTTGTGGGACTTCCACCAGCCCACTAAAGGCTTGTATTCATCCTACCACAGCCCATGTAGCCTCTTGGGTCGAAATACCCCTCCCGATGGTCCCCCGGTACACTACCTGCACTCCCGGTACACTATCGATGAGCCCAAAACTTTTCCGGCGACCAAACCAGGACTTCCTATATATCAATCTCTACCTCCGGACCATTCCGGAGCTCCTCGTGACATCGGGGATCTCATCCGGGACTCCGAACAACCTTTGGTCACCACCATGCATAACTCTATACTACCGAAACGTCACCAAACCTTGAGTGTGCAGACCCTACGGGTTCGAGAACTATGTAGACATGACCGAGTCACCTCTACGGTCAATAAACAATAGCAGGACCTAGATGCCCATATTGGTTCCTACATATTGTACGAAGATCTTTATCGGTCGAACCTCTATGTCAAGGATTCAGTTAATCCCGTATGATGTTCCTTTTGTTCTTCGGTATGTTACTTCCCCGAGATTCGATCGTCGGTATCTCCATACCTAGTTCAACCTCGTTACCGACAAGTCTCTTTACTTGTTTCGTAATACAATATGCCGTTACTAACACTTAGTCACATTTCTTACAAGGCTTGGTGTGATGTTGTATTACCGAGTGGGCCCTGAGATACCTCTCCGTCACACGGAGTAACAAATCCCAGTCTTGATCCATGCCAACCCAACAGACACCCTCAGAGATACCTGTAGAGTACCTTTATAGTCACCCAGTTACGTTGCGACGTTTGATACACACAAGGCACTCCTCCGGTGTTAGTGAGTTGCATGATCTCATGGTCATAGGACCAGATACTTGACATGCAGAAAACAGTAGCAATAAACTGACACGATCATATGCTACATTTGTAGTTTGGGTCTTTTCCATCACACCATTCTCCTAATGATGTGATCCCATTATCAAATGACATCTCATGTCCATGGCTAGGAAACCTTAACCATCTTTGATCAACGAGCTAGTCTATTAGAGGCATACTAGGGACATGGTTTTGTGTATGTATCCACACATGCATCTATGTCTCCGATCAATACAATTATAGCATGGATAATAAACGATTATCATGAACAAGGAAATATGGTAATAACTAATTTATAATTGTCTCTAGGGCATATTTCCAACAAGTTTGTCGTGGCCCTTGAAGCAAACTGTCTAAAGAGATCCCGCACTTCATTTTTGTATAGAATAATATGCACTCAAGTGTAATGAGAGTAATCATCAACAATGACAAAGCCATACTAACTTGAAGAATTTGGTAGTGTGGAATAATGAGTGGGGCCAAAGAGGTCCATGTGAAGCAATTCAAAAGGTCGAGTAGTGGTCATGCTTGTCTTCAAGGGATGCTTTGATCTGGTCATCTTCCCAGGTCACAAGCACCATAGAGGTGGTCCTTGAGGAATTTGACACCTTCAATTCCAATGACGTGCTTTTTCTTCACGAGCATGTGCAAGTTCCTCATACCAGCATGTCCTAGTCGTTGATGCCCCAACCAGCCTTCTGAGGACTTTGCAAGTAGGCACATGGCAAGCTAATGACCTGTAGAGAAATCAACAATATACAAGTCTCCTCTCCTAAAGCCTTCGAAGACTTTGGAATTGTCTGCTTCCATGATGACAACACAATGATATTTTCCAAAGATGACAACCATATCAAGATCACAAAGCAGTGAGACAAACATGAGGTTGAACCCGAGGGATTTGACAAGCATCACCTTATCCATGTGTCTGTCCTTTGAGATTGCAACCTTACCTATACCCAATACCTTGCTTGTTTCCTTTGTCAGCGTAGGTGATATGCTTCAGATGAGATGGGGCAAGTGGTATATTCATCAGTAGATTCTTGTCACCAGTCAGGTGGTTGGTGCATCCACTGTTGAGGACCCACTCAGTAGCTTTTGGAGTTTCATCCTGTAGATGAATTATTACAACTTACAAAGTCATATGCTTTAGAGTGAAGAATATGACATCAATTTCATCAGACAAAATTTCATCACACAACACAGTAAGTAAAGCAGTGTGAGGACGAGAGAAATGAGGAATTCATTTCTACATGATTAGCTTGCATCCCTTCAAGCATTTCCTTAGGTCCCCAGCAAATTCATGAGACGTTCAAATTCATGTGGAGACCTAACCCTGGATAAGAAATTAGTTCAATTCCTTCACCACCCACATCTAGAGGGGTGGCAAAGAGTTCATTGATACGTCCCCAATGTATCTATAATTTATGAAGTATTCATGCCATGTTTACAATAATTCAATATGATTTTGGTATGATTTTATTAGAATTAACCCGGACTGACGTTGTTTTCAGCAAAACTACCGTGGTGTTGTTTTTGTGCAGAAATAAAAGTCCTCGGAATGGGCTGAAAATTTACGGAGAATATTTTTGGAAAATATAAAAAATATTGGAGCGAAGAGCTGGGCCAGGAAGTGAACAAGGAGGCCACAAGCCTCCTGGGCGCGACCATCGCCCTAGGCCACACCCGTGTGGCTTATGGACTCCTCGAGCACCCCCTTGACGTGAGACTGACGCCAAAAATTCCTATAAATACTAAAACCACCAGAAAGAAACCTAGATCGGGAGTTCTGCTGCCGCAAACCTTTGTAGCCATGAAAAACCAATCGGGAGCCCGTTCCGACACCCTGCCAGAGGGGGAAACCATCACCAGAGTCCATCTTCATCATCTCGGCAATCTCCATGATGAGGAGGGAGTATTTGATCCTCAGGGCTGAGGGTATGTACCAATAGCTATGTGTTTGATATCTCTTTCTCTCGTCTTCTTGAGATGGCACGCTCTTGATGTACCGGGGAGGTGAGTGCTTGAAGGTATATCTTTAGATATTGCAATTGAATATTGTAGTTTCTTGTTTTTCACTAGTTTGGTTTTATAAAAGAAAACTACAAAAAAATATGGAATTGAGGTTGCCTCATATGCTTCATCTTTTTAATATCTTTCATGAAAATGATGGAAAGGAAAGTGTTAGAAGAAGAAGTTATTAAAATGTTTGGCACTAAATCTTTGAATTGTGATCATGATAGTGATATTGTTAGTATGAATTCTCGGAATACCCATGATGCTAATGATATGCAAAGCCACAATCTTGGGGATGCTATGTTTGATGAAGATGATATGTTTAGTCCCCCAAGTTTTGATGAGCAAATTCATTATGATGAAAGCATGCCTCCTATTTATGATGATTATTGTGATGACATGTATGCTATAAAGAATAATGATAACCATGAGACTTGTCATCATGCTTTTTATTTTCAATTGGATTATGCTTCACATGATAGTTATTTTGTTTAGTTTACTCCCACTATTAGTCATGAGAAGAAATTTTCTTGTGTGGAGAGTAGTAAAATTTCTATGTTTGTAGATCATGAAAAGAATGCTTTATGTGCTGATTATATTGTGGAATTCCTTCATGATGCAACTAAAAATTATTATGAGGGAGGAACATATGCTTTTAGGAATTTCAATAATACCAAGTTTCCTCTCTATGTGTTCAAAGTTTTGAAGTTATGCTTGTTTTCAGAAACTAGGGGAAACCTGCCGGGTGTGACCCAACTAGGGGCATACAATCAATTATCCATTTTACTTTATGTTTTGATGTGTAAACCTGATTAATATACTGTATTAATCATGTTTTGTGTCTTTTATTTCGATAAAGTGCCAAGTAAAGCCTCCGGGATAGTGTGGATACTTGCTTGTTTGATTCTGTGCAAAAACAAAAAGTTTTGCGTCCAGTATATGAATTATCCGATTTTACTGGAGAGTAAAAAAATTGGGAAATTTTTACACAACATTTATGTGAAAATTCCTAGATCTTTCCTATTTTTCCCGAATTTTTAGAGTCAGGAAAGTATGGTGATCATTCAGATCTTTACAGACTGTTCTGTTTTTGACAGATTCTGTTTTGCATGCATAGTTTGCTTGTTTCGAGTGTTCCTATAGCTTATATTGAGTAATATAAATTGTGATAATGATGGAATATAGTAGGTATCATGTGGGAATAATTATGAATCTTGTCTTGACAGTAACTAAGTGAATGATTTATCTTTACTACACTAACCCTTCTCACGAAGTTCCGTTAAATTTTGTGTGATTGAAGTTTTGAAGTTTTGGGTGAGACACCGATATGAGGAGAATTGGGAGTGATAATAACCTAATATTGGGCATGCCCAAGTCACCCCAAGGTAATATTCAAGGAATAATCAAGCGTCTAAGCTTGGAAATGCCCCGGAAGGCACCCCCTCTTTCGTCTTCAACACTATCGGTATATCTTGGAGCTATATTTTTATTCGTCACATAATATTAGTTTTGCTTGGAGCATCATTTTATTTTGTTGTTCTATTTTATTTATTATTTATAATCTGGTTATTTAATAAAAAGTTCCAAGAATTGCCTTTAGGATTATTGAATTGCATGTTTGAGGTGTGCTGGGTAAAAACAAAAACTTCTTCTGTAGTGTTTGAATTTTCATATTTTAGTGAAACTTGGAAAGTTTCTTAAATTTCTACACAGTATCTTAATATAAATTATTTAGTGTGTCCTAAATGTTCATAATTGTTTGAGTTACATAAGTACACTATTTTCATAAATTGCTACAGACTGTTCTATTTGGACAGATTACTGTCATAGTTTTGTTATCTAGTTCTGCTATAGTTTGCATAGCCTATATTGATAGATATAAATTGTTGAAATGATATTAAACAGTAGATAATGTTTGAAAATTATTTTTCAAACTTGTCTTGGCAGTTCATAAATATTTGATTTATTATTATGTGTACTAACCTATCTCACGAGTTCTTTTCGAGTTTTGTGTGGATGAAGTTTTTGAGAATAGGTGAAACCATGATATGAGAGGATTGAACGAGATAACAAAAGCTCAAGCTTGGGGATGCCCAAGGCACCCCAAGTAAATATTTCAAGAAGTCTCAAGCATCTAAGCTTGGGGATGCTATGCATCCCACCTCTCTTCGTCAACTATCGGTTAGCCTATGTTGAGCCTAAATTTTTATTCGTTCACATGATGCGTGATATTCTTGGACTGCTATTTTTGTTTTTCTTGATGTTTTAAATAAATACTCAGATATTAAAATCTTTATTGAGATTTAGAGAGAAATTCCTCACATAGCTACTTAATTGTTTGACTACTCATTGATCTTCACTTATATGTTTTGGAGTAGTTTTGTCACTTAGTCTCGCGATTCACTTATATCCTATGAGTAAATGGTTGAATGGACTGAACATCATAAATGTTTTATATGCTTATCACATGGGGAGTAATGACTTCACATATAAGAAGTATAGGTGGTAAAATTTATTGAAAGTTAGCAAACACCGCATTGGTCACTTGAACAATTCATGAAAGAATATTGAAGGAATAGAGATTTCACATATAAATATACTATCTTGGACATATTCTATGAATGTGAACACCCATTAATTATTTTCAAACTTCAGCAAAATAGTTTAAGTTGGACCAGGAAGACAACCTAATGAGTTATGCTTGGATATATTTGTATAGAAGTTATATTGTTATGGATCCTATAACATGTGGTGCTTGCTTCCACCTCATACTAGCCAAAACTTCCGCACCAAGTAGAAATACTACTTGTGCATCCAAACACCCTTAAACCCAAAGTTGTTCCATATGAGTCCACCATACCTACCTATATGTGGTATTTACCTGCCGTTCCAAGTAAATTTGCATGTGCCAAACTCTAAACCTTCAAATAATATTCTGTTTTGTATGCCCAAATTGCTCATATAGCGACTAGGGGCTGTCAGTATGTTCCATGCTAGGTGGGTTATTCTCACGATATGTGTTGATTCACTATCATTCACGAGAAAGTGGTTGGTATTCGGGATGCCCAGTTCCATGCTCAAAAATCAAATCAAAATATAATGAAACAAAACTCCCCCAAGATTGTTGTTTGTATGGACGGTACCTATGGATTAGGCTCGCCGTGGAGTGTGATTGATTGGTGGAGGGGGAGTAAAAACTTTACCATTCTGTTTGGGAACCGCCTATAATGTATCTAGCATGGAAGATACCGAGATCTCTCAGTTGTTATGTTGGCAATGAAAGCATACCACTCAAAATTATTATTCATCTCTGTTTTAAAAGCTCGAGCTCTGGCACCTCTGCAAATCAATGCTCCCCTCTGCGAAGGGCCTATCTTTTACTTTCTAGTACTTACCTTTATACAAGAGTCATGGTGATCTTCACCACTTCCTATATTTCGCCTTTTTCTCTTGCCATTTCTCTACAAATATGCTTTGAGTGTTAGCAATCATGGAAGACTATATGATGGTTGAGTATGTGGAATTTGCTAAATCAAAGCTCTTACATAGACCCTTCCCGAAAATAAGATGAATTGCAATTGCTTGGTGACTGAAAGCATAGTTTGTTAGTTTTCAAGAAACTTTATGGTCTATACTTTAACATGTGAATAGCTTGTTACTTCATCATGAGAAGTTTTATGAGATGAGCTATTGTTTATGATATATAATGTTGCTAGAAAAAGTGTTTGGAACTATCATTGATCAAATTTATGCACTATGCTATCATTCACACTTCATAAATTCTTTCTTTTATCATTTACCTACTCAAGGACGAGCAAGAATTAAGCTTGGGGATGCTGATACGTCTCTAATGTATCTATAATTTATGAAGTATTCATGCCCTGTTTACAATAATTCTATATGATTTTGGTATGATTTTATTAGAACTAACCCGGACTGACGCTGATTTTAGCAAAACTACCATGGTGTTGTTTTTGTGCAAAAATAAAAGTCCTCGGCATGGGCTAAGAATATTTTTGGAAAATAAAAAAAATATTGGAGCGAAGAGCTAGGCCAGGAAGTGGATGAGGAGGCCACAAGCCTACTGGGTGTGGCCACCCCCTAGGCTGCGCCCATGTGGCTTGTGGACTCCTCGAGCACTCCCCTTGACGTGACACGAACGCCAAAAATTCCTATAAATAATAAAACCTCCAGAAAGAAACCTAGATCGGGAGTTCCACCGTCGCAAACCTCTGTAGCCACGAAAAACCAATCGGGAGCCCGTTCCGGCACCCTGCTGGAGTGGGAAACCATCACCGGAGGCCATCTTTATCATCCTGACAGTCTCCATGACGAGGAGGGAGTAGTGTTGGGGAACATTGCATGGGAAACAAAAAATTTCCTACGCTTCACCAAGATCAATCTAGGAGATGAGCATCTATGAGAGGAGACATTGGATCTACGTACCCTTGTAGATCGCTAAGCGGAAGCGTTAAAGAACGCGGTTGATGTAGTCGAACGTCTTCACGATCCAATCATGATCCGTCCCGCAATCTCATCGCGAGCCGTCCCGCGATTTCATCGTGGTCCTTCCGATCTAGTGCCGAACGGACGACACCTCCACGTTCAGCACACGTACAACTCGATGACGATCTCCGCCTTCTTGATCCAGCAAGAGGGAGCGGAGAGGTAGATGAATTCTCCGGCAGAACAACGACGTGGTGGCGCTGGTGGTGAACTAATCCTGCAGGGCTTCGCCTAAGGACCGAGAACTAATCTAGAGGAGAAACAGATCTAGAGGAAGAAGAGGGAAGCACGTGGCAATTAGGGTTGGGGCTGCCCTCAAAATCCTCTAGTATATATAGGAGGGAGGGAGGGAGGAGGCGTGGCACACAAGGAGCCAGCCCTTGGCCTTGCGCAAGGAGGAGAGGAGGAGTCCTCCTCCAATCCTAGTAGGACTAGGACTCCTCCTTCCCACTTGGAAACTCTTTCCACCTTGACTTTTTTCCTTCTCCTTCCACTCCAGCTAGATGGGCCTCTTGTGGGACTTAGGCCAGCCCACTAAGGGCTGGTATACCTCTTCCCACAGCCCATGTATCCTCTTGGGTCGAAATACCCCTCCCGATGGTCCCCCGGAACCCTCCCGGCACTCCCGGTACACTACCAATGAGCCTAAAACTTTTTCGGTGACCAAAACAAGACTTCCTATATATATCAATATTGACCTTTGGACCATTCCGGAGCTCCTCGTGATGTCCGGGATCTCATCCAGGACTCCGAACAACCTTCGGTCACCACCATACATAACTCTATACTACCGAAACGTCATTGAACCTTAAGTGTGCAGACCTTGCGGGTTCGAGAACTATGTAGACATGACCGAGACACCTCTACGGTCAATAACCAATAGCGGGACCTGGATGCCCATATTGGTTCCTACATATTCTACGAAGATCTTTATCAATAGAACCTCTATGCCAAGGATTTAGTTAATCCTGTATGCTGTTCCCTTTGTTCATCGGTATGTTACTTGCCCGAGATTCGATCGTCGGCATCTCCATACCTATTTCAACCTCATTATCGACAAGTCTCTTTACTCATTCTGTAATACAAGATCCTATGGCTAACACTTAGTCATATTGCTTTAATGGCTTATTGTGATGTTGTATTACCGAGTGGGCCCTGAGATACCTCTCCATCACACGGAGTAACAAATCCCAGTCTTGATCCATGCCAACCCAACAGACACCCTCGGAGATACCTGTAGAGCACCTTTATAGTCACCCACTTATGTTGTGACGTTTGATACACACAAGGTACTCCTTCGGTGTGAGTGAGTTGCATGATCTCATGGTCATAGGAGCAGACACTTGACATGCAGAAAATATTATCAATAAACTAACACGATCATATGCTACATTTGTAGTTTGTGTCTTGTCTAGCACATCATTCTCCTAATGATGTGATCCCGTTATCAAATGACATCTCATGTCCATGACTAGGAAACGATATCCATCTTTGATCAACGAGCTAGTCTATTAGAGGCATACTAGGGACATGGTGTTGTCTATGTATCCACACATGTATCTGAGTTGCCGATCAATACAATTATATCTTGGATAATAAACGATTATCATGAACAAGAAAATATGATAATAAACAATTTATTATTGCCTTAGGGCATATTTCCAACAAGTAGTTCACCCTCAGGGCTGAGGGTATGTACCAGTAGCAATGTGTTTGATCTCTCTCTCTTGTGTTCTTGGGATGGCACGATCTTGATGTACCGCGAGCTTTATTAATATAGATGAATCATATGGAGTTTTCCCCTCTCTATCTTCTTATGATGAATTGAGTTTTCCCTTTGAAGTTTTCTTATCGGATTGAGTCTTTAAATGATTTGAGAACACTTGATGTATGTCTTGCAATGAGATATCTGTGGTGATAATGGGATGTTCTATTGACCCACTTGATGTATGTTTTGGTGATCAACATGCGGGTTCCGTGACCTTGGTAATCTATGCATAGGGGTTGGCACATGTTTTCATCTTGACTCTCCGGTAGAAACTTTGGGGCACTCTATGAAGTTATTTGTGTTGGATTGAATATGATGAATCTGAAATTGTGTGATGCATATCGTATAATCAAGCCCATGGGTACTTGTGGTGACATTGGAGTATCTAGGTGACATTCGGGTTTTGGTTGATGTGTATCTTAAGGTGTTATTTTAGTACGAACTCTAGGGCTGATTGTGACACTTATAGGGATATCTCATAAGATTGATCAGAAAAGATAACTTTGAGGTGGTTTCGTACCCTACAATAATTTCTTCGTTTGTTCTCTGCTATTTGTGACTTTGGAGTGAACGCTTTGTCGCGCGGGAGAGATTTACATATGATTCAACTATGTTAGTATTGTTGAGAGATTGCACTAGTGAAAGTATGAACCCTAGGCCTTGATTTCAGGCATTGCAATACCGTTTGTGCTCACTTTTGTTACTTTTTAGGTTGCTTTTTTTTATATTACCAGATTACAAAAACCTATATCTACCATCCATATTATACTTGTATCACCATCTCTTTACCGAACTAGTGCACCTATACAATTTACCATTGTATTGGGTGTGTTGGGGACACAAGATACTCTTTGTTATTTGGTTGCAGGGTTGTTTGAGAGAGACCATCTTCATCCTACGCCTCTCACGGATTGATAAAATTTAGGTCATCCACTTGAGGGAAATTTGCTACTGTCTTACAAAACTCTGTGCTTGGAGGCCCAACACGAGTCTACAAGAAGAAGGTTGCATAGTAGACATCATTCATCATTCCGCGAGCTCCATATGTGAAAGGAGGCATTGAAGATAGTGCACTTCGTTTCACAGGACGAGGGTTAGAGTACTCATATGAATAAGCAGAGAAATTCTTCGAGGACTTATGAACATAATGTTTTGAAGAATAACGCACATATTCAGAACTCTTAGACTTCCCTAGCAAAACAGACGCAGTACCACGAGAATGATACTTTTGTTCATTTGAGGAATTTGGTCCAAGTGAAGACAATGGTCGATATGAGGATTTTGATCTGGGGATCCTTTTCTTCATGGGTGGTGTCATGAGGACATTCACTTAAATATTTCCCTAGCAGCTCTTGGGAACCCAGACTTTCCTCATAGGTGAACCGTTCTTGCAGTTAGTTCCAACAAATCTGGCAAATACTTCACCTTTCTGAATGTTGAAGAATTTGTAGTTGGAGTCAAGTGACTCATCAGAGGAATATGAAGTTTCACAAGTAAATCCAGATAAAGTGGATGGATCTACATGAGGTCCTTTTGCAACAACCCATGAGATTTTGGGGTACTGCTCAGGTGCCCAGTAGGATCCATCAGCATTGAGTTTCCTCTGAAATGGAATACCCTCTTTCCTAGGGTTCTTGTTTAGGATCTGCTTTTTGAGCACATCTCAAAGGGTTTGATGCCCTTTGAGACTTTTTTATATGCCTGTCACATACAATTCCTTCAACCCCGCATTTTCGTCAGTGATACTTGTGGTATCCTCACATGAGGAATTTGTGACCACAGGGATAGTTGAAGAATTTGCAGCAATATCGGCATTTGAAAATTCAGGTGAAGAATTAGTAGTTTCACGTTCTATGCATTTCAAACAAGGTGGAACAAATTCTTCCTGAGCGGTACTGATCTGTTGAGCCAGTAAGGAATCATTTTCCCTTTGGAGATCCTCACGAGACACTCTTAGTTTCTCAAGATCTTGCTTTCTTTGAATAAATTCATAAGAATGCTTCTCATGATCGACTAAGAGAGCATTATGATGACTCTAAAGGTTATCATACTTTGACTAAAGACTTTTGAGATCATCAATGAGAGTTTGAGTTCGATCCACTTCCTCATTTAACAGATCATCGCTTTTGTCTAACATATTCTAAAGCTTTTCAAGTTCACTTTGTTGCTTAGTGGCAATATTAGCAAGTTTGGAATAGCTAGGTTTCACATATTCATCAGATTCACCTTCACTTGATTCAGAGGAGAAGTGATGCTTGTGTACCTTGGAACCTTTTGCCATAAGACACAGTGAAGAAGATGAACTAGGATCTATTTCCTGGGTTTTGAGGAATTTCTTGTGTTCGATGAACATGGGATCTTGACGAGTGCGATAGCCTTCATTGATGTCCATCATCCTATCCCAGATGAGCTTTGCTTTTTGGAGATGATAGATGCCCTTGAACATGACGCTTGATAGGCTTGAGTAGATGATGTTCCTCGCCTGAGCATCAAGTTGAATGTACTTACGAATTTCCTTGGCATTTCCCATCTTGCAGAGTTCGGTCAGTCCAAGTTCAGTAACAGTCCATAGATCATTGTTCATTGATATGATATGCTTCTTCATCAGAACTTTCCACCTAGGATATTCAATGTCATCAAGATTGGGATATTCTGTGAATGACTTGACGCCTTTCGTCAGGAAGTAGTAAGTGGGAGCATATTCATCATTGCTGATGACAGATTCGTTGGAGTAGTCATTTTCTTCATCGTTAAAGATGGACTTGCTGACGAAAGTAGTAGCGAGAGCAAGGCTAGCAACACCAGATTCTGACTCCACCTCAGATTCTTCCTCTTCTTCATATTCTCTAGATTCTTCTTCAGAATCCATTTCCTTGCTAATGAAAGCCCGAGCCTTTCTGGAACCATTCTTCTTGTGTGTTGAGGACTTTGAAGATGAGGACTTTGAAGATTTCTTCTTTTTCTTCGAGTCATCTGAACTATCATCCTTGTAGCTCTTCTTCTTTGATTCTTTTTCCTAGAGAGGACAGTCAGGGATAAAGTGACCAGATTTCTTGCATTTGTGACAAGTTCTCTTCTTGCAGTCGCTTGAGGTATCTGATTTCCTCAAGCCACTTTTTGATGACTTTCCAAATTGGCCTCTCCTTGAGAACTTTTGGAATTTCCTCACGAGAATTGCCAACTCCTCACTCAGTTCTTCAAGATCACCAAGGCTACTATCAGAATCTTCGCCTTCGGATGACGAAATTGCTTTTGCCTTTAGAGCACGAGATCTTCCATAGCTTGGCCAGTAGAGGTCTCTCTTCTTAGCTTGTTGGAATTCATGAGTATTGAGTCTCTCAAGTATATCAGCAGGATCAAGTGACTTGTAGTCTCCACGCTCTTGAATCATCAAAGCCAGTGTATTGAATGAGGAATCAAGAGATCTTAGCAGCTTCTTCACCACCTCGTGGTCGGTGATGTCAGTGGCACCTAGTGCTTGAAGCTCGTTGGAGATATCAGTCAGACGATCAAAAGTTTGTTGAACATTCTCATTGTCGTGTCTTTTGAAGCGGTTGAAGAGATTGCGAAGAAAATCAACAAAGGAGTCACGTGGGGTGGAAACACCTTCGTTGACTTTGGACAACCTATCCCAGATAAGCTTAGCAGACTCCAAAGCACTCACTCTGCCATACTGACCTTTGCTCAAATGGCCACAAATGATATTCTTCGTTTGTGAATCAAGTTGCTTGAATCTGCTCACATCAGTAGCGTTAATAGTGGGAGAAACAAAGGGAACACCATTTCCCACAACATACCAGAGATTGTTGTCAATTGCCTCAAGATGCATGCACATCTTGTTCTTCCAGTAGGGATAGTTCGACCCATCAAAGGTAGGACAACCTGCGGAAACATTGATCATACCTGCAGTAGACATAACTAGAACTCTAGGCGGTTAAACCAAAATCACACAAAACAAGGGAGTACCTTGCTTTGATACCAATTTAAAGTGTGTTATATCGACTAGAGGGGGGTGAATAGGCGATTTTTAAAAATTCATCACTGAAGAATTTTTAACTTGAGGAATTTGAAACATGATGAATAACTAACAGCGGAATAAGTACTCAAGTGCATGAGAAACATAAAAATAGCATGGTCATCATGATGAAATAAAGTATGCACATATTACAGGTAGCGTGATACAGGATAAGCAGGTGAGGAACAAGGTAACTTGAAGAATTTGAGGTGAGGAGATTGAGAAAGTCTTCAGTCAAATTCTTCAAACAGTAACGAACAATTTCATCAACAAGTATATGAGGAAATGAAAGGGTTGAGGAAATAGAACCAGGTAGCTCGATGATGACAATGGTTTGATGACCTAGTTCCAACTGGTGTGATAGTCATACTTCTGGTTTGGAGCGGCCTGGTATTTAAACCAGAGGACACACAGTCCCAGGACACACAGTCCTTACTGTATTCTCTTTGAGATAAGGTCACAAAGTCCTCACCTAACACTCGTGGTAAGTCTTCTGGGTAGACTTCCAAAACCATAACAAACTGGTCACCCGGCGATCCACAATTGACCGCTGGATGCTCTAGACCACGGTCACTCAATGATCCCCAATTGACTGCAGGATGCACTAGACCATGACGCCTAACCGTCTGGAAGATACACAGTCATCAAAGGTAACACGCGTCGGTTCCACATAGGAACAATCTCTTCAGTGATGCTCAATCACTTTGGGTTTGGTGGTTTGGATTTGGGTTTTTCGGGGTTGTTAGAATCGCGATTCTGTTATGCGATTCTACGACTTTATGATCCAAATTAACCCCTCTGATTCTATGATTTTACTTCATAGAATCTACGTTTCTACGATCCTGATAGTGAAGATTCTACGATTTGCGATCCTACCATTAGAGTTCCAATCCGATTCAGAATCGCGATTTTGACAACCTTAGTTTTTCCTCAGTGATGATTTTCTCTCAAGGTCCTCGGAGGATGGGTTGCTCTCAAATGACAAGTGTTAGTTCTCTCTTGGATCAGCCAACCAACTAGTGGTTGTGTGTGTGTGTGGGGGGGGGATATTTATAGCCAAGGTGCAACCTGACATGATAAGACATAGATGCCCCGAATGATATGACCGTTATGTGGATAAGATGATTGGGGACAGCCGATGCTAAGCACAACAACGGTTTGAATTCAAACTGTCAAATTCCTCAAGGCTTATCATATTCCTCACTTGTAGGCAATTCGCACCGACACAATCCTAACTCCCCAGTCAGACCAATTTCCTCAGAGACCAGACGGACATCGTCTATGTCACTGAAGAACTTGACTGAACTGTAAGAGATTTCCAAAGGCTTCACACAAAGGATTGGATAGGTTGAGGCTTTTGAGTTGAGCATCATTTGGAAAATTTCCTTAGTATTACCTCGACCCCCTTTAATAGTACGGTGTTTCCGATGACTCAAAGAAAGGAAATGAAACTACGAAAAAAAGTCTTCGAGCTTCATAGTCCTCATTCATATCTTCAAGGTCACACCAAATTATTTATTTTCAAAGTCTTCAGAGAATACCAAAGTCTTCAACAAAGTCTTTACTAAAGTCTTCACCAAAGTCTTTAGTTGAAGACATTCATTTTTAGGGGTCGATAATCTCCGAATATATCAAACTCCCGAGAGACTTATAGAGCCTGTGAACACTTACAAACGCATCAACCACTTAACCTATAAGTCTTCAATACACCAAAATCACTAAGGGGCACTAGATGCACTTACAATACTTATTGTGATTATTATTGCCCTTTATGTGGTGTCGCACAGACGCCCGACTGAGGCATGCTTGTTATTTACCTCCTTTATAATCCCTTTATGTGGTGTCACTCAGACGCCCGACTATGGCATGTTCGTTACTTACTTTCGTTATACGCCCTTTATATGGCATCGCTGAGATGCCCGAGTGTGGCATGCATGTTATTTATTTTCCTTATAAGCCCTTTATGTGGCGTCGCACAGACGCCCAACTGAGGCATGTTATAATCATAACCTTTCGAGGCGTCGCTTCAGACACCCGATTGGAATATTTTTAATTTCATTCCTTGATTGCCAATGCAAATTTTAACATGAATGACATGCTTGCTCACAACATGGAATTTATATTGTGTCTGACCAAATGATCGTGTATTAATTCAATGCTTGAATATCACATGCTATGTTATATCTATTTTCATGATGTTTGTGAGTACATTCAAAGTACTCTATGGCTTGTCCCTGGCTATTGTGTTGGCCAGATTGCGTATTTGGAGAGGAGTATTATGGTGATAACCCAGAACCTAGGCATCGAGGGTAGCATCCACACGAAGATAGGAGTTATCTGGGTTAGCTGTTCCTATGGGAAATGGAGTCCCATGGACGCTGATGATCTCCGAACCACTTCCGCCATCAACCATTAGAAACCCTTGTTGTACTCATAGACCATCATGGTCTTGTACTTCAGATTGTGTAATTGCTTGGAATTTCTGTATCAAGAATGTGTCCATCAGCTAACAGTTGTCCTAGGGCTGGTGAGCACAAGGACCATTTAGTGGGAAATTAATATCCTGGAAAACTGGTCGTGATAATCTTGGTATCAGAGCGAGACTGACCGTTGGCTAATCCTATCTTAGCCATGTCGATTAACCTAGGTTAACCCGCCCACTAGGCCTCAACCTAACCACGACCAAGCCTATCCTATACGATAAGCCCACACAATGACCCTGACACCTTTCGGCAGTCGATGCCCAACCTATCAGCCTAGCCCATCGATCATGCGCCTGTGATCGACAGTTGAATTGTCCCATTCGCAAGCGTGCGAAGGAAGACTCCGTTTTCTTCTATAAAGGAAAACATTGGCCCAAACCTAGCACACCAAATCCACCCATCCAAAACCAAGCCAAGATGCCTGGCGCCATTGTTCACAATGAGACCACCGCAAGCAACCTTGGAAGTTTTGTGACCGTCCTAGCTAACCTCACCCGCCGCCCCTTTGCATTAGAAGAGCCCCTAGAATATGTTGTGTACCAGGAGTGCACGAGTGATGAGAATCATCACTTATGGGCCATGATGCACATCTACGGTAGTGGTATCTCGTCAGAGCGCCCCTACAGTTTCACCGGAAGGTCAACTTCCTTTGAGCCACAAGCCATCCAGCTAGCAGCTTAAGAGGCTATAGTTCAACTCTGACACCTATCACCAAGAGTTAACTGCTGCTCGTTCTATTATTAGCCCAACCGTGATGAATATAGTAGGCCACCCTAGATTGCCAACGGAGACCATGAGCTGGACCCTGCTGATGCGGAGCATCCTACGGACATCACCATGACAAGAGTCTGTTTGCCAAGTGACACGTGCCACAACTACTTCACATACATAAAGGTGAATCATCTCCTTTACATGTGTTCACTTGACCCCTTCAAGGATGGTATACTACTTGACACTCCTCCCGTGTGCATACATAGGTATTGTTGGAGCTTCATGTATGACGAGGAGGAGTACAAGCGCCAAGGATCGACTACACCATCCGCGAGGGAAGCGTGGAAGAGATGACGGAAGAAGACGGAGCTGCTGATGCTACAATGGATGGACATCTGGCCAAGGGCCCGGACATCCGGCGCCTAGAGATCCGGCTAGCAACAAGGCAGGGCTGGGAGCGCAATAGCGGCCGGACATCCGACACACCAATGATCGGCCGGACATCCGGCACCTCCACAACCAAACCAAGCGGACCCAGACACCTGAGCCCCGGACATCCGGCTCCACAGCCCAAACATCCGGCACCCCCGCGAATGGCCAGACATCTGGCCCAGGATGGACATCCGGTGCGTGCCTGCGCGCATGGACGGGGCCGAGGCCCATGTATCCCCTCTCACTTACCCCTTCGTGGGCTAGCACTATATATACGCCCCCCTCCTCCATTCTAGGGTTAGCAAAGTGATAGCTCATAGTTAGTTGAGCTTTGTTCCTTCCTCTACCTTTCCCATGGAGATCGAGACCTCCACCGGAGAATATCCATAGAGGATGTCAAGACCCCTTTCGAGGGAAGATCCATCTACGGATATCAAGGCCCGTCTCTCCTAGAGATTTGGATGAACTATCCATGTGTCCTTTATTTCCATTGTTGTTCCGGATCTCGATGCACCTCATGTATTGCTTGTGATTTGAGGAGTACTTGGTGTGGAGCTTGTCCAATACAGTGTTTCCCCTTTGATTTCTCCATGTTTTCCCCTCGTGTTCTTCCCTGAATCCACCTCCAATTCGTGAAACTCGGGCCACCCTCGGGTTTGCCCCATATCATATTGGTATCATGAGCCACGTTGCCACAAATTTGGAGCCCTATACCCCACTTTTCTTGCTTTAGTTTGAACTTCTCTCCCCAATTTAAAAAATTCCCCACAAAAATAGCCCCAAAATTTTCTTGTGATTTGTTGTTCTTGTGAGTTTTTGTTGATTTTGATTCTAGGATTTGGTGTTTTGCAAGTGGATCTACCTCCCTTGGCGTCCCCTAGACCTAATTCCACCCCCTTCAATTTTGGCTTTAGAATCACCAATTTCCACCCGAAATCGAGTCCCCGAGCCCAAATTGCGATCTAGAATCGTTGGGCCGGACATCCGGGCCCTAGAGCACAAAAGTCGGGCGATTCTAGACATCGGGTCCTGGAAATCCGGCCTAACCCCCCGAATATCCGGCCCTTGGGAATTTCAGCCTTTCGTGTTTCACCGTTTTGGGCAGAACTAATTCATCCGAACTCCGATTTAGGCGTTCTTTAGCTCGTTTTGTTGCTATTGATATCCACCATTCCACAAAAACAGTTCCACCATCATTTGACACCATCATATATTTCAAATTTTGCCAAATTTGCCCAGGCCCACCACCATATCATCCGCAATACCACCATAGACTTCCGCAACCTAACCCATTTTGGTTCCCATTTGATTTGTGGTTGCTTGAGTTGTGACTTGAGTCTCCTAAGGTGTTTCGGATACTTAGGTACAATTGCTCCTTCATAAACCACCGGTGACTTGTACCGATCCATCATCTACATCGAGCAACGACGTTCGACATCGACGACGACCATCCATCCTTTGAGACCAACTTCAACCGGAAGCAAGGCCGGTTACCCCTGACTTCGTGAAAGGTTAAGTGTGAGAAATGTATACATTCCATCATACACTTTTCCTTCCTTGCCATTACATCTTGATAGCCACATCATATTTGCGATTACCTTCATACCTATTGAGACTAGCTATCTGAGTATTGTCGGGCTTCACGAAAACTTGTGCACCATAGGACGATAACATATTGTTGCATCATTAGAAATATCATATAGTGTAGCTGCTTGCTCCCATGCATATATTGTGATACCTGTCTCATATAGTTGGTCGAGGCTCAATAAGAACAGTGGAAAGGAAGAGAAGAGAGAAAAAAAAGAGAAAAAAGCTTCTAAGCAAGAATGAAAGATCATAAGTTTATAAGCAAAGTGTTGAGCATGAAAAGAGATACTTGTGCATGAGGATATTTGGAAGAGGAAATTTTTTGTTTGCCTAAATAGGATTGGTGCCAAGTGGTGAATCGTGCCCAAATGTGCAATAAGCTAGCGTCTCTCCTTGTGTTCGTGCAACACGAGCTTTGCTCATCCCTATAGTTGCACAAGCCCCATTATCCCACCGTGTGTGTTTCTCTATTGCCCTCCTCGATATTTGCGACCACTTGCTTTGCATTTTGAGTCCATTGGATTTATTTCAACATTTACAATATCTTGGACTTCATTTTGCTTGATTTTTGTGCCACTAACCCCACCAAGGTCCACTATAAGTCATTTGTGTAGGTTGTGAGAATTGGACAAGGTTTTCACTGAGTGCACTCTTTCCTTGCATACATTGTGGTCTTTGAGATCCATCTACAACTTCGGAAAGAGGTAACTTTGGTATGTTCATTCCATCTCGTTCTCACACCTTCTCGAGTGCTTCAATGGATAGGGACGACACATCTCCTTCGGTATACAATCACAACGATGAGTTTGATGCCATGAAGAACATCATTGACGCCAAGATGCACGCTCAAATGGAGGAGCTCAAGGTCCTCATCAAGAACCGCAAGAGCTCTTCATCATCTTTGAGAAGACGCTCAAGTGAACATGCTCCCGAGCTACCATCTCTAGCAAGGTCACATCGGCATCGACACTATCAACGACATGAAGAAATAATGGCGCCAACATCAAGGTGTCCAACAACGAACAAGTGTGATGGTCACGAGCTTGACGCCACCAACCGCTCCATGACTTCACCACCTACATTGGCATCTTTGCCAAGCGACTTCAAGGCATCTTCGCCTTTGGATATGCGGCATCTTCGCCAACAAGCACTTCACGAGAAGCTCCCCAAGCTCAAGTCCGCGACTTCCAGGAGCTACTACGACCTCTACATCGACCATGACATTCCTTTCTATGGGAGTCAAGACCCTGAGGAGTATCTCGAGAGGGAGCGCAACATGGACCACTACATCAAGCTTCAAGTCCCTTCCAAAGATCAAGTGAAGTGCGCCACACAAAACTTCCACGACGACACGTCGACATGGTGGCTTCACACATTTTTGAAGAGATTCAACATGAGTTGGTCCAAGACGAAGAAAGCGATGCGACAAGAGTTTTTTCCTTCCACCTACACGAGACATCTTCAATGCCAATTGGAGAACACCATTAAGTGATCCAAGTCCATTGACGAATACTTCATGAAGATGAAGAAAGCCTTGCGAGGAGCCGGCGTGAATGACTCCATCTGGATGAAGTTCTACTGAATGATGGGATTGAACAACGACATCGCCAAGCCTATCTTCAACAACAACTACGAGTCTATCGACGAACTCTATATTGGTGCCCTCAAGGCGGCACAAGAACTCAAGGCCAAGGCCTACTCGACCCCGTGCACACTTCACGACGACCAAGCTCCGAGATGACGAGCATGAGGATTGTACCACCAAGATGTCCAAGCCCGACGAGCTCCAAGACGACACTCCCAAGTTCGACTTCACTGCCATCCCTATTTGTGGCATTGACGATGCTGAGTCTACCATGACTCTTTTTGAAGACGATGCAACGACGACTAAAACTACGGAGCCACTCGACAAGGTGAAGAGCAAGGATGATTCTTCCATATTTGGAGGAGAGAGTGATGATGTGCCATCTTCGGCCTTCATCCACGACGACGATGATGAGATGGTTGAGCATGGTATTTTCCCTTCAACCACGGCGGCGTTTGGAGAGGAGTCGAGAGACTTATGCCACCATATTGAGAGTGAGAGTGAGTTCACAACTAGCCCCATATATGATGAGTTGCCCCAATTCCCTTGTGAGGAGAGCCACAACCCCCACCACTTGGGTGAGGTGAGTGACTCCACCATATGTGACTTTGAGTGCACCTAATTTGAGGGAGTGTGTGACCCACCACCACATAGAGCGAGTTAGGTAGTTGATAGGGCATGTGAGGCCATTTTGACTTCGAACAACTTACCCTCTACCTCTATTGTGTCTTCTCATTTGGTGCTAGGTCTCATATTTGATGACGCACCGATCCTCGACAACTTCGTCCCTCCTTTGGACAAGACGATGGCCATGGTGGAATATGCTGCACCCCCACATGGTTCCATCATGATGAAGATGACCATGAGTTTGTCTTTGCCACCTCACCTACACCACATGAGTGGAATGACAAAGGTAACATATGTGAAGGTGATGCTCTTATCCCACTTGTGGACATTGATTGCTTGCATGATGTTGATCCACCTATTGCCATGCTTCATGATTATGAGACTTCCACATGTGATGACCTACCCATTTATGATGAGTTTGATGATTCTCATGTGGAGACTATTAGTTGCGATGCAATGTTGCATAGGATATCTTGTGAGCAATCTATAGGTCACATCATGTTTGACAACCCGCTTGACTTGTCATACGCTATGCTTGAGATCACCATATTGCATCTTTGCAATCTCATCGTAGTAACTATGCATATGCCATAAATCCAATTTGCACATATGGCATAAATGACAAGCCCATGGTTATTGGCATTTGCTTTTCTCTGATGATATTGTTTTAAATATGACCTAGAGGCAATAATAAATAGTTATTATTATATTTCTTTGTTCATGATAATCGTTTATTATCCATACTATAATTGTATTGATTGGAAACATATTGCATGTGTGGATATATAAACACCACCGTGTCCCTAGTATGCCTCTAGCAGACTAGCTCGTTGATCAAAGATATGTAAGGTTTCCTAGCCTTGTACATAAGATGTCATTTGATAAACGGGATCACATCATTGGGAGAATGATGTGATGGACAAGACCTAAACTATGAACATAGCATTTGATCGTGTCAGTTTATTGCTATAGTTTTCTGCATGTCAAGTATCTGTTCCTATGACCATGAAATCATGCAACTCATTGACACCGGCGGAGTACTTTGTGTGTATCAGACGTCGCACGTAACTGGGTGACTATAAAGATACTCTACAGGTATATCCAAGGGTGTCTATTAAGTGGTCATGGATCAATACTGTGATTTGTTACTCCGTGGGACGCAGAGGTATCTCAGGGCCCACTCGGTAATACAACACCACAACAAGCCTTGAAAGAAACGTGACTAAAATGTTAGCCACGAGCTCTTGTATTACGGAACGAGTAAAGAGACTTGCCGGTAACGAGATAGAACTAGGTATAGAGATATCGACGATCGAATCTCGGGCAAGTAACATACCGAAGAACAAAAGGAACAACATACGGGGTTAATTGAATCCTTGACATAGAGGTTCAACCGATAAAGATCTTCATAGAATATCTAGGAACCAATATGGGCATCCAGGTCCCGCTATTGGTTATTGACCGTGGACGTGTCTCAATCATGTGTACGTAGTTCTTGAACTTACAGGGTGATACGTCTCCAACGTATCTATAAATTTTGCTTGCTTCATGCTGCTATATTATCATTCTTGGATGTTTTACAATCATTTTACCACAACTTTATATTATTTTTGGGACTAACCTATTAACCTAGAGCCCAGTGCCAGTTCCTGTTTTGTCCTTGTTTTTGAGTTTTACAGAAAAGGAATATCAAACGGAGTCCAAACGGAATAAAACTTTACGGTGATTTTTTTGGACCAGAAAAGACCTACGGAGCTTCAGAGTTGGGACAGAAGGTTCGCGAGGAGGCCACAATCCTCAGGGGGGCGCCACCCCCTGACCGTGGCCACCAGGCTTGTGGGCCCCTTGGGAGTCCACCGACTTCCCTCTCAGCTCTATAAATTGTCAAATATTCCAAAAAGCCCAACGCAGAACCTAGATCGGGAGTTCCACCGCCGCAAACCTCTAGAGCCACGAAAAACCAATCGGGAGCCCGTTCTGGCACCCTGCCTGAGGGGGAAACCATCACCGGAGGCCATCTTCATCATCCCAGCGGTCTCCATGACGAGGAGGGAGTAGTTCACCCTTGGGGATGAGGGTATGTACCTGTAGCTATGTGTTTGATCTGTCTCTCATGTTCTTGAGATGGCACGATCTTGATGTACCGCGAGCTTTGTTGATATAGATTGAATCATATGGAGTGTTTCCCCTCTTTATCTAGTTGTGATGAATAGAGTTTCCCTTTGAAGTTTACTTATCGGATTGAGTCTTTAAGGAATTGAGAACACTTGATGTATGTCTTGCGATGGGATATCTATGGTGACAATGGGATGTTATATTGATACACTTGATGTATGTTTTGGTGATCAACTTGCGGGTTCCGTGACCTTGGGAATCTATGCATAGGGGTTGCCACACATTCTTATCTTGACGTTCCGGTAGGAACTTTGGGGCACTCTTTGAAGTTATTTGTGTTGGATTAGTGAATCAGAAATTATGTGATGCATATCGTATAATCAAGCCCATGGGTACTTGTGGTGACATTGGAGTATCTAGGTGACATTAGGGTTTTGGTTGATGTGTATCTTAAGGTGTTATCTTAGTACGAACTCTAGGGCTGTTCGTGACACTTATAGGGATAGCTCATACGATTGATTAGAAAATATAACTTTGAGGTGGTTTCATACCCAACAATAATTTCTACATTTGTTATCCGATATTTGTAACTTTGGAGTGAACTCTTTGTCGCACGTGAGGGATTTACATATGATTCAACTATGTTAGTATTGTTGAGAGAACTTGCACTAGTGAAAGTATGAACCCTAGGCCTTGTTTCCAAGCATTTACACAACATTTTTCTCCCCGTTTACTATTTGTTACCTTGCTGTTTTTATATTTTAAGATTACAAAAACTATATAAACTATATCTACCATCCATATTGCACTTGTATCACCATCTCTTCGCCGAACTAGTGCACCTAGACAATTTACCATTGTATTGGGTGTGTTGGGGACATAAGAGACTCTTTGTTATTTGATTGCAGGGTTGTTTGAGAGAGACCATCTCCATCCTACAACTCCCTCAGATTGATAAACCTTAGGTCATCCACTTGAGGGAAAATTGCCACTGTCCTACAAAACTCTGCGCTTGGAGGCCCACCGCGAGTCTACAAGAAGAAGATTGTGTAGTAGAGATCAAGCTCTTTTCTGGTGCCGTTGCCGGGGAGGTGAGTGCTTGAAGGTATATCTTTAGATCTTGCAATTGAATCTTTTAGTTTCTTGTTTTTCACTAGTTTGGTTTTATAAAAGAAAACTACAAAAAAATGGAATTGAGGTTGCCTCATATGCTTCATGTTTTTAATGTCTTTCGTGAAAATGATGGAAAGGAAAATTGTGCTCAAGTGTTAGAACAAGAAGTTATTAAAATGTTTGGCACTAAATATTTGAGTGATGAGCATGATAATGATATTGTTAGTATGAATTCTCTGAATATTCATGATGCTAATTCTATGCAAAGCCACAAGCTTGGGGATGCTATGTTTGATGAAGATGATATTTTTAGCACCCCAAGTTTTGATGAACAAAACTATTATGATTATGACATGCCTCCTATCTATGATGATTATTGTGATGACACGTATGCTATAAAGAGTAATGATAACCATGAAACTTGTCGTCATGATTTTAATATTCAAAGTGGTTATGTCAATCAAGTATGTCATGATATTTATTTTGTTGAGTTTGCTCCCACTATTAGTCATGAGAATAAAATTGCTTATGTGTAGAGTGAAATTTTTTCTATGCTTGTGCATCATAAAAATAATGATTTATGTGCTGGTTATATTGTGTAATTTCTTCATGATGCTACTGAAAATTATTATGAGGGAGGAACATATGCTTGTAGGAATTGCAATAATATCAAGTTTCCTCTCTATGTGTTCAAAGTTTTGAAGTTATGCTTGTTTTGACTTCCTATGCTAGATGATTCTTGTTCCCACAAATTGTTTACTCACAAAATCCCTATGCATAGGAAGTGGGTTATACTTAAAAGTGCTTGTCATGAGATTCATGATGCTCTTTTGCATGTTTCAATTACTATTCCTATGTGAGCATCATTGAAATCATCATGCCTAGCTAAAAGGTATTAAAGAAAAGCGCTTGTTGGGAGACAACCCAACCCTTTTACATTCTGTTTTGATGTGTTCACATGATTAAGCTACTGTATTAATCATGTTTGTGTCTTTTATTTCAATAAAGTGCCAAGTAAACACTTTGGGATATTGTGGATGCCTGCTTGTTTGATTCTATGCAAAAACAGAAAGTTTTGCATCCAGTGTATGGATTCTCTGATTTTACTGGAGCGTGAAAAAATTCTGAAATTTTTAACGAAACTTTATATGCAAATTCCTTTAGTTTTCCTAATGCTTCAGAATTTTTAGAGCCTGTTAAGTTTGGTGATCATTCAGATCTTTACAGACTGTTCCGTTTTTGACAGATTCTGTTTTGCATGCATAGTTTGCTTGTTTCAAGCGTTTCTATAGCTTATATTGAGTAATATAAATTGTGGAAATGATATAATACAGTATGTATCATGTGGGAAAAATGACGAATCTTGTCTTGACATTACCTAAGTGAATGATGTATATTTACTACAATAACCCATCTCACGAAGTTCCGTTGAGTTTTGTGCGATTGAAGTTTTCAAGTTTTGGGTGAGACATCGATATGAGAAGAATAATGAGTGACAAGAACCTAAGATTGGGGATTCCCTAGGCACCCCAAGGTATTATCCAAGTAAGTCCCAAGCTTGGGGATGCCCCGGAAGGCATCCCCTGTTTCGTCTTCAACACTATCGGTATATCTTACTTGGCGCTATATTTTTATTCGTCACACAATATGTTCTTTGCTTGGATCATCATTATATTTTGTTAATTTATGTTAGGTGTTATTTATAATCTTGTTTTCCAATAAAAAGTTCCAAGAATTTCCTTAGGATGCTTGCATTGCATGTTTTGATATGTGCTGGGTAAAAACAGAAACTTTGGCTATATAGTTTGAATTTTCATATTTTACTGTAACATGAAAAGTTTCTGAAATTTTGACACAGTATGGTCACTTAAAGTTTATAGAGTTTCCTAAATTTTCATAATTGTTTGAGTTACATAAGTACACTATTTTCATAAATTGCAACAAACTGTTCTGTTTAGACAGATTGCTGTCATAGTTTTGTTTTCCACTTATCCTATAGTTTCCATAGCCTATATTGGTAGATATAAATTGTAGAAATGATAGTATACAGTACATAATGTTTGAAAATTATTATGCAACTTGTATTGGCAGTAAATAAATAGTTGATTTATTATTATGTGTACTAACCTATCTCACGAGTTCTTTTTGAGTTTTGTGTGGATGAAGTTTTTGAGAATAGGTGAAACTGTGGTATGAGAGGATTGAACGAGATACAAAATCTCAAGCTTGGGGATGCACAAGGCACCCCAAGTAAATATTTCAAGATCTCTCAAGCATCTAATCTTGGTGATGCTACGCATCCCACCTCTCTTCATCAACAATTATCGGTTAGCCTATGTTGAGCCTAAATGTTTATTCGTTCACATGATGCATACTATTCTTGGAGTGCTATTTTTCTTTTGCTTGCTATTTGAATAAAGTACTTAAGATCAAAACATATTTTTTGAGGGAGATAGAGAGAGAGTCCTCACATAGCTCCTTAATTGTTTGACTACTCATATCCTTTGAGAGTAGCTTGTCATTTTCTTATGTGCTTCACTTATATCTTTTGAGCTAGGCCATGTTACTCTAGTGCTTCGCTTATATCTTTATAAAGCATGGTGGTGTTATATTTTATAGAAATTAGTGAACTCTCGTACCTCACTTATATTATTTTGAGAGTTTCTTAAAACAACATGGTAATTTGTTTAGGTTATGAATTTAGTCCTAATATAATGGCATCCAAGAGGGATATAATAAAAACTTTCATATTAAGTGCATTAACAACTATGAGAAGTTGGATTCCTTGCATATAGTTTTGAGATAATAGGTATGGTAATATGAGAGTCATGCTAGTGAGTAGTTGTGAATTGAATAGATACGTGTGTTGAAGCTTGTGATTCCCGTAGCATGCACGTATGGTGAACCATTATGTAACGAAGTCGAAGCATGATTTGTTTAATGATTGTCGACCTTTGTGTGAGGGTAGGGAGCGCGCGATGGTTAACTCCTACCAACCTCTCCCCTAGGAGCATGCGTCTAATCCTTTGTTTGATAACTAATAGGCTTTTGCAATAAGTATATGAGTTCTTTATGACTAATGTGAGTCCATGGATTATACAGACTCTCACCCTTCCATCTTTGCTAGCCTCTCTAGTACCGCGCAACTTTTGCCGGTACATCAAACCCTCCTTCCTCAAAACAGCCACCATATATTCCTCAAAACAGCCACCATACCTACCTATTATGGCATTTCCATATCCATTTTGAGATATATTGCCATGCAACTTCCACCATGTAGTTTTTCTATGACTTGCATCATCACTTCATATTGCATATAGAGTTATATTTTGTCATAGGAATCGAGTTGTAATTCTTTTTCTTTGAGTTATAAGTAAATAAAAGTGTGATGATTATTCATTAATAGAGCATTGTCCCATGAGAGAAAAGTATGATGGAGGCTATGACTCCCTCACAAGTTGGGACGAGTATCCGGACTTTACAAAAAAAAGAGGCCAGCGAAGCCCAAACAAAAAAAGAGGCCAAAGAAGCCCACCAAAAAAAGAGAAAAAAATGAGAGAAAGAGATAAGGGACAATTTCTACTACCTTTTTCCACACTTGTGCTTCGAAGTAGCACCATGATCTTCATAATAGAGAGTCTCCTATTTTGTCACTTTCATATAACTAGTGGATATTCATTATGCACGACCACTTAGTTTTCTTTTTGAGCTTTCATACACTTATAGCTCTAAGTGCATTTGTTGCATGGCAATCCCTACTCACTCACATCGATATCTCTTGACGGGCATCCCCATAGCCCGTTGATATGCCTAGTTGATGTGAGACTATCTTCTCCTTTTTCTCCTTGCACCTCCTCCATATTATATTCCACCTATAATGCTATATCCACGCCTCATGCTCATGTATCGCGTGAGAGTTGAAAAGGTTTGAGAACACTAAAAGTGTGAAACAATTGCTTGACTTGTTCATCGGGTTTGTGCATGATTTAGATACTTTGTGTGGGGAAGATGGAGCATAGCCAGCCATATGATTTTGTAGGGATAAATTTCTAAGGGCATGTTATTTCGAAAGGACACGATTGCCTTGTTGGTGTGCTCGAAGTATTACTGTTTTTATGTCAATATTAGACTATTATTTTGAATCTTACGGATCTGAATATTCATGCCACAATAAAGAATTTCATGAACATGTTAGGCAACATTCCACATCAAAAATTCTGTTTTTACCATTTACCTACTCGAGGACGAGCAGGAATTAAGCTTGGGGATGCTGATACGTCTCCAACGTATCTATAATTTTTTGCTTGTTTCATGCTGCTATATTATCATTCTTGGATGTTTTACAATCATTTTACCACAACTTTATATCATTTTTGGGACTAACCTATTAACCTAGAGCCCAGTGCCAGTTCGTGTTTTTCCTTGTTTTTGAGTTTTACCGAAAAGGAATATCAAACGGAGTCCAAACGGAATAAAACTTTACAGTGATTGTTTTTGGACCAGAAGAGACCTACGGAGCATCAGAGTTGGGCCAGAAGGTTCCCGAGGAGGCCACAAGCCTCAGGGGCGTGGCCATCCCCCGACCGTAGCCACCAGGCTTGTGGGCCCCTCGGGAGTCCACCGACCTCCCCCTCAACTCTATAAATCGTCAAATATTCCAGAAACCCCAACGCACAACCTAGATCGGGAGTTCCTCCGCCGCAAACCTTTAGAGCCACGAAAAACCAATCGGGAGCCCGTTCCGACACCATGCCGGAGGGGGAAACCATCACCGGAGGCCATCTTCATCATCCTGGCAGTCTCCATGACGAGGAGGGACTAGTTCACCCTCGGGACTGAGGGTATGTACTAGTAACTATGTGTTTGATCTCTCTCTCTCTCTTGTGTTCTTAAAATAGCACGATCTTGATGTACCAAAAGATTTGTTGATATAGATTGAATCATATGGAGTGTTTCCCCTCTTTATCTAGTTGTGATGAATAGAGTTTTCCCTTTGAAGTTTACTTATCGGATTGAGTCTTTAAGGATTTGAGAACACTTGATGTATGTCTTGCGATGGGATATCTGTGGTGACAATGGGATGTTCTATTGATACACTTGATGTATGTTTTGGTGATCAACTTGCGGGTTTCGTGACCTTGGGAATCTATGCATAGGGTTTGGCACACATTCTTATCTTGACATTCCAGTAGGAACTTTGGGGCACTCTTTGAAGTTCTTTGTGTTGGATCAATGAATCTGAAATTATGTGATGCATATCGTATAATCAAGCCCACGGGTACTTGTGGTGACATTGGAGTATCTAGGTGACATTAGGGTTTTGGTTGATGTGTATCTTAAGGTGTTGTCTTAGTATGAACTCTAGGGCTGTTCGTGACACTTATAGGGATAGGTCATAAGATTGATCAGAAAAGATACCTTTGAGGTGGTTTCGTACCCTACAATAATTTCTACGTTTGTTCTCTGCTATTTGTAACTTTGGAGTGAACTCTTTGTCGCACGTGAGGGATTTACATATGATTCAACTATGTTAGTATTGTTGATAGAACTTGCACTAGTGAAAGTATGAACCCTAGGCCTTGTTTCCAAGCATTTATACAACGTTTTGCTCGCCGTTTACTATTTGTTACCTTGCTGTTTTTATATTATCACATTAGAAAAAACTATATCTACCATCCATATTGCACTTGTATCACCATGTCTTCGCCGAACTGGTGCACCTATACAATTTACCATTGTATTGGGTGTGTTGGGGACACAAGAGACTCTTTGTTATTTGATTGCAGGGTTGTTTGAAAGAGACCATCTTCATCCTACACCTCCCGCGGATTGATAAACCTTAGGTTCTCCACTTGAGGGAAAATTGCCGCCGTCCTACAAAACTCTGCGCTTGGAGGCCCAACACGAGTCTACAAGAAGAAGGTTGTGTAGTAGACATTACAGGGTCTGCACACTTAAGGTTCGGTGATGTTTAAGTAGTATTGAGTTTTGTATGTTGGTGATTGAAGGTTGTTCGGAGTCTCGGATGAGATCCCGAACAACACAAGGAGCTCCGAAATGGTCCGAAGCTAAAGATTGATATATAGGAAGGTGGTGTTTGAACTGCGGAAATTTTTCAGGCATTCCAGCAGTGTACCGGGAGTGACGGATGGGTTCTGGGGGTCCACCAAATGGGCCCACCACACCCCAAGTGGGTCACATGGACCTGAGGGTGTCACACCAGCCCCTAGTGGGCTGGGCAACCATCCAAAGAAGGCCTATGTGGCTGGGCTTGAGGGAAAGGAGAGTCCAAGTGGGGGAAGGGGAGGAATCCTACTAGGAGTGGGATTGGAGGTGGACTCCTCCACCTCCTCCTCCTTGCAGCCGCACCAAAGGGGCAGCCCTAGGGCGCCGACCTCCCTCCCCTCCCTCCTATATATACTAGAGGGAGAGAGGGAAAAGGACTTCAACCTAAAATGCCATAGTGCAGTGCTCTCTCCCGATAGACTCGTTCCTCTAGTTTTTCAGCGGTGCTTAGGCAAAGCCCTGCTGGAATAGTTCCACCACCACCACCATCGCGCTGTCGCGCTGCCAGAGAACTCATCTACCTCTTCGCCCCTCTTGCTAGATCAAGAAGTTGGAGATCGTCATTGAGCTGTACGTGTGCTGAACGTGGAGGTGCCGTCAGTTTGGCGCTAGATCGGGACGAATCTTGATTGGGTCGCAGGGCGCTCGGCGATTTGGATCGCGAAGACGTTCGACTACATCAACCGCGTTTGTTAACGCTTCCCACTTAGCAATTTACAAGGGTATATAGATCCAGTCTCCCTCTCGTAGATGCTCATCACCATGGATAGATCTTGCATATGCGTAGGATTTTTTTGTTTCTCATGCAATGTTCCCCAATAGATATTGCCATGCTTCCTTTGCATCACTTGTGCAATTATTCACTATTGACATGCCATGACCACCATGCTTTGGATATACATTGTTTTTGATGTTGTCCATATTCTCCATGTTATGCTACTGGTATTGCACACGAGGAGACCCCCATAGTTTCCTCATACATTGTTGGATATTTTGTTCCATGCCATCCATTGCATGATCCCCATACTTGTGTGCACAATATGCTTTCCATTGATATGAATAAGATTCTTGTGCCACATACTTGCTACAATTTGTGTCCCAATCATGTTGAGAATTATAACTATCATTGCATGATGGATGACATATTCATATACCACGCCTCAAATTTCTTTGAGCATTGCTTATCTTGTGCTAACTCTCACGTGCACATACACATCATGATGGATGACATGTATGTTTACCACACACACACACTTTGTTTCGCATGTCTCCTTGTTGTGTAGGTACACATGATTCATCGTCAACCTCGCAAGCGCACGAGTTAACAAAAAGAGCTCTGGAGAGCAATGAAGACATGCGCCACCATGGAGTGCTTACCCTCCACCCTGCCTCTTTGCGCAAGTAGTTCATGCACTTGTCTTATATGGCCCTCACATGGTTATGGCTTATTGTGCATTATACATTCTTTTCCCATATTGCCATGTTCACTTTGCATGATATGCTTACTTCTATGCCTTTTCCATGCATTTGTGACCCATGCTTTGTATTAAGCATGACCCATGATTCTCGTATTTATATGTGTATTTTCAAGCTTGGTGGAGATACTACTTGTTATTACCATGTTTTCTTTGTGTCCCGTGCCTATGATGATATATTGATCATGTTCTATTCCCGTTCTTACGATATGTCATGTGCATTGTCTATGTCCACTATTTGCTCATATGACCTGAGTGCCATGATTTCCTCTAGTATGTTGCATCTTCGCACTTCTAGCTTGCATGACATGGTCACTATGTTTGCTTATGTTGCATCACCGATGCGCTCCTTTTACGTGGTTGATGACAACTATTTCCATGCTTCACACACGATTTATATTGCATATTGTCATATGTCTCCATGTGTTGCCTCTTTCTTGCTATTGCCATGTATTGAGTGCAACATTGTTATTAATTTTTCTAATGAGATTGCCCCACAGCTTTCTCACATATTATTGGAGCTTTTGACATCTTTCATGTGAAGCATGCTAGTCTTCCTTCTTTTGTAGCGACCCGACCTGAAAGGTCGAATCTCCGGTGTTTCTGTACCATCCCAAGATCATGCTGGTACCCACAGGTACATCAATGTATATATCAAAGGGAAATCACACAGCTTTATTAATCGAAAATCTCATATAGAGTCCTTTATTACAATAAGAATTACAATAAAGTGGCTGAAGGCCAACTCATGAGAATATCTAATCTTGCGGAAGCTTCAAAGGTAGATGAGTCCATCTGACTCCAAGGGCATCTCACCGAGCGTAGAACGTGTCCCACTCCTGGTCGGAAAAGTACTCTGCAACATGATACGTTGCAGCCGTGTAGGTCAGCATATTGAATATGCCGGCAATGTCACAAAAGAGGGGGTAAAGTAATAATCTAGTCTATATGCAAATATGGCAGGTGGGGTAGTAAGTTTTTGCATAAAGCCAAGTTTTTCCTACAACAAGAGAGGGCAAAGGCATAATTACTACAATGTTGGTTGATTAATGAGATGGTTCCACCAACCAATTCTCATACCCAAGTTGACATTAATAACCCACATCAATATAATTAATTGTGTTGAGAGTTCCAGATAGTTTCAGTTCCTTTGGCTCAAGTTGTCCATGATCGTGGACACGACTAATCGATTAGATTTGGGTACTCTGCAGAGTTTTGCACACGTTCCCCACAAGATTTGGTCGCCTCCGTTTGATTTCTCGCACTTCAGCGTGTTTGAGAAACGGATGACCAAAACTTGGTCTTCTAAAGGGTTTCCCTGCGACTCTGTCAGTGCTCATCCTTTCCTACCGTTCTTCTACATCTCGTAGCACCGCCTGTCCAGGGTCACCACGATATCCAAGCAAGCCAGAGCCCATAATGACTCGTGGCTGTGCGGGTAAGCCTTGGGTCTTGAAGCATCCATCCATCTCTTTGTGCCTGGGTGGACCTTTCCGCATGAATACTGGCACATCTCCAGCACCATCTAGGCTAACCACTGGCTTCTCCAGGGCGCCGTTGAACCATCATCCACCCAGAGGTAAGTTGAAAACTTGAAGTCTTGAAGACTTTATCATCATGTAGGTCTTGAAATTATTAACTCTCTCAACTCTCATGAATCACACAACCAACCCCGTCTACTAATAGCATAGCAAAATGTAAAACAACGTTTTTTTCCCGGGGCCAATGTGTCAAAGGGTTGAGGGGTACCTACCACATGATACTACAACAAGTAACCAAGTTTCCAATTTACCTACTTTGCATGCAATTGGGGTGATGGAAGAACTAATGCAATAAAACATAGGTATACATGGTCAAAGTGACTTGCCTGGTTGACGATCTTCGTATTCGAGGGACTCTAGGTAACAAGTCTCGCACTCTGGATGATCTAACGAATCAAACAAAAGCACTCTATAAGCATACGTCAAACATTTGTAACTCACAAAATCAGAAATATAACTAGTAATCACTCAAGACAAAACAAGGCACAATCACAAGAAAGAAAAAATCAACACATAGTTTTGTTTTCTAAAAATTGGTGGGTAAACTATTACATAATAAGCTACTACTAACAAAGTAGAACTATTTGTATTTGTGCTAACAAAACAATAGTTGATAGAAAAGAAACAATAAAAATATATTTTATTAACAGAATTAAATCCACTAAAAACTTTTGTGAAAGAATGCTTCTAAAGTTAATTTGTTTTATAAAACACTACTTAATAGAATAGGTTATAGTTTTCTCTAGCAATAGGATATGAAATGAACTAACTATTTATTTTATTAACAAAACATTATCTTAACAGAAAAGAATTTAGTAAAACTTTTCTTAGAAAACATAATCTAATTATCTAAACTTTGTTAAAAGAAACTATTACTAACTAGTTTGTTTTAATCAAATTATACCTAGTTGAAAAGGAGTAGAGTTCCTATAACAATAAAGTATAAAACTAAGCAAATTATTTTATTTATTAACAGCAAGTAAAGTTCCTAAAGTTGAAACAACAGAACCTACTAAAACAAAATATAACTAACTCAGATTTGAACTAACAAAAAAAATTAAACTAATTAAACTATACTAACAACTAATCAGATTCTGTTTTTGGTTAAAACACTAAACAAATTCATCCTAAAAATTCTCAAACTAAGCATGGTGATAGTCCTAAAAATTCTCAAACTAAGCAAAAAGGTTCATACAAAAATCTATTTTTAAACTCTAGTTATACAGATTTTAGTAATTTAAGAAAATTTGATTAAATTCAAATTTTAAAGGTTAAATTTAAATTCTAAAACTACAGACATAAACTACAAGTAATAAGTGACCTAATACAAAAATAATTAACTAAAAACACTAAATATTTTAAAAGATACAACTAAAAGAAAATCAGAAAACCTTATGTTTTCTAAAACAAAACAGAAAAGAAAAAAAACTAACGAACGGCCAAGGCTACATGGCAACTTCCTATTGGGTGCTAGCATGCGCGCGTGGAAGCTAACGAACGGTGGCCGAACTCTAGAGGAAAACGGTTCGCGTTTTAAAACGATCTAATCTGGATCGTAGGATCCAGATCCGAAGGTTGAGAGAAGGTGGGGGCTCACAGCGGTGGTCGGGGTGGTGCTCCTGTGACTTCGACGGCGGCCGGAAGCAGAAGGTGGTCGGGGAGGACGTCGGAGAGGTCCAAGCGACGGCGGTGAACCTCCGGCGATGATTGGCGGCGTCAGGCGGGCGTGAGGTGGAGGGAGGCGACGGCCAGGTGCGTGGGGAGGGTCGAGAGCGGCAGGAACTCCGGCGAGCTCGTTCGGGCAGCGTCTCGGTGAGGCAGAGGGTTTTTTTTTGGGGGGGGGAAATGAAGTGCGGAGGGTGACCGCCTTATATAGGGCCGCGGGTGAGCGAAGGGAAGGAAGGGGAGTGAGATCCGGCGAGCGCGCAATCTCCGGCGATGACCGTCGGGCGCGAGGAGGGTGATGGCCGTGTGATTGCAACGAACGGTCGGGTGGGCTCCACTATCAGCGAGGGTGATGAGTGCGGCAGAGGCGTCGGTGGCCGATAGAAAGGAAAGTCGGGAGGGGGCTTAAATGCAGATGGGTCGACCGGGTATTTAAAGCTTTAAATGATTTCCTTTTTTCTAATTTCCAGCATAGTAAAAACCTTTTAGTGCATTCGATTTAATTCCAAATATAGGAAAAATATATATTGAAATTATCAGAAGAATAAATGCCATTTCTTGAACATTTTTCTTCTGCCATTTGAATAATTTGAAAGAAATAATATTTTTAGAAATTGCCTATTTGGTTTTAAAACATTTTACAAATATTTTTCAAAATACCCCCTGGTTTTATTGTTCAAATAAATCACCAAGATGACCCTGGTGTGGAGTGTCATGTTACTCCCCTCTTTTCTTTGAACTTTTCTAGAAGTTTTCAAATAGGTGAAACAAGAAAAGT
This sequence comes from Hordeum marinum, assembly GCA_022496015.1. Classification (NCBI taxonomy): domain Eukaryota; kingdom Viridiplantae; phylum Streptophyta; class Magnoliopsida; order Poales; family Poaceae; genus Hordeum; species Hordeum marinum. Next base: position 292,721,512 of record CM039673.1, on the reverse strand, counting down.
GGAAAGATGAAAGTGCATTTCAGAAATTCAAAAGAAACACTTCAACATTCATTTCATTCAAACAACATGATGATGATGCATAGCTTTATTTCATAATATTCCAAAATGAAATTTTGGGATGTTACAAACCTACCCACCTTAAGACGAATCTCGCCCTCGAGATTCGGGTTGGCTAGAAAATAGGTGCGGGTGGTCTCTACGAAGATCTTCTTCGCGTTGCCAGGTGGTTTCTTCCTCGGTGTGGTGACTCCACATAACCTTACAGAACTTGATGATCTTTCTATGGGTAACTCTGTTGGCAGTCTCGAGGATTCTGACGGGCTTCTCCTCGTAGGTCAGGTCACTGTCAAGTTGTATGGCCTCTAGGGGCACTGTGTCCTCAAAGGAATATCAGCCATCTCAGCATGGCATTTCTTCAACTGGGTAACAGGGAAAACATCATGAACTCTGGACAGTCCTTCTGGCAATTCCAGCTTGTAAGCAACTTCGCCTCTACGGTCCAGAATTTTGTAGGGGCCTAGGAATCTGGGTGCTAACTTTCCTTTAACACCAAACCTCTTGATTCCTTGAAGTGGGGACACACGGAGATATGCTCGATCCCCTACTTCATATGTCACCTCCTTGCGTTTATTATCAGCATAGCTCTTCTTCCGGGATTGAGCTATCTTGAGCCGATCTCGAATCAGTTTGACCTTATCTTCAGAATCTCTGATAATATCGGGATCAAAAAGTTGTCGGTCTCCAACACCATCCCACGTCAATGGTGTTCTGCACCTCCTTCCGTATAAAGCTTCGAAAGGGGCCATCTTCAGACTGGTCTGATAACTGTTGTTGTACGAGAACTCTGCGTAAGGTAAGTTGTCATCCCAACTGGACCCATAGTCTAGCGCGCAGGCTCTCAACATGTCCTCCAGAATCTGGTTGACTCTCTCAGTCTGTCCATCGGTCTGCGGATGAAAAGTTGTACTGAACTCCAGTCTTGTACCCAAAGTTTCATGTAGCTGATGCCAAAACTTTGAGGTAAATTGTGTTCCTCTATCTGACACGATACTCCTCGGAACTCCATGCAGACATACGATCCTGGTCATATATATCTTGGCTAGCTTAGCACTGGTATAGGTGGTTTTCACTGGAATGAAATGAGCCACCTTGGTCAAACGATCGACCACTACCCAAATGGAATCATATCTTGAACGGGTCCTAGGTAGTCCTGTGATAAAGTCCATAATGAGCTTATCCCATTTCCACTCGAGTATTGGCAAAGGTTGGAGTAACCCTGCTGGTTTCTGATGTTCCGCCTTTACTCGTTGACAAACATCATATACCACAACATGTTCGGCAATATCTTTCTTCATACCTGTCCACCAGTAACTTTCCTTTAAATGCAGGTACATCTTGGTGTTGCCTGGGTGTATCGAATATGGTGAATCATGGGCTTCTTGAAGTATCAACTTCCTGAGCTCTGGGTCTTGGGGCACATAGATTCGGTTCTCAAACCATAGAGTACCCTGTTCATCTTCACGAAAGCCTTTAGCCTTGCCTTCTTTCATTCTCTGCTTTATCTCAGCTATCTCATTGTCTGATTTCTGGGCTTCTCGAATTCTTTCGGTCAAGGTGGACTAAATCTCTAGTGTGGCAACATATCCTTGCGGAACTATCTCTAACCGAAGCTCTCTGAGATCTTTGGTTAATTCCTGGGATAATCCTCCGGCTATGAGTGTGTTCACATAACTCTTCCGACTCAAAGCATCTGCCACAACATTTGCCTTTCCTGGATGGTTATGTAATCTCATGTCATAGTCCTTGATTAACTCTAACCATCTCCTGTGTCTGAGGTTCAACTCCTTCTGCGTGAAGATATACTTCAGGCTCTTATGATCAGTGTACACATCACAACTATTTCCGATAAGGAAATGTCTCCAGGTCTTGAGTGCGTGCACTACGGCTGCTAGCTCCAAATCATGGGTGGCATAGTTCAACTCATGGGGTCGTAGCTGTCTGGATGCATATGCTACAACTTTTCCTTCCTGCATGAGTACTCCTCCAAGTCCTTGACGGGATGCGTCACAATAAACCTGGAAGTCCTTCCGATTGTTTGGCAGTATCAACACTGGGGCTGTGACCAAACATTTCTTCAACTCCTGGAAACTAGCCTCACATTCCTCAGTCCAGATATACTTAGACTCTTTCTTCAACAGCTCTGTCATGGGCTTGGCAATCTTTGAGAAATTCTCAATGAATCTCCGGTAATATCCGGCAAGTCCGAGAAAACTGTGGATCTCCTTAACTGAGGTGGGTGACTTCCACTCAGTGACTGCTTGAACCTTAGCGGGGTCTACTGCTATTCCTTCTCTGGAAATAACATCCAAGAAATCTGACTTTAGTCAGCCAAAATTCACATTTACTGAACTTGGCACACAACTGATGCTCTCTAAGCTTCTCCAGAACTAAACGCAAGTGTTCTTTGTGTTCTTCCTTGCTCTTGGAGAATATCAAAATGTCATCGGTGAACACCATGACAAACTTGTCCAAGTATTCCATAAACACTTTGTTCATCAAATTCATGAAGTAGGCAGGAGCATTAGTCAAACCAAAGGACATGACTGTATACTCGTATAAGCCATACCTGGTGGTGAAAGCTGTTTTGGGTATATCCTGTTCACGAATCTTCAGTTGGTGATACCCTGATCGAAGATCGATCTTGGAGAATACTTTGGCGCCTACTAGCTGATCAAACAGGTCATTAATCATCGGCAGAGGGTACTTATTCTTGATAGTCACCTCGTTCAATGCTCGATAATCGACCACCATCCTCAAGGTTTTATCTTTCTTCTCCACCAGAAGAACTAGGGCTCCCCAAGGTGATGAACTTGGGCGAATATATCCCTTGTCAATAGCTCCTTAATTTGCTTCTTGATTTCCACTAGATCATTTGCGGGCATCCGATAGGGTCTCTTGGAAATCGGGGTTGACCCTGGTAGTAACTCTATTAGGAACTCAATCTCCCTATCTGGTGGCATGCCTGGTAATTCCTCCAGGAATACATCTCGAAAGTATCGTACAACCGGTACTTCCTCCTGCACAACTCCTGTGAGGGAATTTAGCGTCGGGATACATACTTAATCCTCTTGTTCTCTGGAGTGGTGAGTGAAATATACTTGCTGGGGCAATCAAGATTTCCTTCATACTTGGTCATCCAATCCATGCCTAGAATTACGTCCAATCCCTGGGATTCTAATACGATGAGGTCGATAGAAAAAACATGGTTTCCTATGTGAAGTTTCAGGGCGTGGCATCCTATTCCTGCCGTCATCATTCCTCCTGGGGAATTTACTTTAATGGGCTGACTAAGGGTTCTGGTGGGTAAACCATACTTTTCCACAACTACCCTTGATATGAATGAATGAGATGCACCAGAATCAAAAAGTACCATAACTGGACGTGAATGCAATAAAAACTTACCAACCACAGTCTCGGGCTGATCATAGACTTCTTCCACATCGAGGTGGTTCACGTGAGCACGAGGAAACGGATTGGGCTTCTTAGCTGCGGAGTTGCCGTTTCCATTCCCTTGCTTGCTCTGAGGGCATTCAGTGGCATAGTGCCCTGTCTTCTAACACTTGAAATATGTGATGTGGTTCAAATCCTTCTGGGCTAGAGCGGGACAGTGTTGGTTGCCATTCCCACTTCCATTACCATTCTTGAAGCTGCCGTTGTTGGGACGATTATTCCCATTTCCTCCATGGTGGTGGCCTCCATGGTTGTGCACTAGATAAGTGTGTCCTCCATACTTATCGGTCCCTATTCCAGTATTTCCTGAGTACGGAGTGTAGCGGGGCTTCTGATGAGCTCCAGAGGTAGACTTCCCATGTGCATACTTCCTCTTGCGGTTCTCAATTTGCTGCTGCTTCCCCTCCAAGATGAGGGCCTTGTCTACCACCTCCTGGTAGTTGCTGAAGGTAGCCACCATCAGCTGCACGCTCAACTCATCACTGAGTCCTTCCAAGAACTTTTCCTGCGTGGCTGCATCATCGGCCACATCTCCTGGTGCATAACGAGCCAAGGTGCTGAAGTCGTCCATGTACTGGGCCACGGAACGGTTCCCCTGGCGTAAGTTGCGAAACTCATGCTTCTTCAGACTCATGGCTCCAACTGAGACATGTGCGGTCGGAAAGCTTGCTTGAACTGCTCCCAAGTCACATCGGCAATGGGGTATGTGGTGGTGTAGTTCTCCCACCATGAAGCTGCTGGGCCCTCCAGTTGATGGGTGGCAAAATGCACTTTTTCCGCCTCAGTGCATCCTACGGTGGTGAGTTCCCTCTCCATCTTGCGGAGACAATCATCTGCCACAATGGGCTCGGTGCTGCTGGAGAAGGTTGGGGGATTCAGTCTCAGAAAACGGGTGAGGTTGTCGCCTTGTGGTGAGGGTGGTTGTTGTGGTTGTTGGTCTGATTCTGAATCAACAGCTGCATCAGGGCGTTCTGCTGCTGAATAAGTTGGGTGAGCTCTGGCGGGAAAGTGAAGTCGGGCTCACGTTGCGGAGGCATCTTGCTGTTTTCAGAGAGGTGAGAATTAGAATAGAACAATGACCTAAAAGGGAAGTTCACTACCCATATGCAATGCAACAAACATATCACACCAAACACTCATTCATTTATTCAACTCAAAGTCAAACATCGAGATACAAATCTCCATTCAAACTAAACATCGACCTACGCCTTAACGACGAATATAAAATACATGGGGCATAACTAAAGTTTTCCTCAAAAGTACATGGTGACTGAGCCTCCTCCAGTGGTGCTTTCCTCATAGTCATCATCGTTGCTGATCAAAGGAGCCATGTCTCCCTCGGGATGAAGATTTTCACCCATGTCCATCTGTTCCTCCAAAGTTGCGATGCGAGTGTTCAACGTCGATCCTCTCTAAGAAATCCTTCACCTCATACTCATGCTCGTACTCGGCTTCCCATAAATCAGCTTCGAGGTCAATCTCATGGTTCATCAGCCTCTTGATCGTCTTCGTGTCGGCACGTACCCGAAGCTCCAAGGTCCTGATGTGCCTCTCCAAAGTCTGGATATAGGAAATGGTGGTGTCTTCAGTGGGAGTGGTTATGATGTTTCCATTGGCATCCCTGCGAAAAACCACGCTGAGTCCTGGTGAAATGGTTCCACCTCTGTAGTCCTCCTGAATACATCCAAGGGCACGATGAATGGCCATGTCTCTTCCAAGTATCAAGCTGGGTGCCACAAACTTGAAGTCGATGGGTTCCTTTTGATTCCCAAAGGTCTTCCCTGGAATCTGCACCTCAATCCTGTAGCGTCCGTCTTGTGGAAAGGACATGATAGGAGTCCCAGTGATGCTCGACAAAGCTATCCTCACGTCCCTGACGATCCTCATCAGCTCCTTGCCAAAGGGCATCATTGCGTCAGGCTGGCAAAACTCCGTGATCAAAACTGGGATGAAGGTGGCCATCTATAAATTTTGAAATAATCGGAGGGAAGTCAGAAACGAGTAGATGAGAGTATAAGAATTTTAAAGACAAAGAGAAATAAATCCTAAGGCTTTTCCAATCCTAGAGGTAACGTCCTAGGGTCAACGTGTGCTCTGATACCATCTCTGTAGCGACCTGACCTGAAAGGTCGAATCTCCGGTGTTTCTGTACCATCCCAAGATCATGCTGGTACACACACGGTACATCAATGTATATATCAAAGGGAAATCACACAGCTTTATTAATCGAAAATCTCATATAGAGTCCTTTATTACAATAAGAATTACAATAAAGTGGCTAAAGGCCAACTCATGAGAACATCTAATCTTGCGGAAGCTTTAAAGGTAGATGAGTCCATCTCACTCCAAGGGCATCTCACCGAGCGTAGAACGTGTCCTCACTCCTGGTCGGAAAAGTACTCTGCAACATGATACGTTGCAGCCGTGTAGGTCAGCATATTGAATATGCCGGCAATGTCACAAAAGAGGGGGTAAAGTAATAATCTAGTCTATATGCAAATATGGCAGGTGGGGTAGTAAGTTTTTGCATAAAGCCAAGTTTTTCCTACAAGAGAGGGCAAAGGCATAATTACTACAATGTTGGTTGATTAATGAGATGGTTCCACCAACCAATTCTCATACCCAAGTTGACATTAATAACCCACATCAATATAATTAATTGTGTTGAGAGTTCCAGATAGTTTCAGTTCCTTTGGCTCAAGTTGTCCATGACCGTGGACACGACTAATCGATTAGCTTTGGGTACTCTGCAGAGTTTTGCACACGTTCCCCACAAGATTTGGTCGCCTCCGTTTGATTTCTCGCACTTCAGCGTGTTTGAGAAGCGGATGACCAAAACATGGTCTTCTAAAGGGTTTCCCTACGACTCTGTCGGTGCCCACCTTTCCTACCGTTCTTCTACATCTCGTAGCACCGCCAGTCCAGGGTCACCACGATATCCAACCAAGCCAGAGCCCATAATGACTTGTGGCTGTGCAGGTAAGCCTTGGGTCTTGAAGCATCCATCCATCTCTTTGTGCCTGGGTGGACCTTTTCGCATGAATACTGGCATATCTCCAGCATCATCTAGGCTAACCACTGGTTTCTCCAGGGCGCCGTTCACCCATCATCCACCTAGAGGTAAGTTGAAAACTTGAAGTCCTGAAGAATTGATCATCATGTAGGTCTAGAAATTATTAACTCTCTCAACTGTCATGAATCACACAACCAACCGCGTCTACTAATAGCATAGCAAAATGTAAAACAACGTTTTTTTCCCGGGGCCAATGTGTCAAAGGGTTGAGGGGTACCTACCACATGATACTACAACAAGTAACCAAGTTTCCAATTTACCTACTCTGCATGCAATTGGGGTGATGGAAGAACTAATGCAATAAAACATAGGTATACATGGTCAAAGTGACTTGCCTGGTTGACGATCTTTGTATTCGAGGGACTCTAGGTAACAAGCCTTGCACTCCGGATGATCTAACGAATCAAACAAGAGCACTCTATAAGCATACGTCAAACGTTTGTAACTCACAAAATCATAAATGTAACTAGTAATCACTCAAGACAAAACAAGGCACAATCACAAGAAAGAAAAAATCAACACATAGTTTTGTTTTCTAAAAGTTGGCGGGTAAACTATTACATAATAAGCTACTACTAACAAAGTAGAACTATTTGTATTTGTGCTAACAAAACAATAGTTGATAGAAAAGAAACAATAAAAATATATTTTATTAAAAGAATTAAATCCACTAAAAACTTTTGTGAAAGAATGCTTCTAAAGTTAATTTGTTTTATAAAACACTACTTAATAGAATAGGTTATAGTTTCCTCTAACAATAGGATATGAAATAAACTAACTATTTATTTTATTAAGAAAACATTATCTTAACAGAAAAGAATTTACTAAAACTTTTCTTAGAAAACAAAATCTAATTATCTAAACTTTGTTAAAAGAAACTATTACTAACTAGTTTGTTTTAATCAAATTATACCTAGTTGAAAAGGAGTAGAGTTCCTATAACAATAAAGTATAAAACTAAGCAAATTTTTTTATTTATTAACAACAAGTAAATTTCCTAAAGTTGAAACAACAGAACCTACTAGAACAAAATATAACTAACTCAGATTCGAACTAACAAAAAAAATGAAACTAATTAAACTATACTAACAACTAATCAGATTCTGTTTTTGGTTAAAACACTAAACAAATTCATCCTAGAAATTCTCAAACTTAGCATGGTGACAGTCCTAACTAATACCAATCAGTGGCAAAAAGGTTCATACAAAAATCTATTTTTAAACTCTAGTTATACGGATGTTAGTAATTTAAGAAAATTTGATTAAATTCAAATTTTAAAGTTTAAATTTAAATTCTAAAACTACAGACATAAACTACAAGTAATAAGTGACCTAATACAAAAAGAATTAACTAAAAACACTAAATATTTTAAAAGATACAACTAAAAGAAAATTAGAAAACCTTCTGTTTTCTAAAACAAAACAGAAAAGAAAAAAAACTAACGAACGGCCAAGGCTACACGGCAACTTCGTGTCAGCTGACAGATGAGAAACTCGGTGACACCGAAAATTTAAAATCGATGTCACCGACAATGAGGGGTATATATGTTGTGGACCCAACGCTTTGAAATTCAATCCTTAAACCGTCGCGCCCCTAAACCCAAAGCTACCGAAAAGAACCCCCTGGTCGTCGCCTTTACTTCCTCGAGTGTCTTCGCCGCCGGGAATCGCCGTCGCCGACGAAATCTTCTCCATCATCGCCTCCATAGCGGATCCATCACCAAGCTAGGGTATGGATTTGGCCCTCCTTGCGCTCCCCATCCAAATCTCGTGCATTGGAGATTTTTTAATCGTTGATCCACCATTTGCAACCGCTCAATCCTCTAGAAATATCAATAGTCTAGTGAATCGAAGAATCTAGGTGTAGTTGCCCGCAAAGTTGCATCTTGGTGATACCGAGTCAGAAAAATTGGTTCCACTGATTTCCTTTCTGTGCTACTGAGGACAGAACTCGGTGATACCGAGTGGCAGTTTTCGGTCCAACTGAAACTGTTGCCAAGTTTCAATTAAGAGTTTTGTGCATCTTGGCAGCATTGAAATATTTGACTCGGTGACACCAAAAATCCAATTTTGCTGTGAACTACATCTATGATTTTTAAGTTCAAATTTTCAAAAACCAACTGCATTTTGTGATGACTTATCCTATTCCACTCTTCTATACTCTATTCACAGGGTCAGCCATGTCAGATGCTGAGGACAGCCAGGACTTGCAGGAGCAAAACATTGACATGAGTTCAGGCACTAGCCCTGGGTCCAGCTCATTTTCCGATCCAGGAACACCTAGTTCTCATGGGTTGCCTAAGGCTACTACAAGGACCAAGAAGAGACTGAATTCAGACGAGGAGGATTCAGACTTTGTGCCACAGGAAGTTCTTGCTAAGAAGCAAGAGAAGGCTACCAAGAAGTCAGACAATGAAGCCACATCTTCTAGGAGGGTGGTCAACAAGACATATAAACCTCCAGAGACTATGAGAGCACCTGAGAGTGCTAGGGCTAACATGACCATTGATCCCCCAAGTAAATCTTTGCCTAAGAAGGCAGGATAGAAGAAGGCTAGGAAAAGGATCATCCGTGTTGTTGGCAGGCCTACCTCAATGTTTGAGGACCCTGAGGAGGATGCAGGTGCTGCTGCTGAGGAGGAGGAGGAGGAGGAGGAGGAAGAGCATGTTGTCAAGGCCCCTCCCCAGAATAAGCAGAAGAAGCTTTTGGAAGATGCTATGCCAAAGCAATATCCCTCCAAGAGCACCAAGTCTGCACCTAAGAAGGCTGTTGTAGAGAAGTCCAAGAGGACTACCAGAGATATCCCAGCTTCTAAGAGGAACAAGGGATCCACCTTCAGAGAAGCTGATGATGATGCTATGTCTGCTTTGATGAAGCTCAGACCTCACCTTCCAGAGATCAATGCCAGCCATCCAATTGCTATTGATATGAAGAAGAAGAAGGATGCATGTTTGAGAGAGTGCAGAGCCATTGATCCTTACTCTTAGAGGAGGAAGACAACTGTGGACTACATGTTCTACACCAAGGAGTAACATGATTTCTATGAGACTGTGCTTGTTGACAAGAGTCCAACTATGAGTGATATGAGATATGTCAACTAGAAGTACATCAAGGAGAATGAAAACTATTTCCCCAGTGTGCAAGACAACTTCCACTGCATTGGCATATATCAGTTTGTTAGCAGAGAATTCACTACATGGAACGATGAGATGATCATGTAATTATACTCCACTGCTCACTTCTATGGAGATGGTAGGATTGTGTGGATGACAGAAGGAGCAAGATATGAGTCGACTGTTGATGAATGGGCTGCCATCTTAGGAGTCCTAGAGGCATAGGATGGAGATATATGTGTATACTCTGAGTCCAAGGCAAACCACAATGCCATGAAGGATATGTACAATGCCATTTCTGTTGCACAGCTTCAGTCCCACAAGCTAGGATCCTTCCATCACCTCCAGGAAGGTCTCCACACCATCAACACTATTCTGAGGCATACTTTGATGCCCAAGTCAGGTGACGAGAAGATGATCCAAGGCTACTCCATCAACCTGCTAATTCATATTGAACAGAACAAGAGATTCAGAGTGATGGATCTGATAGTGGAGACTGTGAAGAGGGTTGCTGCTGACCAGAAGTGCTCATGCTGCTATGCACCCTACATTCAGATGCTCATCAACTCTAAGCTGGAGAAGCACATATTTGCTTTGGACAGACCCCACTTGCCCCTACAGCCAGCATTCGAGGACAACGTTGTGGTGATGGACCAGACCATCCCACATCAGCTGCAGCTCAGGCAGAGACAGAGGCAGCTAGAGCCACTAGTGCTCAAGTCCCTATATCCAGGAACGAGCAGATGGATCTCTTGATCTGTACAGTCATGGACATGCAAAAGGATATCAAAAGCATACTGGACGATCAAAAGAGCCTTGTGAAGATCTTTGAGGATAGAGTGAAGACCCTCAATGACAAGGTGGATGGGCTGACCAAGACCGTGAACGAGCTCAAGAAGGAAGTAGATGAAGCTCCTATCTGTCGCACCCCTTCAGAATCTGATTCTAATGATGATGAGGATTGTGCACCTCTCAGGACAACTGCCAGTTCAGGACACAGGCTAGGACACCTATAGTGCCAGCTCCGTAGATGAGACCTTCATCGTTTGCACCAGCTATAGTGACTTCATCTCCATTAGCTCCTCCAGTGCAACCAGTTGCTACTTCGACTCCATCCAGGACATCTGCAGAGGTCTTTGCCGATGCAGTTCTCGCGACTCCGATATCGACCATCGGAGGAGATCAGCCTCAGAAGGACGATTAGCTATATCTCTTCGAACTTTTTGGTAACTTGTTGCCAAAGGGGGAGAACTTGTATATAGATCTTTAGGCTTCGAGTGAGAGAGGATTTGGTTTTATTCCTATCTCAAAAACATTTGATCTTTTGGTTTGGATGTGTTATACTTTTGTTTGTGTTTGAACCTACACTTTAAAGTGTGTGGCTACTATTTCCTACCCTTTTGATGGTTATGAGATGATCATTCACTTTGCTTGATGTGTTGTGATATGATATTAACTCTTATTACTCTCGCACACCACCAAGATGTATGTGACATGGAAGAAGTGCCCCATGTACGTAATCGATTGTGCATTTGCATTCAAACGCAAATATAAAAATAATGCACAAATTTAGGGGGGGGAGCTCTTGCTTATCACATACTTCTCAAAGTGATTATATTCATTGATTGCATCATATGTCGAAGCTTTGATCTATATGCTGTCATCAATTACCAAAAAGGGGGAGATTGAAAGCACATTTGCTCCCTTGGTGGTTTTGGTAATTAATAACAACATATATGTCATTGAACTAATGTTTCCACTAAGCATGTTTCAGGAAAAGTTTAATGATGGGTTGGCAAAAGGATTGTAGAATACCCCAAGATGCAAGGAAATAGATTGGCAAAGCTTCAAGCGAGAGGACTCTACATTTTACTTTGTGAGGAATCACTTTGAGTCCATAGGAGAGCCAGTACTATTAAAAGGGGGTAAGGTACTATTGGTGAACAAAATGCTCATACGTGCACAAGTGATAGTCACCACATTCACCCACAATCTCTTCCACCAAAGTCTGTCCAAAGCCAAACACTCAAAATCAGTGCAACCAACACTTTCCACTCGATGCAACCGATTCTCAGCCTCAGACAGACTCAGCCAAACCCTAACACTTCGGTACAACCGATTCTGCTTCGGTGCCACCGAGTTTGGGTTGCCAACTTCCTGTTATGAAAATTCACAAAATTGGTCCCACTGAGTTTGTTGAATCAGCGTCACCGAGTCTGGCAATCTGACCATTGGTCACATTATCGGTGCAACCGAGTTTTATGTATCGGTCTCATCGAGATTCAAAACTTGCTGCCTTTGAGGCAATTTGGTACCACTGAGATTAAGACATCGGTGTCACCGAGTCTGACTTATTAGGTGTAATGGTTGGATTTTTGGAGATGCCTATATATACCCCTTCACCACCACTTACTCGCAGGAGAATCACTGAGAACAGATCCCTACCTATCCTATCAGCTTTTCTCAGAGATAGCCACCTACTCATGTGTTGAGATCATTCCATTCCATTCCAACCATATGAATCTTGATCTCTAGCCTCTCCAAGTTGCTTTCCACCCAATCAGTCTCTTCCACCAAAGCCAAATATGCGAGAGAGTGATTGTGTGTTGAGGAGTCTATCATCTTGAAGCACAAGAGCAAGGAGTTCATCGACATTATCGAGCCTATTACCTTTTGGAGGGTGGTGCCTCCTAGATTGGTTAGGTGTCACTTGGGGGCCTCCGACTTCGTGTTGTGGAGTGAACCAAGAAGTTTGTAAGGCAAGGAAATCGCCTACTTCATGAAGATCTACCCGAGTTAGGCTAGTCCTCTGTGGACGTAGGCCATCATGGTATAGTCAAGGTTGCTTCTTCGTGGAAGCCTCCGTGGGTAGAGCTCTCCATGGACTCTCGCAACCATTACCCTCCGTGGGTTGAAGACTCCATAAACGTGGACGTACGATAGCACCACCTATCATAACCATGGGAAAAATCATCGTGTCTTCAAATTGCATTTGATCTTCCTACCCTTCCTTTACTTACATGCTTGTCTTTACTTTCCGCTGCTATACTCGTAGACTTGCATGTGTAGGGTGTACTTGACTTGCTATGAATGCTAAAATCTGCCAACACTTAAAATTGGGAAGAAGTAGATTTTTAATTGGTCAAGTAGTCTAATCACCCCCTCTAGACCTACTTTCGATCCTACAACTTTCTTGTGCATCGGCATTGTGATGGATGCACAAGGTCACTCTTTTGAGGTGACATCCTTCTTGAGCATGGATATTGTGTCTCATCTTACTTGTGTTGCTAGTATCATGACACATATTGGTCATCTTGGACCACTTACTTGCACACATGTTCGTGATATTTCTTTCACTCATGATTGCCATCGTTCGATGCCTCATTGCATCCAACTTGTGGATTGCTCTTATCATATGCTTGGTGGCAACAATGTCCATTCTTCTCATTGGCCATGCCACATTGCTTGCTACAGACTTGACTTGATTGCCTCACACATGTTGAACACTTGTTCTTTCTATTGTGTTGAGTGCCATACTATCTTCACTACACCATATGCATATTATGCCTGGATTGCCTTGCACTTTGGATTACCCCATGTGTATAGACACTTGATTTTACTTGGTGTTGTCAATGATTCCTATGCCTACCATAGACCTTTTGTTGATTACTTTGTGCATGCGTGCTATCACCTTGAGGTAGATGCTCTTTCTATTGCCACACATAATTGCATCCTTACCTCACATTTTCATGCTTGTCCACATTATTCCTTAGATTATGCTCAATTTGTATGTTTACATGCCGTGTCAAAATCCCTTGTCACACCATATGTTATGCATGATGACAACACTTGTTCGGTGATTCACCACTTGAATGCTTGTCTTTGCACTAACGCTGACCACATTTGTTTTTCCAAGTGTTTGTTGTCCTTGCCCCTTTTGAAGGAATTACAAGACAACGAGACATTGGAGAGTGACCTTTTTGAGATTCTACATGATGAGCGCTTGATGATCGTCCACTTCTACACGGTGACGCCATCTCCTTTCCATGGTGATTTGGTATTTGATCCGAGGAAAGATCTTTTCCTAGGGGGAGGGGATGATGCCGAGCTCCTACGAACATCACCATGGCGAGAGTCTGTTTGCCAAGTGCCACGTGCCACGACTACTTGACATACATAAAGGTGAATCATCTCCTTTACACGCGTTCACCTGACCCCTTCGAGAATGGTATACTACTTGGCACTCCTCCCGTGTGCATACATAGGTATTGTTGGAGCTTCACTGATGACGAGGAGTAAAAGCACCAAGGATCGACTACACCATCCGCGAGCGAAACGTGGAAGATACGATGAAAGAAGACGGAGTTTCTGATGCTACAGCGGTCGGACATCCGGCCAAGGGCCTGGACATCCGGCGCCTGGAGACCCGGCCAACAACAAGGCACGACTAGGAGCGTTATAGAGGCCGGACATCCGGCCACAACCCGGATATCCGGGGCACCAACGCCCAGTCGGACATCCGATGGTCCTTCCCCGGAAATCCGCCGCCTTCACACCCGACCCAAGCGGACCCAAATTCCCGAGCCCCGAACATCTAGCTCCACAACCCGGACATCTGGCACCCCTCGCGAATTCCAGACATCCAGCCCCAGGCCGGACATCCGGCACTTGCCTGCGCTCATGGACGGGCACGAGGCCCATGTATCCCCTCTCACTTACCCCTTCGTGGGCTAGCACTATATATATGCCATCCCCTCCTCCATTATAGGGTTAGCAAAGTGATATCTCATAGTTAGTTGAGCTTTGCCCATTCCTCCACCTTTCCCATGGAGATCGAGACCTCCACCGGAGAAGATACATAGAGGATGTCAAGACCCCTTTCGAGGCAAGATCCATCTACGGATATCAAGGCCCATCTCTCCTAGAGATTTGGATGAACTACACATGTATCCTTTGTTTCCATTGTTGTTCTTGGATCTTGATGCACCTCATGTATTGCTTGTGATTTGAGGAGTACTTGGTGTGGATATTGTCCAATAGAGTGTGTCCCCCTTTGACTTCTCCATGTTTTCCCCTTGTGTTCTTTGTGTTCTTCCCCGAATCCACCTCCAATCCGTGAAGATCGGGCCACCCTCGGGTTTGCCACGTATCATCCGCACTGTTGCATCTTGTGCGCTACCTAAGCGCACTAGAAGCACTATTCGATCAGGTCACCCTTGATCTAATCGTAGCTCGTGGAGAACTTGCTCGTCGAGCCCCGGCAAGTAGAAAAGTGGTGCCCGACGCTGACAACCCCGTCGTGTTGTTTGGACAACCAATCGAGTCTTCGAGGCTTGTCCCTACAATCGACCGGAATGTATTTGTATCCTCGGAGGAGCTTCGTCGCCTTTCTAGGACACACTCCAATGGGATTGTGACCACCAACCCCCGCGATGGTCATCATAGCTACCCCGACCCGGAAACTCCCCATCCTAACCCAGTCAACCCTGGTAGTGAAGCCTAGAGAGAAGCCTCAACGTCAGCAAGGCACGCTCGACTAGATATTAACGAGGTAGACTAAGCCACTCGAGTAGTACCAAGTCTTAGTATTCCTACACCATGTAATAGTGTGACCTTGTATCGCCATTAATAAAATGCAGACTGCTTGTATGTTATTAGTACTACGAGCATCCATGCGTAAATAAATTTTTGGCATTCGGTTGCATGTTATATTCTGGGCGTAGTTACCAAGAACGACCCCAGACGACAACCACAGTAATATGTCACTCCTTGTGAGATATGTACATCTGTGGCATTGACCCCGACCACCATAGAACATAAACAACAACCAAAATCACACCTGCACTGCAATATCTCACCTAGCCTAGATTCTATATAAGAGGCCACTACATGACCTTACCAAGCATCCCTCACTTTGTGCACCGCCAACACAGCCATAACCATGCCAAATCCTAGGATTCATTTGAGAACCCCAGATGCAACCCCATGTAGTTTTGTTACAATATTGTGGGACTTTACCCGCAATACCATGGTTTCTCCCCATCCGCCCCAGTAAGAGCTATTCAAATTGAAGATCACCTCATTCGTCTCGAAATATTGGGAAGTAGTGCACATCCCTCCTATGAACCCAAACCAATACCCAACGGAAGTCTCCTTCGTGGGGAAATCTATCCCGACTCTGCAAATGGCCATAGAAGTTGCTGCCTACGAAGCGATTACCCGCCTTCGATTCACAGTACCCTATGCCAGTGAAAGGGGGTATTATTACTTCCCGAGCCGTGCAACACCTTCAGAAGAAGCATCTTTTCCCGGGGGACGAATAGAGAGAGACCCAGTAATGGCGAACCTTGTTCAATATGTCATCGCTCAAGAGCATTTGACCCAGCGAGTAACAGATTACCTCCAGAATCTCAGTGCGATGAATCCTCAGATCGCCATCAGCAGACCACTGAGGCCAGACTAGGAGAGACATGTTCTTTGATTAGTTCATATGCTCTCCCCATAAGAGGAAGAATGTGTCCCAGTGCCAGAGACATTTCCTCAGGACCCCACATATTTTACTTTTGTGCCGTAGATGCCAATGTTGTGTTTGTTGGCCTAGCAATTAATTATAGTCTGCAATGTGTGTCTTGTGTCTTAAATCTATCCAATGAATAAATTGTTTGATTGGTGATTTTTACTACTGTGGTTATTGATCAACTGTTTTCACTCTCAGTAAATCTCGAGGTGGGATTTTCTTTGAGATATTGCAAAAAATAGTTTTCCATAGCATACAATGAAATTCACGCAACACCACGACAACAAACCCACAACCACAACCACTCGACCACATGCACTAAGTGCAAAACCATGTACACATTTTACACATAACTGATCACCTCACTAACACACCACAATTTTTCTGAAAGAGAATTTTGTGGGTGATTATTCCTATGCAGATTGCTGCTAGCACACTACCAGTAGTTATCACACGACGCCGACACCTAATCATCATGAGCACCGCCACCGCGGAGAGCCATCACTCGAGCAGCGGCATCACGACAATCATTGTGGATCATCACGCATAGGAGCATGGAGAATCCAAGCAATGCTTCCACCCCTCCACATAGCAGGATCGTGAACCGATCTAGCATCGCCTCCGCCATTAGAGCCTTGCCTCAAGGTCTAGCAAGCAATAATGAAGGAAAAGGAGGACGAAGAAGAAACAAGGCCAATTGTGAAAGAGAGAGAAGTACCACAGTCATTTTTATAGCTTGAGATTGGTGTATGATGGGCGAAGTCCACCATCGCCACTCATCGCTCGATCGCCGGTGTTCGGAGGCAATTCCGCAAGCAGTGACGACAACTCACTAGCTCGCGAGGTGAGTGCACGCTGCGCCGACTACAAGCACGCCACGCACTACTGCAGTACGTCCCCAGATGCCCTACGCGCTAGACGCCACCGGTGGAGAAAGCGCGGGAAAGCGCGTGCGAGAGAGGAATGGAGGAGAGCCAAAGGTAGAAGAAGAGATTGATAGTGGGCCTTGGTCCACCTATCAGCCAGAGAAAGCATTGTGCACTCGGGTACGACTAATGAAATTTGGGATTAGAATTTTATTAATTATAAATTTACCGTAGCCCTACGTAGAAATTCCTCGGTTTCCCTAACCGTAGATTTCTGTCACAACACTAGTAACCCACTATAGTTGCACCAATTATCTGCCCTCTCACTGTAACCACATCATATCGCATGAGTAGGATAATTGTTTTTTGTGTTATTACTCCGTGGTAGTAGGAGTAATATTTTGTAACCGTCCTTGGTAAATCTCGAGGACGACATTTTTCTTAAGGGGGTAGTGTTGTAATACCCCCAAAAATTAATCATGTTTTATTAATTAAATTTTGTGAGGGACAATAATTTTTATTTCTATGGACCTTCTGTTGATTTCAGAACCACTTGTTTTCTCTGAACTATAATTTTTCATTCCAAGTGGAAGATTTTCAAAAATATTGTGAGACTTGAATGATTGCTTAAAAACTTTTCATTTTGAACTTGCTATAATCTGTGGAAGAATATTTATAATATTTTTTCCAAACTCTATTTCTTTAAAATTGGTTTTTATTGTTTTAAAGGGCCTCATTTACACTACAAACTTTTGATAAATCCATTTAATAATTCCACAAAAAATTGTAGATGTCATGTGGTGCACTTGGATCACTTTTATGCAAAAACCCAACCACGTGTTTTGGAAAAATTGAGCATATCACCCTCTTTTTCATTCTGGACCAGCTTGAGGTTTTGTACTGCAACCCCAATTTATCTTGCCCTAATGCCCTTGTGATTTTTACTACTTGTAGTTCTCCCTAACAAACCATTAAGTCTAGGAGTTTAGCCCCATTGACCTAGTTTAAGCCCCTGCTAATGAGCCATTTTGTTTCTGTCTAGAATTGAAGTTTTGTAAAACTTGCATTAGCATGTTTTTGATTTTCAAAGGCTAACCTTGCCATCATTCTTATCAGTCAAAGAGACCATGATCTGGAAAATATGGTTGCTAGCAGAGACCCCTAGATGGCCATGGCATTCTGTCAAGCACCTTGTGTGCCTGGACTGAATTGGCATATGAATAAGTTTGCATTATAGACTAGCCTTAGTGACCCAACCAACATGTCATCCAACCTTCCCTTTCCATAAAACCTACCCCGCAAAACCCCATATGCAGTAGAGCCTGTATGAGTGCCTTGGCATTTCCCCAAGCACCTAGTGGGCGTGCACTTGGGGTGCCCAGAGCACGTCTATTGCAGACAACGTATTCGTGTCGCCGTGCCTCACCTACCCCCGCCCCTGGCCCTTGCTCGCCCGTAGGGATGTGCCCCCAACCCCTCCAATGCCACAAAGACACTCCGGCTGCCCCGTAGCTCCTCGCAACGCTGCTACAGAGCTCCCTTGGCGGCTAGCCGTTGGCCGCCGTCGGCCCCACCCATGGCAGCGCCGTCCAAGCCTCCCCCGGACGCCAGCTGACCCCCTTGAGCAGTAGAAAGCTCGTTCGCTTACTCCCGACATCGCCACGTCACCTGCAGCCACACTAGTGGTCGACCGCCGGACTTATCCACGGCCACCGCGGGAACCGACCTTCCCTGACTATAAATAGTCCTGGACCTCCCTCGATCTCATCAACAACCTATGGCCTGCCATCGCAAGCCCTTTGAGCATCCAATCGACCCGTAGCGGCCATCTTCCTCTCCTCTGGCAATGGTGGCCGCCGCAGCTGCGCTGTCAAATTCGTCGTAGCGCTCCGCCTATCCCTCAATCCTTTGAGCTAGATGACCCCCTTGACCACGCTGAGCCCTCCCCTCCTTCCAATTTTTGTCGAAGATGGCCCAAAGAACGCCGCCCCATTTCTGCCCCATCGTTGATCTTCGGCAAAGCTCAACGTCAGCGACTCCATCCATCTCGGCGACCCTAGAGTACCCACGGGTATGCCTCGTGCTCCTGATCACGCTCATGTGATCACATCCCTGGGTAGCGCAACCATTCGCCGGAGCTGATCGCTAGAGCTCCGCCTCCGCTCGGTCGACAGGAGAGAAGGGTGGGTGGATTAGTCAAACCTGACTGGTTGGCCCGGGGGACCCATTGTCAGCGACTCCTCGCCCCTTCCCACCGTCGTTAGTGAAGACGTAAAGCCCCACGGTAACTTTTCTTCTCTGGAAAACATAATCTCGCAGAAGCATTTTCTTTTAAAAATCAGATTTGACCGAGACTTTGACTGGCCATATCTTTTAAACTACAACTTCAAATCAATTGATTCTTCTTATGTTGTCACTCAAATTTCATCTAGTTTATTCTCATATTTATTTGAAACAAATTCCTACAAGTTTTCTTTCATGTTTTGAACTGTATGTTGATTTGGATAATTTCAAAAATAGGAATTGGAAGGGAAGATAAAAACTTTCAAAAGTTTTGGAGTGCACCTATACTACCTACACATTGAAGGCAAGCATTATGAACCACTAGAAACCCTTGTTGTACTCATAGACCATCATGGTATTGTACTTTAGATTTTATAATTGCTATGAATTTCTGTATCAAGAATGTGTCCACCAGCTAACAGTAATCCTGGGGCTGGTGAGTACAAGGACCATTACTCGACAACTAATATCCTGAAAAACCGGTCCTGAAAACCTTGGTATCAGGGCCAGGCTGACCATTGGCTAATCCTACCTTAGATAGGTTGATAAACCTAGGTTAACCCACCCACCAGGCAGCAAGCTAACCCCTACAAGCCTATCCTATATGATAAGCCCACACAGTGACCCCGACACCTTTCGGCAGTGGGTGCCCAACCTATCAGCCTAGCCCATCTATCACGCACCCGTGATCGACACCTAAATTGTCCCATTCGCAAGCGTGCAAAGCAAGACTCTGATTTCTTTTATATATATAACAACATATATCTCATTGGACTCATGTTTCCACTAAGTATGTTTCAGGAAAATCTAATGATGGGATGGTTATAGATTTTGAGGAGACCCCAAGATGCAAGGAATGGATTGGCAAAGCTTTAAGCAAGAAGACTCTACAATTTACTTTGTGAGAAATCACTTCGAGTCCATAGGAAAACCAATACTACTAAAAGGGGGTCAGGTAATGTTGGTGAAAAAATTGTTTCACGTGCACATGTTCTAGCCACCAAAAACACCTAGAAGCTCTCCCACAAAAATACTTTGTCCAAACCATATCATGCAAAATCGGTACCACCAAGTTTTCCTTTCGGCTGTATGAATTTTCTTTCCAGACAAAACCCTAGCCAAACCCTAACTTCTAGATACAACAAAGTAGTACATCGGTCCAACCAAGTTTTGGTGACCAAGATTCGGGTGACCAAATTCACGGAATCAGAATTTCCTAGTTTTATGTTTCGGTCTCACCGAGTTTGGAAACTGCCCTCGACCACTCATATCGGTACTATCAAGAATGTCATATCGGTATCATCGAGATTCTCAAAGTTCCCACATTTTGAACTGATCGGTACAATCGAGTTTTGCTTCGGTTTCACCGAGTTGGCCAATAATGTTGTAATAGTTGGATTTTTGGAGATGCCTGTATATGCCCCTCCACCACATCCCACTCGCAAGAGAAGCACTCAGAATAGTTCCCCACTTCCCATATCCAAATTTATGAGAGAAAACCACCTACCCTTGTGTTGAGATCAAGATCATCCACTCCAACCATATGGATCTTGATTCCTAGGCTCCCCAATCTGCTTTCCACGCAATCAATCTCTTCTAGCAAGCCAAATCTGTGAGAGAGTGATTGAGTGTTGAGGAGTCTATCATCTTGAAGCACAAGAGCAAGAAGTTCATCATCACTATCAAGCCTATTACATTTTGGTGGGTGGTGCCTCCTAGATTGGTTAAGTGTTGCTTGGGAGCCTTCTACTCCGTGTTGTGGAGTTGAACCAAGAAGTTTGAACGGGCAAGGAGATCGCCTACTTCGTGAAGATCTACCCATAGAGAGGCTAGTCCTTCATGGACAGAAGACGTTATGGAATAGTAAAGGTTGCTACGTAGTGGACCCTTATGGGTGGAGGCCTCCGTGGACTCCTGCGACCATTACCCTCTATGGGTTGAAGACTCCACAAACGTGGATGTACGGCAGCGCCACCTATCGGAACCATGGGAAAAATCTTCGTGTCTACAATTGTGTTTGATCTTTTAACCCTAGCCTCTACTACATATGTTTGTCTTTACTTTCTGCTGCTATACTCTTAGACATGCATGTGTAGAGTGTGCTTGACTTTCTATTGATACATCTCCGATGTATCTATAAATTTTGATTGTTCCATGTTGTTATATTATCAATCTTGGATGTTTTATAATAATTTTATAGTCATTTTATAACATTTTTTGGTACTAACCTATTGACATAGTGCCAAGTGCCAGTTGTTATTTTTTTCTATGTTTTTTACATCGCAGAAAATCAATACCAGATGAAGTCCAAATGCCACGAAACTTCAAGATGATGAACACAACGGGCCCTGGCTGCGCCTGGGGGGTGCCCCGAGGGAGGCACAACCCACCAGGGCGCGCCAGGAGGCCCAGGCGCACCCTGGTGGGTTGTGCCCACCTCGGGTGCCCCCGGACCGCCTCTTCGCTCTATAAATACCCTAATATTGCAGAAACCCTGGAGGGACAAACGAAATATTCATCCAGCCGCCGCAGAGTCCAGAACCACACGATACAATCTAGACACCATCTCGCATGGGGTTCACCACCTCCATTGGTGCCTCTCTGATGATGCTTGAGTAGTTCTTTGTAGTCCTTTGGCTCTGTAGTTAGTAGCTAGATGGCTTTCTCTCTCTCTCTCTCTCTCTTGTTGAATTCTGAATACAATGGTTTCTTGGAGATCCATATGATCTAACTCTTTTGCGGTGTGTTTGTTGGGATCGATGAACTTTGAGGTTATGATCAGATCTATCTTTTTATATCCATGAAAGTTATTTGAGTTTCTTTGATCTCTTATATGCATGATTGCTTATAGCCTTGTATTTCTTCTCTGATATTTGTTTTTTGGCCAACTTGATCTATTTATCTTGCAATGGGAAGAGGTTCTTTGTAGTGGGTTCGATCTTACGGTGCTTGATCCCAGTGACAGAAAGGGAAACGACACATATGTATCGTTGCTACTAAGGATAAAATGATGGGGTCTATCTCTACATTGATAGATCTTGTCTACATCATGCCATCGTTCTTATTGCATTATTCCGTTTCTCCATGACCTTAATACACTAGATGCATGCTGGATAAAGGTCGATGTGCAGAGTAATAGTAGTAGATGCAGACAGGAGTCGATCTACTAATCTTGGACGTGACACCTATGTAATGATCATTGCCTAGATATCGTCATGAGTATTTGATGTTCTATCAATTGCCCAATAGTAATTTGTTCACCCATCGTTTGCTATTTTTCTCGATAGAAGCCACTAGTGAAGCCTACGCCCCCCGGGTCTCTTTCTCATATTATTTGCCTTTGCGATCTACTTTTCCTTTGCTTTTATTTTCAGATCTATATTTCCAAAAACCCAAGAATACCTTGCTGCACTTTATTTTATTTAGCGTTCGATCTATCAACATTTACAACTTTCTCCTGTCCACTTGCCTTTCTAGCACCGTTACCCGAAAGGGATTGACAACCCCTTCAACACGTCGGGTTGCGAGTATTTGTTATTTGTGTGCAGGGGCTGTTTATGTTGTGTTGCTTGGTTCTCCTACTAGTTCGATAACCTTGGTTTCATATCTGAGGGAAACACCTACCGCCGCTGTGCTGCATCATCCCTTCCTCTTTGGGGAAATACCGACGTAGCTTCAAGCGACATCAAAAGGAATTTTTGGCGCCGTTGTCGGGGAGGATCTTCAACATATACTAGGTTCCTAATCACAAATCTCATCTCCTTGCAATGTACATTATTTTCCATTTGCCTCTTGTTTTCCTCTCCCCCATTTCACAAAAATTTGCCATTTTATTCTTCTCTCTTTTTCCGTTCGCCGTTTTCTTACTGGATCTGTTTTTGTGTGCAACCTTGTTTGTTGTTACTATGGATAGTTCTGCCTTTATTGCTTGCAGTCCCGAGAATGAGGTTCTCAACTTTAAACAAAGGGGAGGAGAAAATTTAAAAGACGCTTGGTATAGAATTTTCAACGCTCATAATAGATCTATCCGCAAGCAATCTATCGTTGTTCTTCTTCACTGTTTTTATGTTGGCATCACCACTTGGTATAGATTCGTCCCTGATACGATTACCGGTGGAATTTCTTGACGCATCCCTCTCTTGATGCTATTAATGCTATGGGAAATTTAGTGGGATCACCACCTGTCATGATTAATGAAACAACTTTGACTCTTGAGCATGTTATGAAAAGACTAGATGCTATTGAGAAGAAAATGCTCACCGAAGATCATATGGAAATTATAGATAAAAAGTTGCATAATTTTGCCACTAATATTGGGTCAAAAGCGGGAGATATTTTTAAGTTGTTAAGATAGAAGGGTGCCATAAACCATGAAAGAATAGGAGAAAGTTGATCTCGAATTGATAAATTGGAAGAAATCTTTAGTAATCTAAGCACGACTTTTGCTTCCACTAAAACTATCGAGAAAACTCCCGTAAATAGTGGTAGATCCAAGAACAAGGGTACAAATTCTAGTAACAATAATAAAGGAGATCTTAAAATGATTAGTATTCACTCGGATTTTGTTGAAGTGATAAGAGATCCTTTTTGCAAGAACAAATTCTTTCAATTTATTCCTAGGGGTATTGGTATTGAAAATCTTTATGCCAAATCTCTTAACGATCCTAAGTGTTTGATTGAAGAGTTGGACAAAGATGACAAAACTTAGATCCTTGCTTTATGCCTAGCTAAGGGCGTAAAACAATATCGCTTGTTGGGAGGCAACCCAATGAATACAATTTATTTTTGCTTTTTTACCTTCTGCTATTGAGTTTTTACACAATTATTCTACTGTTTTGATTGTGTTTTTTGTCTTTTAATTATTTTTTGTGCCAAGCAAAGCCTTTGGGATCATGTTGGGTGATAGTTGCTTTGATCTTGTTGAAAAACAGAAACTTTGTGCGCCAGTCACAGAATTATTAAAAATCACAGAAGCATGATAAAATTCTGAATTTTTAAAAAAAGATTGATATACAAATTTCTCACGTTGTACTAATTTTTCAGATTTTTTTGAGTTACACAAGTATTCGAACAAATCATATTACTACAGACTGTTCTGTTTTGACATGTTCTGTTTTCTTTGTGTTGTGTGCTTATTTTGATGGCTCTATGGTTTTCTTTGATGAGTTTTTGCCATAGAAAAGTTGGAATACAGTAGGTATAATACAAGTACAAAATATGAATTGATTTAATACCATACTTATAGTAGTGATTTATTTTTCTTATACTAACGGATCTCACGAAGGTTTTGTTGAGTTTTGTGTGATTGAAGTTTTCAAGTTTTGGGTTATCTTACGATGGATGAAGGAAGGATGGAAGAGACTACGCTTGGGGATACCCCGTCATCCCAAGCTATTATCCAAAAATGAGCAACCAACTAATCTTGGGGATGCCCCCCGAGTGGCATCCCCGCTTTCTTCCAACGATCATCGGTATTTTACTCGAAACTATATTTTTATTCGTCACATGATATGTGTTTTGCTTGGAGATTCTTGTATGATATGAGTCTTTGATTGTTTTATTTTGTGTTTTAAGTCTTTATTCCTTGCTGAACACACCTATTTGAGAGAGCCAAAATTATGTCATGACTTGTTAGAATTGCTCTCTATGCTTCACTTAAATTTTTTATGAGCAATGGACTTGCTCTAGTGCTTCACTTATATCTTTTTGAGCAGGGTGTGCTTAGTATTTTTGAAGAAATGCTCTATTACTTCACTTAGATTTATTTGAGAGTTAGTGGACTTTTCAAGAAATTCTCTCTTGCCTCACTTAAAATTATTTTGAGAGAAAGAAGAAAAATTATGCTCTTGATCTTCACTTATATTTGTTTCAGCTTATGAAAAGCAACACATGAAAATTAGTCCCAAAGTGATAGATATCCAAGAAGGATGTAATAAAAACTTTCATGAAGATCGTTGGACAAAATAAACTTGATTCTTAGTAATAGTTTTGAGATGATGATGTGATATGTGAGTTATGTTGATGAGTAATTATGCTTTAGTAAGAATATTGGTGTTAAGGTTTGTGATTCCCTATGCAAGTATGAAGTCAATAGTCATGCAATGAAATTATATCCTACTTGTGGTGCATTATTCGGTGTTATTTATGCTTAATGCTTCCTTATGAGATTATCTGTTTCTTGGTTGGTCGCTTCTCAATCTTTTGCTAGCCTTCATTTTGCACCAAGTATGAGCTCTACTTGTGCATCCAAATCCTTAAACCCAGTTTTTGCCATATGAGTCCACTATACCTACCTATATGCGGTATTTTCATGCCGTTCTAAGCAAATTTGTATGTGCTATCTCTCATTTTCAAAGTAAACTTATCTTTTGTGTGTTTGTTTCGCTCGCAGAGCGATGAGGGGTGGCTAATAATTTCCATGCTAGATGTGTTATTCTCACGATGAGTGTTTATTCACTTGTCATTCACGAGAGTAAAGGCAAAGGTATTAGGGATGCCCAGTCCCGAAATGCAAAAATTAATTTAATTTATGTTGTAAAATAATAAATTCCTTGGAAAGTGTTGGTATGGAGGGCATCCATGATATGGTTAGCCATGGAAAGTGAAAGTATGGTGGGAAAAGGAATAAACTTTATTTTCTATTTGGGAACCGCCTATGATATATCTAGCATGGAAAGTGTTGGGAACTCTAAGTCGTTTTCGTTGGTGGTATGGGTACACCTCCCAATTTTTTTTTATCTCTATGTTTTTCGCTTTGAGCTCTGGCACCTCTACAAATCCCTACTTCCCTCTGCGAAGGGCCTTTCTTTTACTTTATGCAATTTTTATTTTTGAATTTGAGTCTCCATCTTCTCTTACAGAAGCACCAACTAGGAGGCAATATGATCATACTTAAGTATTGGGTGTAGCTAATATTCGAGTGTGTTTCATGAATGGATCAATGTTTAAGCATGATGGGCTACGGATAACTTATTTTAGCATTGATATTTTGAAAGACATGGTTGCTTGTTGATATGCTTGAGTATCTAAATTATTATGTCAAAACTAGACTATTGCTTTGAACAACTAAAGGTCCAAATGTCCACGCTATAAGAAAAACAATATGATATGACATGTTAGGCAACATTCCACATCAAAAATTCTGTTTTTATCACTTACCTACTTGAGGACGAGTAGGAGTTAAGCTTGGGGATGCTGATACGTCTCCAACGTATCTATAATTTTTGATTGTTCCATGCTGTTATATTATCAATCTTTGATGTTTTATAATCATTTTATAGTCATTTTATATCATTTTTTGGTACTAGCCTGTTGACATAGTGCCAAGTGCTAGTTGCTGTTTTTCCATGTTTTTTACATCGCAAAAAATCAATACCAGACGAAGTCCAAATGCCACGAAACTTTACAATGATTTTTTATGGGCTAGAAGGAACACAACGGGCCCTGGCTGCGCCTGGGGGGTGCCCCGTGGGACGCACAACCCACCAGGGCGGGCCAGGAGGCCCAGACGCGCCCTGGTGGGTTGTGCCCAACTCGGTTGCCCCCTGGACTGCCTCTTCACTCTATAAATACCCCAATATTATAGAAACCCTAGAGGGAGCAACGAAATATTCATCCATCCGCCACAGAGTCCAGAACCACCAGATCCAATCTAGACACCATCTCGGATGGGGTTCACCACCTCCATTGGTGGCTCTCCGATGATGCGTGAGTAGTTCTTTGTAGACCTTTGGCTCCGTAGTTAGTAGCTAGATGGCTTTCTCTCTCTCACTGAATTCTCAATACAATGGTCTCTTGGAGATCCAGATGATGTAACTCTTTTGCGGTGTGTTTGTTGGGATCTATGAACTTTGAGTTTATGATCAGATCTATCTTTTTAAATCCATGAAAGTTATTTGAGTTTCTTTGATCTCTTATATGCATGATTGCTTATAGCCTCGTATTTGTTCTCTGATATTTGGGTTTTATTTGGCCAACTTGATCTATTTATCTTACAATGGGAAGCGGTGCTTTGTAGTGGGTTCGATCTTACGGTGCTTGATCCCAGTGACAGAAAGGGAAACGACACATATGTATCGTTGCTACTAAGGATAAAACGATGGGGTCTATCTCTACATAGATAGATCTTGTCTACATCATGTCATCGTTCTTATTACATTACTCCATTTCTCCATGAACTTAATACACTAGATGCGTGCTCGATAGCGGTCGATGTGTGGAGTAATAGTAGTAGATGCAGGCAGGAGTTGATCTACAAATCTTGGACGTGATGCCTATGTAATGATCATTGCCTAGATATCTTCATGAGTATTTGAAGGTCTATGAATTGCCCAATAGTAATTTGGTCACCCAACGTTTGCTATTTTTCTCGAGAGAAGCCACTAGTGAAACCTACGGCCCCCGAGTCTCTTTCTCATATTATTTGCCTTTGCGATCTATGTTTCCTTTGCTTTTATTTTCAGATCTATATTTCCAAAAACAGAAAAATACCTTGCCGCACTTTATTTTATTTGGCGTTTGATCTATCAACATTTAGAACTTTCTCCCGTCCACTTGCCTTTCTAGCGCCGTTACCCGAAAGGGATTGACAACCCCTTTAACACGCCGACTTGCGAGTATTTGTAATTTGTGTGCAGGGGCTGTTTACATGTGTAGAACAGAAGAATAAAGACTATTCTATATGCAAAGGCTTTGTGGCTCTGTGTCTAATTTTTTGTGTAAAAGCTGATTTTATTTTCCTACAACAAAAGGAATATCAGGAATTTCACTATAGAGTTACCTATCATGACATGGTTCTGCCAACCAATGTCTCAATACCCACAAGTATCTTAAGTTGCCCACCATTAAGTTATCAGTCCAGTGTTGAGAGTTCAGAGATAGATCCAAGTCTAGAAGCAAACTAAGCAAATTTATATAACGGTAACGGTTTTATAATAAATTTGCTTAGTTTATGGTTTATAAAACCGTTACCGTTATATAAATTTGCTTAGTTTGTTTCTTTATCAATATAGGAATCACAACTCCTCTTCAAATAGGTTTAATTTGTTATAAAACAGACTAGTTAGTAATAGTTTATTCCAACAAAGTTTTATATAATTAAAATATTTTTTCTAAGAAAAAGTTTTTAGTAATATTTTCTGTTAAGAAATGTTGTTAATAAAAATGGTTTAGTTTTACTCTATTATAGGAAACTATATTCTCTATCATTAGGTAATGCTTTATAAAACAACTTAGTTTTAGTAGAGATTATTTTCACAAAGTTTTAGATGATCTAATTCTGTTTTGTAACAAAGATATTTTATTAATTATTTTCTGTTAACTTAGTTGTTTCATAATTTGTTTTCTCTTAGTTTATGGTTGTGCTTGTAGTTAAGTTCATTAGACAAACACTCTTGTTGTTTAGGATAATGTTTTCATAGTTTTACTTGTTCTTCAAAAGTAATTCTTTTTGCTAGTAAAATATTTACTAAAATACTTTTGTTGTATTTTACTTTGTTATTGTTTTGTTACTATTGAAAATAGTTGTTTGTAAGGGAAAACTACTTTAGTTGTGTTCTTGAAAGCTTTCTGGATTTTAACTTTTGTCTTAAGTATTTCCTTCGTCAACCTTGTTGTTTTTGTTTCTTGTGTTACCCTGTGATTGTTAGAATTGATGGCTAGTATGATTGCTTATATGTATGCAATGTTTGTTATATAGATTTTCATCGGAGAGTGACTATATTCTATCAAGTTATTTCTGAGAGCGATCTTTCTCTTCATCAACAGTACAAGCAAGTTCACCTTGACCATCTATTTCATACCTATGTTTTTATTGCATGTAGTGACATCATTCAGCACATCCCTCCCGTAGTGTTATTGAAATTCTTGTAGTTGAGTAGAATGCATGAGGTAGGAACCCACCACTGGTTACTAAAGCCCCGGGAACGTTAGTTACTTTTATGCTATGCTAAAGTAGACGGGGTTTGGTATGAGCGTTTGTGAGTGGTGTGAAGAAGGAGTCTACGTCAAGACGACAACTTCATGAAGACATTTTCAAGTCCTGCATCTTCAAGTCCTCAAGACTTCAAGACTCGAGAAGACAAGTTTTCAATACACACTACTGGGTGAAGGATGGTTGATTGGGCATCCTTGGAGAAACCGGTGGATGGCCGGGATGCATGGAGAAGCGCCATGACATCTTGCGGAAAGCTTCACCCAGACTCAAAGAGAAAGAAGAATACTTCATGCCCGGAAGCTTACCTGTGTAGCCACAAGTCATTATGGGCTCTGGCTTGGTTGATCTTTGTTGTGACTCTGCTGGGCAGTGCTACGAGATGTAGTCGACGTTAGGATTGGATGGGCACTGTCGGACAGTCAGGGAAACACTCTGAAAGACCATGTTTCTTTCATCCTGTTCTCAAACACCAGGCAGTGCGAGGACTTACCAGGAGGGAAAGAATCTTGTGGGTAAAGTACACAACACTCTGTAGAGTTAAACCTAATCGATTAGCCGTGTCCCCGGTTACGGACAATTTGAGCTTCTAGACTTGGATCTATCTCTGAACTCTCAACACTGGACTGATAACTTAATGGTGGGCAACTTAAGATACTTGTGGGTATTGAGACATTGGTTGGCGGAACCATGTCATGATAGGTAACTCTATAGTGAAATTCCTGATATTCCTTTTGTTGTAGGAAAATAAAATCAGCTTTTACGCAAAAACTTAGACACAGAGCCACAAAGCCTTTGCATATAGAATAGTCTTTATTCTTCTGTTCTACTATGGTGATCTTGCCGGTATATTCAAAATGCTGACCTACACGGCTGCAACGTCTTATGTTGCAGATACTCTCCTACGACAGGTAAGAGTACGATTCAGGGTTACGGTCCGCACTCAACTTGCCGTTGGTGTTATTGGGACTCCACTCCCGTTGACTATATCCGCTGCTATTTTAAGGTATATATCAGTTTTACGTTATTTACATGTGATTACACTTTGATATATACATTGATGTACTGTGTGTGCCAGCATACTGATCCAGGGATGGCACAGAACACACAAAGGCTTGACTCGTTTTGAGTCGGGTCGCTACGGAGTCGCGAAGATGTAGTCTAGGCTAGATCTCATTACCAATGAGATTGCCGGTTTAGGAAGCAAAGAAATGACCGACAAATTCATCATCAATAAGATGCTTAGAGCTTTGGATGGAAAGTATGACACCATGTGCACATTAATCCAAATGATGCCAAACTACAAAGATCTCAATCTTACGGAAGTGATTGGAAGGATTGTTGCTCATGAGATGTCACTCAAAGACAACGAAGAACTTCACAACAAGTCTAGCGGTCCTTACAAAGCCACAAGTGATGCTCCCGTTACTTCAAGTGACAACCTTGTTAACAATGAAGAGATAAGACTAATGGTCATGAAATTTAAAAAATTCTACAAGAGTAGATGCAAAGAGAGAAACTCCAACTCAAGATATGAAGAAAGGCGTTCATCTAGTCGTGACCGGAATTGTTACAATTGTTGAAGGCCCGGACACTATTGGCGAACGTTGCATGGGAAACATAAATTTTCCTACGAACACCCAAGATCTATCCATGGATATTCATAGATAAAATAGGTGAGTGTATCTACATACCCTTTTAGATCGCTAAGCGGAAGCGTATATAACGCGGTTGATGTAGTCGTACTCTTCATGATCCAATCGCGATCCGATCCGATCTAGCGCCGAACGAACAACACGTCTGCGTTCAGCACACGTGCAGCTCGACGAGTATCCTCCTTCTTGATCCAAAAAGCATAAGAGGATAAGTATATGAGATCTCAACCAACACGACATCATGGTGGAGATAGTGGTGGAGAAATCCCGGCAGGGCTTCTCCAAGCGCTATCGTAGATGCGATATGAGGAGAAAACGATCTAGGGAGAGAGGTAGGGCTGGCACCGGGGCATGGGATTGTTGTGTACAACCCTCCCCTTCTCCTCTACTATATATAGGAGGCAAGGGGTAGGGTTTGGTTGCATCCCTAGGCCCCTCCTCCAAGGAGGGCTGTTGGCTAGGGAGGAAACTTGACTCCCAAGGCAAGTGGACCCCCCCCCCCCCCCCCGCTTAGGGTTTCCTCTTCCCCTTGCAAATGGGCATTGTGGGACTGGTGCCCCTGTCCCAATAAGGCTAGGATGCCCCCTACAGCCCATGCATGCCCTAGGGGCTGAAGGGGTCCTTCCGGACTCCTCCGGAACCCCTCGGAACCTTCTTGAAGCTTCCCGGTACAATGCCGGAAAAAACCAAAACTTTTTTGGTAGCCAAAATATGACTTCCCATATATAAATTTTTACCCCTGGACCATTCCGGAGCTCCTCGTGACGTCCATAATCTCATCCAGGACTTCAGACAATATTCGTCCACCAACGTACATATCCCAATTCTACTCTAATGTCATCGAACATTAAGCATGTGGACCCTACAGGTTTGAGAATCATGTAGACATGGGCCAGACACCTCTCCGGTTAATAACCAATAGTGGGACATGGATGCCCATATTGGTTCCTACATATTCAACGAAGATCTTCATCAGTCGAACCACGATGCCAAGGATTCAATCAATCCCGTATGCAGTTCCCTTTGTCCATCGATATGTTACTTGCCGGAGATTCGATCGTCTATATCTATATATACCTAGTTCAATCTCATTACCGATAAGTCTCTTTACTCGTTCTGTAATACAAAATCCCGTGACTAACTCTTTAGTCACATTGCTTGCAAGATCATTATGATGTTGTATTACTGAGTGGGCTCTGAGACACCTCTCCATTATACGGAATAACAAATCCCAGTCTTGATCCATGCCAACTAAAGAGACAACCTCAGAGATACCTGTAGAGCACCTTTATAGTCACCCATTTACATTGCGACATTTGATACACACAAGGTACTCCTCCGGTGTCAGTGAGTTGCATGGTCTCATGGTCATAGGAACAGATACTTGACATGGATAAAGGAGTAGCAATACACTAACACGATCATATACAATCCTTACGGTTGGGTCTTTTCCATCACATCATTCTCATAATGATGTGACCCCATTATAAAACGACAACTCATGTCTATGGTTAGGAAAGCTTAACCATCCTTGATCAACGAGCTAGTCTAGTAGAGGCTTAATAGCGACACTTTGTTTTATATTTATCCACACATGCATTTGAGTTTACAATCAATACAATTATAGCATGGATAATAAATGATTATCATGAAAAAGGAAATACGATAATAACTAATTTATTATTACCTCTAGGGCATATTTCCAATAGTTTCCCACTTGCACTAGAGTCAATAATCTTGTTCACATCACCATGTGATTTACACCCAATGAGTTCTAGGGTTTGATCATGTTTTGCTTGTGAGAGAGGTTTTAGTCAACGGGTCTGCAGCATTCAAATCCGTGCGTACTTTGCAAATCTCTATGTCATACTATAGATGTTGCTACCATGCTTCCCTTGTAGCTATTCCAAATGGATGCTCCACTATACGTATTTGGCTTGCTACTCAGAGTCATCTGGATTGGTACCAAAGCTTGCATCAATGTAACCCTTTACGACGAACACTTTATCACCTCCATAATTGAGAAACATTTCCTTAGTACTCTAGTTACTAAGGATAATTTTGAGAGCTATCCAGTGATCCACTCCTGGACCACTCTTGTACCCCTTGACAGACTCATGGCTAGGCACACACCAGGTGAGGTACACAACATGTCATACTATATAGAGTCTATGGCTAAGGCATAGGGGACGATATTTGTCCATTCTCTTTCTTCTGACATGGTCGAGCTTTGAGTCTTACTCAAATTCATACCTTACAACACATCCAAGAACTCCTTCTTTGACTGATCTATTTTGAACTCCTTCAAAATCTTGTCAATGTATGATTTCATTGAAAGTTTTATCAAGCATCTTGATCTATCTCCATAGATCTCGATTCCCAATATTTTGGTAGCTTCATTCCAGGTCTTTCTTTGAAAAACTCCTTTCAAACAACCCTTTATGCTTTCCAGAAATTCTACACTATTTTCGATCAACAATACGTCAACCACATATACTTATTAGAAATTCTATAGTGCTCCCACTCACTTTATTGTAAATAAAAGTTTCTTATAAACTTTGCATAAACCCAAAATTTTTGATCACCTCATCAAAGCTTATATTCCAACTTCAAGATGCTTGCTCAAGTCCATAGAAGGATTGCTACAGCTTGCATACCTTTTAGCATCCTTAGGATCGACAAAATCTTCTGGATATATCACATACAACTTTTCCTCAAGGAAACCATTGAGGAACCAATGTTTTGTCATCCATCTGCGAGATTTCATAATTGAAAAATGCAGAAACTACTAACATAATTCCAACAGACTTTAGCATCGCTACGGGTGAGAAAGTCTCATCGTAGTCAACTCCTTCAACTTGTTGGAAACTTCTTTGCGACAAGTCGAGATTTATAAATGGTTACATTTACCATCAGCGCATGTCTTCTTCTTAAAGAACCATTTGTAATTAATGGCCTGCCATTCATCAAGCAAGTCTACCAAAGTCCATACTTGGTTTTCATACTTAATTTATTTTGTGTTTTAAGTCTTTATTCCTTGATTAACGAGCTAGTCTAGTAGAGGCTTAATAGTGACACTTTGTTTTATATTTATCCACACATGCATTTGAGTTTACAATCAATGCAATTATAGCATGCATAATAAATGATTATCATGAACAAGGAAATATGATAATAACTAATTTATTATTACCTCTAGGGCATATTTCCAACAATTTCCCACTTGCACTAGAGTCAATAATCTTGTTCACATCACCATGTGATTTACACCCAATGAGTTCTGGGTTTGATCATGTTTTGCTTGTGAGAGAGGTTTTAGTCAACGGGTCTGCAACATTCAAATCCGTGCGTACTTTGCAAATCTCTATGTCATACTATAGATGTTGCTACCATGCTTCCCTTGGAGCTATTCCAAATGGATGCTCCACTATACGTATTTGGGTTGCTACTCAGAGTCATCTGGATTCGTGCCAAAGCTTGCATCAACGTAACCCTTTACGACGAACACTTCATTACCTCCATAATTGAGAAACATTTCCTTAGTACTCTAGTTACTAAGGATAATTTTGAGAGCTATCCAATGATCCACTCCTGGACCACTCTTGTACCCCTTGACAGACTCATGGCTAGGCACACACCAGGTGCGGTACACAACATGTCATACTATATAGAGTCTATGGCTAAGGCATAGGGGACGATATTCGTCCATTCTCTTTCTTCTGCCATGGTCAAGCTTTGAGTCTTACTCAAATTCATACCTTACAACACATCCAAGAACTCCTTCTTTGACTGATCTATTTTGAACTCCTTCAAAATCTTGTCAATGTATGATTTCATTGAAAGTTTATCAAGCATCTTGATCTATCTCCATAGATCTCGATTCCCAATATTTAGGAAGCTTCATTCCAGGTCTTTCTTTGAAAAACTCCTTTCAAGCAACCCTTTATGCTTTCCAGAAATTCTACACTATTTTCGATCAACAATATGTCAACCACATATACTTATTAGAAATTCTATAGTGCTCCCACTCACTTTATTGTAAATAAAAGTTTATTATAAACTTTGCATAAACCAAAAAACTTTGATCACCTCATCAAAGCATATATTCCAACTCCAAGATGCTTGCTCAAGTCCATAGAAGGATTGCTACAACTTGCATACCTTTTAGCATCCTTAGGATCGACAAAATCTTCCAGTTATATCACATACAACTTTTCCTCAAGGAAACCATTGAGGAACCAATGTTTTGACATCCATCTGCAAGATTTCATAATAAAAAAATGCATAAACTACTAACATAATTCCAATAGACTTTAGCATTGCTACGGGTGAGAAAGTCTCATCGTAGTCAACTCCTTGAACTTGTTGGAAACTTCTTTGCAACAAGTCGAGCTTTATAAATGGTTACATTTACCATCAGCGCATGTCTTCTTCTTAAAGGTCCATTTGTAATTAACGGCCTGCCATTCATCGAGCAAGTCTACCAAAGTCCATACTTGGTTTTCATACAATGATCCTTCCTCGAATTTCATGGCTCCTAGCCATTTGTTGGTATGCGGGCCCACCATCGCTTCTTCATAGCTCGTAGGCTCACTGTTGTCCAACAACATGACCTCAAAGACAGGATTGTGTGCCACTTATGGGTGACAGGAATCCTTGTCGACCTACGAGGCTTGGTAGTAACTAGATCTGAAGCTTCATGATCATCATCATTTGTGTCACGCCCAAGATGCGTGCCTATCCATATTAAGGCACGGGGCCTCGACAGGGATAGAGGCGCATCTCGTTGTTCGCAAGTACAGTATCATTACATCATACATTTAGGAAGAGATGAGTATATGAGTTAGCTTACACTCTCCACATACTAAATTACAATTCCACATCAAAGAGTTCAAGCATCAATCGAAGACAGGGTCTAGCTACAAATGAAAACAAATGATAAAAAGAAGATGCAATGGCACTGGCTTGCTAGCCCCGAAGATTATGACCACGGTCCTCTACTCGTCTAGATAAGTCACAGACATCCTGCCACGCTCCTCGTCATACTCCCACTGGACCTGCGTCATATCATCTCGCACGACCTCATATGTACCTGTACATGGATTGTTGTAGTAATCTGTGAGCCACGAGGACTCAGCAATCTCGTGCCCGGGTACTGAGACTATTCAAGCTTATAGGTTGGGAAGGGGTATGTGTCTAGTTTGCAGCAGCACTAAGCATTTATGGTGGCTAAACTTACGAAACATGAAAGTAAATATGTGGTCTACGACAGGCGATCGAATCTAGAATGACCTCTATGAGATCCTGAACACCTACTTATGTCAATCATCACCCCACAATGTTCCCTCTCGGTTCATGTTCACGAGTAGAGACGATCACGGTTACTCACATAGTTGGTGCATTTTATTAGAGTTTACTTCAAGTTAACTATAACTGGGTGTTAAACAAATATCCAAGTTTCCACATAACCGCGGCCACGGCTTTCCAAAAGTTTTAACCCTACAGGGGTGCTCCAACTAGTCCATTACAAATTAACCACACTCAGTGGGAAAAGCCTCGACCATGGATCTCGTGATCATCCTAGGCAACTCCAAAGGAATTCCAACACCTCGAGATAGCCCGAAGAAAGTCAGAGCCCCTCACGCAAGACACTCGATAAAGGTAAAACAAATCCAGCAAGACCACCCGACGTGTCGACGAACCCAATAAGAGCCGCATATCTCGTTCTCAGGACACGACCGGATAAGCTAGTGTACGGTGGCCTGATAGAAATCTCCCAAGTTGCCCCGGGTTGGCCCCGGACAGTGCTCTAGTTTGGACCAACACGCATGAGGAGCACTGGCCCGGGGGTTGATTAATTATCTATGGGGTTGCAAAGCCCTATGCAAATTTTATTAAGTAATTAAGCAAATGTAGTACCAAAGTTGGGTCTTGCCAGACAAGTTTTAATCTCAACCGAATAAACAAGTGGGTCCCCATAACAACCCCAAGCATGTTACGAGCGCAAAGTATGGAAACATCACACTGGTAACAAGAAACTATGGCGGTAACAGCGAAACAAAACACCTAGCAAAAGGCCAAGCCTTCCACCAAATACCAAGATATATATGTGCATTAAATTAAATAATAGATAATATTGTGATATGCCAAATCCATCTTATCACATGGATACAACTTGCACCTGCAACTAAGAATGCTACAATAGGGGCTGAGTAGCGGTAACTTAGCCAATCAAAGGTTTGCTTGGGTGTGGATGGATTAGAGGCTATCATGGCAATGTAGGAGGCTTGACATTGAAGTGGTAGGTAGCGCAATAGTAGCGATAAGAGCGAGACAACTAGCAAGCAAAAATAGTATAGGGATCCGAGTTCGATCATCTTGCTTGTTGGTTCTCCTGGATCTTCGTACTCAGGTTCAACGTTCGCGGCTACCCAAAAGAAACAGCAATAATAAACAAGCAACCATGGTGCAATGCACAAGCAAGAATGATGCATGGTTTATGTGAAGAATTTAGCATGGCAATCCTAACTAGTCATGTTTCATATGCGATAAACTACTTATTATGATTCTAGACAGAACCTCCTGTTAAGTTATTTAGACATGCATGAACATGGCAAATATGGATGCATCATGCAAAGTCGATACAAATGCATATGTAGAACGTAAGAAACAGAGTTACGGTTCTCACGCTACGCTCACGACAAGATACGAAGGCAAAACACAAGATAAGAAGGCCCTGGGCTATTCCTTGGCATTCCAAGGTAACCAATGGTGAGGCAATGAAAAACCAACCACAATAGAGCCAAAGATCAAGCAATTCCATGGAGTATAGCTCCCATACGTCACAAAACACTAAAACAAATAATCTGCCACAAAACAGCAACATAGCAACTTTCACAGCAGATAACTTGAGATATATGAAGCCTACCACCACAAACAAGGCATTGACAGAAACTAAATAACATGATCATCAATTTATCCAACTACACAATCTGGAATGGAGGAACACATCAATAAGCATGAAGCTCACAATTTGGCATGATGAAATAGATTTCTGGGACTTGGTGAAAATAACAGTTTTTCTGGAATCTAAGTTAAGCTGATAGCAAATGGACAGCAGAAACTTATGGTGATAGAGACCACCTCATGGCATGAAAATTAACAGGATGGTGGAGCGCAACCAGTACATCAAATCACTAGCACTGAGCTTGAGCTAATTCACAACATAGCACTTGGTGGCATTCACTCTTCATGGCATAAAAATATTAGCAGATTCTCAGAGTTAGAAATATTTAGCAAGTTTGAAAACAACAACATTTTAGTGACTACTTTAGAGCATGGTTCCCACTCATTTGCAAGTTTATCATTACAAAGATAAATACCATGGCATTCTACACATCAAAGACTACCATATTCATGTTGGCACAAACATCATAGCATGCAAGGAATAAATACAACAAAAATAACAAAATGGCACTTTGAAAAAAATGACATTTTGTCAAACTTGCTCAAAAGACCAAACCAATAGCACCAATGGATTCCTGAGATTTTCTACCCCAAATTCATGTATCATATCCCTATATACTCATGGAGCATCATGACAAAATACTAAATAGCAAAATGCCCTCAATTCATATAGGTGAAAAGTTACCTAAAATGCACATGAGCATAAATGATCATATCCAGATTTAGAAATAATTCTATAAATGGAAATACCTATTAAAACAATTAAAACAAAAAAACACCAATAAAATATAGTGTATGATAAGTGGGGCATGGTCCCACTTGTCATACACAAACTAACACACACACACTACACATCACACACACTACACT
The DNA here is from genome assembly GCA_022496015.1 of Hordeum marinum. Lineage (NCBI taxonomy): Eukaryota > Viridiplantae > Streptophyta > Magnoliopsida > Poales > Poaceae > Hordeum > Hordeum marinum. Next base: position 292,682,729 of record CM039673.1, on the reverse strand, counting down.
ATGGATCTGGTGCCACACTAGATCCACACACACACACACACACACACACACACTGCACAGCCACACACAGATCCACACATAGCCACACAGGATCTGCATGCACACTCAACGCAGCACAGGGGATCCGGTTCTCACACCGGATCCGCACACACAACACACGCACGGCCAATCAGAAAAAAGAAACCCGCGGGGGAGCTGGGGATCGATCCCCCGACCTCACAGTCGTCTCCCCCGTGCATTGCCACTGTGCTAGGCGGAGGCACTCGACTGGAACGAGAAATAACTCCTGCTATACCACCTGCACCTAAGCAAGAGGAAACTGAACCCGCGAAACATACACACAACAGAAACGCGCGGCGACTCCGGTGGCTACGCGAATCTTCGGCGAGGGGACGCATAGCGGGGATGCGAGATGCTGGGCTCACCTAGGGCCTGCAGGGACAGAGAGGAAGGGTGAAGAAGGAGGGCTCGGGGATGCGCGGACGGCTCGGAGCGGATGAAGAAGCGTCACCATAGGTGTTCCCGGAGCGCGAAGGAGACGTCGACGGGGCCGACGGCGTCGAGACTCTCTCCAACTCCTAGTAGCGGGAACAGGGAGAGGACAGAGACGACGAGGGCCCGGATACCACGGCCGGAGGAAGGGAGACCACCATCAGGGTCGACGACGGCGACGAAGGCCGGCCCTTTCTCTGAACTTACCTGAAGCTGCTCTCGCCTGACAGAGAAGGGAAGGGAAAGAAGAGGGAGGAAGAGAGAGAGATGGGATTGGCGGCGGCAGGAAGGGAGGAGAGGAACCCTAGGGATCCGTGTTTTAAATAGGGGGGGCGCCTCGACGTCCGTGAGCTCCTCTCACGGCGTCGACGCGAGCTCCCTCTCTGAACCTCCCTCTCTCTCACGCATTTCTGACGGAGCAAGACGGTGGGCAGGTCTCCGCTAGGACCTGGGCTGGGCCACGCAAAGCAAATTAGGCCCAGCTTCTGCAGCTACTCACAGGGAAAAACGCACAGGGGTTTTCATTAAATAAAACAGCCACACATAAAAACCATCAGAAGAAAAATACAAGATATTTTTGATGAAACAAAGTACATTTGGCTAAGAGGGAATGAGACCTATTTAATAAAATTACCAGGAGGATTTTTAAAGCAAGTATAATTTCAATACAAAAATGAAACAGCCCTCTGCTATTTTAAAACCCCAAAAATCACAAAGCTTAAAACACCAAAGCACAATACACATGAGCTCCAAATAATACTGGCTACAACATGAACATTTTAATCAATTTTATAAAGCAGATTTATTCCTGTTGATTAATGATAATAGGAATAAAAGGTTATAGGTTGGGTTTGTTGAAATACTAAGAGGGGGAAGGAGATGAAGCCCACTCTTGCACACACATCCACAACCCACACAAGAGCTACTCACCACTCAACAAGTACACAAGGTAGCACACCACAAAAACCATATGCATGACATGATGATGATATGCATGGTGCAAGAATGCATGAGACAAATACATGGGAAGGAGAAACTCAAATACATTCATCACATGAGACAAGATCCACATAGGTTACATGCCATAAAAGGTAGGGGCAACACTTGGGCTGTCACAACTCTCCTACACTACAAGAGGATCTCGACCCGAGATCTAGGAACGAAAGAACTCTGGATATTCGGAACGGAGAAGATCCTCACGTTCCCAAGTAGCTTCTTTGTCAGAATGATGAGACCACTTCACCTTGAGGAACTTGATAGACTTGTTGTGAGTCTTACGCTCAGTTTCTTCGAGAATAGCCACTGGATGCTCACGATAAGAGTGGTCTTCTTGGAGATCAATGTCTTGGAGGTCAATGGTACGCTCGGGACTCTTGAAGCACCTCCAGAGCTGAGAGACATGGAATACATCATGCACATTTTCGAAATCTGGAGGAAGCTCTAGTTGATATGCAAGTTCACCTCTCTTGCCAACAACTCTGAAAGGACCAACAATGCGAGGAGCTAGCTTCCCTTTAATTCCAAACCGCTGAGTGCCCTTCATGGGAGAGACTCTGAGATAGACTAGATCATCAACTTGAAAGGAGACATCCCAATGTTTGTTATCATAATAACTCTTCTGTCGGGAGAGCTGCTTTGAGGTTCTCACAAATGACATGACACATCTCTTCTGCTTCAGTGATCATGTCATTGCCCAAAATCTGACGCTCACCGGTTTCAGACCAGTTAAGTGGGGTACGACACTTCCTTCTGTAGAGAATCTCGAAAGGGGCCTTGCCTGAGCTAGCCTGAAAGCTATTGTTGTATGAGAATTCAGCATATGGAAGGAAGTCTTCCCATTTCATGCCGAACGAAATGACACAGGCTCTGAGCATATCTTCAAGGATCTGACTGACTCTCTCAACTTGACCACTAGTCTGCGGATGGAATGCAGTGCTGAAATGGATCTTGGTACCCATAGCAGTCTGGAAGGACTCCTGAAACTTGTAAGTAAAGAGGCCTCCATGATCAGATGAGATGAGCTGAGGAATACCATGCAAAGAAACTATCCTTGACGTATACAAATCTGCTAGCTGAGCTGCCGAGATAGACTCTTTGGCCGTAAGGAAATGAGCAACTTTGGTCAGCTTGTCAATAACCACAAAGATGGCATCATTTCCTCTCTTGGACTTGGGAAACCTAGTGACGAAATCCATCTCCACATGATCGAATTTCCACTTTGGGATAGGCAAAGGCTAAAGAAGACCTGCTAGATGTTGATGTTCTGCCTTCACTCCGCGACAAACATCACAATCGTTCACGAACTGAGCAATTTCATGTTTCATGCGAGTCCACGAGAAGGTTTGCTTGAGATCCTGATACATCTTGGAACTTCCTGGATGAAAGGATAGAAGAGAATAGTGCGCTTCATCCATGATAACCTTCCTGAGATCACCTTTTTGAACCACCATACGGTCCTCAAAGAGCAAGGTGTCTTTGTCATCAACTCGAAAGCACTTATACTTCGGAATGCCCTTGGCCACACCTTTCTTCACTTTCTTCACCATTGCGTCAAGAAGCTGCGCTTGGTGAACCTGATCTTCTAGAGTCAGAGGGATGTGAAGATTGGCAAGAAATCGTTGCGGAATCATCTGAAGGTTGAGCTTGCAGAAGTCTTCACAAAGATCGGGTTGAAGAGGATTGAGAATGAGACTGTTGTAGTACGCCTTTCGGCTGAGCATGTCTGCAATGACATTTGCTTTCCCAGGAGTATACTCAATGCTTGGATTGAAGTCTTCAAGCATTTCCACCCAACGAGACTGCCGAAGATTAAGATTGGGTTGAGTGAAAATGTACTTCAAGCTCTTGTGATCGGTGTGCACCTCAACTAGTCTACCCAAAAACAAATGCCTCCAAGTCATTAGAGCATGCACAACTGCCGCCAACTCGAGATCATGAGTGGGGTAGTTCTTCTCGGTAGGCTTCAACTGACGCGAGGTATAAGCAACAATCTTCTTATCTTGCATCAGAACACCACCAAGACCTTGAAGAGAAGCATCACAGAGAACTTGGAAAGGCTTTGACTGCTCGGGAGGAACAAGAACTGGAGCTGAAGTCAGTCTCTGCTTGAGCGTATTGAACGCCACATCACACTCAGAAGACCAAACACACTTGACACTCTTTTGGAGGAGATTAGGCAGAGACTTAGCAATTTGATAGAAGTTCTCCATGAATCTTCTGCAATAACTAGCAAGCCCGGCGAAGCTCCGAAGCTGCTTCACATTCTGAGGAGGCTCCCACTTCAAGATTGCCTCAACTTTCTCAGGGTGCACTTTAATTCCCTTGGCAGAGATCACATGCCCAAGGTACACCACTTCATCGAGCCAAAACTCACACTTGGAAAACTTGGCATAGAATCAATGCTCTCTTAACTTGTCAAGCACAAGGCAGAGACACTCTGCATGCTCTTCTTCTGTCTCTGAAAGGATAGAAAATGAAGCTCATCATTCTTGAGAAGGTTGGAGGAGCATTAGCAAGACCGAACGACATGACGGTGCACTCACAAGAGCCAAAACTCATCCTGAAAGCGGTCTTTGGAATATCTTCTTCGCGAATGTGAATCTGATGATAGCCCATGCGAAGATCAAGCTTCGAGAAAACCTTGGCACCTTTCAGTTGTTCAAACAACTCATTGGTGTTGGGGAGTGGATACTTGTTTCTGATTGTCTTCTTGTTCAATGGACGGTAATCGACACAAAGCCAGTCCGTGCCATCCTTCTTGTTGAAAAACAAAACACCACAACCCCATAGAGAAGAACTTGGTCTAATCAGACCTAGACGTTCTTGTTCATCTAGCTACTTCTTCAACTCTTTCAGCTCTTCGGGGCCAAGTTTATAAGGGCGCTTGCAAACCCGTTCAGTTCCGGGCTTGAGGTCAATCACGAACTCAACTGGCCGATGCGGAGGCATTCCTGGCAATTCTTCTGGGAAGACATCTTCATACTCGTAAACCACCGGAATTTGAGAAATAGCCGAGATTTCAGCCTTCTCATTAAGAGAAAAGAGACGGATTGTGTCATCACGAGCTGCGAAAATAATCACATCTTCTGAAGGATGAGTCAGCTTGACTTCTTTTTCTTGGCAATCAACATAAGCCTTATTCATAGCCAGGAAGTCCATGCCTAAAATGAGATCAATGTCAGAATTGCCGAGAACATAAGGAGAAGCCAAGAAAGAATAATTGCCCATCCCGATAGAAACATTCGGAACAATGGAGGTGGTTTGCATGGCCACACCCGGAGAAACGACACCCAAAGGTATACTCAACATCTTAGAATAGGAATCATTCTTCATACCAAAAGGTCTAGACATGAATGAATGCGATGCACCAGTATCAAACAACACTTTTGCAGGAACATAATTAACTGAGATATTACCCATGATCACTTGAGAAGAATCCTCTACCTCTACTGCATTCACCATATTCACTCTTGCGGTCTTGGGATTATACTTCACCATTGCATTGCCTGGAGGCCTGACAGGAGGAGGAGGAGGCGGAAGACACTGCTAGTTGCACTTGTTGGAGTAGTGACCCTTCTGATCGCACTTGTGACAAGTAACTCAGATAGCAGATGAAAGTTGCCTGGAGGAGGAACAAATGCTACCTTTGATGCCTGGGGTCTTTGTTGATATCCTGGGTTGGGTGGGTGGGAAGAACCACGACCACCAAACTGCTTCTGCTGCTAAGGAGGATGAAACGGAGGAGGATTAGGCACCCAATATTTCTGCTTCTTAGGAACCATCTAAGAGCTGGAAGAAGAAGAATATGAATCCCTTGAACGCTTCCTTGAGCTCTCCAACTTGAGATGAGTTGACTCGACCTTCAAAGCCATGTTTTAGAACTGATCAAACTCACGAGTCTCTTGAAGGACTAGACCTGGCAGAAGCTCATCCTTGAGACCACCTCTGAACTGATAGATCATCGCCTTGTCATCTGGAACATCTTGCTTAGCATAGCGGGCCAAATTCTGGAACTCGATGTTGTACAGATAGACAGACTTGCTCCCCTGCTTTAGGTGCCTGAACTTCTCACACATCTCCTCGACAAAGCTTGTTGGAATGTAATGGGCCCTAAAGTCACGACAAAAATCATCCCAAGTAACAACACGACCGCCCCTGAAATCCTTGTACTGCCGCCACCAATCAGCTGCCTGACCCTTGAGCTGGAACGATGCAAATATGACAAAGTCCTCTGGTCTGACATTGCTGCACTCAAAATGCTTACTCATGTCACGGAGCCAATCATCAGCATCAAAAGGCTGCTCACAACAGGTGAAAGACATGGGCTGGTTAGCAAGGAACTTGTTGAGCGTCGCAAACTGAGGTTGATTCTGAAAATTCCCTTGAAAGACTTACTGACCCTGATCTCTTTCTTGCAACAGCCTGAGCAACATCTGAGAGTTCGCATTGGTTCCGGCCATCACAGCTTGCCAAGCTTCTGGAGGAGGAGGCGGTGGTGGGGGTGGTGGAACATCAGCCTGCTCTTCACCACGACCCAGATTCCTGCGAGTTGGTGGAGCCATCCTAAAGATGGACAAGAACATCAGCACCTCATTGATAAGATAAATCAATAGCTGAATCAAATGCTTGAAAGAAATTGAACAATTAACATCACAACCTTCCTACTGAAAAATTAGTAAGAAATGCTTTCTTCGGTTTTGCGATAACATCATCAGATATTAGAAGCCACTTGTAATAACACAAAAGTATGGAGCTAATGTTGCTCGGAACAAATGTATATGCCCACATACATCTGAAGAAGATGATCCTAGATGACTACAAGATTTCCCACCTAAGAACTTCCGAAAACTTTCTGGTTATGCAATCCGGCATGGGGGATACAAGGAGGAAATATCTCACACAACTAGCAAACCTACACCCAACTGTATCCATCCTTCAACACATAACCAAAGGCTTTCGCAAATCCATCTAACTCGAATCCTCGAAAGCACAACAATACTAAACCATGGTGGTACCCTAGACACCTCCCTAGTACTAGGTGACTCCGACCTTATCTCACCACGACGAGTATTGAAGTAATTCCAAACACTCTCCATCCTAAGATATCAAGGAAGCTGAATGATAATGATGTGCCAAAATTCCCTGGAGCTCGACTCCTCGGAAGAAATCAAGTCAGACAGGAGGCACCAAGACAGAACCCTATCACATCAGTATCGTATAGACTCCAAAATACCCACGTGATCCTAAAAATTATGAGCGAGAAGAGGATTAGAATCAAAATTCCTAAGTCGAATACCTCACCAGACCATAGAAGAGGAGTAGAAAGAATCCTACTATCCGATATAACTAGACTCAAAATAGTTTTTACTAGACTCGACTCGGCCAAGTTCGATCAAGCAAAGGCTCCTATGGTCATATGGCTCTGATACCAGCTTGTCACGCCCAAGATGCGGGCCTATCCATATTAAGGCACGGGGCCTTGACAGGGATAGAGGCACATCTCGTCGTTCGCAAGTACAATATCATTTCATCATACATTTAGGAAGAGATGAGTATATGAGTTGGCTTACAGTCGCCACATACTAAATTACAATTCCACATCAAAGAGCTCAGGCACCAATCCAAGACAGGGTCTGGCTACGGACGAAAACAAACAATAAAGAGAAGATGCAATGACACTGGCTTGCTAGCCCTGAAGATCACGACCACGGTCCTCTACTCGTCTGGATAAGTCACGTACATCCTGCCATGCTCCTCGTCATACTCCCACTGGACCTACGTCATATGATCTGGCATGACCTCATCTGTACCTGCACTTGGATTGTTGTAGTAATTTGTGAGCCACGAGGACTCAACAATCTCGCGCCCGGGTACCGAGACTATTCAAGCTTATAGGTTGGGACGGGGTATGTGTTTAGTTTGCAGCAGCATGAAGCATTTATGGCGGCTAAACTTACGAAACATGAAAGTAAATTTGTGGTCTACGACAAGCGATCGAACCTAGAATGACCTCTATGAGATCCTGAACACCTACTTACGTCAATCATCACCCCACCGTGTTCCCTCTTGGTTCATGTTTACGAGCAGAGACGATCACGATTACTCACACAATTGGTGCATTTTATTAGAGTTTACTTCAAGTTAACTATAACCGGGTGTTAAACAAATATCCAAGTTGCCACACAACCAGGGCACGGCTTTCCAAAAGTTTTAACCCTGCAGGGTTGCTCCAATTAGTCCATCATAAATTAACCACACTCCGCGGGAATAGCCTCGACCACGGATCTCGTGACCATCCTAGGCAACTCCAAAGGAATTCCAACACCTCGAGATAGCCTGAAGAAAGTCAGATCCCCTCACGCAAGACACTCGATAAAGGTAAAACAAATCCAGCAGGACCACCCGACGTGTGGACGAACCCGATAAGAGCCGCGTATCTCGTTCTCAGGACACAACCGGATAAGCTAGTGTACGGTGGCCTGATAGAAATCTCCCGAGTTGCCCGGGGTTGGCCCCGCACAGTGCTCTAGTTCGGACAAACACTCATGAGGAGCACTGGCCCGGGGGTTGATTAATTATCCACGGGGTTGCAAAGCCCTATGCAAATTTTATTAAGTTATTAAGCAAAGGTAGTACCAAAGTTGGGTCTTGCCAGACAAGTTTTAATCTCAACCGAATAAACAAGGGGGTCCCCATAACAACCCCGAGCATGTTAGGAGCGCAAAGTATGGAAACATTACACTGGTAACAAGAAACTATGGCGATAACAGCGGAATAAAACACCTAGAAAAAGTCCAAGCCTTCCACAAAATACCAGGATATATATGTGCATTAAATTAAATAACAGATAATATTGTGATATGCCAAATCCATCTTATCACATGGATACAACATGCACCTGCAACTAAGAACGCTATAAGAGGGGCTGAGCAGCGGTAACTTAGCCAATCAAAGGTTTGATAGGATGTGGAGGGATTAGAGGCTATCATGGCAATGTAGGAGCCTTAACATTAGTGGTAGGTAGAGCAATAGTAGCGATAAGAGCGAGACAACTAGCAAGCGAAAAAAGTATCGGGATCCAGGTTCGATCATCTTGCTTGTTGGTTCTTTAGTGGAACAAGTAGCGGGATCCTCGTAATGGTACTATCCTGGATCTTCGTACTCAGGTTCAACATTCGCATCTACCCAAAATAAAGAGAAATAATAAACAAGCAACCATGGTGCAATGCACAATCAAGAATGATGCATGGTTTATGTGAAGAATTTAGCATGGCAATCCTAACTAGTCATGTTTCATATGCAATAGACTAGTTATTATGATTATGGACAGAACCTCATGTTAAGTTATTTAGACACGGGTGAAAATGTCAAATATGGATGCATCATGCAAAATCGATACAAATGCATATGTAGAACGTAAGAAATGGGGGTTACGGTTCTCACGCTACGCTCACGACAAGATACGAAGGCAAAACACAAGACAAGAAGGCCCTGAGCTATTCCTTGGCATTCCAAGGTATCCACTTGTGAGGCAACGAAAAACCAACCACAATAGAGCCAAAGATCAAGCAATTCCATGGAGTATAGCTCCCACACGTCACAAAACACTAAAACAAACAATCTGCCACAAAACTGCAACATAGCATTTTTCACAGCAAATAACTTGAGCTACAGGAAGCCTACCACCACAAACAAGGCATTGACAGAAACTATATAACATGCTCATCAACTTATCCAACTACACTATCTGGAATGGAGGCACACATCAATAAGCATGAAGCTCACAACTTGGCATGATGAAACAGAATTCTGGGACTTAGTGAAAATAACAGTTTTTCTGGAGTCCGAGTTAAGCTGATAGCAAATTAACAGCAGAAACTAATGGTGATAGAGACCACCTCATGGAATGAAAATTAACAGGATGGTAGAGGGCAACCACTAGCACTGAGCTTGAGCTAATTCATAACATAGCACTTGGTGGCATCCACTCTTCATGGCACAAAAATATTAGCAGATTCTCAGACTCAGAAATATTTAGCAAGTTTGAAAACAGCAACATTTTAGTGACTACTTTAGAGCATGGTTCCCACTCATTTGCAAGTTTATCATTACAAATATAAATACCATGGCATTCTACACATCAAAGACTACCATATTCATGTTGGCACAAACATCATAGCATGCAAGGAAAAAATACAACAAAAATGACAAAATGGCACTTTGGAACAATATGACATTTTTCCAAACTTGCTCAAAAGACCAAAACAATAGCACAGATGGATTCCTGAGATTTTTCTACCCCAAATTCATGTATCATACTCCTATATACTCATGGAGCATCATGACAAAATACTACATAACAACATGCCCTCAATTCCTATAAGTGAAAAGTTACCTAAAATGCACATGAGCATAAATGATCATATCTAGATTTAGAAATAATTCTATAAATGGAAATACCTATTAAAACAATTAAAACAACAAAACATCTATAAAATATAGTGTTTTACAAGTGGGGCATGGGCCCACTTGTCATACACACACTAACACACACACTACACATCACACACACTACACTATGGATGTGGTGCCACACTAGATCCACACACACACACGCACACAAGCACACACACACACACACACTGCACAACCACACACAGATACACAGACAGCCACACAAGATCTGCACGCACACAACACACAACACACGGGATCCGGTTCTCACAACGGATCCACACACACAACACATGCACTTGTAAACCCACGGGGGAGCTAGGGATCAATCCCCCGACCACGCGGTCGTCTCCCCTGTGCGCTGCCATTGTGCTAGGCGGAGGCACTCGACAGGGAGGGGAAATAACTCCTGCTATACCACCTGCACCTAAGCCTGACGAAACTGAACCCGCGGCACATACACACAACACAAACGCGCGGTGACTCCAGTGGCTCCGTGGATCTCCGGCGAGGGGGCACACGGCGGGGATGTGGGAAGCTGGGCTCACCTAGGGCCTTCCGGGGATAGCGAGGAAGGGTGAACAAGGAGTGCTCGGGGATGCGCGGACGGCTTGGAGCGGATGAAGAAGCGTTGCCATAGGTGTTCTCGGTGCGCGAAGGAGACGTCGACGGGGCCGACGGTGTTGAGGCGCTCTCCACCTCCTACCTGTGGGAACGGGGAGAGGACGGAGACGACGAGGTCCCAGACACCACAGCTGGAGGAAGGAAGACAACCATCAGGGTCGACGACGCCGACGAAGGCCGGCCCTTTCTCTGTACTTACCTGAAACTGCTCTCGCCTGACAAAGAAGGGAAGGGAAAGAAGAGGGAGGAAGAGAGGGAGATGGGATCGGCGGCGGCAGGAAGGGAGGAGAGGAACCCTAGGGATCCGTGTTTTAAATAGGGGGCTACCTCGACGTCCGTGAGCTCCTCTCCCGGCGTTAACACGAGCCCCCTCTCTGAACCTCTCTCTCTCATGCGTCTCTGATAGAGGAAGACGGTGGGTAGGTCTCCGCTAGGACTTGGGCTGGGCCGCGCCAAGCAAATCAGGCCCAGCTTCTGTAGCTACTCACAGGAAAAAAACACAGGGTTTTTCATTAAATAAAACAACCACACATAAAAACAATCAGAGGAAAAATACAAGGGATATTTGATGAAACAAAATACATTTGGCTAAGAGGGAATGAGACCTATTTAATAAAATTACCAGGAGGATTTGTAAAGCAAGTATAATTTTAATACAAAAATGAAACAGCCTCTGCTATCTTAAAACCCCCAAAACCACAAAGCTTAAAACACCAAAGCACAACACATATGAGCTCCAAATAATACTGGCTACAACATGAACATTTTTAACAATTTTATAAAGTAGATTAATTCCTGTTGATTAATGATAATATGAATAAAAGGTTATAGGTTGGGTTTGTTGAAATACTAAGAGGGGGAAGGAGATGAAGCCCACTCTTGCACACACATCCACAATCCACACAAGAGCTACTCACCACTCAACAAGTACACAAGGTAGCACACCACAAAAACCATATGCATGACACGATGATGATATGCATGATGCAAGAATGCATGAGACAAAGACATGGCAAGGAGAAACTCAAATACATTCATCACATGACACAAGATCCACATAGTTTACATGCCATAAAATGTAGGGGCAGCACTTGGGCTGTCACAATTTGCTTCCTCTTCACTTGGTGTAGGCGCCGCAAAAACATCTTTCTATGTCATGCTACTCTCCAACTGAAGTGACGGTTCAACAACTTCATCAAGTTCTACTTTCCTCCCACTCAATTCTTTCGACAGAAACTATTTCTAGAGAAAGGACCCGTTTTTAGCAACAAACACTTTGCCCTCGGATCTAAGATAGAAGGTATACCCAACTGTTTTCTTTGGGTATCCCATGAAGATACACCTTTCCACTTAGGGTCCGAGATTATCAGAGATAAGTGTCGCATTCCCAAACTCTAAGAAATGACAACTTAGGTTTCTGCCAAACCATAGTTCATACGGTGTCATCAATGGATTTAGATGGTGCCCTATTTAAAGTGAATGTAGTACCGAAAACTATAGTGGTGAAACGATATGACACATCATAGTACGCACCATATCCAATAGAGAATGACTACGACGTTCGGACACACCATTATACTATGGTGTTCTAGGTGGCATGAGTTTTGAAACAATTTTCACATTGTCTTAAGTTGCATACCAAAATCGTAACTTAGATATTCACCTCCATGATCATATCGTATAAATTTTATCTTCTTGTCATGATGATCTTAAACTTCACTCTGAATTTGCTTGAACTTTTCAAACATTTCAGACTTGTTTTTCATTAAGTAAATATACCCATACCTATTTAAATCATCAGTGAAGGTAATAAATTAATGTAATCCACCGCACTCTTCAACACTTGTTGGACCGCATACATCAACATGTATCATTTCCAATAAGTCACTTGCCCGCTCCATCATCTCAAAAATGGGGTATAAGCCATCTTGCCCATGCGGCATGGTCTCCATGTCTCAACCAATTCAAAATCGAGTGAGTCCAAAGATCAATCAACATGGAGTTTCTTCATGCTCTTTATACCAATATGACCTTAGCGGCAGTGCCACAAGTATGTGGTACTATCATTATTAACTTTGCATTTTTTGGTATCAATATTATGAACATGTGTATCACTACGATTGAGATTCAATAAACCATTCACATTGGGTGCATGACCACTGAAGGTATTATTCATGTAAACAAAACATCCATTATTTTCTGACTTAAATGAATAACTATATTGCTAAAAACACGATCTAATCACGTTCATGCTCTACGCAAACAACAAATAATATTTATTCAGGTTTAACACTAATCTCGAAGGTAGAGCGAGCGTGCGATGGTTATCACATCAACCTTGGAAACACTTCCAACACACATCATCACCTTGCCCTTAGCTAGTCTCCATTTATTCCATATATTTTATTTCGAGTTACTAACATTAGCAACTGAACCGGTATCTAATACCCAGGTGCTGATAGGTTTACTAGTAAGGTACACATCAATAACACGCATATCAAATATACCATTGTTGATGTTGCCAGCCTTCTTATCAGCCAGGTAATTGGGGAAATTCCGCTTCTAATGGCCGTTCTCCTCATAATATAAGCACTTAGTCTTGGGTTTGGGTTCACGCTTTGGTTTCTTGACTGGAGCAGCAACTGGCTTGCCATTCATGAAGTTTCCCTTCTTGCCCTTTCCATTCTCGAAACTAGTGGTTTTACTAACCATCAACATTTGATGCTCCCTCTTGATTTCTACCTTCGTAGTGTCAAACATCAAGAATAGCTCACGGATCATCTTTCCCATCCCTGGCATGTTCATAGTTCATCACGAAGCTCTAGTATCTTTGTGGCAGTAACTTGGAGAACTATATGAATCACTATCTTGTCTGGAAGTTCAACTCCCACTTGATTCAAGCGATTGTAGTACCCAGACAATCTAAGCACATGCTCATCGATTGAGCTATTCTCCTTCATCTTGCAGGCAAATAATCTTGTTGGAGGTCTCATACCTATCAACACGGGGACGACCTGAAATCTCAATTTCAGCTCTTGGAACATCTCATATGCTCCGTGACATTCTAAACATCTTTGAAGGCTCAATTCTAAGCCGTAAAGCATGACACACTCAACTGTCAAGTAGTCATCAAAAACGTGCATGTCTGATGTTCCCAACACCAACAGATGACGTGTGAGGGGTGGGCACACCGAGCGGTGCATCAAGGACATAAGCCTTCTATGTAGCAATGAGGACAATCCTCAATTTACGGACCCAGTCCATGTTGGCGTTCTAGGAATGGGGGTACCCAGACTTGCCTGCATGCGGCCCAGGGCATGGCCCATCTCGTCAGCCAGACGTGGCCTGGCGCGGATCCACTCAAGACAAGGCCCTCGCGAGGACCCCAGGCTCGCGATCAAGAATGACACCAAGACCAGCAAGGATGGGCCTCCTTAGCCCCCTCCGAAGAAGCAAAGATCTCTATGCAGAACCGGCCCTCAGGAGTCAAAGATGATGTAGGGAAGGACAGGCGGCACTAGTGTGCCTGGCGGTGCAGTTTCCCCTTTGGTGCAAAGGGAGCAAGGACGTACGCGGGTTCCCGAAGAACCTCCCAAAGGTTTCCATTCCAATGCAACAAGACCATGTCCATGAGCCATGCAAGATGGATGTCATCGCTGAGCCCACCTCTGCATCATTGACAGCTACATTGTAGGCCAAGACCACCTTTGGACAGGGCGTAGATGTACTCCTGCCCCCTTCAAATTTGGTTGTTGTGGGATCCCTTCCCGGCATTGTGATAAGGGAAGAGGACCGAGGCCACTACTATAGATAGAGGCTAGGCCACACCGTAGAGGGGATCCACAACAGAACCACCCGACAAACCACAAGATAGGGCAAAGGGCCAAGAACACCATGAGAGCTCCCTCGCGAGGCTCGAAACCACTGTACTAGTTCATCCGCCATAACTCCCCGACAGGCAATCCACCAAAGTAGGAGTAGGGTATTACGCTTCCCAGCATCCTAAAAATGGGTAAACCACCATGTTCATCTTCTTCCTCATCATCGTGCGAGTGCGCCATAGTAAACATAGAGTAGCGAGCTGAGTAGGGCGAAGCTGTAGGGGATCTTCACACATGCCCCTCTATTCGAACCTCGAGGGTTTTGCGGATCCCATAATCGGGCATTTTGCGTGCCAGGTAGGGGCGTGTCAGAGTCTTCTTCAAGCTTTGCTCTTCCCCCACTCCACCGCTTTGATGGCTAGTGCCCAACAAGCTTCCCCTAGCCGCGGCAGATCAGCTTCCATCGATCCCACCGTTGCCGCCGGAGACCCACGCCTTAGCGGTATAGTGCCGAGCGGACAGTGTCAAGTCGCCAGTATCGCTTCCGCCGTCACAGCCCCTCACACCATCCAAACACACGGCGGCGGGCGGCGCCTTCAGCATCAGCATCATGCCGCACCTACGTGGGGGACCTTGACGCGCACGATGCGCTGCTGCTGCCAAGCGAGATGCTCCACCACCGCCCAACGCATGGGAGATTTGACGCGTGGGTCGACCACATCGCGGAGCTGATCACGTCGCGCCGAGGGCTGTGGCTCCTCGTCCTTCTTCAGGCGCTGGGGGCTTGTTCGCCGCACCTGTCCCCCAGCCAGCCGACGGTGAGCCTCCTCCGGCCCTGGGTGAGCCTGAGCAGGGCCCACCGCATGCTGTGCTCCTTCTCCTTCGAACTACGGTAACCGATTTTGGGGCACAACCTAGCCACGATGACCGAGGGCACGAAGGAAACAATGGGGTGCCCCATGCGTGCACCAACGCTCGCCTCCGTGACCTAGTGGACCTTCAACAACCTGGATTGACTAGGCGGGAGCACGCCATCCTATGCAGGGAGCAAGCAACGTAGGCGTTTGGACAAACAAGCAACAACGGTGAAGGCGCCTCAGATTGCCAAGGAAGCAATCCACGTCAGGAGGCGCGTGGCCCACCCACCAGCGATGGCAGAGGTAAGCAACTTCGCTCTGAGGCTCGACGTAGGAGGGTCCACGGGCTGCGCGCGCAGGGCGGTGCCCCACCGCCGCCTGGAGGGACTGTCCTCGGTGGCCCACCGAACGGCTCAGGAGGAGAACCGGGCCCTTATGTTCAGCCCTATGCACCATGCTTTGTCGTGCCTAGGGACACCAGCTCGGATCAGGTGCTTGCCGTAGGCGCCAACGCCCCTCAAGAATAGAGAGAGCCCTGGGTGTCCTCCCCGATCCGGGCTTGGGGGTTTCCCCCATCGAAGCACCAAGTCTGGACGATGCAAGTAGGAGAAAGAGGGAGGACGACCCCGGGCCCATAGGGCACGACGTAAGCTGTCATCCTCGCAAGAAAGCAACGCCAATCCGAGCCCCGGGGCTTCAGGAGTGATGCCCTAGGGGCAGCAAGACACGGGTAAAGCGGGCCACCTAGGACAACTGAAATGCCGTAACAGCCTCGGGAGGCTGGGTCTCATGAGGCCCTCGAGGCGATGCCCAGCCAGCTCCCGGATGTTTCACGAGGCGACTTCATCGACAAAACACCTTTATGGCCTTGCCAGATGCATTGTGCTCATGTTTGGGCAGCGCGAGCGCAATCCCGCGACTACGCAGGGAACAATGCATTCGGGTTTGGGTCATAGAGGCGTGTAACCAAGCAGGAATGCATGGGGTAGCTCTTAACGGAGTTGGGAGCAACCAGGCCGAGCGCCTGGAGCTTGCCCTGCTATCTACGGTCGTGACACTCTCACATAATAATGAGCAGGCTGTATATGCTCGGAGCCCCCCGAGGACGCGGAGGGGTTCCTTCCCACGCAATGTGGAAGCCACAGCTCCACGCTGGAGGACAAATCAACACTGCCCATCTAACGTGGATGCCCTTGATACATCTCCAACGTATCTATAATTTATGAAGTATTCATGCCATGTTTACAATAATTCTATATGATTTTGGTATGATTTTATTAGAACTAACCCGGACTGACGCTGTTTTCAGCAGAACTACCGTGGTGTTGTTTTTGTGCAGAAATAAAAGTTCTCGGAATGAGCTGAAAATTTATGAGGAATATTTTTGAAAAATATCAAAAATACTTGAGTGAAGAGTCATCAGAGAGGAAAGCCAAGAAAGCCACAAGCCACAGGGGGGCGCCAACCCCCTAGGGCGCGCCCCCTGACTTGTAACTTCCTTGTGGACCCCCTGGACTTGTTTCCGCTACCACAAGCTCTTATAAATACAAAACCCCCAAAAAGAAACCTAGATTGGGAGTTTTGCTGCCGCAAGCCTCCAGAGCCACGAAAAACCAATCGGGAGCCTGTTCCAGCACCCTGCCGGAGGGGGAAACCATCATCGGAGGCCATCTTCATCATCTCGTTGCTCTCCATGACGAGGAGGGAGTAGTTCACCCTCGGGGCTGAGGGTATGTACCAGTAGCTATGTGTTTGATCTCTCTCTCTCTCATGTTCTTGAGATGGCACGATCTTGATGTAAAGTGTGCTTTATTGATATAGATTGGATCATATGGAGTTTTCCCCTCTCTATCTTCTTGTGATGAATTGAATTTTCCCTTGAAGTTTTCTTATTGGATTGAGTCTTTAAGGATTTGAGAACACTTGATGTATGTCTTGCGAAGGGATATCCATGGTGACATTGGGATGTTCTATTGATCCACATGATGTATTTTTGTGATCAACTTGCGGGTTCCGTGACCTTGGGAATCTATGCATACGGGTTGGTACATGTTTTTGTCTGGACTTTCCGGTAGAAACTTTGGGGCACTCTTTGAAGTTCTTTGTGTTGCATTGAACATGATGAATCTGAAATTATGTTATGCATATCGTATAATGAAGCCGATGGGTACTTGTGGTGACATTGGAGTATATAGGTGAAATTATGGTTTTGGTTGATGTGTAACTTAAGGTGTTATTTTAGTACGAACTCTAGGGCTCTCCGTGATACTTATAGGGATCGCTCATAAGATTGATCAGAAAAGATAACTTTGAGGTGGTTTCGTACCCTATAATAATTCCTTCATCAGTTCTCTGCTATTTGTAACTTCGGAGTGAACTCTTTGTCGCACGAGAGGTATTTACATATGATTCAACTATGCCAATATTGTTGAGAGAAATTGCACTACTGAAAGTATGGACCCTAGGCCTTGTTCCCAAGCATTTATACAATGTTTTGTTCGCTGTTTACTATTTTTTACCTAGCTGTTTTTATATTTTCAGATTAAAAAAACCTATATCTACCATCCATATTGCACTTGTATCACCATCTCTTCGCCGAACTAGTGCACCTATACATTTGCCATTGTATTGGGTGTGTTGCGGACACAAGAGACTCTTTGTTGTTTTGTTGCAGAGTAGTTCGAGAGAGACCAGCTTCATCCTACGCCTCCGGTGGAGTGATAAACCTTAGGTCATCCACTAGAGGGAAAATTTCCGCTGTCCTACAAAACTCTGCGCTTGGAGGCCCAACACGAGTCAACAAGAAGAAGGTTGTGTAGTAGACATCAAGCTCTTTTCTGGCGCTATTGCCAGGGAGGTGAGTGCTCGAATGTATATCTTTAGATCTTGCACTCAAATCTTTTAGTTTCTTGTTTTTCACTAGTTTGGTTTTATAAAAGAAAACTACAAAAAAATGGAATTGAGGTTGCCTCATATGCTTCAGCTTTTTAATGTCTTTCGTGAAAATGATGGAAAAGAAAATTGTGCTCTAGTGTTAGAAGAAGAAGTTATGAAAATGTTTGGCACTAAATATTTGAATGATGAGCATTATAGTTATATTATTAGTATGCACTGAATATCTATGATGCTAATGATATGCAAAGCCACAAGCTTGGGGATGCTATGATTGATGAAGATGATATTTTTAGTCCCCAACATTTTGATGAGCAAAACTATTATGACTATGGCATGCCTACTATATATGATGATTATGATGATGACATGTATACTATAAATAATAATTATAACCATGAGACTTGTCATCATGATTTTAATTTTCAATTGGATTATTCTTCACATGATAGTTATTTTGTTGAGTTTACTACCACTATTAGTCATGAGAAGAAATTTTCTTGTGTGGAGAGTAGTAAAATTTCCATGCTTGTAGATCATGAAAAGTATGATTTATGTGCTGGTTATATTGTTTAATTACTTCATTATGCTACTCAAAATTATTATGAGGGAGGAACATATGCTTGTAGGAATTGCAATAATATCAAGTTTCCTCTCTATCTGTTCAAAGTTTTGAAGTTATGATTGTTTTGCCTTCCTATGCTAGATGATTATTGTTCCCAAAACTTTTTTTCTCACAAAATACCTATTAATAGGAAGTGGGTTAGACTTAAATGTTCTTGTCATGAGATTCATGATGGTCTTTTGCATGTTTCAATTACTATTCCTATGTGAGCATCATTGAAATCATCATGCCTAGCTAAAATGCATTAAAGAAAATTGCTTGTTGGGAGACAACCAACACTTTTACCTTATGTTTTTATGTTTTGACATGATTAATGTACAGTATTAATAATGTTTTGTGTCTTTTATTCCAATAAAGTGACAAGTAAAGCCTTTGGGATAGTGTGGATACTTGCTTGTTTGATTCTGTGCAAAAACAGAAAGTTTTGCGTCCAGTATCTGAATTATATGATTTTATTGGAGTTTCAAAAAATTATGAAATTTTTACACAACATTTAAGTGCAAATTCCTTAAGTTTTCCTAAATTTTCATAATATTTAGAATCATGGAATTATGCTGATCATTCAGATCTTTACAGACTGTTCTATTTATGACAGATTCTGTTTTGCACGCGTAGTTTGCTTGTTTCAAGTGTTTCTATAGCTTATATTGATTAATATAAATTGTTTGAATGATATATTACAGTAGGTATCATGTGTGAACATTTATTAATCTTGTCTTGAGAGTACCGAAGTGAATGATCTTTATTTATTACACTAACCTTTCTCACAAAGTTCTGTTAAGTTTTGTGTGATTGAAGTTTTCAAGTTTTGGGTGAGACACTGATATGAGAAGAAGAATAAGTGACAAGAACCTAATCTTGGGGATTCCCAAGGCAACCCAAGTTACTATTCAAGGAATACTCAAGCGTCTAAGCTTTGGGATGCCCCGGAAGGCGTCCCCTCTTTCGTCTTCAACACTATCGGTATATCTTACTTGGAGCTATATTTTTATTCGTCACATAATATGTGATTTGCTTGGAGAGTAATTTTTTTTATATTTTATTTGTTATTTATAATCTTGTTTTTCAATAAAAATTTCCAAGAATAGCCTTTAGGATGCTTGAATTGCATGTTTCATGTGTGCTGTGTAAAAACAGAAACTTCTGCTGTAGTGTTTGAATTTTCATATTTTATCGGAATGTGGAAAGTTTTTGAAATTTTTACAAAGTGTTATCATATAAATTTTATAGCATGTAATAAATTTTCATAATTGTTTGAGTTACATAAGTACACTGTTTTCATAAATTTCTACAGACTGTTCTGTTTGGGCAGATTTTTGTCATTGTTTTGTTATCTACTTATCCTATAGTTTCCATAGCCTATATTGGTAGATATAAATTGTGTAAATGATAGTATACAGTACCTAATGTTTAAAAAATATTGTTCAACTTGTCTTGGCATTACATAAAGAGTTTATTTATTATTATGTGTACTAACCTATCTCACGAGTTCTTTTCGAGTTTTGTGTGGATGAAGTTTTTGAGAATAGGTGAAACCATGATATGAGAGGCTTGAACAAGATAAAAAATCTCAAAATCTGGGATTCCCAAGGCACCCCAAGTAAATATTTCAATAAGCCTCAAGCATCTAAGCTTAGGGATGCTATGCATCCCATCTCTCTTCATCAACAATTATCGGTTAGCCTATGTTGAGCCTAAATTTTAATTCGTTCACATAATGCGTGATATTCTTGGAGTGCTATTTTTTTCTTGATGTTTAAATAAAATACTCACATATTAAAATATTTATTTAGAGAGAGCGATAAAGTCCTCACATAGCTACTTAATTGTTTGACTACTCATTGATCTTCACTTATATGTTCTGGAGTAGTTTTGTCGTTTACTCTCGTGCTTCACTTATATCCTATGAGTAAATGTTGAATGAATTGAATATAATAAATCTGAAATTATATATTTTTTATATGCTTATCCCATGGGGAGTAATGATTTCACATATAAGAAGTATAGGTGGTAAAATTTATTGTATGTAAGCAAACACCGCATTGGTCACTTGAACCATTCATGAAAGAATATTGAAGGAAGAGAGATTTCACATATAAATATACTATCCTGGACATCTTCTATGATTGTGATTACCCATTAAATATTTTCAAACTTGAGAAAATTAGTTGAAGTTGGACAAGGAAGACAACGTAATGAGTTATGGTTGCGTATATTTGCATAGAAGTTATATTGTTATGGATCCTCCAATATGTGGTGTGTGCTTCCACCTCATATTAGCCAAAACTTCCGCACCAAGTAGAAATACTACTTGTGCATCCTAACACCCTTAAACCCAAAGTTGTTCCATATGAGTCCACCATACCTACCTATATGCGGTATTTACCTGTCGTTCCAAGTAAATTTGCATGTGCCAAACTCTAAACCTTCAAATTCTATTTTGTATGCCCGAATCGCTCATATAGTAATTAGGGGCTATCAGTACCTTCCATGATAGGTGGGTTATTCTCACGATATGTGTTGATTCTCTATCATTGATGAGAAAGTGGCTGGTAATAGGGATTCCCAGTCTAGAAATAAAAAAATGCAAATAATTAAACAAAACTCCCCCAGGAATGTTGTTGGTATGGAAGGTACTCGTGGATTTGGCTCACCGTGGAGTGTGATTGATTGGTGGAGGGGGAGTAAAAGCTTTACTACTCTGTTTGGGAACTGCCTATAATGTATCTAGCATGGAAGATACTGAGATATCTTGGTTGATACGATGACAATAAAACCATACCGCCCAAAATTATTATTCATCTCTGTTTTAAAAGCTCGAGCTCTGGCACCTCTGCAAATCAATGCTTCCCTCTGCGAAGGGCCTATCTTTTACTTTCTAATACTTACCTTTATGCTAGAGTCATGGTGATATTCACCACTTCCTATATTTTGCCTTTTTCTCTTGGCAACCGTCATGTGTTGGGGAAAGATCCAAGCATATATGGCCATTCAAATATATTTGATCATGAATTATTCTTACTGATAATTATCTATATGATAAATAAGTTGGGACACGAAACATTAAGCCCCTATCTTTCTCTGTGTTCGATGAATGCTATTTGTCTAAAAATATGCTTTGAGTGGTAGCAATCATGGAAGACTATATGATAGTTGAGTATGTGGAATTTGCTAAATCAAAGCTCTTACATAGACCCTTCCTAAAAATAAGATGAATTTCAATTGTGTGGTGACTGAAAGCATAGTTTGTTAGTATATACTTTAACCTGGGGATAGCTTGTTCTTTCGTCATGAGAAGGTTTATGAGATGAGCTACTATTTATGATATATAATGATGCTAGAAAAAGTGTTTGGAATTATGATTGATCAAACTTGTGCACTTGCTAGCATTCTCCCCAATGTATCTATAATTTATGAAGTATTCATGCCATGTTTACAATAATTCTATATGATCTTGGTATGATTTTGTTAGAACTAACCGGGACTGATGCAATTTTTAGCAGAACTACCGTGGTGTTGTTTTTGTGCAGAAATAAAATTCTTGGAATGAGATGAAAATTTATGGGGAATAATTTTGGAAAATATAAAAAATATTGGAGTGAAGAGTCATCGGAGAGGAAGGCCGAGGAAGCCACAAGCCATAGGGGCGCACCCCCAGGCTTGTGACTTCCTCGTGGACACCCTGTACTTGTTTCTGTCGCCACAAACTCTTAAAAGAAACCTAGATCGGGAGTTCCGCCGCTGCAAGCCTCCAGAGCTATGAAAAAACATTTGGGAGTCCATTCCGGCATCCTGCCGGAGGGGGAAACCATCATCGGAGGCCATCTTCATCATCCCGTCGTTCTCCATGACGAGGAGGAAGTGGTTCACCCTCGGGGCTGAGGGTATGTACCAATATCTATGTGTTTGGTCTCTCTCTCTCTGGTGTTCTTGAGATGGCACGATCTTGATGTACCGCGAGATTATTGATATAGATTGGATCATAAGGAGTTTTACCCTCTCTATCTTCTTGTCTTGAATTGAGTTTTCCCTTGAAGTTTTTTTATCAGATTGAGTCTTTAAGGATTTGAGAACACTTGATGTATGTCTTGTGATGGGATATCTGTGGTGACAACGGGATGTTCTATTGATCCACTTGATGTATGTTTTGGTGATCAACTTGCGGGTTCTGTGACCTTGGGATTCTATGCATAAGGGTTGTCACACGTTTTTGTCTTGACTTTCCAGTAGAAACTTTGGGACACTCTTTGAAGTTCTTTGTGTTGAATCGAACATAATGAATCTGAAATTATGTTATGCATATCATATAATCAAGCCGATGGGTACTTGTGGAGACATTGGAGTATATAGGTGACATTAGGGTTTTGGTTGATGTGTATCTTAAGGTCTTATTTTAGTACGAACTCTAGGGCTGTCACTAATACTTATAGGGATAGCTCATAAGATTGATCAGAAAAGATAACTTTGAGGTGGTTTCGTACCCTACAATAATTTATTCGTTAGTTCTCCGCTATTTGTGACTTCGGAGTGAACTCTTTGTCGCACGAGAGGTATTTACATATGATTCAACTATGCCAATATTGTTGAGAGAAATTGCACTAGTGAAAGTTTGGACCCTAGGCCTTGTTTCCAAGCATTTATACAACGTTTTGCTCGCTGTTTACTATTTGTTACCTTGCTGTTTTTATATTTTCAGATTACAAAAACCTATATCTACCATCCATATTGCACTTGTATCACCATCTCTTCACCGAACTAGTGCACCTATACAATTTGCCATTGTATTGGGTGTGTTGGGGACACAAGAGACTCTTTGTTATTTGGTTGCAGGGTTGTTCGAGAGAGACCATCTTCATCCTACGCCTGCCATGGATTGATAAACCTTAGGTCATCCACTTGAGGGAAAATTTCCGCTGTACTACAAAACTCTGCGCTTGGAGGCCCAACATGAGTCTACAAGAAGAAGGTTGTGTAGTAGACATCAGCCCTACGCTCAGCACTAGGGGAAGACGAAGACTAGCCTAGGTGTCGGACACGTCATTTTGCTTGTTCTTTTTGTGTTTTAATTGCCACTTGTTGGAATGAAGTTTGAAGAGTTCGGAACTCTATATTTAAAAGAAAAAGGGGTGGGGACTTTTCTCTCATTTCTCTCTCTTTTTTATCGAACTTGATTTCTCGTTTTTTCTGGATCGGTGTTTCGCAAGAGGCCATGCGCTACGGCCCTCCCCGGGGCACCTTGGAGCCGGGTAGAAAGGCCGTGTCACCTCCGGGACTTGCGTCTTTTGGCAGCCAACCCCCGCTCGTGGGCTCAGACCACAGCGCGGCACCATGACATGGAGTCTTAGGAGGCCAAAGTGCCTCCTGAGGCTGAACCTGGCAGTGCGGAATGGGGATCGCTCGAGCGTCAAAGGGGGCTCCCGAGCATTGCGCCCCAGGATCCTTACCGGTCATATAGACACTTGCCCCTCTATGTCATCCTTGGTGATTCAGTTTGTGTCGAGGGTGTCGAGGCCTCACCTCGTAGTTGCGTCCTGGTGATCCGGTCGTACACTATGGTGGTAGGGAAATGTGCAGGACTAGGACCTGCCGTCGTAGAGCTGCTTGAGCGTCAAAGGGGGTTCCTGAGCAACGCACCTCAGGAGCCTTACCGGTCATATAGCCACTTGCCCTCGATGTCGTCCTTGGTGATCCGGTCGACATCGAGGGTGTTGAGGCCTCGCCTCGTAGTAGCGTCCTAGTGATCCGGTCATACACTACGGTGGTACGAAAATGTGAGGGACTGGAGCCTACAGACACAGCGTGCCGAAAGGGCACCCAACCCGCCCCAATCGTAAGCAAGGAAGAAGCGCCCCAGGTGGAATAACGGATTATCTAGACAACCTGGCTGCGCCTCACGGCGCACGAGATCGTCAACATCCCACAAGCTAAGTACACTACCAACCTAAGCAAGAGCTTCCTGATCTAATGGCATCTCGAGGACGAGACAAGGGTTGTGCACACTAATATGAGGATGCAAGTACTGCGGGCTACTACGCGCGGCTACCAAAACCCCTGAGGCCTGAAGTGCCAGAGGAAACAATGTGAATATAGAGACCCTACAACGACGAGAAGCAAGGCCATGAAGCCAGGGCTGGCGTCCACGAGCTACTCCTCAGGAAGGAGCGCCCCGCAAGGGCCTAGCCGGCCACCATCGCTGGGCCGCGACGGCGATGGCGCCGAGCCCCGCACAAGGAAATTAGGTCACGTCACTACAAGCAGCCGACCGACGGTTCAAGAAAAAGAAACAAAGGAAAAGGTAATGCGCAAAAGATTAATGCACACAGGGGCCGAGTTCTTCTTAAACTATTACATGTACCAGGAAAGGGAGGCAGGGGAAGTCTAGGCAGAGGAGTCGATGTCGCCGTCCGAGTCGTCGGCCGCCACGGCGCCAGAGCCGCCCTCCACTCCGGGAGCGAGCACTTGGATGAACCACTCCACCAGGGACTCCACATGCGGGTGCACCTCGTCCCGAAGGGGCCTCTGGAGCACCTCAGGCACCCACTCCATGACGCGCTGGAGGTCGAGCTCCGGGGCAAGGCGGCACAAGTTGGAGAATACGCGCGTGAAGGCAAGCTTCAGGAGGTCGTGCGTGTCGACCTTGCTGTCCGCATTCACGCGGGAGACGCCAGTTTCGATCGTCTTCACCACCCGGCGGAAGAAGTCAAGGTAGCCCCCGTTGCCTTGCACTCTGGGAAGAGTAGGGTCTTTTGCGACGAACCGACTCGCCGCGTCGGCCACACGGTAGGCGATGACGAGGTACTGCTTGGCGCGCTGTGACTCCAGCATCTTGGCATAAGCCGCCTCATCATGTGTAGCCTGCATGGCATCAGCCGCCTCCTTGACCTGGGCCTGGAGAGACGCTAGCTCCGGCCAGGCCTCCGCTTCACCCGTGAGGGCAGCCTGGAAGGCAGCATCGACGGTCGTCAGTTGGGACCGCAGCGCGGCCACCTCCTCCTGGAGCTCACCGAGCTTGCACTTCTTGGCCGCCGACGCCTTGGAAGGAGGAGATGATCTGGCCCGGTGCATTGGACATGTCAACGAAGAAAGAAGGAGATGGCAGAGGAGTCACTCATCGACCATGTCCCAACTCTAGCGAACTTGCGCTGACCCTAAGGGCCCCCCGCCACAACCTCTAGAGGAGGGCAAGGGAGCTGGCGGAGCCGCGCGTTTCCCCGCGGCTGCTGTGCTTCTTCCAGACGCCATGGGGGAGGAGAAGCTGGGAGAAGAAGAGGGTTTACTCTGTAGAACGATTGAAGCAAGAAGACACATCGAGACTGCAATACCCCCCTGCCCGGGGCAGGGCAGATTTATAGGCGTAACTTCAGCCACAAGGCATCGTGGGAGAGTGGGTGTCGTGCGCCTCTCGGGTGTCGCGGAGCGGTTCGATCGGTGCGGTACCACCCGCATCGCCTCCCCTACTGCTTGACGGGTCACTTCCGCATGGCCCGAGGAGTAGAGGCCCGAGGCAGCAGCAGCATTCAAGGAAGGGCAATGATGGCCGACGTCACATCAGTTTGATTTAGGGTGGTTCCTGACGCCTTCAGGGAGCGGGGGCATCGCCGCCTAGGCGTTCGACGCATGTAAAGCTTGGTCCCCAGGTGTTTGGGGCCTCTGGCGCTTCGGGCCGTCCTCAAAGGCTTCGCCCGGAAGCTAGCTCGGACGCGCCTTCGGCTCGGGGGCTACTGTCGGTGTTCTGGGAACGGGGGTACCCAGACCTGCCTCGCTGCGGCCCAGGGCTTGGCCCACCTCGTCAGCCAGACACGGCCTGGCGCCTCTCAAGACAAGGCCCTCGCAAGGACCCCAGGCTCGTGAGGAAGAATGGCACAAAGACTAGCAAGGATGGGCCTCCTCAGGCCCACTCTGGATCAGCGGAGATCTCTATGCAAAATCCAGCCTTAGGAGTCAAAGATGACACAGGGAAGGACAGTCGGGTGCCAACGGGCCAGGCGGTGCAGTTCCCCCTTTGGTGCAAAGGGAGCAAGGACGTACACGAGTTCTCAAAGAACCTCCGAAAGGTTTCCATTCCAGTGCAACAAGACCACGACCATGAGCCCCACAGGGCGGATGTCATTGTCGAGCCCACCTCTGCATCATCGACAACTACTTTGTAGGCGAAGAACACCTTGGACAGGGCGCGGATGTACCCCTGCCCCCTTCAAATTTGGCTATTGTGGGATCCCTTCCTGCCGTTGTGATAAGGGAAGAGGACCCGGGCCACTGCTATAGATAGAGGCTAGGCCGCACCGTAGAGGGGATCCACAACAGAATCACCCGACAAACGACAAGATAGGGCAGAGGGCCAAGAACACCACGAGTGCTCCCTCGCGAGGCTCGTAACCACTGTACTAGTTCATCCGCCATACCTCCCCGAGAGGCAATCCACCAAATAAGGAGCAGGGTATTACGCTTCCCAACGGCCTGAACCTGGGTAAACCACCGTGTTCATCTTCTTCCTCATCATCGTGCGACTTCTCCATAGTAACCATTGAGTAGCGAGTTGAGTAGGGCGAAGCTGCAGGGGATCTTCGCACATGCCCCTGTGTTCGAACCTCGAGGGTTTTGCGGAGCCCGAAATCTGACAGTCCGCATAATTGCTACTACCATCTTTCAACTCAGTTTTTCTCTAGGAACGTATCAAAATATAGGGGAGCTATAACGGGAGCTATTGATCTACAACATTATTTGCAAAGACTAGTTAGACTATGTTGATGATAATGAGTTCAATTAATCATATTACTAAAGAACTCCCACTTAAATCAACATCCGTCGGGTTGTCTAAGTGTGACATGATCCAAATCCACCAACCCTAGTCCGATCATCATGTGAGATGAGGTGGTTTAAATGGTGAACATCTACATGTTAATCATATCTACTAGATGACTCATGTTCGACCTTTCAGTCTGTTGTGTTCCGGGGCCTTGTATGTACATACTAGGCTCCTCAAGCTTAACCCGAGTTTTCCGCATGTGCAACACTCACTTTCACCCGTTGTATGTGAACGTAGAGTCTATCACACCCGATCATCACGCGATCCTTCAAAATTATGAACTTTCACAACGGTGCACACTCGGGGAGCACACAATTTTTACCTTGAAATTTTTAGTGAGGTATCACCTTATAATGCTATCATCATCCTAAGCATAATAAGATGCATAAAAGGATTAACATCACATGCAAATCATAAGTGAGATGATATGGCCATGAATTTGTGCTTTTGATCTCCAACTCGAAAGCACTGACATGATCTCCATTCTCACCGGCAGGACACCATGATCTCCATCATGTCGTTGCCATCAGGGTTGTCACGCCAACCATGCTTCTACTACTATAGCTATCGCGTAGCAATAAAGTAAAAAATTACATTGCGCTTAATGATTGACAGACAGGTCACACAATAATTAAAGACAACCCTATGGCTCCTTCCGATTGCCGTATGCATCGACATGCAAGTCATATAAACTATTATAAAACATGATCATCTAATACATCCAATATATTTCATCATGTCTTTGGCCATATCATATCACAACATACCTTGCAAATACAAATTAGAAGTCCGCTAATTTGTTGTTGCATGTTTTACGTGGCTGGTATGGGTATCTAGCAAGAACGATTCTTACCTACGCAAAACCACAAGGTGATATAAAAGTTGCTGTTTAAACTCCTACAAGGACCGCTTTTGTCAAATCCGATTCAACTAAGGTCGGAGAGATAGATAACCGCCAGGCATCTTATGCAACAGAGTCAGATGTCAGTCGATGGAACCAGTCTCTCGTACATGAAAGAGTAAGGTTGGTCTGAGCCTCTTCATCCCACAATATTGCTGAATCAAGATAAGACTAAGGAATTAAGCAATCTGAAAATCAAAGCCCACAAAATTCTTTGTGTTCTACTCGTGCATGTTATCTATGCATAGACCTAGCTCGTGATGCCACTGTTGGGGAACGTTGCATGGGAAACAACAATTTTCCTACGAACACCCAAGATCTATCCATGGAGATGCATAGCTATGGGAAGTGTGTGTATGTACATAGCCTTGTAGATCGCTAAGCGGAAGCGTATATAACGAGGTTGATGTAGCCGTTCTCTTCATGATCCAATCACGATCTGATCCGATCTAGCACCGAACGGACGACACCTCCACGTTCCACACACATGCGGCTTGATGACGTATCCTCTTTATTGATCCAGCAAGCATGGGAGGAGAAAAAGATGCGATCTCAACCAGCACGACAACATGGTGGAGATGCTCATGGAGCAATCCCGGCAGGGCTTCTCCAAGCGCTACTGTAGATGCGATCTCAGGAGAAAACGATCTAGGGAGAGAGGTAGGGTTGCCACCAGGGCATGGGATTGTTGTGTCCAGCCCTCCCCTTCTCCTCTACTATATATATGAGGCAAGGGGCAGGGTTTGGTCGTAGCACTAGGCCCCTCCTATAAGGAGGTCCGGCGGCTAGGGAGGAAACTTGCCTCCCAAGTCAAGTGGACTCCCTCCCACTTAGGGTTTCCCCTTCCCCTTGCGCATGGGCCTTGTGAGGTTGGTGCCCCTGGCCCAATAAGGCTAGGACGCCCCCTACAGCCCATGCATGCCCTAGGGGCTGGAGGGATCCTTGCGGACTCCTCCGGAACACTTTGGAACTTTCCAGAAGCTTCCCGGTACAATACCGAAAAACCCAAAACTTTTCCGGTAGCCAAAATATGACTTCCCATGTATAAATCTTTACATCCGGACCATTCTGGAGCTCCTCATGAAGTCTGGGACTCCGAACAACATTCGATCACCAACGTACATATCCCAATACTACTCTAGCATCACCTAACGTTAAGCGTGTGGAACCTACAGGTTCGAGAATCATGTAGACATGACCGAGACACCTCTCCGGTCAATAACCAATAGCGGGGCCATATTGGTTCCTGCATATTCCATGAAGAGATTCATCGGTCGAACCACGATGCCAAGGATTCAATCAATATCATATGGAGTTCTCTTTGTCCATCAATATGTTAGTTGACTGAGATTCAATTGTCTGCATCTATATACCTAGTTCAATCTCGTTACCGGCAAGTCTCTTTACTCATTCCGTAATACAAGATCCTGTGACTAACTCTTTGGTCACATTGCTTGCAAGCTCATTTTGATGTTGTATTACCAAGTGGGCCCTACGATACCTCTCCGCCATACGGAGTAACAAATCCTAGTATTGATCCATGCCAACTAAACATACACCCTCAAAGATACTTGTAGAGCACCTTAATAGTCACCTAGTTATGTTGCGACGTTTTGATACACACAAGGTACACCTCCGGTGTTAGTTACTTGCATGATCTCATGGTCATAGGAACATATACTTGACATGGATAAAGCACTAGCAATAAACTAACACGATCATATGCTATGCTTACGGTTGGGTCTTGCCTATCACATCATTCTCCTAATGATGTTACCCCGTTATCAAATGACAACTCATGTCTATGGTTAGGACTTAACCATCTTTGATCAACCAGCTGGTCTAGTAGAGGCTTACAAGGGACAATTTGTTGTCTCTTTATCCACACATGTATTTTAGTTTCCAATCAATATAATTATAACATGGATAATAAACGATTATCCTGAACAAGGAAATCTGATAATAACTAATTTAATATTGCCTCTAGCGAATATTTCCAACAGACACTACTCCAATGAGTGCACGCCCCCCACACACATAAAAGAAGGGAAGAGCCACCTAGAAGAAATATCGCAAGAGATGAGTTATCTAGAAGAGAGAGAAGGAGTAGAGATGATCGTTATGAACAAAGACCCTCAAGGATAAGTAGGGACTCAGAGAAGAAGGACAAGTACACCAAGGGCTACTCGAGAAGAAGACATCAAGCTCATGTTGGTGAATGAATTTTCGGCTCCGAGTCTGACCATCACTCCGAGAGAAGCTATCATTCCGACTCTGACTATTGTCAAGATGAAGGTGTTGCCGGACTTGAACTCCTTTCCTCCAACTCCTATGACATATTTGATTCACCAAATGAAGGGAGTGGAAGTTGCTGCATGGCTAAAGGTCTCACGGTATCGCACCCGAATATCTTGATTTCAATAGTGATGAGGATGACCTACTAGGAGATGAGAACTTGCTATTTGACAAATCTAGTGATACTAGTCAAAATGAACTTGTTAGTAATCCTAGATAAGTCGTGTGATGATGATAAGTTGGAAATAGAGCGACTAACTAAAGAACTAAACACTCTTATGTTAGCCCATGAGTCTACTCTAGAAGATAATAGAGAACTTGTAAGGACTCATGAGAAGCTCCGCTTCGAGAAGCTCAATTTGGAGCAAGAGCATGAATTCCTTAAAGCTATCAATGACGATCTTCGAAAGAAGACTCCCTCTTATCTAGCCAATCAACTTCTCTTGTCTACATTCATTCCACAAGTTAAGGCTAAGAAAACTATTAACAAAGGAAATAAATGTTCTTCAACTAGTAGCAATAAAAATGATAAATCCAATGATATTGCTTCTATTAGTTCTATTTATCCCACTAACGACTCTCTTAGCCAAGTTACACGTGAGCAAGAAAATGATCTATTGAAAGGGATTATGGAGAAAGGTATCTACAGAAGTCTTGCCGGATGTAAGCAATTTGAGGAAATTGTACGCAAGCATGGAGGATATCGGAAGAACCATGGCATTGGATACTTCAACACAAATGGAGTTGAATGGGAAGAAGTTCAATACCCCAAGCCCAAGTTTGTTCCTCAAAGTGAAAAGTATGAACATACTCTTCCCAAGGGAGCAAAAGCTAAAGATGACCTTCCACCACAAGACCACAAGCTCAAGGTCAAGGACAAGATTCAAGAGGAGATTGACTCATATGAAGATAAATCCCAAGCTTTGGGGAAGTGGGTTCCGAAGGCTTCTACAAGCTCAAATTCTACAAGTGCTAGAGTGTTTGTGCATGTTTGCCATGATTTCCTTTGACAGCTTATTGTGTGAGCATGTGATCTGCATATATTTACTCATTCCAAGATATCCAATTGTGGCTCTTTGGCTTTTGATTTTCTTTTGCCAGTTGGATGTACAAGAATAACTAGGATCCCTCTCTAGCTATCTTTGCTTTCTCGTCTCAAGTTCTATTCATGCTACATCACAAAACTTGAACAAGCACTTATCGAACCCTCTGTGTGAGGAGCACTCGGAGTACCGTGTCGACAAGAGCTGCATTCCAAAACCTCTTCGTGAATCTCGATGTAACCAACTCCACAAACTCGGTTCCACCGAATCACAAAGTTGATCTAGGTTTTTGACCTAGGTACAACCGATGTGGAATTCTCGCTTCCACCGAGTCTCTTTGTCTCCTGACAGTTAGGCAACTTGGTGACACCAAAACATTCCAATTGGTTTCATCGACAGTGAGGAGTATATAGCCTAGCAGACTCGACTTTTGAAATTCACTCACCAAAAGTCTTTTCTCCAAATTCCAAACTGTCGCTCCGGTCCCCCTGGTCATCGCCCTTGCTTCCTCATGCGCCTCCATGCTACCTCTTGAGCATGCGTTGGTTTTCCCTTGAAGAGAAAAGGGTGATGCAGCAAAGTAGATAGTATTTCCCTCAGTAGTTTAGAACCAAGGTATCAATCCAATAGGAGGAACAAGTAAGTCACCAATGGATGCACATAGACAAATAATCAAACTCTTGCACCCAACGCTATAAAGGGGTTGTCAATCCCTTCACTGTTATTTGCAAGGATTAGATCTGATAAAGATAGACATGATAGATTGCGGAAAGTAAAAATGAAATAAATTGCAGCAAGGTATTTTCGATTTATAGATCTGAAAGTATATTATGGAAACTAGACTCGGAGGCCACAGGTTTCACTAGAGGCTTCTCTCTTGAAGGAAAGTATAAAGGCGAGTGAACAAATTACTGTCGAGCAATTGATAGAAAAGCGAATAATCATGAAGATATCCAAGGCAATGGTTATTCATATAGGCATCACGTCCATGTCACGTAGACCGAAACGATTCTGCATCTACTACTATTACTCCACACATCGACCGACTCCTGCCTGCATCTAGGGTACTAAGTTCATGAAGAACAGAGTGACGTATTAGGTAAGATGACATGATGTAGAGGGATAAACTCAAGCAATATAACAAAAAACCCATCTTTTTACCCTTTATGGCAACAATACAATACGTGCCTCGCTACCCCTACTTTGTCACTAGGGGCGGACACCGCAAGATTGAACCCAAAACTAAGCACTCTTCCCATTCCAAGAATTACCAATCTAGTTGGGCAAACCAAACCATTAACTCGAAGAGACTTGCAAATATATGAAATCATGCATATAATAATTTAGAAAAGACTCAAATAATATTCATGGATAATCTAAACATAAACCCACAATTCATCGGATCTCGACAAACACACCGCAAAAGAGTATTACATCGGATAGATCTCCATGAAGATCATGAAGAACATGGTATTGAAGCACAAAGAGAGAAAAGAAGCCAGCTAGCTACTACCTATGGACCCCTAGGTCTGTGGTGGACTACTCACACATCATCGGAGGGGCAACGGAGTTTATGTAGATGCCCTCCGTGATTGAATCCCCCTTCGGAAGATTACCGGAAAAGGCTCGAAGATTGGATCTCTCGGGAATGAAGGCTTCTGGCGGAGGAAAAGTATTTGCATGACTCTTTTTGGTATTCGGGGAATATTTTGGTATTTATTGGACGAATATGAGGGCTAGGAGAGCAGCCAGGAGGTGGCAAGCCCGCCAAGCGCGACCGTGGGGGTTGGCCGTGCCTCCCTGCCTTATGACCTCCTGGCAGGTGCCTTGGCATGCACTCCAAGTCTGGTAGATCTCTTTCCTTCCAAAAAAAATCATTCCGAACATTTTATTACGTTTGGACTCCGTTTAATATTCCATATCTGCAATACTCAAAGATAAGGAAAAAACAGAAACTAGCACTGGGCTCTAGATTAATAAGTTAGCCCCAAATATAATATAAAATAGCATATTAATGCATATAAAACATCCAAAACAGATAAATAATAGCACGACATCATCAAAAATTATCGATACGTTGGAGATGTATCAGCATCCCCAAGCTTAATTCATACTCGTCCTTGCTACCTCTTGAACATGCGTTGGTTTGACTTGAGGAGGAAAGGGTGATGCAGCGAAGTAGATAAGTATTTCCCTCAATTTTTGAGAACCAAGACATCAATCCAGTAGGAGGAATAAGCAAGTCACCAATGGATGCACCTACATAAATAATCAAACTCTTGCACCCAACGCTATAAAAGGGTTGTCAATCCCTTTTTCGGTTATTTGCAAGGATTGGACCGGATAGATATAGATGTAACGAGTGTGGAAAGTAAAAGGTAAATAAATTGCAGCAAGTATATGTTTGAAAATATATGATGGAAAATAGACACAGGGGCCATAGGTTTCATTAGAGGCTTCTCTCTTGAAGGCAAATATCATGGGGGGTAAACTAATTACTGTCAAACAATTGATAGAAAAGCAAATAATCATGTAGTTATCCAAGGCAATGATCATGCATATAGGAATCACGTCCGTGACAAGTAGACCATAACGATTCTGCATCTAATACTATTACTCCACACATCGACCGACTCCTGCCTGCATGTAGAGTATTAAGTTCATGAGGAACAGAGTAACGCATTAAGAAAGATGACATGATGTAGATGGATGAACTCAAGCAATATGATGAAAACCCCATCTTGTTACCCTTGATGGCAAGAATATAGTACGTGCCTCGCTACCTCTACTTTGTCACTGGGTCAGGACACCGCAAGAATGAACCTAAAACCAAGCACTTCTCCCATTGCAAGAATTACCAACCTAGTTGGCCAAACCAAACCAATAATTCGAAGAGACTTGCAAGGATATGAAATCATGCATATAAGAAATTAGAGGAGATTCAAAATGGATAATCTCAACATAAACTCAGAATTCATCGGATATTGACAAACACACCACAAAAGAATATTACAACGGATAGATCTCCATGAAGATCATGAAGAACATGGTATTGAAGATCACAGAGAGAGAAGAAGCCATCTATCTACTAGGTATGGACCCATAGGTCTGTTGGGGGAATATTTGGGTATTTATAGGCCAGAGAATAGGGTTAGGAGACCTGCCAGGGAACGACAAACCTGCAACTGCGGCCAGGGGGAGCGCCTAGTAGGCTTGTGGCACCCTGACACCTCCCCTGACATGCACTCCAAGCTTGGTTGACTTGTTTCCTTCCAAAAAAAATCCTACCTAAGGTTTTATTCCATTTGGACTCCATTTAATATTCCATATCTGCAAAACTCAAAAACAAGGAAAAAACAGAAACTAACACTTGGCTCGAGTAAAAATAATGTAAAATAGCATATTAATTCATATAAAATATTCAAAATAGATAATATAATATCATGCCATCATCAAAAATTAAAGATACGTTGGAGACATATCAGTCCTCGAGTAGGTAAATGATAAAAACAGAATTTTTGATGCGGAGTGCTACCTATCATATTTATCCATGTAATATTCTTTATTGTGGCTCGAATATTCAGATCCGTAAGATTCAAAACAAAAGTTTAATATTGACATAAAAACAATAATACCTCAAGCATACTAACAAGGCAATTGTGTCCTTTTGAAATAACATGGCGTAAGAAAGTTATCCCTACAAAATCATATGGTCTGGCTATGCTCCATCCTCCCCACACAAAGTATTTAAATCATGCACAACCCCGATGAAAAGCCAACAAATTGTTTCACACTTTTTATGTTCTCACACCTTTTCAACTCGCACGCAATACATGAGCGCGAGCCATGGATATAGCACTATAGGTGGGATGGAAATATGGCGGAGGTTGGGAAGAAAAAGGGAGAAGATAGTCTGACATCAACTAGGCGTATCAATGGGCTATGGAGATGCCCATCCATAGTTATCAATGTGAGTGAGTAGGAATTGCCATGCAATGCGTGGACTAGAGCTATAAGTGTATGAGAGCTCAAAAAGAAACTAAGTGGGTGTGCACTACAAAAAATTGCACTAGTTATGTGAAAGTGACAAAATAGGAAACTCTTTATCATGAAGGCCAAGGTGCTACTTTGAAGCAGCACTATGGAAAAAGATAGTAGCATTGTCCCTTCTCTCTTTCTCTCATTTTTTGGTGTGCATCTAAGGCCTCATTTTTTTATTTGGGCTTCCCTGGGCTCTTTTATTTTTGATAAAGTCCGGAGTCAAATCCCAACTTGTGAGGGAATCATAGCTTCCATCATCCTTTTCTCTCATGGGACAATGCTCTAATAATGATGATCATCACACTTTTATTTACATACAACTCAAAAATTACAATTGGAAACCTACAACAAAATGTGACTCTATATGAAAAAGCAATATGATGGCGCGTGTCATAACAAAAGGAACAGTGGAAGTTGCATGGAAATATATCTCAGGATGGCTATGGAAATGCCATAATAGGTAGGTATGGTGGCTGTTTTGAGGAAGGTAATATGGTGGCTGTTTTGAGGAAGGTTGGTTGAATGCACCGGCGAAAGTTGCGTGGTACTAGATAGGCTAGCAAAGGTGGAAGGGTGAGAGTGCTTATAATCCATGGAATCACATTAGTCATAAAGAACTCACATACTTATTGCAAAAGTCTATTAGTTATCGAAGCAAAGTATTAGACGCATGCGCCTAAGGGAGAGGTTGGTAGGAGTTCACGCGCTCCCGACCCTCACACAAAGGATGACAATCAATACACAAATCATGCTCTGACTTCATTACATAACGGTTCACCATACGTGCATGCTACGGGAATCACAAACTTTAACACAAGTATTTCTAACATTCCACAATTACTCACTACCATGACTCTAATATCACCATCTTTATATCTCAAAACTATATGCAAGGGATCAAACTTCTCATAGTATTCAATGCACTTTATATGAAAGTTTTTATTTTATCCCTCCTGGGTGCCTATTATATTAGGACCAAATTCATAACCTAACCGATTACCATGTTGTTCAAAGACTCTCAAAATAATATAAGTGAGGTATGAGAGTTCAATAATTTCTATAAAGCCAAACACCGTCGTGCTCTAAAAACGTATAAGTGAAGAACTAGAGCAGAATTGCCCATATCAAAAGATATAAGTGAAGCATAAAGAGTATTCTAATATATTCACGATTCAGTGTGTCTCTCTCAAAAGTTGTGCGCATCAAGAATGATTGTGGCAAACTAAAAAGAGAAGACTCATATCATACAAGACGCTGCAAGCAAAACACATATCATGTGGTGAATAAAAATATAGCCTCAAGTAAATTTACCGATGGATCGAAGACGAAAGAGGGGATGCCTTCCAGGGCATCCCCAAGCTTAGGCTCTTTGGCATCCTTGAATATGACTTGGGGTGCCTTGGGCATCACCAAGCTTAGGCTTTTGCCACTCTTTATTCCATAGTCCATCAAATCTTTACCCAAAACTTGAAAACTGCACAACACAAAACTCAACAGAAAACTCGTGAGATTCATTTTTATAAGAAAATAAATCACCACATTAGGTACTGTTGTGAAATCATTCTTTATTTATATTGGTATTATACCTACTGTATTCTAACTTCTCTATGGTTCATACCCCCCGATACAACCCATAGATACATAAAAATAGGTAAACAACTCAAAGAAAACAGAATCTGTCAAAAACAGAACAGTCTGTAGCAATCTAAAAACGTTGTATACTTATGTAACTCAACAAGTTCTGAAACATTAGGAAAACCTGGAAAAATTTTATATCAAACTTTTGTAAATATTTCAGACTCATTCAACACATTGAAAATTTTATAAAATTCCTGGACTGAGCGCAAAAGTTTATGTTTTTCAGCAAGATCAAATCAACAACCACCATAGACCATCCCAAAGGTCTTACTTGGCTGAAACACTAATTAAAACACCAAAACACAATTACATAATTAATAATGTGGGAAACACTCAAAAAACAGAATAAAAAATAGAACAAAAAATAAAATTGGGTTGCCTCCCAACAAGCGGTATTGTTTAACGCCCCTAGCTAGGCAAAACGCAATAGTTCTAGGTATTGCCATCTTTGGTATGCAATCCAAAAGTATCTATCATAATATATTCATAAGAAAATTTTATTTTATTTCTAGTAAAGTGTTCCATGACTTTCCTTAATGGAAATTGGAATCTAATGTTTCCTACTTTCATGTCAATAATTACACCAATCGTTCTAAGGAAAGGTCTACCAAGAATAATAGGGCATGTAGGATTGCAATCTATATCAAGAACAATGAAATCTATGGGCTTATAATTACTATTTGAAACAATAAGAATATCATTAATTCTTCCCATAGGTTTCTTAATATAGGAATTTGCAAGATGCAAATTCAAACATAATTGATCAAGATCATGGTAACCTAGCACATCACGTAAAGTTTTCGCAATCGGGGAAACACTAGCACCCAAATCGCACAGAGCATGACACTCCTAATCTTTAATTTTAATCCTAATAGTAGGTTCCCAGTAATGATGAAGATTTCTAGGGATAGAAACTTCCAACTCAATTTTTTCTTCAAAAGATTTCATCATAGCACCAACGATATGTTTAGTAAAAAGCCTTATTTTGATTATAAGCATGCCAAGAATTAATCATGGATTTAAACAAAGGAAATAGAATCAATCAAAGAGCAACTATCATAATTAAAGTACTTGAAATCCAAAAGCGTGGGCTCATTGCTATTTAAAGTTTTGACCTCTTCTATCCCACTTTTATCAATTTTAGCATTAAGATCTATAAACTCTGAATCATTGAGGTGACTTTTAACTAAAGTTAACTTGTATCCAGCCCCATATTTATCAAGATTTATATTTGAAAACAAAGATTCAATAGGAGTCACATCAATCACTTTGAGATCTTCATCATTATTATCACGAGAACACACTTTTTCAAGCCATCCACGCTTAGCACGTATTCTAGCGGTTCTTTCCTTACTTTCGTCAATATAAATTCTCATAGATTTTAAAGAATCACTAATATCATGCTTGGGTGGAGTAGATCTAAATTTTAAATAATCAATCTCAAGCGAAATTCTATCAACGTTCCTAGCCAAATCATCAATCTTGAGCAATTTTTCTTCAACCGTAGCATTGAAAACCTTTTGTGAACCAATAAATTATTTAACAATATTCTCAAGATCAGAGGGCACCTCATTACAATTTCCATAATAATTTTTGTAGGAATTACCATAATTATTAGAGGAATTACTAGGAAACGGCCTAGGGTTGAAATTACCTCTATACGCGTTATTACCAAAATTGTTCCTACCAACAAAATTCACATCCATAGATTCATTATTATTTCCAATCAAGGAAGACAAAGGCATATAATTAGGATCAATAGGAGCACTCTTACTAGAAAATAATTTCACCAATTCATCCATATTTTCACTCAAAGCATTTATTTCTTCAATAGCAAGCACTTTTTTACTAGTAGGAGATCTTTCAGTATGCCATTGAGAGTAATTTGCCACAATATGATCTAGGAGTTTAGCAGATTCTCCTAATGTGATTTCCATAAAAGTAACCCATGGCGGAATATAAAAGATTCCTAGATGCAAAATTCAATCCCTCATAAAAAATTGTATAATCATCCATAAACTCAAACCATGCGCGGGACAATTTCTAATCAGTAATTTCATCCTCCACCAAGATTGTGCAACATGCTCATAATCAAGTTGATTAAAATTCATTATATCATTCCTAAGGGAGATGATCTTAGAGGGTGGATAGTACTTGGAAATAAAAGCATCTTTACACTTATTCCATGAATCAATACTATTTTTAGGCAAAGATGAAAACCAAGTTTTAGCACGATCTCATAGTGAGAACGGAAATAGTTTCAATTTAACAATATAATTATCCACATGTTTCTTATTTTGCATATGACACAACTCAATTAAAGTATTTAGATGGGATATGACATCTTTACTAGGAAGGCCAAGAAATTGTTCTTTCATAACAAGATTAAGCAAGGCAGCATTGATTTCATAAGATTCCACACTAGTGGCGAGAGCAATTGGAGTACAAATAAAATCATTATTATTAGTATTGGAAAAGTCAAATAACTTGGTATTCTCAGACATCGTGACGAAGCAAGCAATCAAGCACAAAAGCAAACAAAAGGCAAACAAAAAGGCAAACACAAAAAGGGCGAATAAAAGGCAATCTTTTATGGATTGTTTGAAAATCATTTTAGAAGTGGGGGAGAGGAAAATGAGAGGCAACTAGCAAATAATGTAAATGCAGGAGATGAGTTTGTGACGGGTCCTTGGTAGGCTTGATGTGTATCCTCCCCAACAACGGCGCCAGAAATCCTTCTTGCTACCTATTGAGCATTCATCGGTTTTCCCTTGAAGAGGAAAGGGTGATGCAGGGAAGTAGATAAGTATTTCCCTCAGTTGTTGAGAACCAAGGTATCAATCTAGTAGGAGTAAGCAAGTCACCAATGGATGCACCTACACAAATAATCAAACTCTTGCACCCAACGCTATAAAGGGGTTGTCAATCACTTAACAGTCATTTGCAAGGATTAGATCTGATAGAGATAGATGTGATAGATTGCGGAAAGTAAAAAGGAAATAAATTACATCAAGGTATTTTTTGGTATTTTTGGTTTATAGATCTTAAAGTATATTATGGAAAGTAGACCCCGCGGCCATAGGTTTCACTAGAGGCTTCTCTCTTGAAGGAAAGTATTACGGTGGGTGAACAAATTACTGTCGAGCAATTGATAGAAAAGCAAATAATCAAGAAGATATCCAAGGCAATGATTATGAATATAGGAATAACGTCCATGTCGATTAGACCGAAACAATTCTGCATCTACTACTATTACTCGACACATCGACCGACTCCTGCCTACATCTAGAGTATTAAGTTCATGAAGAACAGAGTAACACATTAGGTAAGATGACATGATGTAGAGGGATAAACTCAAGAAATATGACAAAAACCCCATCTTTTTAGCCTTGATGGCAACAATAAAATACGTGCGCCGCTACCCATACTTTGTCACTGGGAGAGGACACCGCAAGATTGAACCCAAAAGTAAGCACTCCTCCCATTCCAAGAATTACCAATCTAGTTGCCCAACCAAACCAATAACTCGAAGAGACTTGCAAAGATATTAAATCGTGCATATAAGAATTAAGAAAATACTCAACTAATATTGATGGATAATCTGAACATAAACCCACAATTCATCCGATCTCCACAAACACACCGCAAAAGAGTAATACATTGGATAGATCTACATGAAGATCATGAGGAACATGGTATTGAAACAGAAAGAGAGAGAATAAGTGATATGTATCCATAGTATCTATAATTTTCGATTGTTTCATGCCAATATTCTACAACTTTCATATACTTTTGGCAACTTTTTCTATAGTTTTTGGGACTAACATATTGATCCAGTGCCCAGTGCCAGTTCCTGTTTGTTGCATGTTTTTTGTTTTGTAGAAAATCCATATCAAACGAAGTCCAAATGCGATAAGAACTTACGGAGATTTTTTTCAAACATATGTGAATTTTGGGAAGTGGAGTCAACAAAAGGCGGTGCTAGAGGTGCCCACAAGCGTGCTAGGCGCGGACCACACCTCTGGCCATGCCCTGAGGGCTTGTGGCCACCTCTTAGGTTGGTTGGAGCTCTCCTTCGGCCGAAATAAAAATAATTTTTGGATAAATATGCCCTCAAAATTTCAGCCCGATCAGAGTTACGGATCTACGGCTATTTAAGAAACAGTGAAAGGGCAGAATCTGGGAGCGCAAAAACAGAAGGAAACAGAGAGAGTGATCCAATCTCGGAGGGGCTCTCGGCCCTCCTCCACCATGGAGGCCATGGACCAAAGGGGAAATCCTTCTCCCATCTAGGGGGAAGGTCAAGTAAGAATAGGAAGGAGGGAGGGATCTCTCCCCCTCTCTCCCGGAGGCACCGGAACGTCACCAGAGCCATCATGGTGACGGCAATCTACTCCAACAACTCCGTCATCTTCACCAACACGTCCATCGCCTTCCCCCATCTATCTACAACGTCCACTCTCCCGCAACCCATTGTACCCTCTACTTGAACATGGTGCTTTATGCTTCATATTATTATCCAATGATGTGTTGCCATCCTATGATGTCTGAGTAGATCTATTTTGTCCTATTGGTTGATTGATGATCATGGTTGGTTTGAGTTGCATGTTTTATTATTGGTGCTTTCTTATGGTGCTCTCCGTGTCGCGCAGGCGTGAGGGATCCTTGCTGTAGGGTGTTGCAATGTGTTCATGATTCTCCTATGGTGGGTTGCTTGAGTGACAAAAGCATAAACCTGAGTAGGTGGGTTGTTGCATATGGGAGTAAAGAGGTCTTGATACCTTATAATGCGATGGTTGGGTTT
Organism: Hordeum marinum; assembly: GCA_022496015.1. Lineage (NCBI taxonomy): Eukaryota > Viridiplantae > Streptophyta > Magnoliopsida > Poales > Poaceae > Hordeum > Hordeum marinum. The sequence continues at coordinate 292,640,437 of CM039673.1, read as the reverse complement.
TACCTTAATGATCTTTAGTAGTTGAAGATGCTTGCTAGAGTTCCAATCATAAGTGCATATGATCCAAGTAGAGAAAGTATGTTAGCTTATGCCTCTCCCTCATATAAAATTGCAATAATGATTACCGGTCTAGTTATGAATTGCCAAGGACAATTCCGCAACTCCTACCACAACTTTTCCACACTCGTTGAACTAACTTAGTTGTTTCTTTATCTTAGCAGCCCCTATATTTTCTGTACGCGTTCTTTATTATCTTGCAAACCTATCCTATCACACCTACAAAGTACTTCTAGTTTCATACTTGTTCTAGGTAAAGCGAACGTTAAGCGTGCGTAGAGTTGTATCGGTGGTCGATAGAACTTGAGGGAATATTTGTTCTACCTTTAGCTCCTTGTTGGGTTCGACACTCTTACTTATCAAAAGAGGCTACAACTGACCCCCTATACTTGTGGGTTATCAAGACCTTTTTCTGGCACCGTTGCTGGGGAACAATAGCGTGGGGTGAATATTCTCGTGTGTGCTTGTTTGATTTATCACTAAGTAATTTCTATTTTCTGGTTTAACTTGTTTTCTACCTTTCTATATGGGTACGAAACACAAAATACCAAAAAACTACTTGTACTTGCTGCTCCAAAAGTTGAGGAACCACTAGTGTTCCATACCACCGAAGAATATTACTTGGGTCATCTTCGATTCACTTGTGCTCGTGCTCAAAAACTAACTACCTTAGTTGAGGGAAAATAATTAAATGAGCATGCTCATTATGTGCGACACCGCCTATCTCAAAAACGGAAACTCTTGTCTCATCACATTAATACTTTGTGTTGCTATGCTTGGAATCTATGTGCAATTTATGATTTTACTTGTTGTTCTAAAGAAGCTAAAAAAGACTTTCGCTACCAATGTGTGTTTAATGATAATGAAATATTATCCTCTTATGCCAAGGATGCCTATTGCTATAATGATGTTGAACAAATTGAAGAATTTGTTGCTTTTAAGGGTGCCTATGAAATTACTTCTTTCATTGAAAAGTATGATGCTACTCTTTATGAATCTGAAAATTTTGCCATACTTAAATATTGCTATGAAAACTATGCTTCTAATGTTTATGTCAAAGAGTTTATTGAAAGAATGACCATTGCTTTGGAAGAGACTAATATTTTGCAGGAATTTATGGAAGAAGAAATTGCTGAAACTGTGAGCTCATTAGATGAAAAAGATGAGGAGGAGAGAGAAGAACAAAAGGAGGAAGAGCGGATAGCTACCCATGCCCACCTTCTAATGAGAGTAACTCTTCAACTCATACATTGTTTTATTTCCCTTTGTTCTTATCGAAGGAGGAATGCTATGTTGATTGCTATGATCCCTTGGATTCATTTGAAATATCCCTTTTTGATGAACTTGATGCTTGCTATGCTTATGTCCATGAGGCCAATATGAATGATTCTTATGGAGATGAACTTGCTATAGTTCCTTATGTTAAGAATGAAATTGTTTCTATTGCACCCACGCATGATAGTCCTATTATCTTTTTGAATTCTCCCAAATACACTATATTGGAGAAGTTTGCACTTATTAACAATTATATGGATGGGTTGCCTTTTACTATTACACATGATGATTTTGATAGATATAATATGCATGTGCTTGCTGCTCCTACTTGCAATTATTATGAGAGAGGAACAACATCTCCACCTCTCTATGTTTCCAATATGATAAAATTGTAAGAAACTGCTTACGCTATGTATTGGCCTTTACTTTGTGTGCATGAGTTGTTCTTTTATGACATGCCAATGCATAGGAAGAGAGTTAGATTTAGTCACTGCATGATATATATTACTTTGTGATCAATACTAAATTAAAAATCATTGTTAATTAAAATTTGCTTTGATATACCTTAGGTTCCGGGTGGATCTATTACTTGAGCACTTTATGCCTAGCATAACGGCTTTAAAGAAAGCGCTGCCAGGGAGACAACCCGGAAGTATTAGAGAGTCAATTTATTATCTTTTGTGATTTAAAAAAAAAGAGGGGAGCCTAAAACTTTTTCAAAAAGAGAAGTGAAAGTAAGAAGGACGAGCACCGTTGAAGTGGGTGAGCTCCTTGAACTTTGCTCATGCCCATGGAAACTTTGCAAATATTAATTACAGAAACTTTTCAACAAAAATAATTACCCCTTGTATAAATCCACTATATTATAAAAAATAATGTGCCAAGAGTTACCTTTAGGATGTTTAAATTTCTTGTTTGATATGTGCTGTGTAAAAACAGAAACTTTTGCTGCAGTGTTTGAATTTCTGTATTTTACTGGAGCATGCAAAAATTCTGAAATTTTACCACAAAACTATTATGTAAATTCTTGACCATGTCCTAAGTTTTCAGAATTTGTAGAGTTACATAAGTGTAGTAAATGTTCAGATTACTACATACTGTCCTATTTTGGACAGATTCTATTTTTGATGCATTGTTTTGCTCGTTTTGATGAAACTATCGATTGTATCGGTGGTATAAGCCATGGAAAATTTATAATATAGTAGCTAGAATGCAAAAAAAATATGAATTGGTTTTACACAGTACTTAAAGTTGTGATTTGCTTTATTATACTAAAGGATCTCACTAGGGTTTTGTTAAGTTTTGTGTGATTGAAGTTTTCAAGTTTTGGGTGAGATCACGATGGATGAAGGAATAAGAAGCGGAAAGAGACTAAGCTTGGGGATGCCCAAGGCACTCCAAGATAATATTCAAGGACTCCCAAGAAACTAAGCTTGGGGATGCCTCGGAAGGCATCCCCTCTTTCTTCTAACAACCATCGGTAATTTTACTTGGAGCTATGCTTTTGTTCGTCACATGATATGCGTAAATCTTGGAGCGTCATGTGCTTTTTATTTTTCTATTAATAATGCACCATGCTGGTATGAGACAGTCCTTGGTCGATTTATAGAATGCTTCATGCACTTCACTTATATCTTTTGCGTATGGCTTTATAGAATGCTTCATGTGCTTCACTTAGATCATTTGAAGTTTGGATTGCCTGTTTCTCACACATAGAAAACGGCAATTTGTAGAATGCTCTTTTGCGTCACTTGTAATTTTTAGAGCGTGGGCATATCATTTGTAGAAAGAATTAAACTCTCATTCTTCACTTATATCTATTTAGAGAGTTAACAGGAGATGGTCATTCACATGGTTAGTCATAAAATCCTACATAAAACTTGTAGATCACCGAATATGATATGTTTGATTCCTTGCAATAGTTTTGCGATATCAAGATGGTAATACGAGAGTCATCCTAGTGAGTAGTTGTGAATTGTAGAAATACATGTGTTTAAGTTTGTGATTCCCGTAGCATGCATGTATGGTGAACCGTTATGTAACGAAGTCGGAGCATGATTTTTTTAATGATTGTCGACCTTTGTGTGAGGGTCAGGAGCGCGCGATGGTTAACTCCTACCAACCTCTCTCCTAGGATCATGCGTCTAATGCTTTGTTTGAGAACTAATAGACTTTTGCAATAAGTATGTGAGTTCTCTATGATCTTGAGTTCATGGATTATACACACTCTCACCCTTTCACCTTTGCTAGCCTCTATAGTACCGCGCAACTTTCGCTGGTGCATCAAACCCACCTTCCTCAAAACAGCCACCATATATTTTCCTCAAAACAGCCACCAAACCTACCTACTATGACCCATAGCCATTCCGAGATATATTACCATGCAACTTCCACCGTTCCGTTTACTATCACATGCACCATCATTTTCATATTGCTTTCCATGATCGTAAGACAGCTTGTATGATGTTTTCATTGCTTGTCCATTTTTTGATGTCATTTGCTAGGCTAGATCATTGCACATCCTGGTATCCTACCAGAAGCATTCACATAGAGTCATATTTTTGTTCTAGGTATCGAGTTGTAAGTTAATAAAAGTGTGATGATTTTCATTATTCGAGCATTGTCCCGTGTGAGAAAAGGATGATGGAAGCTATGATTCCCTCACAAGTTGGGAGGAGTCTCTGGACTTTACAAAAAAATAAAAGAGGCAGCGAAGCCCAAATAAAAAAAGGCCAAAGATGCCCACCAAAAAAATGAGAGAAATAGAGAAGGGACAATTGCTACTATCTTTTTCCACACTTGTGCTTCAAAGTAGCACCATGATCTTCATGATAGAGAGTCTCCTATTTTGTCACTTTCATATAACTAGTGGAATTTTTTGCACGCCCACTTAGTTTTATTTTTGAGCTTTCATTCACTTATAGCTCTAAGTGCATTCGTTACATGGCGATCCCTACTCACTCACATTGATATCTACTGATGGGCATCACCATAGCTCGTTGATATGCCTAGTGGATGTGAGACTATATTCTCCTTTTTCCTCATCACCTCCACCATATTCTATTCCACCTACAATGGTATATACATGGCTCATGCTCATTTATTGCATGAGAGTTGAAAAGGTTTGAGAACATAAAAAATGTGAAACAATTGCTTGACTTGTCATCGGGGTTGTGCATGATTTAGATACTTTGTGTGGGGAAGATGGAGCATAGCCAGACCATATGATTTTGTAGGGATAACTTTATAAGGCCATGTTATTTATAAAGAATACCATTGCCTTGTTGGTGTGCTCGAAATATTACTGTTTTTATGTCAATATAGACTATTGCTTTGAATCACTCGTATCTTAATATTCATGCCATGATTAGATTCTATGATCAAGATTATGCTAGGTAGCATTCCACATAAAAAATTATCTTTTTTATAATTTACCTACTCGAGGACGAGCAGGACTTAAGCTTGGGGATGCTAATACGTCTCTGTCATATCTATAATTTTTGATTGTTTCATGCCAATATTCTACAAGTTTCATATACTTTGGGCAACATTTTATATTATTTTTGGGACTAACATTTTGAACCAGTGCCTAGTGCCAGTTCCTGTTTTCTGCATGTTCTTTGTTTCATAGAAAAACCTTATCAAACGAAGTCCAAAAGCAATAAAAACTTACAGAGATTTTTTTGGAATTTATGTGAATTTTGGGAACTGGAATCAACAGAAGGCGGTGCCCGAGGGGCCCACAAGCCTGCTAGGCGTGACCCACACCCCTGGCGGCGCCCTGAGGTCTTGTGGCCACCCCTTAGGTCGGTTGGAGCTCTCCTTCGGTTGCAAGAAAGCTAATTTTTGGATAAAGATCCCCTCAAAATTTCAGCCCGGCCGGAGTTACAAACCTCCGGATATTTAAGAAATGGTGAAAGGCCAGAATCTGGGAGCGTAGAAACAAAAGGAAACAGAGAGAGAGAGATCCAATCTCAGAGGGGATCTCGCCCCTCCGCCATCATGGAGGCCATGGACCAGAGGGGAAACCCTTCTCCCATCTAGGGGGAAGGTCAAGGAAGAAGAAGAAGGAGGGGGCTCTCTCCCCCTCTCTCCCGGCGGCACCGGAACGCCACCGGGGCCATCATCGTGACGGCGATCAACTCCAAAAACTATGTCATCTTCACCAACACCTCCATCACCTTCCCCCATCTATCTATAGTGGTCCACTCTCCCGCAACCCTCTGTACCCTCTACTTGAACATGGTTCTTTATGCTTCATATTATTATCCAATGATGTGTTGCCATCCTATGATGTCTGAGTAGATCTATTTTGTCCTATTGGTTGATTGATGATCATGATTGGTTTGAGTTGCAAGTTTTATTATTTGTGATGTCCTATGGTGCTCTCTGTGTCGCGCAAGCGTGAGGGATCCTCGTTGTAGGGTGTTGCAATGTGTTCATGATTCGCCTATGGTGGGTTGTTGCATATGGGAGTAAAGAGGACTTGATACCTTATAATGCTATGGTTAGGTTTTACCTTAATGATCTTTAGTAGTTGCGGATGCTTGCTAGAGTTCCAATCATAAGTGCATATGATCCAAGTAGAGAAAGTATGTTAGCTTATGCCTCTCCCGCATATAAAATTGCAATAATGATTACCGGTCTAGTTATCAATTTCCTAAGGACAATTACGCAACTCCTACCACCACTTTTCCACACTCCTTAAACTAACTTAGTTGTTTCTTTATCTTAGCAGCCCCTGGTTTTTATTTACGTGTTATTTATTATCTGGCAAACCTATCCTATCACACCTACAAAGTACTTCTAGTTTCATACTTGTTCTAGGTAAAGTGAACGTTAAGCGTGCATAGAGTTGTATCGGTGGTCGATAGAACTTGAGGGAATATTTGTTCAACCTTTAGCTCCTCGTTGGGTTCGACACTCTTACTTATCGAAAGAGGATACAACTGATCCCCTATACTTGTGGGTTATCAAGAAGACATCTAGCTACTAGCTATGGACCCGTAGGTCTGTGGTGGACTACTCATGCAGCAGCGGAGGGGCAATGGAGTTGATGTAGATGCCCTCCGTCATCGAATCCCCCTCCGGCGGATTACTAGAAAAGGCTCCAAGATTGGATCTCTCGGGAACGGAGGCTTTTGGCGGCGGAAAATTATTTGCGTGGTCATTTTTGGTATTGGGGGAATATTTGGGTATTTATAGGACAAAGATTATGGCTAGGAGACCTGCCAGGAGGTGGCAAGCCTGCCAGGCGCGGCCAGGGGGGCTGGTCGCGCCTCCTTGGCTTTTGACCTCCTGGCAGGTGCCCTGGCGCACACTCCAAATCTGGTAGATCTCTTTCCTTCTAGAAAAAATCATTCTGAAAATTTTATTCCGTTTGGACTCCGTTTAATATTCCATATCCGCAATACTCAAAAACTAGGAAAAAACAGAAACTGGCGCTGGGCTCTAGATTAATAAGTAACTCCCAAAATAATATAAAATAGCATATTAATGCATAGAAAACACCCAAAACAGATAATATAATAGCATGACATCATCAAAAATTATAGATACGTTGGAGATGTATCAGTATCCCCAAGCTTAATTCCTTCTCGTCCTCGAGTAGGTAAATTATAAAAATAGAATTTTTGATGTGGAGTGCTACCTATCATACTTATCCATGTAATATTCTTTATTGTGGCATGAATATTCAGATTCGTAAGATTCAAAACAAAAGTTTAATATTGACATAAAAACAATAATACTTCAGGCATACTAAGAAGGCAATTGTGTCCATTCGAAATAACGTGGCCTAAGAAAGTTATCCCTACAAAATCATATGGTTTGGCTATGCTCCATCTTCCCCACACAAAGTATTTAAATCATGCACAACCCCGATGAAAAGCCAAGCAATTGTTTCACGCTTTTTATGTTCTCAAACCTTTTCAAATCTCATGCAATACATGTTCTTGGAAGACCAACTTCTATGTATGAAGATCCAAAAGAAGCTGAGGGAGAGGAAGAGCCAGCGGCCAAGGCTCCTCCTCCTCCTCCGAAGAAGCTACTTGGTGATGCAATGACCAGTCAGGCCCCATCCAAGAGCAAGACAGGTACTCCTAAGAAGCCCACAAGTCTAAAGTCCAAGAGGACAACCAACAATGTTCGAACTGAAGCCAAGAACAAGGGATCCTCCTCCAGGGCTGCAGCTATAGTGCATGAAATGACAGTTTTGATGAAGCTAAGACCTCGCCTTCTAGAGCACAATGGAAAATATCCTCTTGTTGAGGACATGAAGAAGAGGAAGGATTCAGGGCAAAGGGAATGGTGAGCTATAGATCCATTTTTTCGTAGTAGAAAGACTGTTGTAGACTAAATATTCTAAACCAAAGAGCAAAAAGATTTCTATGAGACAATTCTCCTGGACAAGAGCCCAGTTGTAAGTGATATGAGATATGTAGAATGGGGCTACATTAAGGAGAATGAGGATTACTTTCCCCATGTGAAAGATAACTTCAAGGCCATTGATATTGAATCATTTGTTGGTAGGAAGATGACCCCTTGGAATGATGAAATGACCATGCAATTCTACTCCATAACTCGCTTTTATCGTGATGGTAGAATTGTTTGGATCACAGAAGGTGTCAGGTATGAATCAACAGTGGAAGAGTGGGCTACCATCTTAGGAGCCCCACAAGTGCAAGATGGTGGTCTAGATGTCTACTCTGAGGCCAAGATGAATCATAACTCCATGGCTAATATGTACAAGGATATCCCTGCTGACTATGTGGATTCACATAAGTTTGGCTCAGTATACTATCTGCATGCAGGTTTGCAAACAACCAACACCATATTGAAGTATACTTTGATGCCCAAGTCAGGAGATAACAAGATGATCCGAGGATTCTCCATCAACATGTTGCATCACATAGACCTTGACACCAGATTCAAGGTCAAGGATTTGATAGTTTAGACTATGAAGAGGACTGTTGCTGACCAAAATAGATCATGTGGATATGCTCCATACATTCAAATACTCATCAATTCCAAGCTTGAAAAGAATGTATATGCACTTGATCGACCACATATGCCACTCCAGCCTGAGTTTTAGGATAATGTTATGGTGATGAACCCAAATCATCCCACTTCATCTACTGCACAGGCAGTAGCTGAGGCAGCCAGGGCCACTAGTGCTCCAATGCCAAGGACTAGGAATGAGGAGATGAACCTATCCTTAGCTCTATCCAAGGCATGCAAAATGATATCACTAAGATTCTGAAGAACCAAAAAAGTCTAGAAAGGATTATTGAGGACAAGTTCCACACATTGAACAACAAGGTTGATGGGCTGACAAAAACTGTTGATGAGATCAAGAAGGAACTGGATGTTGTGCCCCTTCCTTACACCTCAGATGATGATGATGATGATGATGACGATGGCGATGATGATGATGATGATGATGATGATGACGATGGCGATGATGATGATGATGATGATGATAGTCACCCGCTCCATCCTAGCACTCAGTTCAAGACCCAGCGCAGATCTGCAACGGTGCTAGCTCTAGAGATGAGACCATCTTCATCAGCTCCTCCTACAACTCCTTCAGTTCCACCAGATCCATCAGCACCTCCAGTGTCTACTCCAACCCCTTCCATGACATCGGTAGAAGTCTTCGCATAAGCGGTTCTCTCGACTCCTACATCAAAAACCAGAGGAGATCAACCCCAAAGAGATCATTAGTCCTATACCTTTGAAATTTTTGGTAACTTGTTTCGAAAGGGGGAGAAGTTGTATAGATCATAGGGCTTCGAGAGAGAGAGAGAGAGTGTTGCTCTTTATAACTCTCTAAAAAACTTTAAAATCTTTTGGTTTATCTTTTGTGTTAAACTTGTTGGTGTTTGATCATACACTTCTTATGTGTTGCTACTACTTCTTGTCTTTTGAGCTGCTTATGAGATGAGCATTCACTTCTTGCTTGATGTGTTGTGATATGTTGTTCATTCATATTATTCTCGCACACCACCAAGCTGTATGTGACATGTAAGAGTGCCCCATGAACCTAATTGGTTGTGCATTTGCATTCAAATGCAAATTCAAAATAGTGCACAAATTTAGGGGGAGCTCTTGTTTATCACATACTTCTCAAAACGATGATTCTATTCATTGATTATATCATATGTTGAAGCTTTAATATATATGTTGTAATCAGTTACCAAAAAGGGGGAGATGGAGAGCACATTTGCTCCCTTGCTGGTTTTGGTAATTAATAACAACATATATCTCATTGCACTCATGTTTCCATGAAGTATATTTCAGGAAAAATCCAATGATGGGATGGCTATAGATTGTGAGACCCCAAGATGCAAGGAATGGATTGGCAAAGCTCGAACCAAGAAGTTTGTACGAGCAAAGATATCGCCTACTTCGTGAAGATCTACTAATAGCGAGGCTAGTCCTTTGAGGACGGAAGCCGTTATGGAATAGTCAAGGTTGCTAATTCATGGACCCTTATGGGTAGGTCCCTCCATCGACTCTTGTGATCGTTACCCTCCGTGGGTGGAAGACTCCATAAACATGGATGTACGATAGCGCCTGTTGGGGAACGTTGCATCGGAAACAGAAAAAATTCCTATTCACACACAAGATCTATCCATGGTGATGAGAATCTACGAGAGGGAGAGTGTATCTACATACCCTTGTAGATTGCTAAGTGGGAAGTGTTAAGAAATGCGGTTGATGTAGTCGAATGACTTCGCGATCCAAATCGCAGGCCATCCCGTGACACCACCCGTCCCTAGCGCCAAACGGACGACACCTCCGTGTTCCGCACAAGTACAGCTCGATGACGATCTTCGCCTTCTTGATCCAGCAAGAGAGTACGAAGAGGAATATGAGTTCTCCGGCAATACGACGGCATGGTGGCGGTGGTGGTGAACTAATCTGGCAGGGCTTCGCCGAGCTTCGTCGAACTAATCTAGAGGAGAAGATGATCTAGAGGGAGAGAGGGCAACATGTGGATTTTGCAGGTGAGGGCTGCCCCTCAGAACCTCCACTATATATAGGAGGAAGGGGAGGGGGAGGAAGCCCTAGCCCCTCCTTCTAGGAGGGCTTCAGCCGAACTAGGGGAGGAGTGCACCTCCCACGAGGGAGGTGGACTCCTAGTAGGACTCCTCCCACTTGGCTCCTCTCCCCCCATTGCGCAAGGGCCTCTAGGGGCTGGCTGGCCAGCCCACCAGGGGCTGGTGCGCCACCTTCTAGGCCCATGTGGCCCCTGGGGTGGGGGACCCACTTGGTGGACCCCTGGAACCCCAGAACCCTGGGGTGGGGGCCACACTCCCCGTACACTACCAGAAGTGCCCGAAAATTTTCTGGAGCCCCAAAACAACCTTCCTATATATCAATCTTTACCTTCGGACCATTCCGGAGCTCCTCGTGACTTCCCGGATCTCATCCGGGACTCCAAAAAACCTTCGGTCACGAACATACATAACTCAATACTACTGAAATGTCACCGAACATTAAGTGTGTAGGCCCTATGGGTTCGAGAACAACGTAGACATGACCGAGGTACCTCTACATTCAATAACCAATAGCGGAACATGTATGCCCATATTGGTTCCTACATATTATACGAATATCTTTATCGGTTGAACCTTTATGTCAAGGATTAGGTTAATCCCGTATGTAGTTCCCTTTGTTCTTCGGTATGTTACTTGCCTCTAGGGTCCGAGATTCGATCGTCGGTATCTCCACACCTAGTTCAAACTCATTACCGACAAGTCTATTTACTCATTCTATGATACAAGATCCCATGGCTAACTCTTTAGTCACTTTTCTTGCAAGGCTAGTTATGATGTTGTATTACCGAGTGGGACTTGAGATACCTCTCTATCACACGGAGTAACAAATCCTAGTCTTGATACATGCCCACTCAACAGACACTCTCGGAGATACGTGTAGAGCATATATATAGCCACCTAGTTACATTGCGAAGTTTCATACACACAAGGTAATCCTCCAGTGTCAGTGAGTTGCATGATCTCATGGTCATAGGAACAAATACTTGACATCCAGAAAACTATAGCAATAAACTAACATGACCATATGCTACATTCATAGTTTGGGTCTTGTCCATCACATCATTCTTCTAATGATGTGATCCCATTATAAAATGACATCTCATGTCTATGGCTAGGAAACCTTGACCACGTTTGATTAACGAGCTAGTCAACTTGAGGCATACTAGGGATATAGTGTTATTATGAACAAGGAAATATAATAATAACCACTTTATTATTGCCTCTAGGGCATATTTCCAATAGTCTACCACTTGCACTAGAGTCAACAATCTTGCTCACATCACTATGTGATTTACATTGTAATCAATCTAACACCCATACAGTTCTGGTGTTGATCATGTTTAGCCCTTGGAAGAGGTTTAGTCAACGGGTCTGTGACATTCAGATCTGTGTGCACTTTGCAAATATTTATGTCCTCCTCCTTGATGTAATCGCGGATGGAATTGAAGCGTCGCTTTATGTGTTGGTCCTCTTGTGAAACCTTAGTTCCTTGGCTAGAGCAATGGTACTAGTGTTGTCACAGAACAGAGTCGTTGGGTTCAGTGCATTCGGCCCTACTCCAAGATCTGTCATGAACTCCATCCAGACACCTTCCTTCGCCGCCTTCGAGGCAGCGATGTATTCCACTTCGCATGTAGAATCAGCTACCATGCTCTGCTTGGAACTCGACCCGCTCACCACTACCCCATTGAGAATGTATATGCATCCAGTTTGAGACATAGTGTCATCCGGATGAGTCTCAAAGCTTGCATCGTCGATATAATACTTTATGATGAGCTCTTGATCAGCTCCATAAATGAGAAACATGTCCTAAGTCCTCTTCAGGTACTTTAGGATATTCTTGATCGTCGTCCAGTGTTCCATTCCTGGATTACTTTGAAACCTTCCGGCCATACTTATGGCAAGGCTGACATTTGGTCTTGTGCACGGCATTGCATACATGATAGAGACGATGGAAGAAGCATATGGGGATGACACTAATCTTTTCTCTATCCTCTGCAGTCACTGGGGATTGAGTCTTACTCAACTTCACACGTTGAAATATAGGCAAGAACCCCTTCTTGAACTGATCCATTTTGAACTTCTTCAAAACTTTGTCAAGGTATGTGCTCTATGAAAGTCCTATTAAGCGTCTTGATCTATCTCTATAGATGTTGATGCCTAATATGAAAGCAGATTCTCCTAAGTCCTTCATTGAAAAACTCTTGTTCAAATATTCCTTCATGCTTTCCAACATTTCTATATTGTTTCCAATCATAAATATTTCATCCACATATAATATTATAAATGCTATAGAGCTCCCACTCACTTACTTGTAAATACAAGCTTCTCCGTAAACTTGTATACACCCGAACGCTTTGATCACCCCATCAAAGCGAAGATTCCAACTCCGAGATGCTTGCACCAGTCCATAAATGGATCGTCGGAGTTTGCAAACTTTGTCAACATTTTCTGAATCGAGAAAACCTTCTGGTTGTATCATATACAACTCTTCCTTAAGGAAACCATTAAGGTACGCTGTTTTGACATCCATCTGCCAAATTTCATAATCAAAACATGCAGCTATTGCTAACATGATTCTAACGGACTTAAGAATCACTACGGGTGAGAAGCTCTCATTGTAGTGAACTCCTTGGGCTTGTGAAAAACCCTTTGCCACATATCGAGCTTTATAGACGGTGACATTACCGCCCGCGCCCGTCTTCTTCTTAAAGATCCATTTGTTCTGAATGGCATTTCGCCTTTCAGGTAATACTTCCAAAGTCCATACTTTGTTTTCATACATGGATCCCATCTCAGATTTCATGGCCTTTGACCATTTGTCGGAATCTGGGCCCATCGTTGCTTCTCCATAGCTCGTAGGTTCATCATTGTCCAACAACATGACCTCTAAGACAGGATTACCGTACCACTCAGGAGCAGTACGTGCCCTTGTTGTCCTATGAGGTTCCATAGTAACTTGATCTGAAGCTTCATGATCACCATCATTAACTTCCTCTTCAATTGATGCAGGCTCCACGGAAACATCTTTCTGTGTTGCGCTACTCTCTGATTGAAACAAAGGTTCAACAACCTCATCAAGTTCTATCTTACTCCCACTCAATTCTTTCGATAGAAACTCTTTCTCAAGAAATATCCCATTCTTAGCAACAAACACTTTGCCTTCGGATCTGAGATAGAAGGTATACCCAACTGTATCTTTTGTGTATCATATCATATGAAGAAGCATTTCTCCGCTTTGGGTTCCAACTTTTCTGGCTAGAGCTTTCTGACATAAGCATCACATCTGAGATAGAAGGTATACCCAACGTTCTCTTTTGGGTATCATATGAAGATGCATTTCTCCGCTTTGGGTTCCAGCTTTTCAGTCTAGAGGTTTCTGACATAAGTATCACATCCCCAAACTTTAAGAAACGACAACTTTGGTTTCTTACCCAGCCACAGTTCATACGGGGTTGTCTCAACGGATTTTGATGGTGCCCTATTTAAAGTGAATGAAGCTGTCTCTAATGCATAACCCCAAAACGATAGTGGCAAATTGGCAAGATACATCATAGAATGTAACATATCCAATAAGGTTCGATTACCACGTTCAGACACACCATTACGCTGTGGTGTTCCAGGCGGTGTCAATTGCGAAACAATTTCACATTGTCTTATGTAACTGCCAAACTCATAACTCAGATATTGTCCTAATCGATCAGATCGTAGGAATTTAATCTTCTTGTTATGATGATTCTCAACTTCACTCTGAAATTGCTTGATCTTTTCAAACGTTTTAGACTAGTGTTTGATTAAGTAAATATACCCATATCTTCTTAAGTCATTAGTGAAGGTGAGAAAGGAACGATATCTACCGCATGCCTCAATGCTCATCATACCGCACACATCAGTATGTATGATTTCAAACAAGTCACTTGCCTGTTCCATTGTTCCAGAGAATGGGTTCTTAGTCATGTTGCCCATGAGGCATGCTTCACATGTGTCAAGTGATTCGAAATCAACTGACTCCAAAAGTCCATCAACATGAAGCTTCTTCATGCGTTTTACACCAATATGACCTAAGCGGCAGTGCCACAACAAAGTGGTACTATCATTATCAATTCTACATCTGTTATGAACATGTGTATCATTACTATCGAGATTCAATAAGAATAAACCCCTTACATCGGGTGCATGACCATAAAACATATTACTCATATAAATAGAACAACCAATATTTTCTGATTTAAATGAGTAACCGTCTCGCAATAAACAAGATCCAGATATAATTTTCTGATTTAAATTATTAAGGTTCATAACTAATCCCGATGGTAATCGAAGAGAGAGCGTGCCGATGGCGATCACATCAACCTTGGAACCATTTCCCACGCGCATCATCACTTTGTCCTTTGCCAGCCTCCATCTAGTCCGTAGCTCCTGCTTTGAGTTCCAAATGTGAGCAATTGAACCGATATCAAATACACAGGAACTACAATGAGAGTTGGTAAGGTAGACATCAATAACATGTATATCATATATACGTTTTTTGGTGTTGGCCGCCTTGTTGTTGGCCAGATACTTGGGGCAGTTCTGCTTCCAGTGACCAGTTCTCTTGGAATGAAAACACTCAGTTTATAGCTTGGGTCCAGCCTTGGGATTCTTCACGGGAGGGGCAATTACTTTTCCAATCTTCTTGGAGTTACTCTTTTTTCCCTTGCCATTCTTCTTGAAACTAGTTGTTTTATTGACCATCAACACTTGACGCTCCTTCTGGATTTCAGACTCGGTGACTTTCAGCATCGCAAACAGCTCGTTGACTGACTTGTTCATCCCTTGCATGTCATCACGAAGCTTTTGTAGCTAGGTGGCAATGATTTAAGAAATCAGTCAGTGATCACCTTTGGCGAAAGGGGCATCCCTAACTCAGCCAAACGGTTCGAATACCTAGACATTCTGAGTATATATTCACTGACAGACCCGTTCTCCTCCAGCTTGCAAGCATAGAACTTATCGGAGGTCTCATAGCCCTCGATCCGGGCATTCTTCTCAAAGATAAACTTCCACTCTTGGAACATATCATATGCTCCATGACGTTCAAAACGCCTTTGAAGTCCCGGTTCTAAGCCATACAACATTGCACATTCAACTATTGAGTAATCTTCACAACGCGCCTGTGAGGCGTTCACAATGGTTGCATACGACGCTGGAGCGGGTGCTTCACCGAGCGATGTATCAAGGACATAAACCTTTTGGGAAGCCGTGTGGAGAATCCTTAGATTATGGGCCCAGTATACAAAGTTACTTTCATCATCTTTCAACTTGCCTTTCTCTAGGAACGCATTGAAATACAGGGGAACTACTGTGCGAGCCATTGATCTACAACATAAATTTGCAAAGGTTACTAAGACTATTGTTCAAGATAAAGAGTTTAGTTAATCATATTACTTAAAAACTCACACTCAAATTGACATCCCTCCGGTCATCCGAGTGATAGATGATCCAAATTCACCAACCCAAGTCCGATCATCACGTGAGATGAGGTGGTTTCAATGTTGAACATCTTCATGTTGATCATATCTACTATATGACTCATGTTCGAATGTTCGGTCTCTTGTGTTCCGTGGACATGTCTATACATGCTAGGCTCGGCAAGTTTAACCCGAGTTTTCTGCACGTGCAACACTGGCTTGCTCCCATTCTATGTGAACGTAGAGTCTATCACACCCCGATCATCACATGGTGCTTCGAAACGATGAACTTTCGCAACAATGCACACTCGGGGAGAACACAATTTTATCTTGAAATTTTAGTGAGGGATCACCTTGTAATGCTACCATCGTCCTAAGCAAAATAATATGCATAAAAGGATTAACATCACATGCAAATTGAAGTGACATGATATGTTCATGAACTTTTGCTTTTAATCTCCATCTCCAAAGCACTGGCATGATCTCCATCGTCACCGGCATAACACCATGATCTACATCAACATGATCTCCATCATCATGATCTTCAACATCATGATCTCCATCATTGTGTCGCCATCGGGGTTGTCTCTCCCATGCTTATACTACTATTGCTACCACTTAGCGATAAAGTAAAGCATTACATAGCGCTTAATGATTGACACGCATGTCATACAATAATTAAAGACAACCCTATGGCTCCTGCCGGTTGCCGTATGCATTGACATACAACTCGATATTAACTATTACAACATGATCATCTCATACATCAAATATATCTCATCATGTGTTTGGCCATATCATATCACGCTGCAAAAACAAGATAAACGTCCTCTAATTGTTTCTTGCATGTTTTACATGGTTACTATGGGTATCTAGCAAGAACGATTCTTACCAACGCAAAACCACAATGGTGATACACAAATTTCTATTCAAGCTTCTCAAGGACCGCCTTTGTCGAATCCGATCCCACTAAGGTGGGAGAGACAGACACCCGCCAGCCATTTTTATGCAACAAAGTCACATGTCAGTCAATGGAACCGGTCTCTCATACGTGGACGAGTAAGGTTGGTCCGGGCTGCTTCATCCCACAATACCGCTGAATAAAGAAAAGACCAAGGGACAAACAAATTTGTGAATCAATGTCCACAAAGTCCTTTGTGTTCTACTCATGATCTCATCTACGCATAGACCTAGCTCATGATGCAACTGTTGTAGAACGTTGCATGGGAAACAAAAAAATCATATGCACACACAAGATCTATCCATGGTGATGAGCATCTACGAGAGGGACAATGTATCTATGTACCCTTGTAGATCTCTAAGTGGGAAGCATTAAGAAACGGGGTTGATGTAGTCGAACATCTTTGCGATCCAAATCGCAAGCCGTTCGCGATCCAATCATGATCCGTCCCGATCTAGCACCGAATAGACGACACCTCCGTGTTCAGCACACGTACAACTCGATGAAGATCTCTGCCTTCTTGATCTAGCAAGAGAGGACGGAGTGGTACATGAGTTCTTTGTCAGCGCGGCGGCATGGTGACAATAGTGGTGAACTAATCCGACAGGGCTTCGGCGAGCTCCACCGAACTAATCTAGAGGAGAAAACGATATAGAGGGAGAGAGGGCAGCACTTGGATTTTTCAGGTGAGGGATGCCCTCAAAACCACCACTATTCATAGGCGCAAGGGGAGAGGGAGGCAGCCCTAGCCCCTCCGCCAAGGAGGGCTTCGGCTGAACTAGGGGAGGAGTCCACCTCCCATAAGGGAGGTGGTTATGGGAGGTGGACTCCTTGTAGGACTCCTCCCACTTGGCCCCTCTCACACCCCCTTGCGCAAGGGCCTCTAGGGGCTATCTGCCTAGCCCACCAGGGGCTGGCGCGCCACCTCCTAGGCCCATGTGGCCCCTGGGGTGGGTGGCCCCCACTTGGTGGACCCTGGAACCGATTCATCACTCTCGGTACACTATCGGAAGTGCCCGATACTTTTCTGGAGACCATAAACAACCTTCCTATATATCAATCTTTACCGCCGGACCATTCAGGTACTCCTCGTGACGTGCCAGATCTCATTCGGAACTCCAAACAACCTTCATTCACCAACATACATAACTCAATACTACCGAAATGTCACCCAATGTTAAGTGTACAGACCCTGCGGGTTCGAGAACTATGTAGACATGACCGAGATACCTCAACGGTCAATAACCAATAGAGGGACCTGGATGCCCATATTGGTTCCTACATATTCTATGAAGATCTTTATCGGTTGAACCTCTATGTCAAGGATTCATCTAATCTCGTATGTAGTTCCGTTTGTTCTTCGGTATGTTACTTGCCGCGATTCGATCGTCAGTATCTCCATACCTAGTTCAATCTCCTTACCAGAAAGTCTCTTTACTAGTTCCTTAATACAAGATCCCATGGCTAACTCTTTAGTCACTTGCTTGCAAGGCTTATTGTCATGTTGTATTACCGAGTGGGCCCTGAGATACTTCTCCGTCACACGGAGTAACAAATCTCAGTCTTGATCCATGCAACTCAACAGACACCCTTGGAGATACCTGTAGAGCATCTTTATAGTCACCTAGTTATGTTGTGATGTTTGATACACACAAGGTACTCCTTCGGTGTCAATGAGTCTCTTGATCTCATGGTCATAGGAATAGATACTTGACATGTAGAAAACTATAGCAATAAACTAACACGATCATATGCTACGGTCATAGTTTGGGTCTTGTCCATCACATCATTCTGCTAATGATGTGATCCTGTTATCAAATGAAATCTCATGTCTATGGCTAGGAACCTTGACCATCTTTGATCAACGAGCTAGGCTACTAGAGGCATACTAGGGACACGGTGTTGTCTATCTATCCACACATGTATTTGAGTTTCCAATCAATACAATTATAGCATGGATAATAAACGATTATTATGAACAAGGAAATATAATAATAACCACTTTATTATTGCCTCTAGGGCATATTTCCAACAACGGCACCTATCGGAACCACGTGAACAATCTTTGTGTCTACGATTGTGTTCGATCTTCTAACCCTAACCACTACTAGATGTGTTTGTCTTTACTTTCCACTGCTATATCCTTAGACATGCATGTGTAGGGTGTGGTTGACTTGCTATCATTGCTAAAATATGCCCATAAATGGAATTGGGAAACGGTAGAATTTTTATGTAGTCAAGTATTCTAATCACCCCCCCTCTAGACTTACTTTCGATCCAACAGACAAGCGACCAATCCATCCTGACAAAAGGTGGTCTTCACTTTACAAAGGCGCCATCCTTGACGCGCTCGTGGCCTTGCTAGCGGGCAACATCAGATTGGTCTCCTTGCACCAAAACGGCAATCCTTAGGGCTCTCCTTGGAAAGGGACATCAACTTGCTACCCTTTTATCACAATCGAGGAAAGGTTGTTTGTCCACACCTGCTAGCATGGTCTTTGCCGCCTCTGCCAGCGATGTACATCATCCACGTGGCGATCATGTGACTGTGTGACCAACATCGCACGGTCCCTCTGAGCGAAGGGCTTCATAGGAGATGTACTTGTGGAGGGGGGCTGGCAAGGTCACCTTTAGCTTAGGGAGGTGTGTCTTGGAGCGCCCCTCCTTTTAAAGGGAAGGCTCATGGGGCCAACGCGTAGCGAGATGTCTTGGGCCTGTAGAACCCCAAAGTGGGATGCACCTGGAATTGGGCCCTACGAGCGTTGCTGATCAGGCTGCCAATAGATGGGTCATGGTACCATGGTATCCACTAGTTCGAAAGTAGCCCCGGGCCCGCGGTGTGCACATTCCTCCCGTTGAAAACAAAATGGCACATGTTGAAATGCCTTGAGGCTTGACTAGACAGTGGGGCCCATGCAGTCGCGTGTCAGCATGAAGGGACGAGATGCCCTCAGTTCCCCACGATGCCTCGGTAACTGCACACGCTTGGTCTTAATACTACCCCACTGAAAGCACATTTTATCCCTTGGTAGTTTTGGTAATTAATAACAATATATATCTCATTGTACTAATGTTTCCACTAAGCACATTTCAGGAAAAGTTCGATGATGGGTTGGCAAAAAGGGTTGTGGAGAAACCCCTAGATGCAAGTAATTGGATTGGCAAAGCTTCAAGCAAGGGGACTCTACATTTTACTTTGTGAGAAATCACTTTGAGTCCATAGGAAAAGCCAGTACTATTAAAAGGGGGTAAGGTACTGTTGGTGAACAAGATGCTTCACATGCACAAGTGATAGTCACCAAAAACACCCATATACTCTCCCACAAATCTCTATGCTAGCCTTTCAAGAAAATCAATGAAGCCAACACATTCCACTCGGTCCCACCGATTCCCAACCTCAGACAGAGCCCTGCCAAACCCTAGCACATCGGTGCAACCAATTCCACTTTGGTGCCATCGAGTTCAGCTTACCAACTTTCTGTTACCCCGATTCACAAAATCGGAAGCTCCGAGTTTTTGGATCGGCATCACCAAGATTTGGATTCTAACCGTTGGACACCTTATCGGTACCACCGAGATTTCTATATCGGTCTCACCGAGATTCAAAAGTTGCTACCTGTGGAGCAACTCGGTACCACTGAGATTCACACATTGGTGTTACCGAGCTGGTCACTTTAGTTGTAACGGTTGGAATTTTGGAGATGCCTATATATACCCCTCCACCACCAATCACTCGTAAGAGAAGCACTAAGAAAAGATCCCCATTTATCCCATCAGATTTTCTGAGAGAGAGAGGCACCTACTCATGTGTTGAGATCAAGCCATTCCATTCCAACCATATGAATCTTGATCTCTAGCCTCCCCAAGTTGCTTTCCACCCAATCAATCTTTTCCACCAAAGCCAAATCTGTGAGAGAGTGATTGAGTGTTGAGGATTCTATCATATTGAAGCACAAGAGCAAGGAGTTCATCGACATTATTGAGCCTATTACCTTTTGGAGGGTGGTGCCTCCTAGATTGGTTTGGTGTCGCTTGGGAGCCTCCTACTTCTTGTTGTAGAGTGAACCAAGAAGTTTGCAAGGGCAAGGAGATTACCTACTTCGTGAAGATCTACCCCAAGTTAGGCTAGTCCTCCGTGGACGTAGGCCATCATGGTATATAGAAAGTTGCTTCTTCGTGGAACCCTCCATAAGTAGAGCCCTCCATGGACTCTCGCGACTGTTACCTTATGTGGGTTGGAGTCTCCATAAACGTGGACATACGATAGCACCACCTATCGGAACCACGGAAAAATATTTGTGTCTACAAATTGCGTTTGATCTTCCTACCCATCCTTTACTATACATGCTTGTCTTTACTTTCCGCTAATATACTTGTAGACATGCATGTGTAGGGTGTGCTTGACTTGCTATCATTATTAAAATCTGCCAACACTTAAAATTGGGAAAAGGTAGAATTTTTATTTGGTCTAGTACTCTAATCACCCCCTCCTCTAGACCTACTTTCGATCCTACACCCGCACGTTGAACCGGCACCATCATTGCATTCCTTGCCTCCAACACCTCCTCTGCGCACTGCTCCTCATTCTTTGCTTGCACTGCTCCTTGCTCTCCTTCCTTGCACGTCCATGCTTGCGCCGCCGTTGCCACCGAAGCTTATCTTGAGCCAACCTTACTACCCTCCGTCTCTGTTGGTTTTGTAGTGATCTCCTCACCGTTCCCCTCCCTCTTCTCTGTCATTCCATAGCCGTAGCCGTGCTAGCCACTATATCGAGCGCCACCGTCCACCATGGATGTCGGGCATGGCGTTGTCGTGCCTCCCTGGTCAATCGGATGAGCCTAGCATGCTCCTGGAGTCCGAAGGAAATCGTAGAACCCCCCCCCCCCCAACCGGCATTCCCGAGCAGCCTCGCCCCTGTCCTAGCCAAGCTCTGACCGCTGCCTTCACATCACTGCCGTCAGCTCCGGCCACCTGGGGCCCAACTACCTGCCTCCCTAGATGCGAGCGAGCACGGGCTACGTCGCAGTAGCCTCGGTTGCCACTCCCGTGGCCTTCCGAGCAGACACCGCCGTGTTTCCACATCGCCGGCGTTGAGCTCCGGTGATGCCAACGTGGCTGAATTATTTAAACACTAATGATCCCACCTCACCCACTGACAGAGGGGCCCAGCCCTACTAAACCCTCTAACTAGGATCAAACTAATCCTAATTAGTCCTTGAGTGTATGACATGCGGGTCCTAGTGTCAGGTTTGACCTAGACCCGAAGTTGTTGACCAGCTCACGTCATGATGATGTAATGCTAATGCAATTAGTGATTTTCTGGATTAAATAAAATCTAGGAAATTCCAGAAGGTACTTTAAACTTTGAATATTCATAGAAATTAATGTCTAACTCAGATAGAACTAATATATATATGGAAAATGATCACAAAAATCCAAAGAGTCAATTTGTACCATTCTCATGCATGTTTGAACAAGTTAACATCACCAACTAGGACATTTCATCATTAGGGAAATTTATGAAATAACATTTGTAGTTGGAATCTGAACTAGGTTTGAATTCCACTTCAATTAATATGACTAGCTATTACATTAGGTCTATTAAGTACCTTAAGTTGCCATGCCATACATGCTATCAGCTGCATTACACTAAATGTGTTCATTCCCTTGTTTGCAGGTGTTGTTCCCTCTCGGTAGACGTTGCTCCAACGTTGAGATCGATGTCACTGATGAAGACTCACTTTATATTCAAAAGTGTCAGTCAAGCAACTCCCCCTTGAGCATTCCGGTACAATCCCACTCGCTCGCTCTTGGTCTTTTTTACTGCATTAAGACAACAACAATTTAACTGTTACATGTTTCTGTAGTTGAACCCATTCCTTTGCACGACCTGTCTTTGTCACAGTAAATAGTTGAAACCACTTAGCACGAGTAGAAACTGCTTGAGCCTTCTTGTGCTTACTCATCCATGCTTGCTTACTATGCCTGCTATGTTTAGAGTCGTGTTGGGTCTGATCCATCTCGGCAATGAATTGGAATGGAGGCGGTCTTGTCCTGCTGTGTGGGAATTAAGTGTGTGAATCGATTTTGGTAAAGGTAGTGATGAGAGGCCATGTAGGAGAACATGATGGGTTGTCTCATTGAAACGGCTCTTAGGACCTGAGATCTTGTGTTTGCGTTCCAAGACAAGATACTACCGCACATGGGGCTCCGGTAAATCGAGCTCTCTCGACCTATTAACTTCCCTGTTCTCAGTCTAGGAGTTGCAGTAGTTTCAAACGTTGATAGGTGTGGCCGGGCATGCGAAGTGGATGAACTACCTAGTCGGGACTGGCTTAAGACCCTGCACACAAGTTTGAGGCCATATTGGAAAACTCACTCGGACTTCCATTATGGGTTCCAACTCAGATAGATGACTACCTTGGGTGTGAATCATTGTCAGTTAACGTCCGTGGCCGACTCCCTTGCTGTGGTACCGCTTGAAGGTTGTCGAGGTGCATGACATGCACATGGCGATAAGAGACGGGAGTGTCTGTGAAGAAGTATAGCCGTGTAAGGTAAATGATCTGTTCGAATAGTCGTGCACTTGGATATGGACTACTTGGAAACTTATATGGTTCATAGACAATTTAAATGGATAGTAAAATGCGTAAGATAAGTGTGAGTGATATGGATGGACTTCTCATAGGGAGATGGGAGAGGATCCACAATGGTGTATTGATGTGGTGAATATGTGGACTCGTATGCACTCTCTACCTCAAAGAAAGAACTTGTAGTCGTAGTACGGGTTAGCCAAGAGTCAAAGCTAGCGTGCTGCAATAAACTCGACAACCCCCTTTGTTCACAATGATGCACATGTAGGTAGTTCTTATGTAAGTCTTGATGAGTACCTTTGTACTCACGGTTACTTAATTTATGTTTTGCAGATGATACTTCTGTCTAACTACTGGTTTGAATGATGTGTTTGATGTTGACTGGATTAGCTTGGGAATCCCAGACAGAGGTCTTGTTCCTTTGGGAG
The DNA here is from genome assembly GCA_022496015.1 of Hordeum marinum. Classification (NCBI taxonomy): domain Eukaryota; kingdom Viridiplantae; phylum Streptophyta; class Magnoliopsida; order Poales; family Poaceae; genus Hordeum; species Hordeum marinum. Next base: position 292,616,608 of record CM039673.1, on the reverse strand, counting down.
GGTTGTTGTATAATTTTTATGGTCCTCCAGCAACTTTTAGTAGATGTTTGTACAAAGACATGTTATGCTTTTGCTTGTTGCTTGGATGACTTGAGTGTTAGGTCATGTGACCCCTGTTTGTAATATCACACTATGTTGGCTATTATGAGTCATTAACAAATACTTGAGTCATAGAGTTATGTTGTAATGCCATGTTGTATCTAGACATATCATGCATATTGCATGTATGTTTTGAAATTCATTGGTATGTGCGGGATTTGACACCTAGTCGTATGACTGTGGTAGCCTTCTTTATAGGGAAATGCCTCTTTGTGCTTCCGTTGAGCCCTGGTAGCTTGCTACTCCTCTGGACACATTGATTGACCGACATGTATCCTTCTTTGTTCTTGTGTCTGCACCTACAAGGAAATGTCACGTCATGTAGTGGAGTCCATGTAGCTTCCTATGACTCGTCTACACACGTTGATGATCGACACCTGCATTGTTGGTTTATGTATGTCTGTTCCTATATGGTTGTGCCACTTGGTTTTATAACTAGTCTTGTCGACCTGGGTTCTTTAACATATCATTGCTAGCGACATATTCATATTCGTGAGCAAAAAGGCGCAAACGGTCCCGGCTAAGGTAAGGTGGCATGCGTGGAGCTTACCGTGCGTGAGGGCACAAAATGTTATATTGTGTTACATGCTAGATTCGTATGGTTCAGGGTCAGGGTCCCGACAACAACTTAATTGGAGGCTCCCAACACCACCACAAAGCCTGGCCATAATGGAATATGGCTCCGAGGTCACCTCTTCCATCTAGGATGGCCAAACACCAAGGAGTAACAAGATCCACAATAAATGTATGGGGAAATCAAATTTCCTTTGGTGTAACTGTATATTTAGGTATTATCCCTCAATCTGTAGCAAATCAAAGGATTTAGTTGGCTAGAGAAGGAGATCGGGCAAGAAAGAGCTTCGTACATTAATGGATGAGAGAGAGATCAGAGGTAGGAGGGAGGTGTAAGTACCGCCTCCTAATATGGTGCTCACCCATATCCAATTATTATGTGCAGAAAAGCACAGGGGCGTTACAACCGCTTGGGACAGCAGTACAACCACCCACACATTTACAACACCAGAGAGATACAACCACTAGGCTTCCTGGTTGTACAGGTAAATTCCACCACCCTTGTATCACCCATCACATAAAAGGAATCACCCTTGGAGTGATGGATGGGGTGGTACTTGGGCTGGTACAACAACCCAAATTGCATCCCCTAGTATTCATTAAGTCTAAGGCAGTACAACTGCCTTCGACCCATGTATTATCGACTAATATGAGATAAATCGGAAGTAGCAGGTGGATACTGATGGAGCACCACTTCCTAACCCAAGGAAATCACCCTTGAGTGGTAGTTACACCAGTGCAGGGTCCGGCAGTACTGCTCAGAGAAGGAGAAGAATAACGGCCACTGCCCACGGTACAACCGCCCTATTAGTGACCGCATTGTCAACTCCACAAGGGAGCGGTACAACCGTAGTCACCCGTGATATAACCACCCTAGGCAAGTTTTTCTACATGGGTTAGAATATGAGCTCTCTCCTCGAAGCGGAAGGCAATATTGTGGGTGCAATATGTTTATGTGTATGTGTTGATTCCACCCGTACATTCCGATGGGGATCCCATCTTAATAGTATGGATTTCTAATATGTCTCTAACATATCTATTATTTTTGTTACATGATATTATATCATCATTCTAGGATATTTTTTGAGTAATTATTTACCAATTTATATTATTTTTGAGCACTAACCTATTGACCAAGTGCCCAGTGTAAGTTCCTATTTTTTGTGTGTTTTTCTTTCACAGAAATTCCATATCAAATGAAGTCCAAACGCGGTAAAAATTTACATTATTTTTTATATATGTGAATTTTGGGAGTCGGAATCAATGCAAGAAGATGCACGAGGGCCCCACAAGCCAAAAGGGCGCGGCCTAGGGGTGCCCTAGTGGCTTATGGCCAGTCCTTAAGTCGATTTATGTTCTCCTTCCTCCGCAAGAAAGATTTTATCAATAAAAACCCTCTCAAAATTTCAGCCCAAACGGAGTTATGGATTTTCGGATATTTAAGAAATGGTAAAGGGGTCACAAAACAGTCGCAAAAATAGGAGAGAAACAGAGAGAAAGATATCCAATCTCGGAGGGGCTGCTGCTCTCCGGGAGCCATGGAGGCCATGGACTAGAGGGGAAACCCTCCTAGTACCTAGGGAGGAGGCCAAGGAAAAAGAATAAGTAGGGGGCTCTCTCCCCCCTCTCTCCCCACGACGCTGGAGCGCCGTCGGGGCATCCATCGTGACGGTGATCTACAACATCAACTTCACTGCTATCACCACCAACTCTCTCCCCCTCTCTGCAGCGGTATAAAACCTCTATTCCCTTCTATAATATCTACTTAAACATGGTTCTTAATGCTATATATTATTATCCAAGGATGTGTGTTTATCCTATGATGTTTGAGTAGATTTCTTGTGTCCTATGGGTTGATTGATAATAGTGATTGGTTTGAGTTGTATGTTCTATTTTGGTGTTGTCCTAAGGTACCTTCCGTGAGGCGCACACATGAAGGAATCCAGTTGGAGGGTTTGCAATATGTTTATCATTTGTTTATAGTGGGTGGCTAGCGTGACAAAAGCTTACACCCGAGTAAGGGGACTATTTATGTATGGGATAAAGGGGACTTGATGTGTTAATGCTATGGTTGGGTTTATCTTAATGAATTTCTAGTAGTTGCAGTCGCTTGCTAGAATTTCAATCATAAGTGCATATGATCCAAGTACGGTAAGTATGTTAGTGTATGGCTCTCCCTCATATAAAATTGCAACAATGATACCGGTGTAGTTATCGATTGCCTAGGGACAAATCTTTCTCTCGCACTACACAAAAAGCTTTCTACTAAATAATTTACTTTATTGTTCTTTATCTAAACATCATCTAAATTTTATTTCCATGTTCTTTATTACCTTGCAAACCTATCTATCACACTACTAAGTACTTCTAGGTTTATTCCCGCAAAGTTGGTTCATACTTGTTCTAGTTAAAGAAAGCGTTAGCGTGCGTATAATTGTATTGGTGGTCGAAAGAACTAGAGAGAATATTAATTCTACCTTTAGCTACTTGTTGGGTTTGACACTCTTAGTTATCAAAAAATCCTACAAACGATCCCCTACACTTGTGGGTTATCAAGATCTTTTTTGGACATTGTTGCCAGGGAGCAATAGTGTAGTGGTTTATATTCTCGTTTGTGCTTGTTTGCTTTATCACTAAGTAGTTTTTATTTCCTGTTATTAGTTGTTTTATATCTTTAGTTATGGATATGGAACATGAAACACCAAAAAAATAGGTGTACTTGCTACTCATGGAGATGGGGAACCTCCTAAAACTCTCGATGCTAGTTATGTGGAACACACTAATTACTCCTTTGGTAATCCTGAGAAATCCTCATTCAACTTTATAATGGGAGACACATTGGATCAACATGAGTACTTTAGATATTATCACTTATCTCAAAAAGGGAAACACTTATGCTATCATATTAAAATGTTGCATTGGTATGCTTGGGATGTATGCTTTAGATGTCATTATACTTGTTGCTCTAAGAGTAAGGTTCTACACCTTCCCTTTCAATGCGAATTTAGCGATAACAAAACCTTGGCTTCTTATGCTAATGGTATATATGATTAGTATGATGTGTAACAAATAGAATGATTTGTTGCTTTTAAAGGTGCTTATGAAATTGCTTCTTTGATTGAAAAGTATGATGATGTTCCTTAAAAATCTGAATTTTTCTCCATCCTCAAATATTGCTATGAGAATTATGAATACAGTGATAATATAAGTGAATTTATTGAGAGAATGTCTGCTGCCTTGGAAAAGAATAATATTTTGCAAGACTCTATGGAAGAAGAAATTGTTGAAACTGTGAACTCATTAGGTGAAAAGGATGAGGAGGAGAGCGAAGAACAAAAGGAGGAAGAGCCGATTAGCTACCCGTGCCCATCTTCTAATGAGAGTAACTCTTCAACTCATACATTGTTTAATTTCCCTTGCACATATCGAAGGATGAATGCTATGATCCCTTGGATTGGTTTGAAATATCCCTTTTTGATGAACTTGATGCTTGTTATGCTTGTGGCCATGATGCCAATATGAATTATGCTTATGGAGATGAACTTGCTATAGTTCATAATGTTAAGCATCAAATCGTTGCTATTTCACCCACACATGATAGTCCTATTATATTTTTAAATTCTCCCAACTACACTATGTTAGAGAAGTTTGCACTTATTAAGGATTATAATGATGGATTGCGTTTTACCATTACAGATGATGATTTTGATGGAAATAATATGCATGTCCTTGATCCTCCTAATTGCAATTATTATGAGAGAGGAACCAAATCTTCACCTCTCTATGTTTCCAATAAAGTAAAACTGCAAGAAACCACTTATGCTATGTATTGGCCTTTACTTCGTGTGAATGAATTGTTCTTGTATGACATGCCAATGCATAGGAAAAGAGTTAGACTTTGTTGGTACATGATATATATTACTTTGTGATCACTACTAAATTATAAATCATTGTTAATTCAAATTCGCTTTGATATACCTCGGGATCCAGGTGGATCAATTACTTGAGCACTATATGCCTAGCTTAATGGGTTTACAAAAAGCGCTGCTAGGTATGTTCTTTTAAAATAATTAGTAACAAAAAAACTGGGTAACTTAAAAACCTTTTTGAAAAGAGAAGTGAAAGTGAGAAAGACAAACACCGTTGAAGTGCAGGCTAGCCTTGAATTTTGTTCATGCCCATGGGAACTTTGTGAATCTAGATTACGGAAACTTTTCAACAAAAACAATTATCCCCTTGTATATATCCATTGTATTATAAAAAACAATGTGCCAAGAACTACCTTTTGGATGTTTAAATTGATTGCTTGATATGTGTTGTGTAAAAACATTTTTTGCTATAGTGTTTGAATTTTCATATTTTACTGGAGCGTGCAAAAAATCTGAAACTTTTATACAAATTCTTTATTAATTGCTTATTTTCAAAAGTTTTTGAGGTAAAACAGTATACTTTCCATTTGCATCTTTTTACGCTTTCCTGTTTTTCACAAATTGTTGTTATAGTTGATTTGCGTGTTTCATGTTTGAATTCTTGTTGAGCCCCAATGACTTGGGAGACATAGAATTTTGATACCATACATTGATTAATGTTAGATTATAATTATTCTATAATTTTATGGAAGGACATGATGAGATTTGATGATTATGTACTAACTTTTCTAATGAAAGTTCTATCAAGTTTTGCATGGATGAAGTGTTCGAAGATCGAGGAGGTATTGATATGATAAGAATAAGGAGATATAAGAGTTCAAGATTGGGGATGCCCAAGGTACCCCAATTAAATGTTAAAGGATACTAAAGCGTCTAAACTTGGGGATGCCCCAGAAGGCATCCCATCTTTCTGCTTCAACAACTATCGATATGTTTTTTTTGTTGACATGATATGTGTAAATTCTTGGAGCGTTGTGTGCCTTTTATTTTACTTTTAGCAATACAATATGTTTGTATGGGAAATTCCATGGTTTATTTATAGAATTATCTTTAACTTCACTTATATGTTTTGAGTATGGCTTTATAGATTGCTTCATGTGCTTCACTTATATCATTTGAAGTTGGATGCTTGTTTCTCTACATATACAAACCGTTATTTGTATAATATTATTTTGCTTCACTTATATTCATTAGAGAATGGTCTTTTTTAGAAATAATTAAACTGTCATTCATCACTTATATTTGTTTGGGAGTTAATAAAAAGTGATGGTAATTTGCATGCTTTATAGGACCAGTCCAAAAATAATAGGTATTCAAGGAGTGATGATAAAAACCTTCATGTAGCACATTAAAGAGATATTGTGGGTTAATGATATTGTTGTGGAAATGCGAAAGGGTGTGAGTGCATCATTGTTGATTCATAGAAGTGTCGATATTAAGAGGTGTTAACTTCTTGTTTGTCTAAATATTAAAAAGGCATGGTGAGGATGTGTGAGAATTTCCATTCCTTGTTAAAATCCTAGTGTTGTTTCGGGTCAGAGGCATGCGATGGTTAACTCCTCCCAACCTACACCATCGGGGCATGCGAGTAGTACATTGATTTGTGATAAAACTAATAAAACTTTGCAATAAGTATATGAGATCTTTATGACTAATGTGAAACCATGGACATACACAATCTCACCTATTCATATTTTGCTTGCCTCTTTGGTACAGTGCCTTCCCATTCTCACCTCGTGGATCATTGATAATTCGCTGGTGCATCTGCACCCCGTGACATCATACACTTTGTTGCACATAATCCTCATTATATCTTCCTCAAAACAGCCACCAGACCTACCTATCATGTCATTTCCACAACCGTTCCGAGATATGTTGACATGCAACTTCCACCGTCACTTTATATGATTTGTACTTCCATTGTCATATTGATTTGCATGATCATAAGAGAGCTAGCTTGATATTTACAAGGCTTGTCCATTTTTTTATATATTTTGCTATGCTAGATCATTGCACATCCTGGTATATTGCTAGAGGCATTCATATAGAGTCGGATAATCCTATTAGTTTTTCATATCTATTTGTAAGTAAATAAAAGTGTGATGATCATTATTATTAGAGCATTGTCCTAGTGAGGAAAGGATGATGGAGACGATGATTACCCCACAAGCCGGGATGACACTCCGGATGAAAAATGAAACATGGGGGAGGCCAAATGAGCCCATCACACACACACACAGACACAGACACACACACACACACACAGAGGGAGAGATGGGGCAGGCAAAAATAAAAATAAATAGGCCCACCATGAAAAAAATGAAAATAATAATAAACAAATAAATGAGAGAAAATGAGAGAAGGGACTTTGCTACTATCCTTTACCACACTTGTGCCTCAAAGTGGCACCATGTTCTTCATATAGAGAGTCTCTTGTTTTGTCACTTCCATATGCTAGTGGGAATTTTTCATTATAGAACCTCGCTTGTATATTCCGATGATGGGCATCCTAAAATTCCTGAGGTCTTCACGAGCAACCAAGTTCGATGCACACCCACTCAGCTTCAGTCGAGCTTTCATACACTTATATCTCTAGTGCATCCATTGCATGGAAATCCATACTCCTCACAATGATTCTATTGATGGGCATCTCCATAGCCCGTTGATACACCAAGTTGACGCGAGACTTTCTTCTCAACTTTTACCCCTTTGAAACCTATCACCACATTCTATTACACCTATATGCTATATCCATGGTTCAAGCTAATGTATTGCATGAAGAATAACAAGTTGATGCATACTGAAAAAGTACGATCCAATTGCCTGACTTGGGCACCGTGGTGCTGTAAATTTGCATTAATGTGGTGAAGACGAAGCCATGCCTTGCTAATATAATAAGATGAATGCGGGTAAACATTCTTTCAGGATCATATACTTTGAAATATTGATGTTTTTGTTGCTTGTGCTTATAAGTATTACTATGATAATGTTTGTTAATTCATCGTTTCTCAATGAGCATGCATGCAAAATATTACGTATTGGGTAGCATGTTATTAGGGAACGTTGCGTGGGAAACAAAAAAATTCCTATGAACACCCAAGATCTATCTATGGAGATCAGTAGCTACAAGACGAGGAGTGCATCTACATACCCTTGTAGATCGCTAAGCGGGAAGCATTAAGAAACGTGGTTGATGTAGTCAAATGTATTCGCGATCCAATCACGATCCGTCCCGCGATCCAAGCATGATTTGTCCCGATCTAGTGCCGAACGGACGACACCTCCATGTTCAGCATGCATACAACTCGATTACGTCTCCTCCTCCTCAATCCAGCGAGTGAGGGCGGATTAGTATATGAGTTATGTGGCAACATGAAATCATGGTGGCGGTGATGGTCGAGCTGTCCCGACAAGGCTTCGCCAAGAGCTACCGCGACAAACTAGAGGAGAAAACTGATCTAGAGGGAGAGGGAGGGCTGCGCTGTGGCTTAGGGTGCAGTTGCCCCCCTCTCCTTTCTTATATATAGGGGGCGAAGGCCGGTTTCCCTAGAGTTTCCCCTAGGGTTAGGGGTGGCAGCCAAGGGGGGTGTCGTGGCCCCCAAGGAAGGGGGCGGCAGCCACCCTCGAGCCAGCCTAGCCCTTGGCTGCATTGTCCCTAGGGGGAGGGATAGCCAGCTCACCAGGGGCTGGTACGCCTCATCTCAGAACCCATGGGGCCCTCCGGAGCAGGTAAACCCACCCGATGGACCCTTGAAACACTTCCGGCATCCCCGTCACAAAACTGGTAAGTCTCGGAACCTTTCGAGAACTCGAATACCAACTTCCCATATATAAATATTTACGTGCAGACCATTTTGGAACTCCTCGTGACGTCCAGGATCTTATCCAGGACCTCGAATAACTTTCAGTCACCATCATACATAACTCATTAATACCAAATCATCACCGAACATTAAGTGTGCGGACCCTACAGGTTCGAGAATGATTTGTTAGAAGAAAAATCGCTGAACCCGTTAAAAATAAGATACACATTTTATATGATGATATCTATGGTGATGAGAATGGATTGCATACCAAAGATGACAATACCTAAATCTTTTGCATTTTGCCTAGCTAGGGGCATTAAACAATAGTGCTTGTTGGGGGCAACCCAATTTTATTTTAATGTTCTGTTTTTGCTCCCATTTTTAGTGTTTACCACATTAATATTTCTTTAGTAATTGTGTTTTGGTGTTTTAATTAGTGTTTGATCCAATCAAGACCTTTGGGATGGTCTATCGTGGTTGTTGATTTGATCTTGCTGAAAAACAGAAACTTTTGAGCCTAGTCCAGGAATTTTATAAATTTTTCAGTGCTTCAAATGAGTCTGAAATTTTTACACAAGATTTATATACAAATTTTCCAGATTTTACTAATATTTCAGAATATTTTGAGTTACGTAAGTATATGAAGTTTTCAGATTTCTACAGACGGTTCTGTTTTTGACAGATCTCTATTTTCTTTGTGTTGTGTACCTATTTTGATGTATCTATGGGTTGTATCGAGGGGTATATGTTGGAGATATGCCTTAGAGGCAATCATGTATGATTATATTTCCTATGTGTTTATGAATAAAGATAGTCCTTGGACATTATCATTGATGTGTATTAACAAGTATGTGACTTGTTTGTGAGACTATGCATTGTATGATGACTGTCCTAAATGGTCCCTAGTTGAAAGGGTTGTGTGGGTGCGCAGCCAGTTAGACTAGCATATGACGCGGTGGATGGTCCGATCTCACTGACCATGTAGCATTGGATGCTAGCCGGATAATATGGACTCAGAAAGGTCTGGTCGAATTCGACATAGTCAGATCCGAGTCGAGATAAGGTCTAAGTTGGACAGACCCAACTATGAGACGTGGCGATAGGTCATCTATGAGTCTCTAGTACAACATACGTTCTATGTCCTAAGACCTGAGCTGGTGCATGTACTCGGGATGGTGACGGACTTGCTTTGGGCCGACCAAACGCTACTCCATGACAGGGTAGTTACAAAGGTAGGTTTCGGGCTTGTCCAGACCCAATCTACGAGACATGGTCGAGCAAGATGGGATTTGCCCCTCCAATCAGGAGAGATATACTTTGGGCCCCTCGGGTGATCCGACCTAGATAAGCATGGCCATGCAATGAGGATTATGAGATAAGCCGAATGTTGGTCGGATTCACCAGAACGAGAAAGAGGTCGTGCTGCAACAAGGATGACCATGTCGCCTTGTGCACAACAACATATATCGAGAGGCAAAGGGAATAGAAGTGTGAAGTACATGTTTGCCTAACCAGCTTCATCAAACACTTGGAGTCAGCACGCTTTCCTAGAGGCTGCTACCGACTGGTCGAGTCGAATGTGATCTCACTTGCGACCAAGTGAACGTGAACCTAAGGGGTCGCACACTTAAGGGAAGGAACACATGGGCTTTAGGATCGGTGCGAGGCCCAAGAGTTGAGCCCACACCGGATGCCTATATATAGTGGAGGTGTCGCACACCCATCCGGTTCATCGCTTCGGCACCGTCATTAGGGCTTTGCATGAGTTGCAACTAGCCACCTCCACTCTCCGCCGCCGACCGTGTGATCGAACCTAGCAGTCCGCCGCACGGGTGTTCCTCCTGCACGCGCGGATATTGTTAGAGCCGGTGCACTTGCGCCGCTTCGGCAAACCTGTACGTGGGATCCGGCGATCGGCTGTTTGAGGGAGATCGGAACGGCTGTTTGAGGGAGATCAGACGAGGATAAGATGGACCACACGAATGCACTGCCCCAACTCTACTTCCGTTGCACGGCACTGCACTGCATATCCATCTCCGTAGCAAGTTCTTGGATGTTCTGCGCATAGGAAAATTTTAATTGGCATGTGATGCACCTACGATAGAACCCAACGGTGATATCAGAGCCTCTGTTATAGGATTTGGATTTAGATCAGATGCATATGTGATATGCGGTGGTGGCAGATGAGATTCATCATCGTTCATGAGATCGGCTATGTGCACGGTTGATGAGATCAACTGCACATCAGGATTGATTGAGGCTATGGGTTCTGTCAATCGGAATCGATGAGGTCATGACACAACCTACCCCTACCAGTCGGTATTCGCCATCGGGGTTAACTGTGAAACGTAAATCCTAATTGTGTTCGCGATGATCGATGAGATCGGTCAGATCAAAAAATTCAGCGTGATCAGAGTGCAGATGTGATCTGTGATTTTCGAAAACGTCGGGCACCGTGTGCGTAACGCCTTGTATTTCGTACCCGGTCACACAAACTAGTAGAATGTGATTCTATGCATAAGTTTGTTTTGGAGGTTTGATATGAATAGTATGGCTCATGTGTATGTGATGCATGTGTGTAACTTAACATGACCTACGTGTCATGATTGTCAGCCGGCAGGAACAAAAGTGTTGTCATTATATTGTATAACGACCTGCGTGTCGACTTGTGATTCTTTGTAAATTCATTAGTAGTTGTAGTAGTTGGAGGACAGAGATCAAGTTCGAAGCTTTGGTGTCCCGACATGACGAACAAGATGGTGTTCCTCCTTGGTTATCGGAGTAGGAGCCGACCATGGAAGGACGCCCATGAAGGAGCCATACTATTTCACATATTTATGTTTATATGTGATGGATATTGCTTCTTATTTCTATGCATGTTGGTGTGGTAGAAAGATCCCTCATTAATATCAAGAATATTGCCATTCCGAATGTTGCACCTTCGCACGTCAAGTACGTCTGGTAGTGGGCTCATAAAATTGAGGTGCTACTAGGTGTCCTTGAACTGGAGGGTTCGTGTCGGACACGGACATGCACTGCGTCGGGTTAACTTGACAAGGCTATCAAAATGGTTTTGGGCCTTATGGCAGAGAAGGTTGGGAGCTCGGGTATGAGGTACCTACCAAACCGGCAGGAATCGTATAGATATATGATTAGCAAGATGTTGCTTACTGAATAGGCAAGTTCGCTAGCACAGATGCTAAAGCTCACTAGTTGCTCGCGCTAGACGGGTCCTGAATCACTGAGAGTTTGTGGAGGGATCTTGACTTTAGTGGGAGTAGTTTTGTTTAAGGCTTGAATTACTCTACATAAACACATTGCTTAGCGATTGCATATTTTCTGTTGTAGATCAATGGCACCACCTACTCAACCCAACTTTGCATTGAAATCAATTCTACAAATGGATAAACTGAATGGAACAAACTTTACCACCTCGTATAGAAATCTGAGAATTGTTCTCAAGCACGACAAAAAGGAACATGTTCTAGAGGATCCACTTCTAGAGGAACCTGTCGAGAATGCTAACGCCACAACCAAGAATGCCCACCAGAAACTCGTTGATGAATCAAACGAGATCAGCTACCTCGTGCTGGATTGTATGGATCCCGATTTGCAATAGCATTTCGAAAACATTTAGGCTTTCGATATGATCGAGAGCTTGAAGAGCATGTTTCAGGTGCAGGCTAGGACCGAAAGGTTCAACGTCTGGCAGTCCTTGATGGATTGTCAGCTGAAGGAGGGTGATGTACTGAGCCCGCATGTGATCAAGATGATCGGGTACGTGCAAGCTTTGGATCGGTTAGGCTTCCCACTTGGGGACGAGCTGTCCACAAATGCAATTTTGGGTTCTCTTCCACCTAGCTATGGGACGTTCATCTCGAACTATCATATGCACGGCATGGATAAGAAGCTCACTGAATTGCATAGGATGCTCAAGGTGGCAGAGCAAGATATTAAGAAAGGCACGCATCAAGTGTTGATGGTGCAGAACTCGGCTAAGTTCAAGAAGAGTTAGTCCAAGAAAAATGGTAAGGCAAAGGGCATGGAGAAGGTTGTCTCCACCACAGAGCCAAAGTCCGGACCGAACACAAAGACCATTTGCTTTCACTGCAAGGAAGCTGGTCACCGGAAGAGGAACTGTAGAAAGTGGCTTGCTGAGCCCAGCAAGAAGGCCAGAGATGCTTCTTCAGGCAAAGGTACACTTGTTACATATGTTATAGACATTTACCTTGCTGACATATCTAGTAGCTCTTGGGAATTTGATACCGGATCGGTTGTTCATATTTGCAACTCGATACAGGGGCTGGTAAGAACTAGGCGTGTGGCACAAAGGGAGATTGACATCAGGGTCGGCAACAAAGCAAGAGTTGCTACATTGGAGGTCGGCACGATGCAGCTCAAGCTTCCTACTAGATTTATTTTGGAATTGAATAATTGTTATTACATTCCCGCACTTAGTCGGAACATTATTTTTGCATCATGCTTGATGAGTCAAGGTTATGAATTCAATATAAAGGACAATGGTTGTTCATTTTATTTGAATCGAATGCTCCATGGCTATGCACCCATAGTAGATGGGCTATTTATTTTAAATCTAGAAACGGAACCAGTCTATAATGTGAATGTCAAGAGGCATAAGCCTAATGAGATAAATCCGACATACTTCTAGCATTGCCGGCTTGGACACATTAGTCTGAAACGCGTGAAGAAGCACCATGATGATGGACTCCTAACTTTGTCCAACTTTGGGTCATTCGAGACATGCGAATCATGCTTGCTAGGCAAGATGACCAAGTCTCCTTTTGCAAAGAGTTGCGAGAGGGCATCCGAGCTGTTGGAGCTTATACATAGTGATGTGTGTGGTCCAATGAGCACAATGGCTAGAGGTGGCTATCAATACTTCGTGACTTTTACCGACGACTTGAGTAGATATGGATATTTCTATTTGATGAGGCACAAGTCGGAAACTTTTAAAAAGTTCAAAGAGTTTCAGAACGAGGTTGAAAATCAGCTCGGCAAGACGATAAAACTTCTACGATCAAATTGTGGAGGTGAGTACATGAGCCAAGAGTTTGATAATCATCTGAAAAGCCGAGGTATAGTACCTCAGCTCACACCTCCGGGTACACCATAGAGAAACGGTGTGTCAGAATGGAGAAATCGAACCTTGTTGGACATGGTCTGGTCGATGATGAGCAAATCAGATTTACCCTTGTCATTCTGGTGATACACTCTAGAAACTGCAGTGTTCACACTTAATAGGGTACCATCAAAATCCGTTGACAAGACACCACATGAGATGTGGACTGGGAAGACTCCTAGTTTGTCTTTTCTAAATATTTGGGGTTGTGAAGCATTTGTCAAGCGACTCATGTCGGACAAGCTTACACCCAAGTCGGATAAATGCATATTCATGGGATATCCGAGGGAAACCTTGGGATATAGCTTCTACAACCGAGAAGAGAACAAAGTGTTTGTTGCTTGGAACGGGGTTTTCCTATAGAAAGAGTTTCGCAATCGGGAGGCCAGTGGGAGAACGGTGCGACTCAAAGAAATTTGAGAGCCACTCGGGGACGACTTGGCTGGTGATGAGATCATACTCGAGTTGATTAGGGAACCCGTAGTGGAGTCGGCACCAGAGCCACGGAGGCCGAAAAGATTGCGTAGAGTGCGTGATATTTTGTTGCTAGAAAGCGACGAGCCGGCCACGTATGCGGAAGCGATGGTGGGCCCAGATTCCGAGGCATGGCAAGAGGCCATGAGATCCGAGTTAAAGTCCATGGACGAGAATCAAGTCTGGGACTTGGTTGATCCACCACCTGGCGTAGTTGCCATTGGTTGCAAATGGGTCTTTAAGAAGAAAACCGATGTGGATGGAAATGTTCAGATCCACAAAGTTTGGCTTGTCGCTAAAGGTTATGGACAAGTTCAAGGAATTGACTACGACGAGACCTACTCACCGGTAGCGATGCTAAAGTCGGTGAGGATCATACTAGCTATAGCTGCACATTTTGATTATGAGATATGGCAGATGGATGTCAAAATGGCTTTCCTTCATGGAAATCTAAAAGAGGATGTATACATGATACAGCCCGAAGGTTTTGCCGATCCAACTAACGCTGGTAAAATATGCAAGCTCAAGAGATCCATTTATGGATTGAGGCAAGCACCTTGGGTATGGAACATTCATTTTGATGAAGTTATGAATGACCTTGGTTTCATCAAGAACAAAGAGGACTATTTTTATACAAGAAGTATAGTGGGAGATTGGTAGTATTTTTGATCTTCTATGTGGATGACATACTGCTAATCAGAAATGATGGTTCGATGCTAAACTCGGTCAAGGAATCATTGAATGGCGAGTTTTCGATGAAAGACCTTGGAGAGGCAGTGTTTTTAGGCATCAAGATCTATAGAGATAGATCGAGCAGGTGCTCAGCTTAAGCCAGAGCACGTACATAGACAATGTGTTGAAGAGGTTCAACATGAGTGAGGCCAAGAAAGGGTTCTTGCCCGTCTCACATGGTGTAAGGCTAAGCAAGACTCAGAGTCCTATGACTTCTGATGGGCTAATACGGCTGAGTAGGATTCCATATGCCTCGGCAATTGGATCCATCATGTATGCCATGCTATGTACACGGCCTGATGTTGCCATGCAATAAGCTTAAGAAGCAGATACCAGGCCGATCCAAGTGAGAGCCACTAGGCAGCGGTGAAAACTATTTTGAAGTACCTGAAAAGGACTAAAGATATGTTCCTAGTTTATGGAGGTGAGGAGGAGCTCTGCGTAAAGGGTTACACTAATGCTAGTTTCCCAACGGATAGGAATGATTGTCGATCGCAAACTGGATTCGGGTATGTCATGAATGGAGGAGCAGTGAGATGGACGCGTTCCAAGCAAGATACGATGGACGACTCCACAACAGAGGCCGAATACATTGCGGCTCGTGAAGCCGCAAAGGAAGGTGTTTGGATTTAGAAGTTCCTGGAAGATGTTGGTGTGTTACCGGGCTGGTCAAAACCGTTGGACCTTTATTGCGATAATTCAGGTGCCATCGCACAGGCCAAGGAGCCGAGACAACACCACAAGACCAGGCACATAGACCAAAAATATTACTTGATACGAAAGCTCGTAGAGAAAGGAGATACCAATTTGTGCAAGATTCACACGGATGCAAATGTTGCAGATCCGTTGACTAAGACGCTTCCACAACCCAAGCATGAGGGGCACGTTATAGCTATAGGCATCCGATGTCTATTTGATTGACTGTAGTACAAGTGGGAGACTATTGGAGATATGCCATAGAGGCAATCATGTATGATGATATTTCCTATGTGTTTATGAATAAAGATAGTCCTTGGACATTATCATTGATGTGTATTAACAAGTAGTGACTTGTTTGTGAGACTATGCATTGTATGATGACTATCCTAAATGGTCCCTAGTTGAAAGGGTCGTGTGGACGCGCAGTCAGTTAAACTAGCATATGACGCGGTGGATGGTCCGGTCTCACTGACCATGTAGCATTGGATGCTAGCCAGATAATATGGACTCAGAAAGGTCTGGTCGGATTCGACATAGTTAGATCCGAGTCGAGATAAGGTCTAAGTTGGACAGACCCAACTATGAGACGCGGCGATAGGTCATCTGTGAGTCTCTAGTACAACATATGTTCTATGTCCTAAGACCTGAGCTGGCGCATGTACTCGGGATGGTGACAAACTTGCTTTGGGCCGACCAAACACTACTCCGTGACAGGGTAGTTACAAAGGTAGGTTTGAGTCTTGTGTAGACCCATGCTACGAGACATGGTCGAGCAAAATGGGATTTGCCCCTCCGATCAGGACAGATATACTCTAGGCTCCTCGGGTGATCCGACCTGGATAAGCATGGCCATGCGATGAGGATTATGAGATAATCCGAATGTTGGTCGGATTCATCAGAACAATAAAGAGGTCATGCTGTAACAAGGATGACCATGTCACCTTGTGCACGAAAACATATATCGTGAGGCAAAGGGAATAGAAGTGTGAAGTACAGGTTCGCCTAACCAGCTTCATCGAACACTTGGAGTCGCCACGCTTTGCTAGGGGTCGCTACCGACTGGTCGAGTTGGATGTGATCTGACTTGCGACCAAGTGAATGTGAACCTAAGGGGTCGCATGCTTAAGATAAGGAACACGTGGGCTTTAGGATCGGTGCGAGGCCCAAGAGTTGAGCCCGCGCCAGATGCCTATATATAGTGGAGGTGCGGCACACCCATCCGGTTGATCGCTTCGGCGCCATCATTAGGGCTTTGCATGAGTTGCAACTAGCCACCTCCACTCTCCACCGCCGACCATGTGATCGGCCTAGCAGTCCGCCGCACGGGTGTTCCTCCTGCACACACGGATACCGTTAGAGGCGATGCATTTCTGCCGCTCTGGCGAACCTGTACATGGGATCCGGCGACTAGCTATTCGAGGAAGATCGGAACGGCTTTCTGAGAGAGATCGTACGAGGAGGAGACGGACCACAAAAACGCACTGCCCCAACTCTACTTCCACTACACGGCACTGCGTGTCTAGTGGTAATAATCTGTGATCCATCTCCGTAGCAAGTTCTTGGATGTTCTGCGCGTAGGAAAATTTTTATTGGCATGCGATGCACCTACGGTAGAACCCAACAGTATGAACCATGGGGAAGTTAGAATATAGTAGGTATTACACCAATATAAATAAAGAATGAGTTCACAATAGTACCTAAAGTGGTGATTTATTTTCTTATACTAACGGATCTCATGAGTTTTCTGTTAAGTTTTGTGTTGTGAAGTTTTCAAGTTTTGGGTAAAGATTTGATGGACTATGGAATAAGGAGTGGCAAGAGCCTAAGCTTGGGGATGCCCAAGGCACCCCAAGTAATATTCAAGGATACCAAATAGCCGAAGCTTGGGAAGGCATCCCCTCTTTCGTCTTCAATCCATCGCCAAATTTACTTGAGGCTATATTTTTATTCACCACATGATATGTGTTTTGCTTCGAGCGTCTTGTATGATATGAGTCTTTGCTTTCTAATTTTCCACAATCATCCTTGATGCACACACCTTTTGAGAGAGACATGGATTAATCATGAATTTATTAGAATACTCTATGTGCTCACTTATATCTTTTCAGATCGGCAATTTTGCTCTAGTGCTTCACTTATACCTTTTTAGAGCACGGTGGTGTTTGGTTTTATAGAAATAATTGAACTCTCATACCTCACTTATATCATTTTGAGAGTCTTTAAACAGCATGGTAATTGTTTTTAGGTTATGAATTTTGTCCTAATATAATAGGCATACAAGAGGGATATAATAAAAACTTCCTATTAAGTGCACTGAGTATTATAAGAAGTTGATTCCTTGCATAAAGTTTTGAGATATAAAGATCATAATGTTAAGAGTCATGTTAGGAAGTAATTGTGAATTGGTAAAAATACTTGTGTAAAGGTTTGTGATTCTCGTAGCATGCACGTATGGTGAACCGTTATGTAAGGAAGTCGGAGCATGACTTGTTTATAGATTGTCGACCTTTGTGTGAGGGTCAGGAGCGCGCGATGGTCTACTCCTACCAACCTATCCCCTAGGGGCATGCTTCTAATGCTTTGCTTTGATGACTACTAGACTTTTGTAATAAGTATGTGAGTTCTTTATAACTAATGTGAGTCCACGGATTATAAGCACTCCCACCCTTCCATCTTCGCTAGCCTCTCTAGAACCGCGCAAATTTTGTCAGTGCGATAAACCCACCTTCCTCAAAACAGCCACCATATATCTTTCCTCAAACCAGACACCATACCTACCTATTATGGCATTTACATAGCCATTCCGAGATATATTGCCATGCAACTTCCACCCTTTCGTTTATTATGACACGCACCATCATTTTCATATTGCTTTGCATGATCATAAGATAGCTAGCATGATGTTTTCATGGCTTGTCCATTTTTTGATGTCATTTGCTATGCTAGATCATTGCACATCCTGGTACACTGCTGGAGGCATTCATATAGAATTACAATTTGTTCTAGTTATCGAGTTTTAATTCATGAGTTGTAAGTAAATAAAAGTGTGATAACCATCATTATTAGAGCATTGTCCCATGTGAGGAAAGGATGATGGAAGCTATGATTCCCTCACAAGTGGGAATGATAATCCAAACTTTATGAAAAATAAAAGAGGCCAGCGAAGCCCAAATAAAAAAAGAGGCCTTAGATGCCCACCAAAATAAAAAATGGAGAAAAGGAGAAGGGACAATGATACTATTTTTTCCACACTTGTGCTCCAAAGTATCATCATGATCTTCATGATAGCGAGTCTCCTATTTTGTCACTTTCATATACTAGTGGGAATTTTTCATTATATAACTTGGCTTGTATATTCCAATGATGGGCTTCCTAAAATGTCCCTAGGTCTTCATGATCAAGCAAGTTGGATGCACACCCACTTAGTTTCCTTTTGAGCTTTCAGACACTTATAGCTCTAGTGCATCCATTGCATGGCAATCCATACTCACTCACACTAATATCTATTAATGGGCATCTCCATAGTCCGTTTATTTTCCTAGTTGATGTGATACTATCTTCTCCTTTTCCTTCACAACCTCCACCATATTCTCTTCCACCTATAGTGTTATATCCATGGCTGACACTCATGTATCGCGTGAGAGTTGAAAAGGTTTGAGAAAGTAAAAGTGTGAAACAATTGCTTGACTTTTCATCGGGGTTTTGCATTATATAAATACTTTGTGTGGGGAAGATGGAGCATAACCACACTATATGTCATTGTAGGGATAACTTTCTTTTGCCATTATATTTTGAAGAGATACAATTCCTATGCTAGTATGCTTGAAATATTATTGTTTTTATGTCAACATTAAGCTTTTGTTTTGAGTTTTATGGGTCTGAATATTCATGCCATAATAATAATATTACATGGATAAATATGTTAGGTAGCACTCCACATAAAAAATTCTCTTTTTATCATTTACCTACTCGAGGACGAGCACGAATTAAGCTTGGGGATGCTCATACGCCTCCAACGTATCTATAATTTTTTATTGTGTCATGCAATTGTATTATCTGTATTGGATGTTTATATGCATTAATATCCTATTTTATATTATTTTTGGGACTAACCTATTAATCTAGAGCCTAGTGCTAGTTTCTGTTTTTTCTTGTCTTTGAGTATTGCAGATATGGAATATTAAACAGAGTGCAAACAGAATAAAATCTTTGGAAGGATTTTTTTCTAGAACAAAAGAGATCTACGAGGCTTGGAGTACATGGCAGGGAAGCTACTAGGAGGTCAAAACAAGGGGGCGCGGCCACCCCCCTGGCCGCGCCTGGCAGGCTTGTCACCTCCTCGCAGGTCTCGTAGCCCTAATCTTCGTCCTATAAATACCTAAATATTCCCCCAATACCAAAGAGAGCCACGAAAATACTTTTCCGCTGCTAGACGCCTACGTTCCTGAGAGATCCAATATTTGAGCCTTTTTTGGTAATCTGTCAGAGGGGGATCAGATCACGGAGGGCATCTACATCGACTACATTGCCCCTCCGATGATGCGTGAGTAGTCCACCATAGACCTACGGGTCCATAGCTAGTAGCTAGATGGCTTCTTCTCTCTCTTTGTGCTTCGATACCATGTTCTTCATGATCTTCATGGAGATCTATCCGGTGTAATACTCTTTTGCGGTGTGTTTGTCGAGGTCCGATGAATTGTGAGTTTATGTTCAGATTATCCATGAATATTATTTGAGTCTTTTCTGAATTCTTGTATGCATGATTTCATATCTTTGCAAGTCTCTTCGATTTATTGTTTTGGTTTGGCCAACTAGATTGGCAATTCTTGCAATGGGAGAAGTGTTTAGTTTTGGGTTCAATCTTGCGGTGTCCTCACCAGTGACAAAGTAGGGTAGCGAGGCACGTATTGTATTGTGGCCATAAGGGTAACAAGATGGGGTTTTCATCATATTGCTTAAGTTTATCCCTCTACATCATGTCATTTACCTAATGTCTCAATCTGTTCTTCATGAACTTAATACTCTAGATGCAGGCAGGAGTTGGTCGATGTGTGGAGTAATAGTAGTAGATGCATAATCATTTCGGTCTAGTTGACACGGACGTGATGCCTATATTCATAAACATTGCCTTGGATATCTTTATAATTATTTGCGTTTCTATCAATTGTTCGACAGTAATTTGTTCACCCACCATGTTATTTTCCTTCAAGAGACAAGCCTCTAGTGAAACCTATGCCCCCCGGGTCTACTTTCCATAATATATTTTTAGATCTATAAACCAAAAATACCAAAAATACCTTGCTGCAATTTATTTACCTTTTTTACTTTCCTCAATCTATTACATATATCTCTATCATATATAATCCTAGCAAATAACCGTGAAGGGATTGACAACCCTTTTATAGCGTTGGGTGCAAGAGTTTGATTGTTTGTGTAGGTGCATCCATTGGTGACTTGCTTGTTCCTCTAACTTGATTGAAACCTTCGTTCTCATTAACCGAGGGAAATAATTATCTACTTTGCTGCATCACCCTTTCCTCTTCAAGGGAAAACCAACGCAAGCTCAAGAGGTAGCATATAGCAGCGGAAAGTAAAGACAAGCATGAGTAGTAAATGAAGGGTAGGAAGATCAAACGCATTTTGGAGACATGAAGATTTTTCCCGTGGTTCTGATAGGTGGTGCTATCGTACGTCCATGTTTATGGAGTCTTCAACCCCCGAAGGGTAACGTTCGTGAGAGTCCATGGAGGGCTCTATCCACGGAGGGTTCCACAAAGAAGCAACCTTGACTATACCATGATGGCCTATGTCCACGGAGGACCAGCCTAACTCGGGCAGGTCTTCACGAAGTAGGTGATCTCCTTGCCCTTACAAACTTCTTGGTTCACTCCACAACAGGAAGTAGGAGGCCCCCAAGCAACACATAACCAATCTAGGAGGAACCACCCTCCAAAAGGTAATTGGCTCGATAGTGTCGATGAACTCCTTGCTTTTGTGCTTCAAGATGATAGACTCCTCAACACTCAATCACTCTCTCACAGATTTGACTTTGGTGGAACAGATTGATTGGGCGGAAAGAAACTTGGGGAGGCTAGACAACAAGATTCATATGGTTTGAATGGAATGGCATGATCTCAACACATGAGTAGGTGGCTCTCTCTCAGAAAATCTGATGGGATAAGTGGGGATCTGTTCTGAGTGCTTCTCTTGCGAGTGAGTGGTGGTGGAGGGGTATATATAGGCATCTCCAAAAATCCAACCGTTACACCTAAAGTGACCAACTCGGTGACACCAATGTGTGAATGTCAGTGGTACCGAGTTACTCCAAAGGTAGCAACTTTTCAATCTCAGTGAGACCGAGATAGAAATCTCTGCGGTACCGATCAGGTGTCGAACGGTCAGAATCCAAATCTCCCTTACGCCGATCCAAAAACTCAGTGGTATCGATTTTATGAATCGAGGTAAGAGAAAGTTGGCAAGCTAAGCTCGGTGGCACCAAAGTGAGATCAGTTGCACCGATGTTCTAGGGTTTGGCAGGGCTCTGTCTGAGTTTGGGAATTGGTGGGACCGGGTGGAAATTGTAGGCTTCACCAATTTTCATGAATGACTTAGACATAATTTCTGGGAGAGTTTGTGGGTGTTTTTGGTGGCTATCACTTGTGCACGTGGAGCATCTTGTTCGCCAACAGTACCTTATCACCTGTTAATAGTAGTGGCTTTTCCTATGGACTGATTTCTCACAAAGTAAAATGCAGATTCCTCTTGCTTGAAGCTTTACCAATCCAATTCCTTGCATCTAGGAGTTTCTCCATAATCCTTTTGCCAACCCATCATTGAAATTTTCCTGAAATATGCTTAGTGGAAATATAAGTTCAATGATATATATGTTTTTATTAATTTCCAAAACCACCAAGGGAGAATATGTGCTTTCAATGGGTCCCTCCGAAGTAGGTGGACCCATCCGGTGGACCCCTGGAACACTTCTGCCATCCCCATCACAAAACCGGTAAGTCTCGAAACCTTTCAGGAACTCGAATACCAACTTCCCATATATCAATCTTTACCTCCGGACCACTATGGAACTCCTTGTGACATCTGAGATCTCATCCGGGACACCCAACAACTTTCAGTCACCATCATACATAAATCATTATACCAAATCATCACCAAACGTTAAGTGTGCAGACCGTGTGGGTTAGAGAATGATGCAGACATGACCGAGACACTCTCTAGCCAATAACCATTTGCGGGACCTGGCTGCTCGTATTGGTTCACACATATTCCACAAATATATTCATCGGTCGAACCACGATGGCAAGGATTTAGACAATCCCATATGTAGCTCCCTTTGTCCATCGATATGTTACTTGATCGAGATTCGATTATGGTATCTCCATACCTAGTTCAATCTCGTTACTGGCAAGTCTCTTTACTCTTTCCGTAATACAAGATCGTGACTAACTCCTTAGTCACATTGCTTGCAAGCTTCTTGTGATGTTGTATTACCGAGTGGGCCCAAAGATATATCTCCATCATACGGAGCGACAAAACCAAGTCTCGATCCATGCCAGAGCAACAGACACCCTTAGAGATACTTGTAGAGCACCTTTATAGCCACCCAGTTACATTGTGACATTTGATACACACAAGGCATTCCTCCGGTGTTAGGTAATTGTGTGATCTCATGGTTATAGGAACAAATACTTGACATGGATAAAGCAGTAGCAATAAACTAGTATGATCAAATGCTATGCTTACGGTTGGGTCTTGTCCATCACATCATTCTCCTAATGACGTGATCCAGTTATCAAATGACAACTCATGTCTATGGTCAGGAAACCTTGACCATCTTTGATCAACGAGCTAGTCTAGTAGAGGCTCACTAGGGACACGATGTTTGTCTATATATCCACACATGTATTTGGGTTTCTGATCAATAAAATTCTAGCATGGATAATAAACGATTATCATGAACAAACAAATGCAATAATAACCACTTTATTATTGCCTCTAGGGCATATTACCAACACATGTCACATCAAAGATTCTGTTTTTATCATTTACCTACGCGAGGATGAGTAGGAATTAAGCTTGGGGATGCTTGATACATATCCAACGTATCTATAATTTTGTATTGTTCTATGCTATTATAACATCATTATAGGATACTTTTTGAGTAATTATTCACCAATTTATATTATTTTTGAGCTGTAACCTATTGACCCAGTGCCCAGTGCTAGTTTGTGTTTTTGTGTGTGTTTTGTTTCACAAAAATTTGATATCAAACGAAGTCCAAACGCGATAAAAATTTGCAGAGATTTTTTTGGAATATATGTGCATTTTGGGAGTCATAATCAATGCAAGATGATGCCCCAGGGCCCCACAAGCCAATAGGTCACGACCTAGGGGGCGCCCTGATGGCTCGTGGCTATCCCTTAAGTCAGTTAAGGCTCTCCTTCGGTCGCAAGAAAGATATTTTTGCAATAGAAATAACCTAAAAATTTCATCCCAAACGGAGTTACGGATCTCCAGATATTTAAGAAACGGTGAAGGGGTCCGAAAAGAGTCGCGAAAACATGAGAGAGACAGAGAGAGATCCAATCTCGGAGGGGTTGCTGCCCTCCGGGTTCCATGGAGGACATGGAGCAGAGGGAAAACCCTCCTTCCACCTAGGGAGGAGTCCAAGGAAGAAGAACAAGGGGGCTCTCTCCCCCTCCCTCTCGGTGGCGCCGGAGCACCGTTGGGCATCCATCATGACAGTGATCTACACCAACAACTTCGCCACCGTCGCCGCCAACTCTCTCCCCCTCTATGCAGTGGTGTAAAACCTCTCTTCCCCGATGTAATCTATACTAAAACATGGTGCTTAATGTTATATATTATTATCCAATGATGTGTGGCTACCATATGATGTTTGAATAGATTTGTTTGGACCTATGGGTTGATTAATGGTCGTGATTGGTTTGAGTAGTATGTTCTATTTTGATGTTGTCCTAAGGTGCCTTCCAATCCTTCTGGATGGTTTGCAATATGTTTATGATTTTCTTATAGTGGGTGGCTAGAGTGACAGAAGCTTACAACCCAGTAAGGGGATTGTTTACATATGGGATAAAGGGGACTTGATGTGTTAATGCTATGGTTGGGTTTACCTTAATGAATTTATGGTAGTTGTGGACGCTTGCTAGAATTCCAATCATAAGTGCATATGATCTAGGTATGGAGAGTATGTTAGCATATGCCTCTCCCTCCTAAAAAACTGCAACAATGATATCGGTCTAGTTATCGATTGCCTAGGGACAAATCTTTCACTTGCCTTACCCAAAAAATTTCTACGAAATAATTTACTTTACTGTTCTTTATCTAAACAATATCTAACTTGTATTTCCGTGTTCTTTATTACTTTGTAAACCTATCTATCACACTACTAAGTACTTCTAGTTTTATTCCCGCAAAGTAGTTTCATACTTGTTCTAGTTATAGTAAGTGTTAGCATGCATAGAGTTCTATCAGTGGTTGACAGAACTTGAGATAATATTAATTCTACCTTTAGCTCCTCGTTCCTATGACCAAAGAAATAAAATGCGACAAAGAAACTGCCTTTGCTCTATTCCTGAGGGGTGCCCAACTGTCTTGTGTCACATAAAGTATACCTGAGCATCTTACGCACATAGTTAGTCCATTAATTTAATTGTCATAAGCACCAAGACACTTAACCCGAGAAATACCCTTTAAATCTCCTCCTTATGGTGGTTGATGACAATACAACGGTTTCCACAAATGGTCTAGAAAATATAGACAAGCTCCCTAGATATAAGCACTATTTTGACATTGCTTTCGGAATGCAAAGTGGTCACGATAGGTTGCAAATGAAAATAACATACAGTACGCATGCATTTGCAATAATATGATGTGAAGCAACATACAAGGGCAAAAATAACAACATGGCTCAACAAACATAAACGACATGTTGAATATAGATGATATAGGGATAGCATGTTTCACACCATTCATAATAACACAACCTCCAAGCCAAATAAGTTCTCAAACAACAACAAATAGCTCAACTAAATAAGATATCACAAGTGAGCAAAAACTACCAAGAAAATGAACTTATGACTCCAACCCTTGCAAATCCCTCGATATACTAATAAGATATTTGTCCCCCTTTGGCATGAATACAAAAAAAAGGGAAAGAGCGATGCTATCTATCGAAGCTAAATTCGATGGATCTCGGGTAGGGGGTCCTGATATGGTAGTCTTGGCTGGATGGTAAAAAGGACATGGGGGACATAATATTTACCCAGGTTTGGGCCCTTCCGAAGAGGTAAAATCCTCCGTTCTTCTTTGATGTAGTGATTGTGGATGGGCTACAAAATACAAATAATCTATCATGAGATCGGATGTGTATGAGTCCTCACTACGGACCTGGCACCTCGGTTTCTATCGACACCGGAGTAAAGGTTTACAATGGTCGATTATACCTAAGGGATGAACAAGCCTAGGTCTATCTCTATGCCCTGGAGTATACACCAAGTATTTGTGTTATTCCCTCTTGAATCTTCTGGCCCCAACAAATGGGCCTACCCATGACAGGCTTAGGTGGTGTCCTCGGCACAACTCGAAGGTTGGGTAACCGATGTGCCATGAACCCCCTAATCCAGGACTCCATTGGTAGCCCGTGAACCGGTCTTCAAGCCGAGGACATTGCTCGGTCATTCTGAGTTGCTCTGCTTCTACGGTCTTCGGTCTTGCAAACTTTTTCAATCCTATGCATATCTCCTAATTCTATTTTGCTCTTGTTGGCCTAGGAGTAAAAGACATCGTTATCCAATCTATCCTCTTAGTGTATCAATACAAAGTTCCTTAGCCGTTAAGCCTTCCTGGTCAAGGATAAGGCTCATGTCAGGTATAGCCCTAGTTATTTGACAAAACTGAAGCATCACCACCCCTCATCATTGTGGGTGTACCCTAGAAGACATCATGATGTGCAAACTCGGTTTGAGGCATTGGTCATTGATACGTCAAATCAAAAGAGATCGTGAGACAGATTTTCAGCAACATGATAAACCAAATCCCTCGTTCCATGTGCATGCGTAACGCACAAAACATGGGGAACTGGCAAGATTACTGACATCCACCGCACATGATTACATTTTTTCCATCTGTAAAAGATAGAAATTACAAGCATCTGATTTTATGGCCCCAATCTCCCCGGTCTTCGTCTTCCTCGAGCTCCAGCGCCCGAAATCCTCGAATCCTTCCCAGCTCTTTGTTCCTTCCTCGTCATGAACTCCACAACTAGTGAGGGATCTATTGCCGCTATGAAAGGGCAGACATTCTCGAGCACCTAGAGCTTTGGAAACCCTAGGTCATCATGGAGGGAGATCTTAACGATTGCTACCTCTTGAGCATGCATTGGTTTTCCCTTGAAGAGGAAAGGGTGATGCAACAAAGTAGATAAGTATTTCCCTTAGTTGTTGAGAACCAAGGTATCAATTCAGTAGGAGAAACAAGCAAGTCACCAATGGTTGCACCTGCACAAACAATCAAATTCTTGCACCCAACGCTATAAAAGGGTTGTCAATCCCTTCACAGTTATTTGCAAGGATTAGATCCAGTAAAGATAGATGTAACGAGTGTGGAAAGTAAAAGATAAATAAATTGTAGCAAGGTATAGATCTGAAAATATATGATGGAAAACAGACCCGAGGGCCATAGGTTTCGCTAGAGGCTTCTCTCTTGAAGGCAAATATCATGGTGGGTAAACAAATTATTGTCAAGCAATTGATAGAAAAGCGAATAA
This sequence comes from Hordeum marinum, assembly GCA_022496015.1. Taxonomy (NCBI): domain Eukaryota; kingdom Viridiplantae; phylum Streptophyta; class Magnoliopsida; order Poales; family Poaceae; genus Hordeum; species Hordeum marinum. The sequence continues at coordinate 292,589,353 of CM039673.1, read as the reverse complement.
TCACGTAGTTATCCAAGGCAATGATCATGCATATAGGCATCATGTCCCTGACAAGTAGACCGAAACGATTCTGCATCTACTACCATTACTCCACAGATCGACCGACTCCTTCCTCCATTTAGACTATTAAGTTCATGAAGAACAGAGTAACGCATTAAGAAACATGACATGATGTAGAGGGATAAACTCAACCTATATGATGAAAACCCCATCTTGTTACCCTTGATGGCAACAATACAATACGTGCCTCGCTACCCTTACTATGTCACTGGGTGAGGACACCACAAGATTGAACCCAATACCAAGCACTTCTCCCACTGCAAGAATTACCAATCTACTTGGCCAAACCAAACCAATAACTCGAAGAGACTTGCAAGGATATGAAATCATGCAAATAAGAATTCAGAGGAGATTCAAATATGATTCATGGATAATCTGAACATAAACTCACAATTCATCGGATCTTGACAAACACACCACAAAAGAGGATTACATCGGATAGATCTCCATGAAGATCATGAAGAACACGGTATTGAAGATAAAAGAGAGAGAAGAAGCCATCTAGCTACTAGCTATGGACCCGTAGGTCTGTGGTGGACTACTCACGCATCATCGGAGGGGCAATGGAGTTAATGTAGATGCCCTCCGTGATTGAAACCCCCTCCGGCAGATTACTGGAAAAGGCTCCAAGATTGGATCTCTCGGGAACATAGGCTTCCGACGGCAGAAAATTATTTGCGTGGCTCTTTTTGATGTTGCGGGAATATTTTGGTATTTATAGGCCAAGAATTAGGGTTAGGAGACCGCCCAGGAGGCAACAAGCCTGCTGGGCGAGGCCAGGGGGCGCGTCTAGCAGGCTTGTGGCGCCCTGGCTCCTCCCCTGACGTGCATTCAAGCTTGGATGACTTATTTCCTTCCAGAAAAATTCCTTCCGCAGGTTTTATTCCGTTTGGACTCCGTTTAATATTCCATATCTGCAGAACTCAAAAACAAGGAAAAAACATAAAGTGGCACTTGGCTCTAGATTAATAGGTTAGTCCCAAAAATAATATAAAATAGCATATTAATGCATATAAAACATCCAAAACAAATAATATAATAGCATGTCATCATCAAACATTATAGATACATTGGAGACGTATCAACATCCCCAAGCTTAATTCCTGCTCGTGCTCGAGTTGGTAAATGATAAAAACAGAATTTTTGATGTGGAGTGTTACCTAACATATTTATCCAAGTAATATTCTTTGTTGTGGCATGAATATTCAAATCTGTAAGACACAAAACAAAAGCTTAATACTCGTATAGAAACAATAACATTTCAAGCATACTAGCAAAGCAATTGTATCTCTTCAAAATATAATGGCAAAAGAAAGGTATCCCTACAATATCATATGGTCTGGCTATGCTCCATCTTCACCACACAAAGCATTTATATCATGCACAACCCCGATGAAAAGTCAAGAATTTTTTTTCACACCTTTATTTTCTCACACTTTTCCAACTCTCACGCAATACACAAGCGCGAGCCATGGATATAGCACTATAGGTGGAATATATTATGGTGGAGGTTGTCAAGGAAAGGGAGAAGATAGTCTCACATCAACTAGGCTTATCAACGGGCTATGGAGATGCCCATCAATAGATATCAATGGGAGTGAGTAGGGATTGCCATGCAATGGATGCAGTAGAGCTATAAGTTTATGAAAGCTCAAAAGGAAACTAAGTAGACGTGCATCATGAAGAAAAAATCCACTAGCTATATGAAAGTGACAAAATAGGAGACTCTCTATCATGAAGATCATGGTGCTATTTTGAAGCAGAAGTGTGGAAAAAGGTAGCAGCAATGCCCCTTCTCTCTTTTCTATCATTATTTTTGTGGGCATCTAAGGCCTCTTTTATTCAAATTTTTATTTTATTTGGGCTTCGCTGGCCTCTTTTATTTTTCATAAAGTCCGGAATCTCATCCCCACTTGCGAGGGAATCATAGCTTCCATCATCCTTTCCTCACATGTGACATGCTCTAATAATGATAATCATCAAACTTTTATTTACTTATAACTCAAAACAAAATTACAATTTGGTACCTATGACAAAATATGACTCTATATGCAATATGGAAGTGATGGTGCATGTCATAAAAAGGAAACGGTCGAAGTTGCATGGCAATATATCTCAGAATGGCTATGGAAATGCCATAATAGGTAGGTATGGTGGCTGTTTTTAGGAAAGATATATGGTGGCTATTTTTAGGAAGGTATATGGTGGCTATTTTGAGGAAGGTGCTTGTTGCACCAACGAAAGTTGCGCGGTACTAGAAAGGCTAGCAAAAGTGGAAGGATGAGAGTGCGTATAATCCATGGACTCAACATTAGTCATAAATAACTCACATACTTATTGCAAAAGTATATTTGTCATTGAAGCAAAGCATTAAAAGCATTCTCCTAGGGGGGAGGTTGGTAGGAGTTAACCATCGCCCGCGCCCGACCCTCACACAAAGGTTAACAATCTATAAACAAGTCATGCTCTGACTTGCTTACATAACGGTTCACCATACATGCATGCTATGGGAATCACAAACCTTTACAAAAGTATTTTTAGCAAATCACAATTTAATTCCTAACATGTCTCTTGACTTTACCATCTCTATATCTCAAAACTTTAAGCAAGGAATCAAACTTCTCATAAATACTCAATGCACTTAATATGGAAGTTTTTATTATATCCCTTTTGGATGCCAAACATATTAGGACTAAATTCATAACCTAGACCAATTACCATGCTATTTTAGAAACTCTCAAAATAATATAAGTGAGGTACGAGAGTTCAAGTATTTATATAAAACGCAAACACCACCGTGCTCTAAAAGATATAAGTGAAGCACATAGAGAAAAATTGCCCAACTCAAAAGATATAAGTGAAGCACATTGAGTATTCTAATAAATTCACGATTCAGCGTGCCTCTCTCAAAATATGTGTGCATCAAGTATGACTGTGTGAAACTAACACGCAAATAGTCTTATCATACAAGACGCTCCAAGCAAAACACATATCATGTGGTGAATAAAAATATAGCCTCAAGTAAATTTACCGATGGATTGAAGACGAAAGAGGGATGCCTTCCGGGGCATCCCCAAGCTTAAGCTCTTTGGCATCCTTGAATATGACTTGGGGTGTCTTGGGCATCCCCAAGCTTAGGCTCTTGCCACTCCTTATTCTATAGTCCATCAAATCTTTACCCAAAACTTGAAAACATCACAACACAAAACTTAACAGAAAACTCATGAGATCCGTTAGTATAAGAAAATAAATCACCACTTTAGCTACTGTTGTGAACCCATTCTTTATTTATATTGGTGTTATACTTACTGTAATATAACTTCTCCACATCTCATACCACATGATACAACCCATAGATTCATCAAAATAGGCAAATAACTCAAACAAAATAGAATTTTTCAAAAACAGAAAAAATCTGTAGCAATACGAAAACTTTATATACTTCTGTAACTCAAACAATTTTGCAAAATTAGGAAAACCTGGGCAATTTATATATCACTCTTCGATAAAATTTCAGATCAATTCGACGCTCTGAAAAAATTAGAAAATTCCTGGACTGAGCGCAAAAGTTTCTGTTTCTGAGCAAGATCAAACCAACAACTACCATAGATCACCCCAAAGGTTTTACTTGGCTCAAACACTTATAAAAACAGCAAAACACAATTACTACAGAAGTAATAATGTGGGAAACACTCAAAAAACAGAAGCAAAATAGAACACAAAAATAAAATTGGGTTGCCTCCCAACAAGCGCTATTGTTTAACGCCCCTAGCTAGGCAAAACACAATAGATCTAGGTATTGTCATCTTTGGTATGCAATCCAAAAGTATCTCTCATAATAGATTCATAAGGCAATCTTATTTTCTTTCTAGTAAAGTGTTCCAAGCCTTTCCTTAATGGAAATTGAAATCTAATGTCTCCTTCTTTCATGTCAATAATTGCACCAATAGTTCTAAGGAAAGGTCTACCAAGAATAATAGGGCATGTAGGATTGCAATCTATATCAAGAACAATGAAATCTACGGGCACATAATTCGTATTTGCAACAATAAGAACATCATTAATCCTTCCCATAGGTTTCTTAATAGTGGAATCCACAAGATGCAAATTTAGAGAGCAATCATCAAGATCATGGTAACCTAGCACATCACATAAAGTTTTCAGAATCGTGGAAACACTAGCACCCAAATCACACAAAGCATGGCACTCATAATCTTTGATTTTAATCTTAATAGTAGGTTCCCACTCATCATGGAGCCTTCTAGGGATATAAATTTCTAACTCAAGTTTTTCTTCAAGAGATTTCATCATAGCATCAACTATATGTTTAGTAAAAGCCTTATTTTGACTATATGCATGAGGAGAATTCAACATGGATTGAAGCAAGGAAATACAATCGATCAAACAGCAGCTATCATAATTAAAGTCCTATAAATATAAAATAGTGGGTTCATTGCTATTTAAAGTTTTGACCTCTTCAATCCCACTTTTATAAATCTTAGCATTAAGATCTATAGACTCCGAATCATTGGGACGCTTTTTAACTAAAGTTGACTTATCTCCAGTCCCCTCATTACCAAGATTTATTTTGGAAACAAAGATTCAATAGGAGTCACATCAATCACTTTAAGATCTTCATCATTATTATTGCGAGAAAACACTTTTCAAGCCATTCACGCTTGGCACGAACCCTAGCGGTTCTTTCCTTACGTTCATCAATAGATATTCTCATAGATTTTAAAGACTCATTAATATGATGCTTGGGTGGAATATATCTAACTTTCAAAGAATCAATCTCAACAGAAATTCTATCAATGTTCCTAGCCAAATCATCAATCTTAAGTACTTTTTCTTCAATAGACGCACTAAATTTTTTTTGCGAACCAATAAAATATTTAACAATATTCTCAAGATCAGAGGGCATATTATTAAAATTTTCATAAGAATTGTTGTAGGAATTACCATAATTATTGGAGGAATTACTAAGAAACGACCTAGGGTTGAAATTTCCCCTATACGCATTGTCACCAAAATTGTTCCTACCAAAAAAATTCATATCCATAGATTCATTATTATTTGCAATCAAAGAAGACAAAGGCATATCATTAGGATCAATAGGATCACTCTTACTAGCAAACAATTTCAGCAATTCATCCATCTTTTCACTCAAGGTATTTATTTCTTCAATAGCATGCACCTTTTTACTAGTAGGAGATCTTTCGGTATGCCATTGAGAGTAGTTTGTCATGATATTATGTAGGAGTTTAGAAGCTTCTCCTAAAGTTATTTCCATAAAAGTACCACCCGCGGCAGAATCTAAAATATTTCTAGATGCAACATTCAATCCTACATAAAAAATTGTATAATCATCCATAAACTCAAACCATGTGCGGGACAATTCCTAATCATTAATTTCATCCTCTCCCAAGATTGTGCAACATGCTCAAGATCAAGTTAAAATTCATTATATAGTTCCTAAGGGAGATGATCTTAGTGGGCGGAAAGTACTTGGAAATAAAAGCATATTTACACTTATTCCATGAATCAATAATATTTTTAGGCAAAGATGAAAACCAAGTTTTAGCACGATCTCGTAGCGAGAATAGAAATAGCTTCAATTTAACAATATCATTATCCACATCTTTCTTATTTTGCATATCACACAACTCAATGAAAGTATTTAGATGGGATGCGGCAACTTCACTAGGAAGGCCAAGGCCGAAAATTGTTCTTTCATAACAACATTTAGCAAGGAAGCATTGATTTCATAAGATTCCGCACTAGTGGCGGGAGTAATAGGAGTACTAATAAAATCATTATTATTAGTATTGGAAAAATCACACAACTTAGTATTCTCGGACATCCTGACAAAGCAAGCAGTCAAGCACACAAGCAAATGAAAGGCAAACGAAAGAAGGGCGAATAAAAAGGCAAAAAAATTTGGTATTTTCTAAAAATCGTTTTAGAAGTGGGGAGAGGAAAACGAGAGGCAAATGGCACATAAAGTAAATGCAAGAGATGAGTTTGTGATGGGTACTTGGTAGGCTTGATGTGTATCCTCCCCGGCAATGGCGCCAAAAATACTTCTTGCTACCTCTTGAGCATGCGTTGGTTTTCTCTTGAAGAGGAAAGGGTGATGCAGAAAAGTAGATAAGTATTTCCCTCAGTTGTTGAGAACCAAGGTATCAATCTAGTAGGCTGAACAAGCAAGTCACCAATGGTTGCACCTACACAAACTATCAAACTCTTGCACCCAACGCTATAAAGGGGTTGTCAATCCCTTCAAGGTAATTTGCAAGGATCAGATCTGATAGATATAGATGTAATGAGTGCGGAAAGTAAAAGATAAATAAATTGCATCAAGGTGTAGATCTGAAAATATATGATGGAAAATAGACCCGGTGGCCATAGGTTTCACTAGAGGCTTCGCTCCTGAAGGCAAATATCATGGTGGGTAAACAAATTACTGACAAGCAATTGATAGAAAAGCGAATAATCATGTAGTTATCCAAGGCAATGATCATGCATATAGGTATCACATCCGTGACAACTAGACAGAAACGATTCTGCATCTACTACTATTACTCCAGACATCGACCGACTCCTTCCTGCATCTAGAGTATTAAGTTCATGAAGAACAGAGTAACGCATTAAGAAAATGACATGATGTTGAGGGATAAACTCAAGAAATATGATGAAAACCCCATCTTGTTACCCTTGATGGAAACAATACTATACGTGCCTCGCTTCCCCTGCTATGTCACTGGGTGAGCACACTGCAAGATTGAACCCAGAACCAAGCACTTCTCCCATTGCAAGAATTACCAATCTAATTGGCCAAACCAAACAAATAACTCGAACAGACTTGCAAGGATATGAAATCATGCAAATAAGAATTCAGAGGAGATTCAAATAAGATTCATGGATAATCTTAACATAAACTCACAATTCATCAGATCTGGACAAACACACCACCAAAGAGGATTACATCGGATAGATCGCCATTAAGATCATGAAGAACATGGTATTGAAGATCAAAAAGAGAGAACAAGCCGGGTAGCTACTAGCTATGGACCCGTAGGTCTGTGGTGGACTACCCACGCATCATCAGAGGGGCAATGGAGTTGATGTAGATGCCCTCCGTGATCGAAACCCCCTCCGGCAGATTACCGGAAAAGGATCCAAGATTGGATCTCTCGGGAACGAAGGCTTCCGGTGGAGGAAAAGTATTTGTGTTGCTCTTTTTGATGTTGGGGGAATATTTGGGTATTTATAGGCCAAGGATTAGGGTTAAGAGACCTGCCAGGATGCGACAAGCCTGCTAGGCGCGGCCAGGGGTGACCCGCGCCTAGCAGGCTTGTGGCACCCTAGATCCTCCCCTGACGTGCACTCCAAGCTTGGATGACTTGTTTCCTTCCAAAAAAATTCATTCCGCATGTTTTATTCCGTTTGGAATCTGTTTAATATTCATATACGCAAAACTCAAAAACAAGGAAAAAACAGAAACTGACACTTGGCTCTAGATTAATAGGTTAGTCCCAAAATTAATATAAAATAGCATATTAATGCATATAAAACATCCAGAACAGATAATATAATAGCATGCCATCATCAAAAATTATAGATACGTTGGAGACGTACCAATGATCTTCATGACAATGGATACATGCGGTCCTCTAATGTCGCTACCACCCATTCCCCTCTGTTTCGGGCCCAGAAGACACCCTCGTCTCTCCTTGGGTGCCGAATGCTTGCGTCGGTCAACATGCCATTTTCCTTTCCGACTTCCTCCTTGGATCTTGCCCCAAAGTCAAGTCTACACATTGCGTGCTACGTCACTTTTGTGACGACTTTGCATTGAGCATCACTTTGGGTTCTGGTTGAATCTATTTTGCATTAAGATGTAGGTAAATGGCTCCTGACCCACTATGTGTGCGCCCGCCATGATCAGTAGGATGTCCTAAGTTGATATGTCTAGAGGGTAAATTTATCGAGTTAATGAAGAACTGGAAACATGAGTGGTTTTACATAGAGGATGTGCCCCTTGGCAACTGAGAAGGCATCTTCACTACCATTCCCTTGACAGAGTTGCACTCCTTGATCCTCAAGAAAAATGGGAAGACATAGAGGAAGTGTCGATGCTTTCGAAGTGGGTGCAACATTTCATGGATCAAGATCTTACCTCGATCGATGTGATGTATGTGACTCTTTACCGTGGAATCCAACCTCTCTAGGTCCAAGCTCACCCAATGTGGAGGTACACCAGGAAGGGAGATGACACCTCGGTAATCCAAGGATTCCACATCAATGCAAACCTTCCTCTTTACCAAGAAGTACAAGGCCTTCAGCACAAAGGGACCCGATGGTGGCTACTAGGTAGGACACACCCCAGGTACGGCATGAAGATTTTAACTCCCCTAATTTATTTTTTGCAAACATTTATCAAGGCTGTAATATTAACTTGTTGATTCATTTCAGATCTGGAGTGAGTTATCCATGGGAATCATTTCTCCGCCCCCAGCCCGAGGAGCAGGCGGATGCCATCCTCTCCACTGTACTGCAAGAGGATAGGTCCTCGGGCCCAACCAAGAGCTAGAAGACCAAGGCCTCCAAGGGAAGAGCCATGCAGGGAAGTTCCCTATTTTGTGCCCTCGACCCCAAGCATTCGACTAGCGGTTCCAGCTCCGACAATTTTTAGGAGGATGAGTATGTACCACCACCTACTGATGGTGATGGGTCTAACCAAGTGGTAATGTCAGATTCTAGGGACCGACCGTCCTCCCAGCTCGACACCAAATGCCATCGAGAGCGCGGTATACAAGCGTCGACCCTCCTTGATCTCAACCACACATGACCCCCTTCCATCCACGGAACCCATAGAGGGACTATGGACCTCTATCCAAGGCCTCTAACTCCCAGGTAAGTCAAGGGATAGTTAGGATATCGGAGTCGACCTTGTATTATCCATGATCGTTTATAACTTTTCCACTATACTTTGATTAGGAAATGGCACACCCTTGAGGAAGAGGTGTCCTCCCCTTGCAAGGGGTCGCCACCATCCTCTGGTGAAGAGGCCGTTACCTCTACCCCCGAGGTGGATGTTCATTCCCTTCTCATCCAATTCGAGGTTCAGGGAGGTGATATCTTAATCAATCACCCTTGATTTGCAATGTCAGGATGGAGGCTAAAACGACCATGGACAATCCAGGCACCGGTTGAGGTGGTGACCCCTCTGATTCGCATAGCGAGTAGCTGGTCATCAACCCTGTGACTTCGCCTCATAGGGCCTTAGCCCCTGATGAGCGCCCAACGTCTCGATGCCGAGAAGAATGCATCAAGGTCTCCAGAATGGACCTTGGCGATATCGAAGGTCGGTCTGGTGGGGCATCCACAAGTGGTGGAAGCGGCCCTCGCATGCTTGGGTCTCCCTCTGGATCATCCCGCCTATCTTCAGGTCACCCTTGATCAATACGGATCTGTCGAGGCCGGAATGATGTCCCTCGTCTACCTTGCTCAATGCATGGACGTATGAATCTTTATGTCCTTACTCCTTTGCTCGCATCATTGTCTTAATATAACTAGTAGCCCCTCGAGGTGATCTTAATTTTCAACAATATGAAGTCACTGCTATAAGTAGTGTTTTACTGTAGATTTAGTTCGTGCTGTAAATGAACCATAGTTCTCAGTAGCCCCTGGGCCTCAAGTCAGTGTAAAAAATGAGTTGGGAGTCATTTGTACAATATTTTATCTTATGCGCGAAGATCCAGTAGCCCCCGAGCCTTAAGGCGGTTTTCTAGAAAAACTGAATTGAGGGACGTCATTGCATTTTCATACATGTGAATATGTGATACGTCATGTATCTATAATTTTTTGTTCCATACTATTATATTACCATTCTAGGATAATTTTTGAGTAATTATTTACCAATTTATATTATTTTTAAGCACAAACCTTCTGACCTAGTGGTAGTTGGTGTTTTCTGCATGTTTTTACTTTTTAGGCTTACAGTACCAAACGAAGTCCAATTTCCCTGAAACTTTTCTATTATTTTTTCTAGACCAAAAGAAGACGTGGAAGCTTCAGGAGAAGACCGAAGGCCAGAAGAGGGAGACAAAAGCCAACAACGCGCAGTCAAGGGGTGGCCCAGATGGCTTGTACCTCCGTGTCAGGTCTCCCGACCCCGTTCTCTCGCCTATAAATTCACATATATTCCGAAAACCCTAGAGGGCATACCAAAACACTTTTTACGCCATCGCAAGTCTCTGTTCCGCCATGATCTCATCTTGAGCTCTGTTCCGGTACCCTGCCGGAGGGGGCTTGATCATGGAGGGCCTCTTCATCAACCTTGCTGCCCTCATGATGAAGGGTGAGTAGTTCACAACATACCTACGGGTCCATAGTTAATACCTAGATGACTATCTCTATCTCTTTTGACCTTCAATACAATGGTCACCGCATCTTCGCTTTGATCCATCTAATGTAACTCTTTTGTGCGGTGTGTTTGTTGGAATTTGATGAATTGTGGGTTTATGTTCAGATTATTCATGAAAAGTATTTGAGTCTTCTCTAAAATTATTATGATTCTTAATTGCATGATCATTATAGCTTTGTAATTCTCTCGGATATATTAATTTTCTTTGGCCAAGTAGATTGATCTTTCTTCAGTGAGAGAGGTGTGTTCTAGTGGGTTCAACATGACGAGTTACTATATCCCAGTGGTAGAAGGGGACAAGTTGCATCTTTGCGTTGTTGGCACTAAGGATAAAACTATGGGGTTTATTCATATTTATTGTGTTTACTTTGTCTACATCATGTCATCGTTCTCCATACATTACTTTGTTTGTCATGAACTTCATAAGTAGAGAGGCAAGCATAGAAGCGCTCTTGAAGTGGAGTAAGAGTAACAGGTGCAGGCAGGAGTCAGCTTATTTGTCTTGGACATGATTCCTATATATACATGATCATTGTGGTGCACATTGCATAACTATTCTCTTTTCTATTAATTGCCCAACCATAATTTGTTTACCCATCGTATGCTTATTTTCATGAGTGATGCCGCTAGGGAAAACTATGGCCCCTGGGTCTGTTCACTTATATATTTACAAACTTATCAATACCTTGTTATTCTTCTTTACTTTTTATTTTATTTTACAATTTACAATTAACTACTATTATCTACACACTTCACTTGCTTACAAATAACGAGATACGGGGGATTTACAACCCTCTTACCCGTGTTCGGTGCAAGTTGTTTACTCTTTTGTGTGCAGATGCTGAATACGGTTGTGGATTGATATTCCTATTGGTTTGATAAACCTTTGTTTCACAACTGAGGGAAATACTTACCCATAATGTGCTGCAATTACCTGTTCCTCTTCACGGAAAACCCAATGCAGATCACAAGTATCAGGAAGTATTTTTGGCATCGTTGCCGAGGAATATCATCGGCAACTATCAAGTAACTTCACACAAATTATTATTCACTTGTTCTTATTTTATTTTATGTTATGTTTATTTTGTCTCATAAGAGTCAAAAATACAAAAAATATTTATCTTTGCTAGTTACTAGTTTGCTTGTTTAGAGTCATGGCTAGTTCTTCGTTTGTTCACGTTACTCCCGACAATAAGGTAATCAATTTTAGACAAAGGGGAGGAGATTGAAAGATGCATGGTATAGGATTTTCTATGCTCAAAATAAATCAACTAATAAGCTATCCACCACTACCTTGCTCCATAATTTTTATGTTGGTATCACAACTTGGTAAAGATTTGTCCTCGACACCATACCGGTGGGAACTTCTTAATGTGTCACACTTTGGATGCTTATAATGCCATTGAAAATCTTATTGGAACAACGCCTATTCTTGTTAATGAAACTATATTGACCCTGGCACATTTGATGCAAAGGCTTGATGCCATCGAAAAGAAAATTATTACTAGTGAACCGATTGAGGAGTTAGATAAACAAACTTCATAATCATATCACTCAATTTGGGTCATGGGTAGGAATGACTTTGAAAACTTTAAATGAAAAGGACACTAATATTAATGAAAGGGTAGAACAAGGTTTGATTACAATTGATAAAATGTAGGAGGTCATTGATAAAGTAGATTCCATTTTCACACCCTCTAAAACTAATGTTGGTACCTCTCGAAATAGAAGACCCAAGTTCATATACATTCCTAAGAGTATTAGTACACCTCCTACCAAAGAACAAAGATCTCAAAATAATTAGTGTTCATCCCAACTTTATAAAATTGGTGAAGGATCCTATTTTTAATACTCCTACTGTTCCTATTTTTCATGGTCGTGTTATTAAGGAGCTTGATGTCAAGGATGAAAATACTACGCATTATGCCTAGCTAGGGGCATAAAACACTAACGCTTGTTGGGAGGCAAGCCAATAGTTATATTTATTTTTCTTTTTACTTTTTGTATTGGTGTGATCACATGATTATTGATTCCATAACAAATTTTTTTATGTTTTAATTAGTGTTTGTCCCAAGCAAAACCTTTGGGATGACTCACAAGATGAGTAGAATCGATACAGTGCAAAAACAGAAACATTAGTGTCCAGTGCAGAATTTTTCTGATTTTACTGGAACGTTCTTTTGATCTGAATTTCGTACACGGTATTCCTATACAAATTCTTCAGGTTTACCTAAATTTTCAGAATTGCTAGAGCTACAGACGTATATCCTCTCTATGGATCATTACATATTGTTCTGTTTTAGACAGATTTTATTTTTGCTTACATAGTTTGCTTGTTTTGATGATGCTATGGATTGTATCGAGGGGCATAAGCCATGGAGAAGTTAGAAGACAATACCTATTATGAACTAATGAAATATGAATCAATTTATAACAATACCTAAAATATTTGATATGTTGCTAATACTAACAGATCTCACGAGGTTTTGTTGAGTTTTGTGTCGTTGAAGTTTTCAAGTTTTTGATGCTATCATGATGGACAATCAAATAAGGAGCAGCAAGAGCCTAAGCTTGGGGATGCCCAAGGCACCCCAAGGTAATATTCTAGGAAGATTCAAGCATCTAAGCTTGGGGATGCCCTGGAAGGCATCCCCTCTTTTGTCTCAATCCATCGGCATGACACTTGGAGCTGTATTTGTATTCGTCTCATGATATGAGTTTTGCTTGGAGCATCATTTGCTTTTGTTTGCTTTTAGTTTTATTTTGCCACAATCATCGTTTTCTGGACACTCCTATTTGAGAGAGACACACCTTCATCATAATTTGCTAGAATATTCTATGTGCTTCACTTATATATTTTGAGCTTAGCAGTTGCTCTAGTACTTCACTTATATCTTTTCAAACACATTGCGTATAGATTTTATAGATATAATTGCACTCTGGTAGTTCACTAATATTTGTTTGAGAGCTACTAAATAGTGATGGTAATTTTCATGGGTTATAATACTAGTCGAAAAATAATAGGTATTCAATGAGTGTGTAGCGACCCGACCTGGAAAGGTCAAGCCTCTGTGTGTTCTATGCCATCCCTGGATCAGTATGCTGGCACACACAGTACGTCAATGTATATATCAAAGTGCAATCACATGTAATTAACGTAAAACTGATATATACCTCAAAAATCTCAGCGGAAACAGTCAACGGGAGTGGAGTCCCAATAACACCAACGGCAGGTTGAGTGTAGACCGTAACCCTGAATCGTACTCTTACCCGTCGCAAAGCTTATCTACAACATAAGACGTTGCAGCCGTGTAGGTTAGTACATTGAATGTACAGGCAAGATCACCATAGTAGAACAGAAGATAAAAACTATTCTATATGCAGTAAGGCTTTGTGGCTCTATGTCTGAGTTTTTTTTGCATAAAAGCTGATTTTATTTCTTTCCCTACAACAAAGGAATATCGGGAGTTTTCACTATAGAGTTACCTAACATGACATGGTTCCGCCAACCAATGTCTTAATGCCCGCAAGTATCAAAAGTTGCCCACAATTAATTATCAGTCCAGTGTTGAGAGTTCAGAGATAGATCCAAGTCTAGAGGCTCAAATTGCCCATAACTGGGGACATGGCTAATCGATTAGGTTTAACTCTGCAGAGTGTTGTGTACTTTACCCACAAGATTCGTTCCCTCCTGGTAAGTCCTCGCACTGCCGGGTGTTTGAGAACAGGATGAACGAAACATGGTCTTTCAGAGTGTTTCCCTAACTACTGTCAGTGCCCATCCATTCCTAACGTCGACTACATATCGTAGCACTGCCCAGCCAGAGTCACAACAAAGATCAACCAAGCCAGAGCCCATAATGACTTGTGGCTACACAGGTAAGCTTTCGTGCATGAAGTATTCATCCATCTCTTTGAGTCTGGGTGAAGCTTTCTGCAAGATGTCATGGCGCTTCTCCATGCATCCCGGCCATCCACTGATTACTCCAGGGATGCCCAATCAACCATCCTTCACCTAGTAGTGTGTATTGAAAACTTGTTTCTCGAGTCTCGAAGTCTCGAGGTCTTGGAGATGCAGGACTTGAACATGCCTTCATGAAGTTGTCGTCTTGATGTAGAGTCCTCTTTCTCACACCACTCACGAACACTCATACCAAACCCCATCTACTTTAGCATAGCATAAAAATAACTAACGTTCCCGGGGCTTTAGTAACAAGTGGTGGGTTCCTACCTCATGCATTCTACTTGACTATAAGAATTTTCAATAACACTACTAGAGGGATTTGTTGACTGATATCACTACATGCAATAAAACATAGGTATGAACAAAATGGTCAAAGTGAACTTGCCTGTACTGTTGATGAAGATAAAAATATCGCTCTCAGAAATAACTTGATAGAACTATTTGTCACTCTCTGATGAAAATCTATATAATCAAACATTGCATTCATATAAGCAATCATACTAGCAATCAATACGAACAATCAATAGGAAACACAAAACTAAAAATTACAAGGTTATGATGAAGGACATACTTAAGACAAAACTCAAAACAACAAAGTTTCAGCAATACAACTAAGGTTGGTTTTTTCTCTACAAATGATCTTATTTTCAAAGGTAACAAAACAAAAACAAATCAAATATAAAAAAAGTATTTTAGTAAATATTTTACGTATCAAAAAGAATTACTTTTGAAGAACAACTAAAAATTATGAAAACAACACTCTAAACAACATAGGTTTTCTAGCTAATAAACTTAACAACAATTAAAACAAAAATAAAATATTAAAATAACAGAAACAAGATATGTAACAACTAAATTAACAGAAAGTATATTTAAAAATAAATTATAAACATATTTTCAAATAAGAAGTCAAACTAGCAATGAAATCAATTTGCAAGTTACTATGAAACTAGGATTGATTTCATGCTATCAAAATATAATAAATAACAAAAATAAATAAATTTGGTTGAAGCACTTCTGCTAACTAACATAAAACAAAGTAAAACTTGTCTACTAATAAAAAAGAAAACAAATTAAAAATAATTAAAACAAAAGAAATAGAAATAAACCTAAAAGAACTAAAACAGAATCTGTTTTGTTAAAAATACTAATTTAAAATATTCTAAAAATTCTCAAATTATACCTACTGTTAAATAAAGTCATTAGTGACAAGCATCCAAAAGAATCAACTCAAAATCTATTTTTAAACTCAGGATATTTAGAAAATAAGATTTAAATCAAATCTATTTGAATTAAAATTTAAATTATTCAAATATAGACAAACTTGATATCTACAAAAACTAGATAAAATTTGTGACAAGACGCAAAAATAATCAATTTAAAACAATTAAAAACTTAAAATATATAAAGAAAACTAAATTAGAAACTATTTTCTTAACTGAATTTAAAACAGAAAAAGAAAAATATTTCTAACGGGCATGGGGTGACGTGGCAAGCTGTGATTGGTCTAGAGGTGTGTGCGCGAGGATGTTAGCGAGCGGACGACCGATACTTAAAGGAAAACGGTTCGGTCTAACTAAAAAAATAAAACTGACCGGTTCTTTTAATTAAACCGAAGGGGTACGTTGCTTCTAATCGGGGCCGTTCAATTAGATCGGACGGAGGGAAAAAAGGGGAAGCTCACCACGGCCGTGGTGGAGTCCGGCGAGAGGTCCGGCGAGGTCCGAGGCGGCGTGGTCAATGGGGACGGCGCTCCGGTGGTCCTCTGGCGATGGCTACGGCACCAATCGACGCATGCAAGGACGGGGATCCGTCTGGTGGTGCTGAGATGGCTCGGGGACGATGGTGTCGACGACGGCGAGCTCGTGAGCGTAGGAGGTCTTCTGGTGGTCGACGGAGGGGCGTCTCCGGTGGCTCTGGAGCACGGGAAAATGCACAGGGAGGTGTAGGAGAGCGAGGTGAACTGGTTGGTGGTGGCGATGGTGGTCAGAGGCATCGTGAGCGAGCAGGGTGGGGCAATGGCAAGTCGGCGGCGCTCGGACTCCAGCGAGCGATTGCGGCGAGGGCGGCGCACGGGAGTTGGGGGTTTTGAGGGGAACGGATGCAGGCATGGGTGGGGTTCTATAGGTGGCCTCGGCGTCGTCTGAAAGGAAGGAGAGGGGAGACCGCGACGGATCCGGTGGACTCCGACGTGGAAAGGGGAGGAGACAGAGGAGGGAGGCGACCGCTGCGAAAATTTCGGTCGGGCGGTGGGACCGGTGCGTTAGAGAGAGAGAGAGAGGGAGACGGCGCGACGTCGGTGATCGATCCGGAGGGATCTCGAGGAGTTAAGGCCGGTGGGCCGGTTTATTAATTAAAACTTTAAATTCGTTTCCTTTTTTCTAATTTCCAGAGAATTGAAATATCATTAAGGCATTCAAAACATTTCCAACAATTGAAGATATATATATCAAATTGATCACGGGAATAAATGCTATTTAATGAACATTTTTCCATGGCTAAAATGAATACTTTAAAAAAATATTTTTAGAAAATGCCTAAATTGATTTTAAATTCTTTTGCAATAAATTTTCAAATAACCCCCTGGTTTTATGGTTCAAATACTTCACAAAATAACCCTGGTGTGGAGTGTCATGTTACTCCTCTCAAGATCTTGTCAAGGGTATTTGAATTCTTTCAAATTTAAAATGGAACCAAATATGAAATGAATTCCATATCGTAAAATTTCAAATGCTTTCAAATTCACTCTTCAAATCTTTTTATATTGAAGAAGTCATGTCATCTTCTCCCACCGATTTGAAATGTAGGAATTTGAATTCCAAAAGCATCTGGGAAAGTCATGTCATTCCCTCTCATTCAAAAGTTTTCAAAAAGTTTCAAATTTTTCACTCAATTTCAATCACTCAATCAAACAAACAATCATTCTAATATCTATTATAACATTCCAAAATTTGGGATGTTACAAACCTACCACACTTAAAATGAATCTCGTCCTGGAGATTCGAAAGGGCTAGAAAGAAAAGGTTAGGGTTTGGGGTCTTCTAACAAATCCATTGTCCTGGAAGTGTGGGGTCTACCACACTTAAAATGAGAGTTACTGGTCCTTCAAAAGTCATGGCGATCCTGTGGGTGCATCTGTCTATTCACATACTTCACGATGGCTCCTTCGGTGATGCTCTTCCGTTTTAAATCAAAAACTCGTGTTCTCATAACAAAATGTATTTCCTCTCATAATGGGTCTTCTTAGCTGATAAGTCTCGTGATTAGTCAAAATAACTTATCGAATATCTCATGGTGGTCTACCATTTGTGGTTATCCTGCAGTGAAATGGTTCTTGGCATTATTCCTCTTCATAAAATTCCTACATCTGACAGCAACTTCCATGTACAAGGGGTTTTCTTCAAACCATTCTAAGGTTTAAACAAAAGCTTCAAAAGAACGTCGTCTCTTTACTATGGGTAAGTCACTCAGATTTACCATTCCGAATAGCAAGAGAAATGATAAGAGTAAGTCGTCATGGTGATCAATCCATGCCGCACTGAAATCATTACCTTGTATAAGGTTCAGTGAATCTTGTATTCTAACACTTGGGCTTCCTCACAAGCATTGCAGAAATTCCTCTTGTCAACGAACGAAGTTCGGATAAATCCATTCATTCTGCAAGCTAAACAAAAGATTTAGCGTTCCTTCACAACTCTCAAGTTGTCGTATACTCCTAAGAAAACGTTTGTTGATCCAATCACAACTTCTTGCTGCATGATCTTCGGGCAACCTTCATGAAACCTTGAGATCCATCCTAAATATAGGTTCTATCCCTTGAATATGTTTTCCTTTCCAATGGTTTGTTTACCAATAACAGTTTTTGGTTCATCATATTCAAAATCCAAGGTATTTTATTTCAGGTGTTGTCATCCACATAGTTGGATATGGTTCCACATTCTCTTCACCTGTAGTCACTTATCCAAACTCCTTAACATGAATGGTATTTTCTTCATTCATTTATCCCTGTGGTTACTACCACACTTTAAAATTAAATGCACTCATGCCTGCATAGACCATATTTTCGCATATCCTCGAAAATGGTCAGTGATCTTTGTTCATAGAGTAACAGCTCATGTAATTCAACACAGGAGAATCATGACGCCATAAATTCCATTGACTCGTGAATTTATTACAAACTCTGAGACTTTCGTTACATAACTTCAAAATGATAAGAGTGCTACCTATTACATTTATTACTTCCAAAATCCAAAACTCAAACTACTCATGTTTTAGTATTCTTCTTCTCCGGGCAGGTATAGGAGTAGTGTCATGTCTTGGTACACCGATGACAAGTAATGTGGCTCAGATCCTTCCGTGTAGAAAACCACATAGTCCTTTTCTTCTTCTTGGGTTGGGTTCCTTTCTTGATGCTTGGCTCATACCTCTTGCAAAAACAGTGTGGCCTCTCTAAGCTACAATGCAAACATCTGATGCCTCTGCTTACTTGGCCTTTCTTCTTGTCTAGGTTGATCATTTCTTCTATCTCCTGAGGGTCATATTGCACTTCTTCTATCGGGAAGTCTCCCAAATACTCCTTCGGACAATCCTAAGAGATATGTCCTTCCTCTTCACATGAATAACATGACTTGGTACTTATGTTTGGGGTCTGGTATATCTCCCATCATGGGTTCTTCTAACTTATTCCCGAGTGCTTCTTTCATTGCTTACTTCTGCTGCTTCATGACTTCTTGTACCTTGGGGTATATTTGACATTGTGCCGGATAGTGAGTGGTTCCTTCACACAAGAAACATGTCACCTGCCCAGTTGGGCATTCCTCAGCTTGGTGATTTTCTTCACAATGAAGGCATCCTTCCTTGTGTTCTTCCTGGGTGTGTCCTATCTCTCCACATACCTTGCATGCGCAAATCTTCTTCACATCTTTGCAACGAGGCTTCTGGGTGTTGGTGACAACATGAGACTTTTGCAGAGCCCTATTGAATTCTTCACAGGTGAGGGATGCTTGCCTATCATGGATAACTTCATGCATCTTCCACCAATTTGCGGCACCTTTTGCAAAGTACCGAAGAGCATACTGGACCATCTCGTTCCTTGCAACATGGTTACTCCTTAGATGATCCTCCATGTTTTGAATCCATTCTTCTGTCTCTAACCGAGTCATCGATCCAGAATACACGAGTCCAATTTCATTCATCATCTATTAGGTTCAAGGTTTTGGGGATGAGATGGGTAAGAGAGAGAGAGAGAGAGATAGAGAGAGAGAAGGGACACAAACAACTCAAAAACACAAAGCATCAAACTCAAGTCCACACATTCATAAGGTTCAATCAAACTATAGTATCGCCACCCGCATATGGTTGGTGTGGTCGATCACTCAAATCGTAAAACGTTTATCTTTATTCTCTCATGGTGGGGCTACTACTAAGCTAGTCTATATCATGTCTTCGTCTTCAGTGGGCTTCTTCTGGTCATGCTTGATATTCTCAAGTTCTTCCACCAGATTTTCCCTGTTGATGCGGAGTTTCCGGTGTCGTCCCTGTAGTTCCAGGAGTTGGTTCTTGAGCTTCTGAATTTCAACGTCTCTAGCATGAGCCATGGCCTGACTATTCTTCAAGTCTTGACAAAGCTTCTGAATCTCGGGATCATGTTTCTTCAGATTGACTACCTTCAGCTTCTCGTTCTTGAGGTTCTCACGAAGTGCTTCGTTCTCAAATAACTCTGAGAGAAGGTCCATTTGAAGGTTCTTGACGTAGCGCTCTAGTTCTTGATTGTACACAAGTACGGGTGAAAACTTCATCTTTTGTTCGTCGGTCAGGTCGATGAGTGCTCCATCAGGCTTCTTCCATCCAAGCCTTCCAACGTAGTGGTTGCACAACTCAGCACGATGACGATAGCTCAAACGTGCGATGGCATCATGGACAGTAGTGTTCATGCCCATCTCACATTCATGGCTCAATGTGCCATAGTTGATGTCTTCAGTCTTGGGGTCTTCTTCACGTCGAAAAACATTAGTTTTGATGCCCCAGAATCCAGACTTCCTCTTAGTCGCCTTGATCTCACGTATCGGC
The DNA here is from genome assembly GCA_022496015.1 of Hordeum marinum. NCBI lineage: Eukaryota > Viridiplantae > Streptophyta > Magnoliopsida > Poales > Poaceae > Hordeum > Hordeum marinum. The sequence goes on along the minus strand of CM039673.1, from coordinate 292,568,828 downwards.
AGCTTCACCATCTGCACCAGCTCCATGAGTAATGAGCCTCCGAGAACATCTTCATAGTCCTCTCTTTTGTTCAGGGTGTACTTCTCCATCTATAGTTTGAAACAGGGAGGGTTCAGTAAAAGAATTTAGAAGTTACGAGAGTAGTGAAAATAAAAGTTGTTCCTATTAAGGTCACGTCCTACAGTCAACATGTGCTCTGATACCATTTCTGTAGCGACCCGACCTGGAAAGGTCACGCCTCTATGTGTTTTGTGCCATCCCTGGATCAGTATGCTGGCACACACAATACATCAATGTATATATCAAAGTGCAATCACATGTAATTAACGTAAAACTGATATATACCTCAAAAATCTCAGCGGAAACAGTCAACGGGAGTGGAGTCCCAATAACACGAACGGCAGGTTGAGTGTAGACCGTAACCCTGAATCGTACTCTTACCCGTCGTAGAGCTTATCTACAACATAAGACGTTGCAGCCGTGTAGGTCAGTACATTGAATGTACCGGCAAGATCACCATAGTAGAACAGAAGATAAAAACTATTCTATATGCAGTAAGGCTTTGTGGCTCTGTGTCTGAGTTTTTTTTGCATAAAATCTGATTTTATTTCTTTCCCTACAACAAAGGAATATCAGGAGTTTTCACTACAGAGTTACCTAACATGACATGGTTCCGCCAACCGATGTCTTAATGCCCACAAGTATCAAAAGTTGCCCACAATTAATTATCAGTCCAGTGTTGAGAGTTCAGAGACAGATCCAAGTCCAGAGGCTCAAATTGTCCGTAACTGGGGACACGGCTAATCGATTAGGTTTAACTCTGCAGAGTGTTGTGTACTTTACCCATAAGATTCGTTCCCTCCTGGTAAGTCCTCGCACTGCCGGGTGTTTGAGAACAGGATGAACCAAACATGGTCTTTCAGAGTGTTTCCCTGACTACTGTCAGTGCCCATCCATTCCTAACGTCGACTATACCTCGTAGCATTGCCCAGCCAGAGTCACAACAAATATCAACCAAGCAAGAGCCCATAATGACTTGTGGCTACACAGGTAAGCTTTCGGGCATGAAGTATTCACCCGTCTCTTTGAGTCTTGGTGAAGCTTTCCGCAAGATGTCATGGCGCTTCTTCATGCATCCCGGCCATCCACTGGTTACTCCAGGGATGCACAATCAACCATCCTTCACCCAGTAGTGTGTATTGAAAACTTGTTTCTCGAGTCTCGAAGTCTTGAGGTCTTGGACATGCAGGACTTGAAGATGCCTTCATGAAGTTGTCGTCTTGACATAGAGTCCTCCTTCTCACACCACTCACGAACACTCATACCAAACCCCGTCTACTTTAGCATAGCATAAAAATAACTAACGTTCCCGGGGCTTTAGTAACAAGTGGTGGGTTCCTACCTCATGCATTCTACTTGACTACAAGAATTTTCAATAACACTACTAGAGGGATTTGTTGAATGATATCACTACATGCAATAAAACATAGGTATGAACAAAATGGTCAAAGTGAACTTGCCTGTAATGTTGATGAAGATAAAAATATCGCTCTCAGAAATAACTTGATAGAACTATTTGTCACTCTCCGATGAAAATATATATAGTCAAACATTGCATTCATATTAGAAATCTTACTAGCAATCAATACTAACAATCAATAGGAAACACAACACTAAAACCAACATGGTTATGATGAAGGACATACTTAAGACAAAACTCAAAACAACAAAGTTTCAGCAATACAACTAAGGTTGGTTTTTTCTCTAAAAATGATCCTGTTGTCAAAGGTAACAAAACAAAAACAAAGCAAATATAACAAAAGTATTTTACTAAATATTTTACTTAGCAAAAAGAATTACTTTTGAAGAACAACTAAAAATTATGAAAACAACACTCTACACAACATAGGTTTTCTAGCTAATAAACTTAACAGCAATTAAAACAAAAATAAATTATTAACATAACAGAAACAAGATTTGTAACAACTAAATTAACATAAAGTATATTTATAAAACAATTTATAAAAATATTTTCAAATAAGAAGTCAAACTAGCAATGAAATCAATTTGCAAGTTACTATAAAACTAGGATTGATTTCATGCTATCGAAATATAATAAATAAATAAATAAAAATTTGGTTGAAGTACTTCTACTAACTAACATAAAACAAATTAAAACTTGTCTACTAATATCAAAGAAAACAAATTAAAAATAATTAAAAAAAGAAATAGAAATAAACCTAAAAGAATTAAAACAGAATCTGTTTTGTTAAAAATACTAATTTAAAATATTCTAAAAATTCTCAAATTATATGTATTGTTAAATAAAGTCATTAGTGACAAGTATCAAAAACAATCAACTCAAAATCTATTTTTAAACTCAAGGTATTCAGAAAATAAGATTTAAATCAATCTGTTTGAATTCAAATTTAAATTATTCAAATATAGTCAAACTTGATATCTACAGAAACTAGATAAAATTTGTGACAAGATGCAAAAAGAATCAATTTAAAACAATCAAAATTTAAAATATATAAAGAAAACTAAATCAGAACCTATTTTGTTAACTGAATTTAAAACAGAAAAAGAAAAATATTTCTAACGGACATGGGGTGACGTGGCAAGCTGTGATTGGTCTAGAGGTGTGTGCGCGAGGGTGGTAGCGAGCGGACGGCCGATACTTAAAGGAAAACGGTTCGGTCTAACTAAAAATAGATAAAACCGACCGGTTCTTTTAATTAAACCGAAGGGGTACATTGCTTCTAATCGGGGCCGTTCAATTAGATCGGACGGAGGGGGAAAAGGGGAAGCTCACCGCGGCGGTGGTGGAGTCTGGCGAGAGTTCCGGCGAGGTCCGAGGCGGCATGGTCGACGGGGACGGCGCTCCGGTGGTCCTCTGGCGATGGCTGCGGCACCAATTGACGCAGGCGAGGACGGGGATCCGTCTGGTGGCGCTGAGATGGCTCGGGGACGATGGTGTCGACGACGGCGAGCTCGTGAGCGGAGGAGGTCTTCGGGAGGTTGATGAAGGGGTGTCTCCGGTGGCTCTGGAGCATGGGCGAATGCACAGGGAGGTGCAGGAGAGCGAGGCGAACTGGTTGGTGGTGGCGATGGTGGTCAGAGGCGTCGTGACCGAACAGGGTGGGGCAATGGCGAGGCGGCGGCGCTCGGGCTCCAGCGAGCGATTGCGGCAAGGGCAGTGCACGGGAGTTGGGGGTTTGGAGGGGAACGGATGCAGGCATGGGCGGGGTTCTATAGGTGGCCTCGGTGTCGTCTGAAAGGAAGGAGAGGGGAGACCACGACGGATCCGGTGGACTCCGACGTGGAAAGGGGAGGAGACAGAGGAGGGTGGCGACCGCTGCGAAAATTTCGGTCGGGCGGTGGGACCGGTGCGTCAGAGAGAGAGAGAGGGAGAGGGCGCGACGTCGGTGACCGATCCGGAGGGATCTCGGGGAGTTAAGGCGGGTGGGCCGGCCGGTTTATTATTTAAAACTTTAAATTTGTTTCCTTTTTTCTAATTTACAGAGAATTGAAATATCATTAAGGCATTCAAAACATTTCCAACAATTGAAGATATATATATCAAATTGATCACGGTAACAAATGATATTTAATGAACATTTTTCCACGGACAAAATGAATACTTTAAAAAATGTATTTTCAGAAAATGCCGAATTGATTTTAAATTCTTTTGTTATAAATTTTCAAATAACCCCCTGGGTTTTATGTTTCAAATACTTCACAAAATAACCCTGGTCTGGAGTGTCATGTTACTCCTCTCAAGATCTTGTCAGGGCTATTTGAATTCTTTCAAATTTAAAACGGAACCAAATATGAAATGAATTCCATATCAGAAAATTTCAAATGCTTTCAAATTCACTCTTCAAATCTTTTTATATTGAATAAGTCATGTCATCTTCTCTCACTCATTTGAAATGTAGGAATTTCAATTCCAAAAGCATATGGGAAAGTCATGTCATTCCCTCTCATTCACAAGTTTTCAAAAAGTTTCAAATTTTTCACTCAATTTCAATCACTCAATCAAACAAACAATCATTCTAATATTTATTATAACATTCCAAAATTTGGGATGTGACAGAGTGATAATCAAAACCATCTTGTAGCACATAAAAGAGAAATTGTGGGTTAATGATATTAAGGTGGTAATATGAAAAGGTGTGAGTGCATCATTGTTGATTCGTAGAAGTGTCGGTATTAAGAGATGCTAAATTCTTGTTTGTCTAAAAATTAAAAAGGCATGGTGAGGATGTGTGAGCATTTCTATTCCTCATTAAAATCCTAGTGTTATTTCGAGTCGGAGGCGCGCGATGGTTAACTCCTACCAACTTCCTCCCTCGGGGCATGCGACTAGTACCATGATTTGTGATAAAACTAATAAAACTTTGCAACAAGTATATGATTTCTTTTTGACTAATATGAAACCATAGACATACGCAATCTCACCTCCTCATATTCAGCTAGCCTCTTCGATACTGTGCCTTGCCCATCCTCACCTCGAGGATCGGTGCAACCTTCACCGATACATCCAAACCTCATGACATGATATGCTCTGTCACACATAAGCCTCATTATATCTTCCTCAAAACAGCCACCATACCTACCTATTCTGGCATTTCCATAGCCATTCCAAGATATATTACCATGCAAATTCCCTTGTCACATCATATGACTAGTCCGTTCATCATCATATTAATTTGCATGATCATATAAAGCCGATATAGTATTTGTGGCAAATCCACCGTTCATCATATTTTCTACATGTAATGCTAGATCTTGCACGCCCTGCTACACTACCAGAGGCATTCATATTGAGTCATATTGTTCCATAGTTCTTCATATCGAGTGTTCATATTGAGTTATAAGTAAATAAAAGTGTGATGATCATCATTATTAGAGCATTGTCCGAGTGAGGAAATAAAATATGGGGGAGGCCAAATGATCCCACCATTCAAAAAAGTGAAAAATGAGAGAAAAGGCGAGAAGGGAATTTGCTACTATCCTTTACCACACTTGTGTCTCAAAGTGGCACCTTGTTTTCATATAGAGAGTCTCATGTTACGATATTTTCATAAGCTAGTGGGAATCACTTTTTCATTATTATAAACTTGGCTTGTATATTTCGATGACGGGTTTCCTCAGATGCCCGAGGTCTTCATGAGCAAGCAAGTTGGATGGACGCCCCATTTAACTTCAGTTGACCTTTCATACACTTATAGTTCTATGTAACATACCCAAATTCTAAATATTGGAATGTTATATTAAAGAAATAAGTAGGATTGTTTTCTTGTGTGTTGTGTGATTGATTGTGTGAAACTGACTCAAATTTGAAACTTTTTGAAAATTTAATGAGAGGGAATAAAAAGACTTTCCCAAAAATTTCTATTTTGAATCCTATTCAATTTTGAGTTCGAATAGTTTCAAAAACCCAAATAAACAAATAAAATGAGAGGAGGAAAATGACACTCCAGAATCAGAGACAATGTTTTGGTTGAAATTTTAAAATAAAAATTATTTGCATATTGTTTGAAATTCAATTTCCTTTTCATTTTAAAGTTACTGCAAAAAATGATTTTTTCAAAAAATTATTTGATCTTTAAAATATGTTCGTGTTGTAGGAAATTTTATTCTGGAAATTTTGATATATAATATATTTAATAAAAATTTACTATTTATTTTTATTTTTCACTTTCCCTTTTCTCTCTTTGTTAAAAAACAATTCCGAAAAAAATGCTGGCCAGGCCAACCAGCCCAGCCAGCAAGTAGCACAGCGCGCTGTTCCTATGCGCTCGCGGCCAGCCGAAGAGTCCATGGTGCGCTTCTCTCTTTCCTTCTCTATTTTATCTACTATTCGTATATGTTTAGTCCCACATTGCATAGCCTTTTAATTCTAAGCCTCCTTTCCACCTATAAATAGAGACCCATAGGAGCACCTCAAAATCATCCAATTCGGGTTAAATCAATCTTTTTGTGACTAGGTTTATTAATAAATATATGTCTTCTCTCCGGCAGGATTTCTAGAAGTCATCTCCTCTTTGGAATTATCTCTTCTCTGCATTCTAAAGGTATTCTCTTCATATTTTTTATGCTCATTTAGTTTATTATTTCTAGACTAGTATTCCTACACTAGCATATGGTCGAGTAATTATATTATCAATTAGTCTCCGTATTTACACATTAATCCTAGAATTCTTAGAGACATAGCACTATTTCTTCCGTAAAACAGCTTGGCCCTAATTTTTAAAATAGACATAACTTTTTACTCGTTTATCCGAATTAGATGAAACCGACGCCTAGAGTTTCATCTTGATCCCGCCTATCCAGTGAATATCTTACATAATGTAGCACCTTATCAATTGACTTGTTTTCCACCAAAACACTTGTGTTATGTATTTTTTGTTCATAATCACCATGCTCCAATTCAAATACTTTTGAGATGTCTTGATTCAAATTCAATTCATACTTCAATTCACTATAACTTGTGTTGTAGTGCTCCATTTGAATTCATTATTTTTGCAAGTAAATTATTATATCTTAGTCTATCTATCCAGCAACATTCACGTTGTTCTCCCATAGTTTGTATCAACTTTCATATATCCCAAACCTAAACTTATACATCAATAGTTCGTCCATTAACTCTTTTGCGTTGATTCCTTCACATTTCACCTTACAACACCATATGAACCTATCTTCTTCTTAGTAAACCTTAGTGTATTGTTATTTTCGTGCTAAGACATGTTTTGTTCTTACGTCCTTTTGGTTCTTATTTTTGGCATGGTTATTTATAGAATGTTTTTTCGCTTACGATAGATTGCTTAGAGAGAGACGAATAGTTCTATCAAGTTATATTCTTAGAGCAATATTATCCTCACCAACTTACCAGGAAAGTTCACTTTGACCATTTATTCCATACCTATGTTTTATTGCATGTAGTGAAATCAACCAACAAATCCCTCGAGTGGTGATATTGAATTCTTGTAGTTGACTAGAATGCATGAGGTAGGAACCCAGCCCTTATTACTAAAGCTCCGAGAGTATTACTTGCTTTAATGCTATGCTAAAGTAGACGGGGTTGGTATAAGTCTTCATGTGTGATTTGAGAAGGGGGACTCCATGTCAAAGACTTCATGATTGCATCTTCAAGGCCTACATCTTCATGACCTCACGATTTCAAGACTCGATACAAGATTTCAATACACACTACAGGGTGGAGAACGGTTGTGCGGCACCCTAGGGAACCTAGTGGATGGATTGTGAGCTGGAGTAGGTCAGTACTCATGTGGAAAGCTCCACCCAGACTCAAAGAGACAAAAGAATACTTCATGCCTAGATGCTTACCTGTGTAGCCACAAGTTACATGGGCTCTGGCTTGGTTGAACTTAGTTGTGAGTCTGGCTAGGACGATGCTAGCAGATGTAGAACTACGGTAGGGTTGGATGGGCACCGGACAGTGGTCAGGGGAACTCCTTGAATGACCATGTTTCGTTCGTCCTGTTCTCAATCAACTGGCAGTGCGAGGATTTACAAGGAGGGAACGGATCTTCTGGATAAAGTGCACAACACTCTACAGAGTTAAAACCTAGTCGATTAAAACCTAATCGATTAGTTGTGTCCCCAGTTACGGATAATTGGGCCTCTTAACTTGGATCTATCTATAAACTGTCAACACCGGACTGATAAATAATGGTGGGAAACATATGATACTTGTGGGCTAAGAGACATCGGTTGGCGGAACCATGTCATATTAGATAAGTCCATAGTGAAAACTCCTTATATTCCTTCGTTGTAGGAAAAGGAATATAAAAGCATATTTTATGCAAAACATAGACACAAAGACACAAAGCCTTATTGAATATAGAATAATTTTATCATCTGCTTTCTCTGATTGTGATCTTGCGGGTGCACTCAATGTACTGATCTACACGGCTGCAACGTATCATGTTGTAGGTATATTCCTACAACGAGTAAGAGTACGACTTAGGGTTACGGTGTACACTCAACTTGTCATTGGCGTTGGTGGGATTCCACTCCTATTTGACTGTTTTCATCTGAGATTCATGAGGTACATATCAGTTTTACGTTATTTACATGTGTTGCACTTTGATACATACATTGATGTATTGTGTGTGCCAGCATACTAATCCAGGGATGGCACAAAAACACAGAGTCTTGCCTCATGTTGAGTCAGGTCGCTACACTCTAGTGCATCTTTTGCATGGCAATCCATACTCCTTGCATTGACATCTATCGGTGGGCATCTCCATAGCCCGCCGATACACCTAGTTGATGTGAGATTATCTTCTCCACTTTTTACCCCTTGATATCTACCACCATATTCTATCCCACCCATATGCTATGTCCATGGTTCAAGCTCATGTATTACGTGAAGAATAAAAAGTTGATGCATATTGAAAAGTTATGATCCAATTGACTCACTTGGACACCGTGGTGCTTAACATTGTACTAATCTGGTGAAGATGGAGCCATTCCTTGCTAATATAATAACATGAACGGGGGTAAACATTCTTTGAGGATCGTATACTTTTAAAGAGTGCTAATTTTGTTGCTTATGCTTATAAGTATTGCTTGTTAGGTTCTACCATAGGTGCATCGCATGCAAATTATACGCACAAAACATCCAAGAACATGCTACGAAGATGGATCATAGATCGTTACCACTAGACATGCAATGTCGTGCAACGGAAGTAGTGTTGGGGCAGCACGTTCGCGTGGTTCGTATCCTCCTCGTCCGATCTCCCACAAACAGTCGGTCCGATCTTCGTCGAACTGCTAATCGCCGAATCCCACGTACAGGTTCGTTGGAGCGGCGCAAGTGTAGCGCCTCTAACGGTATCTGCGCATGCAGGAGGAACACCATGCGACGGACTGCTAGGTCCGATCACACAGTCGACAACAGCGAGTGGAGGTGGCTAGTTGCAACTCATGCAAAGCCCTAATGACGGCGCCAAAGCGATCAACCATATGGGTGTACCACATCTCCACTATATATAGGCATCCGGCTCAGGCTCAACTCTTGGGCCTCTCATGGATCCTAAAGCCCATGTGTTCCTTCCCTTAAGCGTGCGTCCTCTTAGGTTCTCATTCACTTGGTCGCAAGTCAGACCACATCCGGCTCGACTAGTCATTAGCGGCCTCTAGCAAAGCATGCCGACTCCAAGTGTACGATGAAGCTGGTTAGGCAATCATGTACTTCAAATTTCTATTCCCTTTGCCACACGATATATGTTGTCGTGCTCAAGGCGTCATGGTCGTCCTTGTTGTAGCACGACTTCTTTCTCATTCTGGTGAATCCCACCAACATTTAGGATTATCTCATAATCCTCATCGCATGGACATGCTTATCCAGGTCGGATCACCTGAGGGGCCCAGAGTATATCTCTCCTGATAGGAGGGGCAAATCCCATCTTGATCGACAATGTCTCGCAGCATGGGTCTGTACAAACCCAAAACCTACCTTATAACTACCTAGTCATGGAGTAGTGTTTGTCCATCCCAAAGCAAGTCTGTCACCATCCCGAGTACATGCGCCAGCTCGGGTCTTAGGGCATACAACGTATGCTGTACTAGAGACTCACAAATGACCTATCGATGTGTCTCATTGTTGGGTCTATCCAACACACACCTTATCTCGACTCAAATCTGACTACGCCGAATCCAACGAGATCTTTCTGAGTTCATATTATCCGGCTAGCATCCAATGCTACATGGTTAGTGAGACCAGACCATCCACCATGTCATATGCTAGTTTAACTGGCTGCACGTCCACACAACTCTTTCGACTAGGGACCATGTTAGGACAGTCATCATACAATGCATAGCCTCACAAACAAGTCAAGTACTTGTTAATACACATCAGTGATAATGTCCAAGGACTATCTTTATTCATAAACACATAGGAAATATCATCATACATGATTGCCTCTAGGGCATATCTCCAACATCGATATATTAATGTATGTTTATTACTCGTTTCTCAATGAGCATACATGCAAAAGATTACACATTAGGTAGCATGTCACATCAAAAATTCTCCTTTTATCATTTACCTACTCGAGGCCGAGCAGGACTTAAGCTTGGGGATGCTTGATACGTATCCAACATATCTATAATTTTTTATTGTTCCATGGTATTATATTATCATTCTAGGATACTTTTTGAGTAATTATTTACAAATTTATATTATTTTTGAGCACTAACCAATTGACCCAGTGCCCAGTGTCAGTTGATGTTTTTTGCTTGTTTTTTACTTTTCGGGTTTACAATACCAAAAGAAGTCCAATTGCCTCAAAACTTTTTTTACTTTTTCTGGACCCAAAGAAGACTTGGAAGCTTCTGGAGAAGACCGAAGGTCGCACGAGGGATCCACAAGCTAACAGGACGCGACCAGGGGGGTGGTCGTGCCTAGATGACTTGTGCCTCCTTGGCAGGTCTCCCGACCCCGTTCTCTGGCCTATAAATTCACATATATTCCAAAAACTCTAGAGGGCATCCCTGATGTGACAGTGACCAATCTTTCAACGAGAGTAGGGATAACTATTGATTTGGTGGATTTTGACCTTGACGATCCGGCTATACCGTACCTGACGACATGCCTTGACAATCGCTAAACCAATCTCCGATGGTTATTGACCTTGCCGTAAGCACGATCAACCTGAGCAAAGAGGCTCGAGTTCCTACAAGCAACCGAAGAACCGGCAAGAATAATGATAATTGCAATTCGAAATTGCGGATAATTAATTGAGCGCACGAACTAGATGAAAATTTCGGGTTCCACTGTGGATCTAAAAAGCCGGTAGTCCTACACGTCTCGTAGACGCGATTTGTAGCGATAGCTAGTCAATACAATAAAACCCGAGTCTAAACCTAAAATCACCTAACTATTTATTATGCTTCGGCCACCGTGGGTGCTGCACCACAAGTTTTCCATATTGGTTACGTTGACCACTAGGAACCGGCCGGCCCACCTGGAGAAATAATATTATACGACCTTGTTAAGATTTATCTCCTTCCTTAATTGATTTATAGATGGACTTTGTGTGCACGTGGCTCTTTCCAGTCCAAGGCAGCCTAATCCTCCTCCTCTCCTAAGCACATAGCATGCTCCTTTGGTGTCTCGGTTGATTCTAATTGCACGCACATAGTGTTGCTGCTTGCTGCAATCAACATGCAATATTTTCCATCCTTTAACTTCATGTGGCTTTCTCCGATCATTTCTTCAACACCCTCGTTCCTAAGTAAAATCAAATATGAACATGAATGTAACATCATATTCTTGCTAGTTAAACGATATGTACAAAGGAGCAATAGTACATGGCTCTTAATTTGTCTTGCTCATGCTCTTGTAATAGCACGAACCGATGTAGGAGTTGTGGCGGGTGTAATAGTAGGAAAGATGTCCACATCATCCCCCCTTCTTGAATTGAACTCGTCCTCGATGGTATCTCATTGCCCTCGCCCAAATAAGGTTTTAATTTGACAACATTAAATGTGGGACTAACCCCAAAATATGCAAGTAGATCAAGCTTATATGCATTGTCATTAATTGTTTCAAGCAGTTTAAAAGGTCCATCCGCACGAGGCATTTAATTGGACTTGCATAAACCAGGGAAATGGTCCTTTCTCAAATGCAACCAAACTAAATCACCTAGTTCAAACAAAATATGTTTCCTACCCTTTACTACCAGCAAGTTTATATTTTGCATTCATGAATTCTATATTCTCGTTAGTTGTCACATGCATCTTCAATATTAATTTTGCACGCCGTCTAGCATCAAAGTTTACCTTTTGCAAAGATAGAATGCGTAATAAATCAATAGGTGCACGAGGTATAAATCCGTAAAAAATCTCAAAAGGGCAAAACTTTGTGGTAGAATTAATCAAACGGTTGTAAGCAAACTCTATATGAGGCAAACATGCTTCCCATATTTTTAAATTCTTTTTCAAAATAGCCCTAAGCATAGTAAACAAAGTATGATTAACCACTTCAGTTTGACCATCAGTTGGAGGATGACATGTGGTACTAAATAAAAGCTTAGTCCCCAATTTTTTCCACAACACCCTCCAAAAAAGACTAAGAAAATTGGTGTCACGATCAGAAACAATTGTATTTGCCACACCACGTAAATGAACTACTTCTCTAAACAGTAAATCAGCAATGTGAGTAGCATCGTCACTTTTATGACAAGGTATAAAATGTTCCATCTTAGAGAATCGACCGACAATCACAAATATACTATCCCGCCCCCATCGTGTTCTAGGCATTCCTAATATAAAGTCCATAGAAATATCTTACCAAGGAGTGCTAGGAACAGGAAGGGGCATATACAAACCATGTGGGTTCAATCGTGACTTAGCTTTTTGGCATGTGGTGCAGCGTGCCACATATCTCTCGACATCCCTTCTCATTTTCGAGCAGAAGAAATGAATAGCAAGGACGTTTTCTGTTTTCTTGACACCATAATGTCCCATAAGTCCTCCTCCATGCGCCTCATGTAACAACAAAAGACAAATAGAGCTATCTAGGGTGCATAGCTTATTAGCATGAGAGAAAAATCCGTCATTAATGACGAACTTGTTCCAAGTTCTACCATCTCTTGAATTGAGCAATGTATCTCTAAAATCAACATCATTAGCATATTGCTCTTTTATAGTTTCAAGTCCAAAAGATTTAAAATCAAGTTGTGATATCATGGTATAGCGTCTAGACAATGCATCGTCAATAACATTCTCCTTCCCTTTCTTGTGCTCAATAACATAAGGAAAAGATTCAATAAATTCAACCCATCTTGCATGTCTATGATCCAGTTTACTTTGACTTCGAATATGCTTGAGTGATTCATGATCAGAATGTATGACAAACTCGTTAGGTCATAAATAATGTTGCCATGTCTCCAAAGTCCGGACTAGTGCATAAAGTTCTTTATCATAGGTTGAATAATTCAGACTAGGCCCACTGAGTTTTTCACTAAAGTATGCCACTAGTTTGCCATCTTGCACATTCTAATTCAAACATCTTATTGAAATCAGGTAATTGCAGCAACGGAGTGTGTGTGAGCTTATCTTTAAGCACACTGAAGTCTTCCTCTTGCACGTCGCTCCAAACAAATGGTACATTTTTCTTTGTGAGCTCGTTGAGTGGCGCTGCGATGGTACTAAAATCCTTCATGAACCGCCGGTAGAACCCAGTATGTCCGAGAAAGCTCCGTACATGTGTGACCGAGTTAGGGGTTGGCCAACTCTGGATCGCTTCAACCTTGTATTTATCAACTTCAATTCCCTGCGCAGTCACAACATGGTGAAAGCACATTTGCTCTCTTGGTGGTTTTGGTAATTCATAACAACATATAAGTCACTGAACTAATGTTTCCACCAAGTATATTTCAGGAAAAGTTCAATAATAGGGATGGCCAAAAGGATTGTGGAGAGTGTGTAATTACACCGAGATGCAAGGAAATAAGTTGGCCAAGCTTCAAGCAAGAGGACTCTACAGTTTACATTTGTGAAAAATCACTTTGAGTCCATAGGAAAGCCAATACTATTAAAAGGGGGTAAAGTTTTGATGATGAACAATATGCTCAAACGTGCACAAGTGATAGTCACCAAAACATCCACAAACTCTCCCACCAAAGTCTGTCCAAAGCCAAATATGCAAAATCGGTGCAACCAACATTCCATTCCCGGTGCCACCGAATCCAAACCCTAGACAAACCCAGCCAAACCCTAACACTTCGGTGCAGCCAACACTGCTTTTGGTGCCACCGAGTTGGGTTGCCAAGTTTCTGTTACGCAAGTTCACATTTTTGGTCTGTCTGAAAATGGAAAATCGGAATCACCGAGTTTGGCAAATCTGACCGTTGGTCACCTTGTCGGTACAACCGAGATTCATATATCGGTCCCTCCGAGATTCAAAAGTTGCCACTTTTGGTCACTTCGGTACCAACGAGATTTACACATCAGTGTGACCGAGTTGGTCATTTTGTGTGTAATGGTTGGATTTTTGGAGATGCCTATATATACCCCTCCACCACTACCTACTCGAAAGAGAAGCACTCACAACTATTCCATACCTATCCTACTCAGTTTTCTGAGATAGAACCACCTACCCTTGGGTTGAGGTCAAGATCTTCCACTCCAACAATATGGATCTTGATTTCTAGCCTCCCCAAGTTGCTTTCCACCAATCCCATCTCTTCTACCAAGCCAAATATGTGAGAGAGTGATTGTCTGTTGAGGAGTATATCATCTTGAAGCACAAGAGCAAGGAGTTCATCGTCATTACCGAGCTTATTACCTTTTGGAGGGTGGTGCCTCCTAGATTGGTTAGGTGTCGCTTGGGAGCCTCCTACTACGTGTTGTGGAGTGAACCAAGAAGTTTGTAAGGTCAAGGAGATCGCCTACTTCGTGAAGATCTACCCATAGTGAGGCTAGTCCTTCGTGGACGGAAGCCGTCATGGTATAGTTAAGGTTGCTTCTTCGTGGAACCCTCCGTGGGTAGAGCCCTGCATGGACTCTCGCGGTCGTTACCCTTCTTGGGTTGAAGACTCCACGAACGTGGACGTACGATAGCACCACCTATCGGAACCACAGGAAAAATCCTTGTGTCTCCTATTGCGTTTGATCTACCTATCCCATCTCTTTACTTCATGTGCAATGTCTTTACTTTCCGCTGCCATACTTGTAGACACGCATCTGTTGGGCTGTTAGATCTACTAGACTTGCTAAAACTGTTAAAATCTGGCAACCAATTAACTTGGGAAAATGTTAAGTTTTAAATTTCCTCCTAGTAGTCTATTCACACCCCCCCCTGTAGACACCCCACTCTCGATCCTACAAGTGGTATCAGAGCTTTGGTCTCCATTGCTTCGGTTTAATCACCATGGAGGAAGATGGATGTGTCTAGAGTAGAGAGTTTGAGTTGTAGAGTGCCCCTTCTTGATGGAGAGTACTATAGTCACTGGAAGAATGCCATGATTGATCTATTTAATAGATTCCATTTGACAAAATATATTGAAAACCCGTACGTGCTCCCTATTAATAAATTGCATCCCACACACAAAGAGGAAATTAACATGCTTGGTAACCGAAGAACTATCAATCTTACTGTTAGAGGTTTACCAAGGTTCGTGCTTTCTCAATTGAAGAACTTTGCATGTGCCTATACCTTATGGACTGATTTGGAGAAACGATATCAAAATCTTTCCTTTGGAAATCTTGATGAAATTCTTCATAAAACCATTTCTTTTCACAAAATGAAGCCTAGTGATCCGAACTTTGATAAATGCCTATTTGATATCTATGATCTTATGCGTGCTACAGGAGATGTCACCACTATCAACAACATTATCTTCGAAGCCATTCGCATTCATTTACTTGAACATTGTCATGATCACAATTCTAACGAATCTCTTGTTCTTTATGACGAGGATTTCCCACTTGATGATGACAACATGGAACATGGCTACTATGAATAAGATGAGTTGTTCAACATCGAGCACGAGAAGATCATGAAGAATCTGAGCCTCATGGCAAACCTTAAGGATTACATGTTCGGAGGAAAAGAGTGGATTCTTGATAGCGGATGTACGGATCATATGACTGGTGATAAAGACATGTTCCAAGAGATCATGCCTAATCAAGGTCCTCGACGGTACGTGACCTTTGGAGACAACTCTAAGGGTAAGGTACTTGGACATGGTAAGGTGTCCATATCCCATGATAGATCTATTCAAAATGCTATGCTTGTTGAATCCCTTGGATACAATCTTCTTTCCGTATCTAGGCTTGCCGACTTCGGTTTCAATGTTTGTTCACGAAAGTAGATTGCCGAGTGTTTCATCAAGATAATCATAAAATGGTATTTACTGGTTTCCGTAGAGGTGATCTATACATTGTTTATTTCACCCAGAGATCCAAGCCTCGCACTTGTTTAATTGCAAAATCTTCTAAAGGTTGGCTATGGCATAGAAGACTTGGACATGTAGGCATGCGCAATCTAGATAAGCTAATAAAAGGTGATCATATGCTTGGTGTTAAAGATATTATCTTTGACAAGGATAGACTGCGTAGTGCTTGTCAAGCTGGAAAGCAAGTAGGTAGAAGTCATCCCGTTAAGAACGTCATGACTACTAGGAGATCACTCGAGTTACTTCACATGGATATTTTTGGTCTTAATGCTTACAAGAGTCTCAGTGGAAATTCCTATGGTCTAGTTATAGTTGATGATTTTTCCATATTTACGTGGGTATTCTTTCTTGATGATAAGGCGCAGGTTCAAAAGATCTTCAAGAACTTCGCTCGCAAAGAACAAAATCAGTTTGAAGTGAAGATCAAGAAGGTTCAGAGCAATAACGGATCGGAGTTCAAAAACACCCATGTGGATACCTTTCTCGATGAAGGTGTCTCACATGAGTTCTCGGCTACGTACACACCTCAACAAAATGGAGTTGTTGAGAGGAAGAACCGGTCACTCATTTATATGGCAAGAACGATGCTTGACGAATACAAGACGCCAAGACACTTTTGGGCAAAAGCCGTTGAAACAGCATGTCATGCCACAAATCGAATTTACTTGCACAAGCTTCTCGGTAAAACAGTGTACGAGCTACTCACCGGTAACAAATCCCAAGTCGGATACTTTTGGGTATTTGGCTGAAAGTGCTACATTCTTGACAAGCATCGTCGTACTAAATTTGCTCCTAAATCTCATGAAGAATTCCTACTTGGTTACGAATTGAACTCTCACACTTACCGTGTCTACAACAACTTCACTTGAAAAGTTGAAGAGATGGTAGATGTGAATTTTGATGAATATAATGGTTCGCAAGTCAAACAATTGCCAAATGATGTAGGTGATAAGGACCCTTCGGATGCTATTCTAGATCTACCCGTCGGCAAGATTCATCCCATGGAGGTGAAGGAAAGTACATCATCAACTCAAGTGGAAGCCCCTACCTCACGACAAGGTGAACCTCAACATGACATGAAGGCATCCACGAGCGGCACACGATGAGATGATGAAGAGGAGCAAGTGCATCATGAAGATCCACCACAACCACCTTCACCACCACCTCAAGGGAACGACACCTTCAACAACAACGAATATAAAGGAGATGATGATTAAGAAGAAGAAGATCCACCTGTTGGGAAACATTGCATGGGAAACAAAAAAATTCCTATGCACATGCAAGATCTATCCATGGTGATGAGCATCTACGAGAGGGAGAGTGGATCTACATAACCTTATAGATCGCTAAGCGGGAAGCGTTAAGAAACGCGGTTGATGTAGTCGAACGTCTTCGCGATCCAAATCGCCTAGCGTCCTGCGATCCCATCACAATCCGTCCCGCGATCCAATCACGATCCGTCCCGTGATCTCATCACGATCTGTCCCGTGATCCAATCATGAGTCGTCTCGCGATCTTGATCATGGCGCTTCCGATCTAGCACCGAACAGACGGCACCTCCGCGTTCAGCACGCATACAGCTTGATGACGATCTCCGCCTTCTTGATCCAGCAAGAGGGAGCCGAGAGGTAAAAGAATTCTTTGGCAGCACGACGGCATTGCGGCGATGGTGGTGGAGCTATTCCAGCAGGGCTTCGCCTAAGCACCGTTGAAACCAATCTATAGGAGAAACTACGATCTAGAGGAGAGGGCACCACGTGGCTGTTTTTCTGTGTCTCAAAACCCTCAAAACCTCTAGAATTTATAGGAGTAGGGAGTGAGGAGGCTTGGTGCACAAGGGGCCAGCCCTTGGCCTTGCGCAAGGAGGAGAGGAGGAGTCCTCCTCCAATCCTAGTAGGACTAGGAATCCTCCTTCCCACTTGGAAAGTCTTTCCACCTTGGCCTTTTTTCCTTCTCCTTCCACTCCACCCGCATGGGTCTCTTGTGGGACTTAGGACAGAACACTAAGGG
This sequence comes from Hordeum marinum, assembly GCA_022496015.1. Classification (NCBI taxonomy): domain Eukaryota; kingdom Viridiplantae; phylum Streptophyta; class Magnoliopsida; order Poales; family Poaceae; genus Hordeum; species Hordeum marinum. The sequence continues at coordinate 292,550,877 of CM039673.1, read as the reverse complement.
CTGGTATAACTCTTCCCACAGACCATGTAGCCTCTTGGGTCGAAATACCCCTCCCGATGGTCCCCCGACACCCTCCTGGCACTCCCGGTACACTACCGATGAGCCAGAAACTTTTCCGGTGACCAAAACAGGACTTCCTATATATCAATCTTTACCTCCGGACCATGATGTTTGGGATATCATTTGGGACTCCAAACCATACATAACTCTATACTACCAAAACGTCACCGAACCTTAAGTGTGCAGACCCTGTGGGTTCGAGAACTATGTAGACATGATCGAGACACCTCTATGGTCAATAACCAATAGCGGGACCTGGATGCCCATATTGGTTCCTACACATTCTACGAATATCTTTATTGGTCAAACCACTATGTCAAGGATTCAGTTAATCCCATATGCTGTTCCCTTTGTTCTTCGGTATGTTACTTGCCCGATATTCGATCATTGGCAACTCCATACCAAGTTCAACCTCGTTACCGGCAAGTCTCTTTACTCGTTCTGTAATACAAGATCCCGTAGCTAACACTTACTCACATTCCTTGCAAGTCTTATTGTGAAGTTGTATTATCGAGTGGGCCCTAAGATACCTCTCCGTCACACGGAGTAACAAATCCCAGTCTTGATCCATGCCAACCCAACAGACACCCTCGAAGATACCTATAGAGCACCTTTATAGTGACACAATTACGTTGCGACGTTTGATACACACAAGGTACTTCTTCGGTGTTAGTGATTTGCATGATCTCATGGTCATAGGAACAGATACTTGACATGCAGAAAACAGTAGCAATAAATTGACATGATCATATGCTACGTTTGTAGTTTGGGTCTTGTCCATCTCATCATTCTCCTAATGATGTGATCCCGTTATCAAATAACATCTCATGTCCATGACTAGGAAACCATAGCTATCTTTGATCAACGAGCTAGTCTATTAGAGGCATACTAGGGACATGGTGTTGTCTATGTATCCACACATGTATCTGAGTTTCCGATCAATACAATTATATCATGGATAAAAAAAGATTATCATGAACAAGGAAATATGATAATAACCCATTTATTATTGCATCTAGGGTATATTTCCAACAGTATCCCACTTGCACTGGAGTCAATAATGTAGTTCACATCACCATGTGATTCGCATTGTTATGAATCTAACACCCATTGAGTTCTGGGGCTCGATCATGCTTTGCATGTGAGAGAGGTCTTTTAGTCAACGGGTCTATGATATTCAGATCCGTGTGTACTTTGCAAATCTCAATGTCATACTGTAAATATTGCTACCACACTCCACTTGGAACTATTCCAAATGGTTACTCCACTATACATATCCGGATTGCTACTAAGAGCCATCCGGATCAGTGTTAAAGCTTGCATTGACATAACTCTTCATCACCTCCATAATCGAGAAACATTTCCTTAGTCCTTTAGTTACTAAGGATAATCTTGACCGTTGTCCAGTGATCCACTCCTGAATCACTCTTGTACCCCTTGACAGACTCATGGCAAGGCACACACAGGTGTGGCACACAGCATGGCATATTATATAGAACCTATGGCTAAGACATAGGGGACGACGTTCGTCCTTTCTCTTTCTTCTGTTGTCGTCGAGCTTTGAGTCTCACTCAACTTAACACCTTAAAAATGAGGCAAGAACTCTTTCTTTAACTGATTCATTTTGAACTCTTTCAAAATCTTGTCAAGCTATGTACTCATTGAAAGTCTTATCAGACATCTTGATCTATCTCTATAGATCTCGATGCCCAACAATTAAGTAGCTTTATCCAGGTCTTCCTTTGAAAAACTCTTTTCAAACAACCCTTTATGCTTTCCAGAAATTCTACATCATTTCTGATCAATAATATGTCATCCACATATTCTTATCAGAAACTCTATAGTGCTCCCACTCACTTTATTGTAAATACAAGTTTCTCATAAACTTTGTATAGACTGGAAAAAAACTTTGATCACCTCATCAAAGCATATATTCCAACTCCGAGATGCTCGCTTCAGTCTATAGAAGGATCACTGAAGCTTGAACACCTTTTACCATCCTTAGGACTGATAAAACCTTCTGGTTGTATCTCATACAACCTTTCCACAAGGAAGGAAACGATGTTTTGACATCCATTTGCCAGATTTCATAATTGAAAAACACAAAAACTGCTAACATAATTCCAATAGACTTTAGCATCGCTACGAGTGAGAAAGTCTCATGATAGTCAACTCCTTGAACTTGGCGGAAACTTCTTTGCGACAAGTCATGCTTTATAAATGCTGACATTCACTATCAGCGTCTGTCTTCATCTTAAAGGTCCATTTGTACTCAACGACCCGCCGTCCAACGAGCAAGTCTACCAAATTTTATACTTGGTTTTCATACATGGATCCTTTCTCGGATTTCATGGCCTCTAACCATTTGTCGAAATTCGAGCCCATCATCTCTTCTCCATAGCTCGCAGGTTCATCGTTATCCAACAACATGACCTCCAAAACAGGGTTGTCGTACCACTCAGGAGTAGTACGCGTCCTTGTCGACCTACGAGGTTTGATAGTAACTTGATCCAAAGCTTCATGATAATCATAATTAACTTCCTCTTCAACTAACGTAGGCTCCACGGAAACAAAGGTTCAACAACCTCATCAAATTATATCTTCCTCCCACTCAATTCTTTCGAGAGAAACTCTTTCTCGAGAAAGGACCCATTTTAGCAACAACACTTTGTGCTTGGATCTAAGATAGAAGGTTTACCCAACTGTTCTTAGGGTATCTTATGAAGATGCATTTTTTCGCTTTGGGTTCGAGCTTATCAGACATAAGTTTCACATTCCCAAACTCTAAGAAATGACAGCTTAGGTTTCTGCCAAACCATATGGTGTCATCTCAACGGATTTAGTTGGTGCCCTATTTAAAGTGAATGTAGTTGTCTCTAATGCATAACCCCAAAAGGATAGTGGCAAAACGATAAGAGACATCATAGTATGCACCATATCCAATAGAGCACGACTATGACATTCCAACACACAATCACACTATGGTGTTCCAGGTGGCGTGAGTTGTGAAACAACTTTCACATTGTCTAAAGTTGTATGCCAAACTCATAACTCAGATATTCACCTCCACGATCATATCGCGGACATTTTTATCTTCTTGTCACGATGATCTTAAACTTCACTCTGAATTTGCTTGAACTTTTCAAACGATTCAAACTTGTGTTTCATTAAGTAAATATACACTATATCTACTCAAATCATCAGTGAAGCTAAGGAAATAATGATATCCACCACATGCTACAAGAGTCATTGGATTGCATACATCAACATGTATAATTTCCAATAAATCATGTGCCCGCTCCATCAAACTGGAAAACGGGGTCCTTAGTCATCTTGCCCAAGATGCATGGTTCGCATGTCTCAACCGATTCGAAATCGAATGAGTCCAAAGATCCATCAGCATGGAGTTTCTTCATGCGATTTATACCAATATGACATCTAGCGGCAGTGCCACAAGTATGTGGTACTATCATTATTAACTTTGTATCTTTTGGCATCAATGTTATGAACATGTGTATTACTACGATCAAGATTCAACAAACCATTCTCACTGGGTGCATGACCATTGAAGGTATTATTCATGTAAACAAAATAACCATTATTCTCTAACTTAAATGAATAACCGTGTTGCAATAAATATGATCTAATCATGTTCATGCTTAACACAAACACCAAATAACATTTATTTAGTTTTTTCACTAATCTCGAAGGTAGAGAGAGCGTGCGATGTTGATCACATCAACCTTGGAAACATTTCCAACACACATCGTCACCTCACACTTAGCTAGTCTCCGTTTATTTCGTAGCTTTTACTTCGAGTTACTAACATTTAGCAACTGAACAGGTATCCAATACCCAGGTGCTACTAGGAGTACTAGCAAGGTACACATCAATAACACGTATATCAAATATACTTCTGGCGATGTTGCCAGCCTTCTTATCTACCAAGTATCTAGGGTTGTTTCACTTCAGCGACCGCTCTCCTCATAATAGAAGCACTTAGTCTCGGGTTTGGGTTCAACTTTGGGTTGCTTCACTTGAGCAGCAACTGACTTGCCATCCATGAAGTTTCCCTCCTTGCCCTTTCCCTTCTCGAAACTAGTGGTTTTAATAACCATCAACACTTGATGCTCCTTCTTGATTTCTACCTTCGCGGTGTCAAACATCGCGAACGGCTCAGGGATCATCATTTCCATCCCTGGCATAATTATAGTTCATCACGAAGTTCTAGTAGCTTAGTGATAGTGACTCAAAGAACTATATCAATCACTATCTTATCTAGAAGATCAACTCCCACTCGATTCAAGCGATTGTAGCACCCAGACAATCTGAGCACATACTCAATGATTGAGATATTCTCCTTCATCTTGCAGGCAAAGAATCTTGTTGGAGATCTCATATCTCACAACACGGGCACGAGCCTGAGATCCCAATTTCACCTCTTAGAACATCTCATATGTTCTGTGACGTTCAAAATGTTTTGGAGCCTCAATTCTAAGCCGTAATGCATGACGCACTAAACTATCAAGTATTCATCCGAATGTTCCTATCATATGTTCACAACATCTACAGACGATGCTAGAGGGGGGGGTGCACCGCGCAGTGCATTAAGGACATAGGCCTTTTGTGCAGCAATGAGGACAATCCTCAGATCACGGACCCAGTCCGCAATATTGCTACCATCATCTTTCAACTCTATTTCTCTAGGAACATATAAAAATTCAAGGGAGCTACAGTGTGAGCTAGTAATCTACAACATAATTTGCAAAGACACTACTGACTATGTTCATGATAATGAGTTCAATTAATCATATTACTTAAGAACTCCAACTCAAATTGACATCCCTCCGGTCATTCGAGCGATACATGATCCAAATTCACCAACTCAAGTCCGATCATCACGTGAGTTGAGGTGGTTTCAATGGTGAACATCATCATGTTGATCATATCTACTATATGACTCATGTTCGACCTTTCGGTCTCTTGTGTTCCAAGGCCATGTCTGTACATGCTAGGCTTGTCAAGTTTAACCCGAGTGTTCTGGACGTGCAACACTGGCTTGCACCCGTTGTATGTGAACGTAGAGTCTATCACACCCGATCACCACGTGGTGTCTTGACACGACGAACTTTCGCAATGGTGCACACTCGGGGAGAACATAATTTTACCTTGAAATTTAAGAGAGGGATCACCTTATGATGCTACCGTCGTCCTAAGCAAAACAAGGTGCATAAAAGGATTAACATCACATGCAAATCATAAGTGACATGATATGGCCATGAACTTGTGCTTTTGATCTCCATCTTGAAAGCACCGGCCTGATCTCCATCGTCACCGGCATAACACAATGATCTCTATCATCATGATCTCCATCATTGTGTCGCCATCGGGGTTGTCACGCCCACCATGCTCATACCACTATAGCTCCCGTTTAGTGATAAAGTAAAGCATTATATAGCGCTTAATGATTGACACGCAGGTCATACAATAATTAAAGACAAGCCTATGGCTCCTGTAGGTTGCCGTACTCATCGACATGCAAGTCATGATATTCTATACAACACATGATCATCTCATACATCACATATACTCATCATGTAATTGGCCATATCACATCACAACATACCGTGCAAAAACAAGTTAGACGTCCTCTAATTGTTGTTGCAAGTTTTACGTCGCTGCTACTTGTATCTAGCAAGAACAATTCTTACCTACGCAAAACCACAACGGTGATACATAAGTTGCTTTTCAACCTTCTCAAGGACCGCCTTTGTCGAATCCGATCCAACTAAAGTAGGAGAAACAGACACCCGCCAGCCATCTTTGTGCAACGAAGTTACACGTCAGTCGATGGAACCGGTCTCTCGTAAGCGTACGAGTAAGGTTGGTCTGGGCCGCTTCATCCCACAATGCCGCTGAATCAAAACATGACCAAGGGAGGAAGCAATATAAGCATCAATGCCCACAAACTCTTTGTGCTCTACTCGAGATCTCATCTACACATAGACCTAGCTCATGATGCCACTGTTGGGAAACGTTGCATGGAAACAAAAAAATTCCTACGCACACGCAAGATCTATCCATGGTGATGAGCATCTACGAGAGGGAGAGTGGATCTACATACCCTTGTAGATCGCTAAGCGGGAAGCATTAAGAAACGCGGTTGATGTAGTCGAATGTCTTCGCGATCCAAATTGCCGAGTGTCCCGATCCCATCATTATCCGTCCCGCAATCCAATCATGATATGTCCCGTGATCCAATCACGAATCATCTCGCGATCTTGATCACGGTCCTTCTGATCTAGCACCGAACGAATGGCACCTCCGTGTTCAGCACACGTACAGCTTGATGACGATCTCCGCCTTCTTGATCCAGCAAGAGGGAGCGGCGAGGTAGAAGAATTCTCCGGCAGCGCGAGGGTGTTGCGGCGATGGTGGTGGAGCTATTCCAGCAGGGCTTCGCCTAGCGATGTTGGGGATATAACCCCACAATATGACCCGCCCTTGAAGGCTCCGGGTCATGTTGATGGCTCGTGAGCCGGCCCAAGGGTGAGCCATAAAGCCTACGGCCCATGAAGATAGGCGGCTCATGGGGTGGGCCACAAGGTGTCCCGGACTGAGAAGACCCGGGCGTGTAAGCCGCTGGGAGATAGTTTGGACAAGATGATAGAGTAAGACTCGGATAGACAATGAGACTCGGTTACACAATTGTAAAGACCCGTGGTCCTGACGTCTTATATAAAGGCAGACCCGGGGCGACTTAGAGATCAGGTTATCGAGAACTAGGTCAAGCTTTAGCTCCATTGTAATCGATACAACAAGCAATATAAGCACAAGCAGGACATAGGCTATTACCTCGACTTGAGGGGCCGAACCTGGGTAAACCCGTGTCCTTCGTCCCAATCAACCCTTTTGAGTCCATCACATCAGCGATGGCCTCAAATCCAAGTCTGTTCACCCTGACATCTGCCATGATAAATCCACGACAGTTGGGGCCCACCGTGGGGCTTGCGCTTGGTGGTGTTGAGTTCTCAAGGGCTCTCTCCCAAGGCTCGATGGATACGTGGTCAGAAGGATGAGCAAGAGTCGCCATGGCTGGTTCTACATCGACGATGTCGGCTGGGGGCTTGATGCTGAGTCCGTGGAGTATGGATTTCGGGTCCCGTTCGGCAGGATCCATGTTTTCATCGGAAAGGCTGATGGATCTATACCCGGGCCGGACATCTGCACCAACATCGGTGAGCCAGCTCGGCGTCTCCAATCTGCAAGTAACGTGCGGCCTGTTCGCGCCAATCCGGGTCAGAAGCATGTCTTCGTAGGCTTCACGCAAGGTAGGGATCTGGAAGCTTCCGGGTCACAGGAAACCCTTGTCTATTCAGAAGATGGATCTTCAAGTGGAGAAACAGAATCAATGTACCAGCTCCGCAACGGTGGCCTTGGGGGCTATGACAATGCATACTCTGAGTCAGATGGCTTTGAGTCGGATGCTTTAAAACCTCCGGTTCATGCGGCGGTGTTCATGGCAGGATCAGCCCCAGCCGCTGGTAGCACAGCCGCGGGAGCCGCCGCTTCGGGTGATAGCCCGCCGCCGCCGGCTCAAGTTCTTGTGGAGCTGATGGATGAACTTGCGGCTCTCATGGCCACTGAAATGACACGAGATAATCAAGCAGCTCGGAATATATAGATTGCACGGATCAAGGGCCGGATGACAGAGGAACGACAAAGGATGGCTGAGCTGAAGGTCCAGATGGAAGAAGAAGCAGAACGTATCAAGACAGATGCTTTCCGTCTAGGGCTGGAGCGAAGGTCAGCAGCGGCAGTACACCGAAGGAGGCATCAGTCCCGTCTACCAGAGCGTTATGAAGCAAGGAACCTCTTTAATACCTCCAGCGTGGGGCGAGCCGCGGGCACGCCCGAGAGCCGCCCAACGGAACGGCTAGCGAGTCATCCGTCCCAACATTACACAACTTCACCTGGGGGCTTTCCAACGCCAACGGGTCATTATTGTAACCCGGCCGAGAATATGGTAGCAGCTGCCACCCAGCTTGAGACGATCCCTATCCCAGATGAAGCACCCTTTGCGGAGGATGTGAGGAACGCCATCGGGTACTTGCAGACGGCCATGGCCCAGCAAGAGAGGTACGCTCATAGCCGGACCACATCCATTAGACCCCTCTTCCTAGTCGTAGCTTTAGCCGGCACTACGAGTCACCAGCAGATTCCAGTAGTAACCATCATAGAGAAATTCCAACGAGTCACCGACCGCAAAGAGATACACAGGCACGTGTAGACCATGCGGGAAGCCCGCAAGAGGTGCTAGCTAGGCCGGCTTACCAAGAGCCCGAGTCTTCCGTTTCCATAGGGGCAGGAGTAATCCCCAGGACGGGAGGGCTGCCGTGTCTATCGCCGGCTCTCCGGAGCGAGCAGTTGCCGAAAGACTTTAAAGGTCCCCGCAAGGTCCCAAATTACACCGTTGATTTACCCCCAGAGGCCTCGGTGGAAAGCAATGAGCTGGCCATGGAGATGCTGGATGTTAGTGAGGCGGTTTGTGCCAAATATTTCATCATGATGCTTGAAGGCCCGGCTCGTACATGGCTAAAAGGGTTGCCACCTAATACCATCAATTCATGGGCGGAGCTCAGGGCTCGGTTCATCAAAAACTTTCAAGGGACATGCAAGCATCCTATGACCATTGTGGATCTTGATCACTGTGTCCAACAGGAGAGCGAGTCGGCTCATCATTGGCTACGGCGGGTCTCGACAATTATTCACTCATCAGAGCAGATCACGGCGGCTCAAGCGGTGTTGATTTTAGAGAAGAATTGCCATTTTGTTCCTTTAAAGCAGAAACTTGGCCGTCTCAAGCATACGTGTCAGGGCATGGGAGAGCTCATGACGGCTCTCACGAAGTACGCCGACTCAGACAGCACGAAGGATCCGGGTTCTGATGAGGAAAAGGCTAGTCAAGGCAAGAAGGGCAACCAAGGCAAGGGCGTAGTGAACAATGGTAACCAGAGTAAACGTAAGAATCCAGAGGCCAGGTCAGAGCTGGTGGCCGACACAAACGCCCAGCAAAATCACCCCAAGGGCAACAGGAGGTTTGGGCCGCCCTCGAGCAGGGATAATTTTTCCTCGAACATGGAAGAGATGCTTAAGCGACCTTGTCTGAATCACAGTTTGCCTAATAGGCCGGCAAATCATACATGGGAGAGTTGTTCTTTTATGCAGAAGTTCAAGCGGTATGTCACACAACCTAACCATCGCGGAGGCGGCCCGCCAGGCGGCCCAGGACGTGACGGGTCAGGAGCTGGATTTGGTTCTGGCGGGTCAGGAGCCGGTTTTGGCTCTGGCGGTTCAGCATCCGATCATCCGGGTCAGGATAATCACGGGGGACAGCAGCCGCATTCTGGTAATAATAATCAACAACAGCAGCAATAGCGGAATCAGTCCGGCTTTCAGAGTAATCCGAAGCAGCTCAGCTCCGGGCAATACCACGTCTTCATGACTAGCCTCAATAGATGGGACCAGAAGTTGCGTAAACGGGCAGTCAATGCGGTTACGCCGGCTCTTCCACAGTATCTGAAGTGGTCTGAATATGACATAACATGGAGTCGTGAAGATCACCCGCCACGCGTTGATGACCCGGGGCGGCTGGCTTTGGTTGTGGCCCCTAGGTAGGTGGATATATGTTGAACAAGGTGCACATGGACAGCGGCAGCAACATAAACATCCTTTACTATGACACCTTCCGGCGGATGAAGTTGCTTGACAAGGACTTAAAACCTTCATCATGGTGTGGTGCCGGGTAAGTCGGCGCATCCGGTGGGCAGGATTTCTTTGGAAGTGGCTTTTGGCGATGAATACAACTACAGAGTGGAGTCCTTATGGTTTGAGGTAGTTAAAATCAAGAGCCCTTATCATGCCTTGTTTGGACGGCTGGCTTATGCCAAGTTCATGGCCCGGCCCTGCTATGTTTACTTGCATCTCAAGATGCCCGGCTTAAATGGTACCATCACCGTTCATGGTAACCAAAACACGGCTATTGAGTGTGAAGAAGGGGATGCGGTTTACGCAGAGTCCAGTTGCGCTCAGGAGGAGCTTAAGTTTTATAAGGAGAATGTTTATCCGGAAGATATGACCCCCCTGAAAAAGCCCACCACGGAGGTTGAGCCGCCCCTCAAATTTTTAGCGAATGATACCAAGGCAGTAGATTTCAATCCGGGCGACTCATCTAAGCAGTTCATCATTGGAGCTCATATGGATCCCAAATAGGAAAGCGCGCTCATCGAATTCATCCGTGAGAATTGGGCCATCTTTGCATGGAAACCTTCTCACATGCCGGGTGTACCAAGAGAATTCGCTGAGCACAACCTTAATGTGGATCCAAAGTTTAAACCGATCAAACAGTTCCTACGGCGGTTCAATGAGGAGAGGCGCAAGGCTATTGGGGAAGAAGTTGCCCGACTCTTGGCGGCTGGCTTTATTGTTGAAGTTTTTCACCCGGAATGGTTGGCTAACCCAGTGCTGGTGCTCAAAAAGAACGGCACCTGGCGTATGTGTGTGGATTACACGGACCTTAACAAGGCTTGTCCGGCTGATCCTTTTGCCCTCCCTCGAATTGATCAGATCATTGATGCTACAGCCGGAAGTGAAAGTTTATGCTTCCTGGATGCTTACTCAGGTTATCATCAGATCAAGATGGCAGTGAAAGACCGGGAGAAGACGGCATTTATTACACCCTTTGGGGCGTTCTGTTATGTCTCTATGCCTTTCGGGCTCAAGAGTGCCCAGACAACTTATCAACGATGCGTGCAGAACTGCCTTCACAGTCAAATTGGTCGTAATGTTCATGCTTATGTAGATGACATCGTGGTCAAATCCAGAAAGAAGGAAACTCTTTTGGAGGATCTACGGGAAACCTTTGACAATCTCCGAGTCTACAAGATGATGCTTAACCCGACCAAGTGTATCTTTGGTGTTCCAGCAACAAAGCTTTTGGGTTTCTTGGTCTCTGAGCGTGGCATCAAGGCTAACCCGGACAAAATCAAAGCTATTACTTCTCTAAGAGAGCCGACTTGCATTAACGACGTTCAGCGCTTAGCAGGGCGGATTGCTGCGTTGAGCCGGTTCATAAGCCGTCTTGGAGAGAAAGCTATCCCTTTATATCAGATGATGAAAAAGACAGACAAATTTGCCTGGAGCAAGGCGGCGGGTGAAGCACTTGAGGCGCTTAAGAAACAGCTCATTAAGCCGCCAGTGTTAGCCACTCTGGCTGAGAAAGAACCGTTGCTCCTTTATGTGGCAGCTAACAATAGGGCAGTCAGCGTCGCAATTGTGGTCGAGCGCAAGGAGGCTGGGAAGGAGTATCCCGTGCAAAGGCCGGTTTATTATATCAGTGAGGTCCTGACAGAATCTAAGCAGAGATATCCGCATTGGCAGAAGCTGGTATACGGGGTTTTTATGGCCAACCACAAGTTAAAGCACTACTTTCTAGGGCACCAGGTAACTGTGGTTAGTTCTGCTCCGTTGGGAGATATTATCCAGAACAGAGAGGCCACAGGGAGGATTGCCAAATGGGCCTTAGAGCTGGGACCTCTTAATGTAAAGTATGTTCCTCGCACGGCAATCAAATCCCAAGCTTTGGTGGATTTCATCAATGATTGGACAGAGTGCCAAGCTCCCAAAGAAAAGCCAGATGACACATACTGGACTATACACTTTGATGGATCCAAGCAGTTAGAGGGGTCCGGAGCAGGGGTTGTCCTGACATCCCCAAAGGGTGACACGTTTTGTTATGTGCTCCGGCTGATGGTCCCTTGCACTAATAATGCGGCTGAATACGAGGCTTTGCTTCATGGTCTTAGATTATCCAAGGAGATGAATTTGATCCGGGTCAGGTGTTTGGGCGACTCAGATCTAGTAGCTCAGCAAGTTTCTAGCACTTGGGACTCCAAAGACCCACCGATGGCGGCTTATAGGCAGGCGGTTGATATTATTGCGAGTCACTTCAAAGGGTATTAGGTAGATCACATTGATCGCTGCAAGAACGAGGCGGCTGATGCTTTATCACGGCTAGGTTCCCAACGTAAGCCGGTGCCGCCTAATGTCTTTTTGGACGTCTTATATCATCCGACTGTCAAGATACCTTCAGAGGAGGATTTGGCTGTTCCTGACCCGGAGGCAGAATTGGCGGCGGCTCTACATGTTATCCCAGATTGGACTATTCCTTATTTGGCCTATTTAATCCGGGGCGAGTTACCAGAGGATGAAGATCTGGCCAGAAAGATCACCCGCCGTTCTAAGTCCATGATGATAGTTAATGGTGAGTTGCATAAATGCAGTGTAACAGGGGGTTTTCAACGTTGTGTTTCACCAGAGGAGGGCCGGCAGATCTTGAGTGAAATCCACGCTGGAGATTGTGGACACCATGCCGCCTCAAAATCTTTGGTGGCCAAGGCTTTCTGGCACGGGTTCTTCTGGTTGATGCCTCACAAAGATGCAGAGGACTTAGTCCGTAAGTGCGATGGCTGTCAGAAATTTAGCCGGCGTGCTCATGTTCTGGCTCAAGAGTTGAGGATGATACCAATCACTTGGCTATTTGCGGTCTGGGGGCTGGACATGGTAGGGCCTTTCAAGAGGTCCAAGGACAAGAACACGCACCTCCTGGTGGCGGTTGATAAATTTACCAAGTGGGTAGAGGCAGAGCCGGTCAGCAAATGTGATGCAGCTACAACAGTTCTGTTTATCAAAAAGCTAATCTACTGCTTTGGTTGCCCGCACAGCATCATCACTGATAATGGTACAAATCTATCCAAGGGGGCTATGAAGAAATTCTGTGATGAAGAACATATCCGGCTTGATATTTCAGCCGTGGCACATCCATAGTCCAACGGTCAGGCGGAGCGCGCCAATCAGGAAATTCTAAGAGGGGTTCAGCCGCGGCTTATGGTTCCTTTGCAGCGAACGCCCGGGTGTTGGGTCGAAGAATTACCTTCCGTCTTATGGAGCATCAGAAGCACCCCTAACAGGTCCACCGGTTTCACGCCCTTCTTTATGGGATACGGCGCTAAGGCCGTCTTACCTAGCGACATCCGGCATGACTCGCCAAGGGTGGCGGCTTACGTTGAGACGGACAACGAGACGGCGCGCCAAGATGCATTGGATGCTTTGGAAGAGGCGCAAGAGTTAGCAGGAGCCCAATCGGCAATTTATCAACAAGACCTGCGCCGCTATCACAGACGCAGGGTCAAGACCCGGACGTTCCAGGAGGGCGACTTGGTGCTCCGTCTGATTCAAGACCAGACAAATATGCATAAACTGTCACCTCCATGGGAAGGACCCTTTGTGGTCAGCAGAAATCTCAACAACGGGTCATATTACCTCATCGATATCCGAGACGACTCAGATATGGCGGGTCAGGAGACCCGTCAGCCATGGAACATCGCGCATGTCCGGCCTTATTTCACCTAAGGGTGTAAAGATCTATCATTGTACACTATCATTATTCATACCATAGTTATATGAATAAACAAGGAAGCCTCTGCTATTTCATGCATCCTCGTATAAGAGAAGATTAAGCAATATTCCGGTTGATGCATCAACTAAGGTTGGCAAACGGTAGTAGATGCCTATTAGCCAGGCGTTATGCCACAAAATCCGGCTCAAGAAAATGAGTCGCGGCGAGGGCGGCTTCTCGCCTTCGGGTGCAGCTTCTAACGCTTATCCATCGGCGCTTTGCCTGTATTGCTGAACGGTGGTAGACACCTATTAAGCTGGCATTTTGCCACATACAAAAAACCAACTAAGGTAATTAGTCGTGGCGAGGGCGGCTTCTCGCCTTCGGGTGCATCTTCTAACGCCTATCCGCCGGCGGGTTACGCCGTAATTGCTAAGGGGGGCTTCTTACCGACGGGTATCGCTTCTAACACCCTATCAGCCGGCTTTATGCCATCTTCGGTTAACCAGTTTAGCCGCGGTTATGAGAGGTTTTTTACCGACGGGTAGCTAACATCTCATGACCCGCGAACGGCGGCTTTCTGCCTCCGAGTAAAGCTTCTAATGCCTATTAGCCGGCCTACGGCCATGTAAAAACAGCTAAGGTAACTTAGCTGTGGTGAACGGCGGCTTCTTACCTTCGGGTACAGCTTCTAACGCCTATTAACTGTTCTCATAAAAATCCGGCTAAGGAAAAATTAGCCGTGGCGAGGGCGGCTTCTTACCTTCGGGTACAGCTTCTAATGCTTATCCGCCAGCGTTTACGCCATATTGTTACCTCCGGGTGTATCTTCTAAATGCCTTACCGGCCAGGCTTTATGCCATTTCCGGCTAACCAGATTGGCTGTAATTATCAAAGAGGGAGTCACCACCTCCGGGTGTGGCTTACCTAATCTTGGCTGCAGGTATCCTATATGATGACAAGGCAAGTGTAAATAACTCAAAGCATACAAAGACAAATGGTAGACCAAAATCCGGATCATCTTATAAGAACATCATGACAAATTTCAGACAAGTTTTCATCTAGCTATTACACTCCTAGAGGAGATCAAAATTTTGGACAAAGTTTTTCAGCCGTCACACGGCGGGTTAAGCTGATACAAGATCTTAAAGCAGAAGCTAGTTAGCTGACGGGTCATCCTGCGCCGGCTCTTCTGGGGCCTTGATCTGGAGGTTGTCCAAATCCCAATTGCAGTTTGTTAGAGCCGCAAAAGAGCCCTCAAAAAAGGGTGACGGGTCAAGATCAGGAGCAAAGAGGTCCTTACTCCGAGCAGGCGTACAGAGGACCCCGGACCCTCTTCTGCTCCGAGTCATAAGCTGCTTGATAAGTTGACAGGTCAACCTCCTCCGCCAAAACAGAAGCTAACACCCGGGACTCCTTCATGCACCGGCTGTAGTCAGCGTCAGTAAACTCTGATTCGTCATCTTTTCTTGAAGGGAAGCCCTCCATCATCTCGGCGGCGGTAAGACCCGGAGCAAAAGCCAAAGCCCGGCAGATGCTTGCAATGGCCCCTTGGCGGGCGGCTGACTTCTTGAGCTCGGCGATCTGCTTCGGCATAGTGGAGAATAGCTCTAAGATGCCCTTGAGAGTTGCCTGAATTTTATCCTTGTATTGCACGGCCTTCATAGTGCAGATAGCTCTGCAGTACAGCTGTTCAGTTAAGGTGTAGATGGATTTCAACGGCAGAAGGCTATCATAAGCCAATTGTCGGCTCCTAGGACCTGCACAAACCGGACAAGTCAGATGAGCCGCCATTCTAGGTAAAGATATTTGAAACACAAAGTAGTCAGAAGCTTACCAAAAAGGGCGGCTGACATCTTGCTTATGTGGCGCTTCAAGCCTTGGAGTTCATCCGCCACAGCTATCAGCCGCTGGTCGGCGTCATCCGCCCGTTGGGTCATGGCAGTCTTCTCAGATTCAGCTGACTCCTTAAGAGCAGTGAACTCAGCTTTGATTGTGGCCAACTCCTCAGAGAGAAGCCGACACTTTTGATTGGCAACGCTGCAGGCCTCTTGTTGAGCCACCAAGTTGGTCTTCAGGTCCATCAACTGCGACCCGGCTTCGCTTAAAGCTTCCTGTGACACGTCAAAATACAGGATAAGTCGCCAGAATAGAAGTCATATCAAATAATGAAGATTAAAGACAAAATTATGCAAGTATCAAGAAGATTGCAAGCAATATGTTTGACACTTGGGGGCTAATGTATATTTGATCTTTGAGCATACAACAGAGTTCCGGCTCATCTTCATCCAAGTTAATCCGGAACTTCGGGGCTACGATATGGCTCTTCAAATTTACTTATAATGAAAGCTCCGACTCAACGTTATCAAGCTTGAATCGGCCATTGGGGACTACAAATGGTTCTTCAGGCTATCTACATTAAAGCTCCGACTCAACTTTATCAAGTTTGAGTCGGCCCTTGGGGACTACGATTGGCTATTCACGCTATCTATAGTGAAGATCCGACTCAACTCTAACAAATTGAGCCGGCCCTTGTGGACAAAGGCTTTGGATTTTTTACAGAGGATCAGGAAAGACCCGGTTCACCTCTTAACTAGATTGAACCGGCCCTTGGGGGCTAAGTAAGGTTATAGCAGCAAGAGGAATACCTCATATTTTGTTTTCATCAAAGATACCAGCCGAAGCTCCAGATCCCGGCTGGTGGTAAGCCAGTTCGTATACCTGGCGTGGAGTTCTTCGACCGTCATCTTCTCAAAGGAAGAGTCGAAATCCAGCTTCTTGGAGGCCTCGGCAGACTCTTTATGCCTGGTCAGCACATGAGCCGGAGGGGACTGGGGAGCAGAGCCGGTGATCACAACCTCCGGAGTTGCAGTGGCCTTGGCAGGACTTGGCGGTTTTGAAGGACCCCTTAGAGGGCTCTCTGGGATGATATCTTCAGCAGCTGGCTCAGTGGAGGCAATTGGCGGATCTACATCCTGTTGTGGTTCCTCCGGTTGTTCTTGCTCCGGCTCTTGAGCAGCAGGACTGGGGGAGGGCTTGTTGGTCTTCCGATGCTTGGCTTGAGCACTGCAAGATAGAAAAGTGAGAATCCAAAGGATATTACTACCCTACAAAGAACCGGATGTTATAGTGGAAAGACACTTACAGCGGGTTGATCTTCGGAGGCGGCAGAACAGTCGCGAAGAGTCGCCGGAAGAGGGCGACTTCTGAGATGAAATTCAAGAAGGATGAGACGGCATTAAGGTTATAAAGATAAATGAATCAAACAGGAACACATACCTCAGCAGGGCGTTTCTTCGGAGCCGGCGAGTTCGGCAAGCCGGACATAAGCTCAATAGAGCCGACGCTCCAGGCCTGGCAACGTTCAGCCTGTTGATGCTTTTTCAAAAGAAAATCGGGAGCCAAGTAAGGGAGAGGATGAGAAAGAGGAACTTTTCTAACAACCCGTCGCGGCCTTCGAGGGACAAAATATTTAGAGCCGAAAGAGACGTAGTTTACCTCAGGGGCATTGGCGTGGCTGGTCTCCACTTCATCCTGCGAGTAAAACAAGCATTGGTAAAACAGGAAGGCAAAGAATCAAGCAAACAACTAAAATTTTAACTCTGAGCTCGATGACTGTGGCGGGTCGAACCACTCCTCTCGTGGGGCGTCTTTCTTTGGCTTCTTGGCCGGGGCCTTCTTCTTGAGCTTCTTCGGAGGAGGGACGTACTCCTTCTTCTAGAAATCAGAGTCGGCCTGCGAAAATAACCCGGAGAAGAATAATAGATCAGCAAGGTACAAGCAACATCCAAGAGACGGATGGGAAGAAATTAACTTACATCTGGAGCCGGATTGTTGACGCTGAAAGGCGCTGGGCCAATGGCATTGCATGAGCCGGAAGCTTCATGGACAAGGCTCCGGATGACAGTGGTAATGTCATCCTCTGTCAAGGTTGATTTGTTGAAGCACAAGGAGCTGTCATACTTGCCTTCATATTCACACATAATCCGGCTTCTACGGCTTAAGGGCATGATCCGCCATGAAATCCAACAACAAATCAAATCCAGTCCGGTCAAACCGTTGGCCATGAGTGCCTTGATCTTGGCGTGAGCCGGCTCATACCTGGCACACTCTAAAACTGAGAGCCGGCCAGGAAGCTCTGAATCTGTCCTGAGCCGGGAGGGACGATGACCCGGCAATGGGCGCTCATTTTCAGGAGAGGTGTCCTTGCAGTAGAACCAAGTCTTGTTCCAATCCTTTGGATGACTCGGCATCAGCGCAGCCGGAAAGATGATGTCTCTGCGTCGTTGAATGGAAATACCGCCAAGTTCCAGACTCGGACCGCCTTTCATTTTGGTTTGGCGGTTGGCGTAGAAGAACTCTCGAAACAATCCCACAGACGACTTGATTTGCAGGTAGACTTCGCAGAGCACTTGGAAATTTCATATGTTTGAAATGGAGTTGGGGGCCAAGTCTTGAGGGTGAAGCTTGTACAAATGGAGAACGTCACGGAAGAATTTAGAGCCGGGCGGCACGAACCCTCGCTCGATATGGTCAGAGAAAACTACTACCTTTCCTTTTTGGGGAGAGGTCCGAGTCTCATCACCTGGAACCCGCCAGTGAAGGACCTCCTTGGAAGGAAGAGTGCCCGCATCGACAAAATCCGTTAAGTACTCTTCTGTGATGCTAGATCCGACCCAGTTGCATGAGTTGGAAGCACGGGACATGGCGGCGGCTTAAAGACTGTGCAAAATTAAATAGGCGGCGAGTTAAGAGCAAGCAATATCTGTGATGGCTTACAATTTTAAGGGCTCTACAAATACTACGTCATAGTCCGGCTGATGAGAGCCGGAGAGGTCTGGCGGTTCAACAAGGAAAGGAGGAGCGAAAATCGGCGAAGTCTTGAAAAACAGGTTTCACAAACTACCGCTGCAATTATGGATCTACAAAAACAGGAAAATAGGTTCTTATTTCTAGACCTAGCGAAGAATAGGCGGAACAGAGAAGAATGAAACAGAGCCACGACGGTCCGTGCATTGCGCACGGCTGCCTTGTACGTGGCGGCACGGCAGGGACGCGCTCTAAAGACGTCGACGGCGTCGGAATACCCTAACGGTGGCGATGGAGGAGCCCGAGCGGCGGCGGCGGAGCTTCCCGTGAACCCTGCTATGGCGGCGATGGAACTAGGGGGAGCTTGGACTTACCAATGATGGAGCGGCAGACGCGGAAGATACTCTGGTATGACTCAGGTTGATGCAGCGTCCTGGTTGACGATGATGAGAAGACGGCGCCAGAGCATGGAGCGCTGGAGCAGAGACGATGAAGGGAAGAAGACGAAGGGAGAGCAGGAGAAGGAAAGTTTCCCCCCAGCAACAAGTCTTATTTAAAGAGAAGACGAGGCAGGCGCGAAAATCTAGGCAACGGAAACCATTTGACCGAGGAGGACGCCTCGATTTTCGGGCTAACCATTTAATAAAAGATATGGTGGTACATCATCAGATCTTGTGACGTCACGTCGGGTCATCACCGGGTGACTCGCCAAAGAGCGGAAGAGAAGGATGAAGTGAAAAAGCTAAATTCAACCTGGGGCCTAATGTTGGGGATATAACCCCGCAATATGACCCACCCTTGAAGGCTCCGGTCATGTTGATGGCTCGTGAGCCGGCCTAAGGGTGAGCCATAAAGCCTACGGCCCATGAAGATAGGCGGCTCATGGGGTGGGCCGCAAGGTGGCCCGGACTGATAAGACCCGGGCGTGTAAGCCGCTCGGAGACAGTTTGGACAAGAAGATAGAGTAAGACTCGCATAGACAATGAGACTCAGTTAGACAATTGTAAAGACCCGTGGTCCTGACCTCTTATATAAAGGCAGACCCGGGGCGACTTAGAGATCAGGTTATCGGGAACTAGGTCAAGCTTTAGCTCCCTTGTAATCGATACAACAAGCAATACAAACACAAGCAGGACGTAGGCTATTACCTCGACTTGAGGGGCCGAACCTGGGTAAACCCATGTCCTTCGTTCCAATCGACCCCTTTGAGTCCATCACATTAGCGATGGCCTCAAATCCAAGTCCATTCACCCGGACATCTGCCGTGATAAATCCACGCCAGACGGCACCTCCATGTGCAGCACACGTACAGCATATGACGATCTCCGCCTTCTTGATCTAGTAAGAGGGAGCAGAGAGGTAGAAGAATTCTCCCGCGGTGCAACAGCGTTGCGGCGATTGTGGTGGAGCTATTCTAGCAGGGCTTCGCCTAAGCACCGCTGAAACCAATCTATAGGAGAAACGACGATCTAGAGGAGAGGGCAGCACGTGGCTGTTTTTCTGTGTCTCAAACCCTCAAAACCTCTAGAATATATAGGAGGAGGAAGGGAGGAGGCTTGGCGCACAAGGGGCTAGCCCTTGGCCTTGCGTAAGGAGGAGAGGAGGAGTCCTCCTCCAATCCTAGTAGGACTAGGACTCTTCCTTCCCACTTGGAAACTCTTTCCACCTTGGCCTTTTTTCCTTCTCCTTCCACTCTAGCCACATGGGCCTCTTGTGGGACTTAGGCCAGACCACTAAGGGCTGGTATACCTCTTCCCACAGCCCATGTAGACTCTTGGGTCGAAATACCACTCCTGATGGTCCCCTCGCATCCTCCCGACACTCCCGGTTCACTACCGATCAGCGTGAAACTTTTCCGGTGACCAAAACAGGACTTCCTATGTATCAATCTTTACCTCCGGACCATTCTGGACCTCCTTGTGATGTCTGGGATCTCATCCGGGACTCCAAACAACCTTCGATCACCACCATACATAACTCCATACTACCGAAACGTCACCGAACCATAAGTGTGCAGACCCTGCGGGTTCGAGAACTATGTAGACATGACCGAGACACCTCTACGATCAATAA
This sequence comes from Hordeum marinum, assembly GCA_022496015.1. Classification (NCBI taxonomy): domain Eukaryota; kingdom Viridiplantae; phylum Streptophyta; class Magnoliopsida; order Poales; family Poaceae; genus Hordeum; species Hordeum marinum. The sequence goes on along the minus strand of CM039673.1, from coordinate 292,530,479 downwards.
CCAATAGCGGGACCTGGATGCTCATATTGGTTCCTACACATTCTACGAAGATCTTTATCGATCGAACCTCTATGTCAAGGATTTAATTAATCCCGTATGCTGTTCCCTTTGTTCTTCGGTATGTTACTTGCCCGAGATTCGATCGTCGGCATCTCCATACCTAGTTCAACCTCATTACTGGCAAGTCTCTTTACTCGTTCCGTAATACAAGATCCTATGGCTAACACTTAGTCACGTTGCTTGCAAGTTTTATTGTGATGTTGTATTACTGAGTGGGCCCTCAGATACCTCTCCGTCACATAGAGTAACAAATCCCAGCCTTGATCCATGCCAACCCAACAGACACCCTCGGAGATACCTGTAGAGCACCTTTACAGTCACCCAATTACGTTTTTATGTTTTATACACATAAGGTACTCCTATGGTGTTAGTGAGTTGCATGATCTCGTGGTCATAGGAATAGATACTTGACATGTAGAAAACAGTAGCAATAAACTGACACAATCATATGCTACATTTGTAGTTTGGGTCTTGTCCATCACATCATTCTCCTAATGATGTGATCCCGTTATCAAATGGCATCTCATTTCCATGACTAGGAAACCATAGCCATCTTTGATCAACAAGCTAGTCTATTAGAGGCATACTAGGGACATGGTGTTGTCTATGTATCCACACATGTATCTGAGTTTTCGATCAATACAATTATAGCATGGATAATAAACGATTATCATGAACAAGAAAATATGATAATAACCAATTTATTATTGCCTCTAGGGCATATTCCAACACCACCATCCAACAATCGGAAGCTGACCCGAGTTCCAGCTCAAGTGTCCAAGAACGGTCCCCTTAACCAAATCCTTGGTGATATACAAACAGGAAGAATCACTCGCTCTAAAACCCGTCTAGCTAAATTTGGTGAGCATTATTCTTTCATGTCTAGCATTGAGCCCTTAAAAGTAGAACAATCTCTTGAAGACGCAGACTGGGTGAACACTATGCATGAAGAGCTTCACAACTTTGAGAGAAACGAAGTGTGGACACTCGTGGAGAAGCCCAAGGAAGAACACAACATCATCGGAACCAAATGGGTGTTTTGGAACAAATAATACGAAGATGGTCAAGTCATGCACAACAAGGCTCGTCTCGTAGCCCAAGGATATACGCAAGTTGAAGGTATGGACTATGGTGAGACTTATGCCCCCGTCGCTAGACTTGAAGCTATCTGTATTCTTCTTGCTTATGCAAATCACCATGGTATCACGCTTTTTCAAATGGACATCAAAAATGCATTTTTAAATGGTGAAATTGAATAAGTTTATGTTAAGCAACCACCTAGTTTTTTGAATCCTAAGAAACCTAATCATGTTTACAAGCTTCGCAAAGCTCTTTATGGTCTCAAGAAAGCCCCTCGTGCTTGATATAAATGCTTAACAAAGTTTCTCACCGAAAAGGGTTTTGAAATTGGTAAAATTGATGCAACCTTGTTTACTAGGAGAGTTAATGGAGAATTATTTGTTTACCAAATCTATGTGGATGATATTATCTTTGGTTCCATTAACCCTCAATTTAGTGAAAGATTTGGAAGGTTGATGTCCGAGCAGTATGAGATGTCTATTATGTGTGAGCTGAAATTTCTTGGATTGCAAATCAAGAAATCAAGAGAAGGAACTTTCATCTCTCAAACTATGTATACCAAGGACTTCATCAAGAAGTTCAACATCCAGGATTGCAAAGGTATGAAAACTCCTATGCCAACTAGTGGACATGTTGACCTTGCCATGGAGGATGAACCGGTTGATCAAAAGGTTTACCACTCTATAATTGGTTCATTGCTATATTTATGTGCATCTCGTCCTGACATTATTCTTAGTGTTTGCATGTGTGCTAGATATCAAGCTTCACCTAAAGAGTGACATCTTTTGGCTGTGAAACGTATAGTGAGCTACTTGATACAAACACCAAACTTTGGCATTTGGTACCCCAAAGGATCTTCTTTTGATCTTGTTGCCTATTCTGATTCGGACTATGCCGGTGAAAAGGTTGATAGAAAGTCCACCTTGGGTACTTGTCAAGTTTTAGGTAGATCTCTTGTGTCTGGGTCCTCCAAGAAACAAAACCCAGTATCCCTATCCACTGCCGAAGCTGAGTATATTACTGCTGGATCTTGTTGTGCACAATTACTTTGGATGACACAAATGCTTAAGGATTATGGAATCTATATTAAAAATGTTCCATTACTCTGTGACAATGAAAGTGCTATTAAAATTGGACATAATCCTGTGCAACATTCTCGAACCAAGCATATACAAGTTCGACATCATTTCATTCGTGATCATGTTGCCAAAGGAGATATCAATCTTAAGCATGTTTGCACTAACAAGCAATTGGCCGATATCTTTACCAAGCCACTTGATGAGAAAACATTTTTTCATTTGATAAGTGAGCTGAACATCATTGATGCTTCAAACTTGAGCTAGACTCACTCGGTTGCAAGCAAGGGCATGAGATATCCTGTCATTTCCATGTACCCATAACTCCTTGTCATATGCCATGGAATTCTTTGCTCCCCTATATTGCATCTAACCTTTTGTAGGTACTTGGAAGAATTTCATTCCACAAGATTGACATCAACTCCAATCATAAGCAATCTTGTCAGTACCAAGTATCCACAACCCCTCTTGATGATGGAAGGAAGAAGGCAACAAAAACATATCCTTGACATATCCTTGATCCTAGTCACAAAATCTTGAGTAGTATCATGTCAATTGGATATATGCATTGTTCTTCCTTGCATCACTAACCTTTGTAGGTGACTAGTGTACTAAAACGACAAGGATTGCTCCAACTTCAAAATGATCTTCATAAATCTCGAGCATCCTCAACAAGTTCACCTACGAGCAACATTATCAACATCATTAAAAGGTATGTACTCATATCCTTGAAAAGGATTTACACCAAGTCATGGGATAAAGCAATTCAAGTGATATGAAGACATCAAAATGCTTAATCGAAAAAAGGTAACCCTATTTTGAGCTTAACGTAGAATATAACCTATGATCAAGCATTCTTGCTTGGCTCCTAAGTCAATATACTCTAATATAGGTGACTTCATCACTGCCCATCATTTAGCTAAGATTCTTACATGGTTTCCTATCTATTTGCATGATCTGTCGTAACCACTCAAATCTTATCTAATTGTTGTTCTTTGTAAATTTTCTTTCGCATTTTCTTCTTGAAACTATTTCATTTGTCTCTGTGAAAACAGAAAATTGATTTCTCATTCGGAGTCATCGATATAGATAACTCGGTTCTACCAAAATTCCAAATGAGCTGCACTACACAATCCCGGTATCACCGATTTACTTATCTTGGAGTAACCGATTTCCTTTATTCTCTAAATTTGTGTTTGATTATGTTCTTGTGATACTCTTGTTCTTTCGATGATCCCTTCTCAAAAAAAGGGGGAGAAGAACAAATAATATTTCGGGGGAGAAATTGTTTATTCAAGGATCCCTAGTTCCAAGAAGAAGAAAACCAATTTGCAAAAGGAACACAATATATATGCAATGATTCCATTAGTTCTTTCTATGAACCCCACTTTCAATGACCCTTGTTCTCAAGGATCCCTTCCTTGTCAATGATCCCTGTTACCACTCCAAAGTTCGACCTTTTTGGTATTTTATGCAAAAGGGGGAGAATATAAAAGCTTCAAAGCTTCAATCTAAAGGGAGAGTTACATGCTTATGCGAAGGGTAGATATGATTTAGGGGGAGAGGAAAACGTTAAACATTCACACGTATATATACAAGGGGAGAGTAACAATGTAGGGGGAGAAAACTATATTTTTGGTGAAAAGTCTAAAGTGAACAAAGGAGAATCTTTTCTCACCTTACCCAATCCCAATATCTACAAGTTGAGATTCAGGGGGAGAGGATGAGCAACTACTTTCATATTTAAGGGGAGAAAGTATTAAATGTTCTTGGAGACATATTAATCTTGCGGATTATCATCTTTTATATGTTCTCCATATCTTGGTATTCTTTCAGTTTTATTGATTTTGTGTAGTAGAATACTCTTGTGTTTTCTAACATTGTTTTCTCAAGTGTGTATCTACTACTAGAATCTTAAAGAACTCGAGGTAAGTATATTCATCATATCCTTGATCAAGATGATCTCTTGTTTCTTGCACATATTGTTTGCAAGAGTGAAGTTTTGAACGGGGGTACATTTCATTCATACATATTTTGATACATATAGCCAAGATACACATGACTTCCTATATCCCTTCATATATATGTGTGTCCATGCATTCTAAAGCAGCCATCCTTTAAAGGACTACACACATTTAGGGGGAGCAAATCTAAGTCATGTGCTTCTCAAAGTCTTCATTGCATCCATGCATATCTTTATTTGAAGCTTTTTATTGTATGTTGTCATCAATTATGAAAAAGGGGGAGACTGAAAGCACATTTGCTCCCTTGGTGGTTTTGGTAATTAATAACAACATATAAGTCATTGAACTAATGTTTCCACCAAGTATATTTCAGGAAAAGTTCAATGATAGGGATGGCCAAAAGGATTGTGGAGAGTGTGGAATTACCCCAAGATGCAAGGAAATAAGTTGGCCAAGCTTCAAGCAAGAGGAATCTACATTTTACATTTGTGAGAAATCACTTTGAGTCCATAGGAAAGCCAATACTATTAAAAGGGGGTAAAGTTTTGATGATGAACAATATGCTCAAACATGCACAAGTGATAGTCACCAAAACATCCACAAACTCTCCCACCAAAGTCTGTCCAAAGCCAAATATGCAAAATCGGTGCAACCAACATTCCTACCTCCGTGCCACCGAGTCCAAACCCTAGACAGACTCAGCAAAACCCTAACACTTCGGTGCAGTCGACACTGCTTTCGGTGCCACCGAGTTGGGTCGCCAAGTTACTGTTACGCAAGTTCACATTTTTGGTCCGTCCAAAAATGGTGAATCGGCGTCACCGAGTTTGGAAAATCTAACCTTTGTTTACCTTGTCGGTACAACCGAGATTCATATATTGGTCCCTCTGAGATTCAAAAGTTGCCACTTTTGGTCACTTCGGTACCACCGAGATTTACACATCGGTGTCACCGAGTTGGTCATTTTGTGTGTAATGGCTGGATTTTTGGAGATGCCTATATATACCCCTCCACCACTACCTACTCGAAAGAGAAGCACTCAGAACTATTCCATACCTATCCTACTCAGTTTTCTGAGAGAGAACCACCTACCCTTGGGTTGAGGTCAAGATCTTCCACTCCAACCATATGGATCTTGATTTCTAGCCTCCCAAAGTTGCTTTCCACCAATCCCATCTCTTCTACCAAGCCAAATCTTTGAGAGAGTGATTGTGTGTTGAGGAGTATATCATCTTGAAGCACAAGAGCAAGGAGTTCATCGTCATTACCGAGCCTATTCCCATTTGGAGGGTGGTGCCTCCTAGATTTGTTAGGTGTCGCTTGGGAGCCTCCTACTACATGTTGTGGAGTGAACCAAGAAGTTTGTAAGGTCAAGGAGATCGCCTACTTCGTGAAGATCTACCCATAGTGAGGCTAGTCCTTTGTGGAAGGAAGCCATCATGGTATAGTCAAGGTTGCTTCTTCGTGGAACCCTCCATGGGTAGAGCCCTCCGTGGACTCTCGCGACCATTACCCTTCGTGGGTTGAAGAATCCATGAACGTGGACGTACGATAGCACCACCTATCGGAACCATGGGAAAAATCCTTGTGTCTCCTATTGCGTTTTATCTACCTACACCATCTCTTTACTTCATGTGCAATGTATTTACTTTTCGCTGCCATACTTGTAGACATGCATGTGTAGGGCTGTTAGATCTACTAGACTTGCTAAAACTGTTAAAATCTGCCAACCAAATAACTTGGGAAAAGGTTAGGTTTTAAATTTCCTGCTAGTAGTCTATGCACCCCCCTCTAGACACCCCACTCTCGATCCACATGGACAAGAAAAGAGAGTCGATCCATGCAAAAAGGGCACTTCTCGATATGTAGAGTAGAAAAAACATCACATAAATGGTCTAAGTGTTCCTCTAGTGACTTACTATATATTCACAATATCATCAAAGTATACTACCACAAATCTTCCAATGAAAGCCTGCAAAACTTCATTCATTAGTCTCACGAAAGTACTAGGTGCATTAGTCAACCCAAAGGCATAACTAACCACTCATACAAACCAAATTTAGTATTGAAAGCAGTTTTCCATTCATCACCTAATTTCATACGAATTTGATGGTAGCCACTATGCAAGTCCACTTTAGAAAACACAACTAAGACACCAAGTTCATCAAGCATGTCATCTAATCTAGGAATAGGATGATGATATCGAATCGTAATAGTATTAATGGCTCTACAATCAACACACATACGGGAAGTACCATCTTTTTGGGCAACAAGTAAAATGGGTACAACACATGGACTAAGAGATTCACGAATGTAGCTTTCTCAAGTAGTTCTTGGACTTGTCGCTGAATCTCCTTAGTCTCCTCTGGATTAGTCCGGTAAGGTGCATGGTTGGGTAGTGATGCGCCAGGGATCAAGTCAACTTGGTGTTCAATTTCTCTCATAGGTGGCAGCCCCGATGGTACTTCCTTTGGGAAAACATCATTATACTTCTGCAAAAGGTTAGCAACGATAGGAGGCAAAGAAGAAGGCATATCCTCAAATGAAAACAAAACTTATTTGCAAATAAGTGCATAACATTTATCAGTGTGAGCATCTAACGCCAAAATTTTAGCACGTGTTTCTAAGAAAGAAGCACCTTTCAATCTAATTTCATTTGATGCACTAGGTTCAGATTTCTCCATATTATTAAATTGGTCTACCTCATCAATGACTTGCTAATTTTCAGATTTAGCACATTCAATATTTTTGTTTCTACTATCCCTAGCAAGATCATCTTGTAAAATTTGCTCAGGAGACATAGAGTGTAGAATGATTTTCTTTCCTTTATGTGTAAGAATGTACTAATTAGTTCTACCATCATGTAAACATTGTTTATCATACTGCCATGGCCTTCCTAGTAACATATAACAAGCTTGCATAGTTACAATATCACAGTCAATAGTATCATGGTATGAACCTAAAGAAAAGGAACTCTCACCATGCGTGTTACCTTCACTTTGCCACCTTCATTAAACCATTGAATATAGTAAGGATGTGGACGTTGTCGGGAAGGTAGGGATAGCTTCTCCACCATGTCAATGCTTGCTAAATTGTTACAAATCCCTCCATCAATGATAATGTGAAAGGAACGCTCCTTTATGACTCCTTTAATGTGGAAGAGGTTGTGACGTTGATCTTTCTTTGCTTTGACAATCTGAGAACTAAGTACAGGATGTGATATAAGACTCATGTACTTATCGGCATCTTCGGCGAACACATGTTATTCCTCTTGCGCCAGTCTTCTGTCATCTTCTTTATGTGCAACGAGCATAGCATATATTTCCTAATCAAAATCACTAGCGGAGTTGTACTTGCCGTCTTCATGAATGATCAATACATGCTTATTAGGGCACTCCTTCATGACATGGCCAAATCCTTTACAAGTCTGGCACTGGATATCCTTTGTTCTTTTGGAGGAAGCGCATGATGATGACAAAAATTTTGTTGGAGTTGGTGAAGTACTTTTCATTGGTACCGAAGTGTGTGATGTTGAATTTGATGAAGTATGACCCAATCGAGAGGTTGCACGTGCTATTGTAGAGGTGCGAGTGGACGGGGAAGCAGGGGTGCGTAGCTCCCATGTGGAAGTACGGCATGTTGGAAATATGCCCTAGAGACAATAAATAAAGTGTTTATTATTATATTTCCATGTTCATTGTAATTGTTTATTATCCATGCTATAATTGTATTGATTGGAAACACATTACATGTGTGGATAAATAGACAACACTTTGTCCCTAGTATGCCTCTAGTGAACTAGCTTGTTAATCAAAGATGGTCAAGGTTTCCTAGCCATTGACATGAGATGCCATTTGATAACGGGATCACATCATTAGGATAATGATGGGATGGACAAGACCCAAACTATAAACGTAGCATATGATCGTGTCAGTTTATTGCTATAGTTTTCTGCATGTCAAGTATATGTTCCTATGACCATGCGATCATGCAACTCACGGACACCGGAGGAGTGCCTTGTGTGTATCAAACATCGCAACGTAACTGGGTGACTATAAAGGTGTTGTATAGGTATCTTTGAGGGTGTCTGTTGGGTTGGCATTGATCAAGACTGGGATTTGTTACTCCGTGTGACGGACAGGTATCTCAGGGCCCACTCGATAATACAACATCACAATAAGCCTTGCAATCAATGTGACTAAGTGTTAGTCACGGGATCTTGTATTACAAAATGAGTAAAGAGACTTGCTAGTAACGAGGTTGAACTAGGTATGGAGATACCGACGATCGAATCTCGGGCAAGTAACATACCGAAGAACAAAGGGAACATCATACGGGATTAACTGAATCCTTGACATAGAGGTTCGATCGATAAAGATCTTCGTAGAATATGTAGGAACTAATATGGGCATCCAGGTCCCGCTATTGTTTATTGACCGTAGAGGTGTCTCCATCATGTCTACATAGTTCTCGAACCCGCAGGGTCTGCACACTTAAGGTTTGGTGACGTTTCGGTAGTATAGAGTTATGCATGGTGGTGACCGAAGGTTGTTCGGAGTCCTAGATGAGATCACGTATGTCACGAGGAGCTCCAGACTAGTCCGGAGGTAAATATTGATATATAGGAAGTCTTGTTTTGGTCGCCGGAAAAGTTTCAGGCTCATCGGTAGTGTATCGGTAGTGTCGGTATTGTACCGGGGGACCATCGGGAGGGGTATTTCGACCCAAGAGGCTACATGGGCTGTGGGAGGGTGAATACCAGCCCTTAGTGGGCTGGTGGAAGTCCCACACAAGGCCCATGCGGCTGGGAAGAAAAGTCCAAAGAGAAAAAGGTGGAAAAGGGCAAAAAGACCAAATAAGGAAGGAGTCCTAGTCCTATTAGGATTGGAGGAGGATTCCTCCTCTCCTCCCTTCGGTCGAAACCTAGATGTCTTGGCCCTTGGGCTAAGCCTCCTCCTCTCTTCCTCTTATATATACTAGAGGTTTTAGGGTTTTGGCAAAATATTTTCAGCCACGTGCAACCCTACCCTCTAGTTCGTAGTTTCTCTTGTAGATCGGTTTCAGTTGTGCTTAGGCGAGGCCCTGCTGAGATTAATCCACCACCATCACCGCAGAGCCATCACGCTACCAGAGAACTCATCTACCTCTCTGCTCCCTCTTGCTGGATCATGAATGCGGAGATCGTCATCAAGCTGTACGTGTGCTGAACGCGGAGGTGCCGTCCGTTCGGTACTTGATTGGGACGGATCGTGATTGGATCGCGGGACGCTCGGCGATTTGGATCGCAAAGACATTCGACTACATCAACCGCGTTTCTTAACGCTTCCCTCTTAGCGATCTACAAGGGTACGTATATCCACTCTCCTTCTCGTAGATGCTCATAACCATGGATAGATCTTGCGTGTGCGTAGGAAAAATTTTGTTTCCCATGCAACGTTCCCCAACAGTGGCATCATGAGCTAGGTCTATGTGTAGATGAGATCTCGAGTAGAACACAAAGATTTTGTGGGTGTTGATGCTTAGATTGCTTCCTCCCTTGGTCGTGTTTTGGTTAAGCGGTATTGTGGGATGAAGCAGCCCGGACCAACCTTACTCGTACGCTTATGAGAGATCGGTTCCATCGACTGACGTGTGACCGCGTTGCACAAACATGGCTAGCGGGTGTTTGTTTCTCCTACTTTCGTTGGATCAGATTCGACTAAGGCGGTCCTTGAGAAGGTTGAAAAGCAACTTATGTATCACCGTTGTGGTTTATGCGTAGGTGAGAATTGTTCTTGCTAGATACCCGTAGCAGCCACGTAAAACATGCAACAATAATTACAGGATGTCTAACTTGTTTTGCAGGGTATGTTGTGATGTGATATGGCCAATTACATGATGAGATATATGTGATGTATGAGATGATCATGTGTTGCATAGAATATCACGACTTGCATGTCAATGAGTACGGCAACCGGCAGGAGCCATAGGGTTGTCTTTAATTATTGTATGACCTGCGTGTCAATCTTTAAGCGCTATGTAATGCTTTACTTTATCGCTAAACGGTAGCAATAGTAGTAGAAGCATGGTGGGCGCGACAACCCCGATGGCGACACATTGATGGAGATCAAGATGATGGAGATCATGGTGTTATGCCGGTGACGATGGAGATCATGTCGGTGCTTTCTAGATGGAGATCAAAAGCACAAGTTCATGGCCATATCATGTCACTTATGATTTGCATGTGATGTTAATCCTTTTATGTACCTTGTTTTGCTTAGGACTACGGTAGCATTATAAGGTGATCCCTCACTTAAATTTCAAGATGAATTGTGTTCTCCCCGAGTGTGCACCGTTGCGAAAGTTCGGCGTGTCGAGACACCACGTGATGATCGGGTGTGATAGACTCTACATTCACATACAATGGGTGCAAGCCAGTGTAGCACATGAAGAACACTCGGGTTAACCTTTACAAGCCTAGCACGTACAGACATGGCCTCGAAACACAAGAGACCGAAAGGTCGAACATGAGTCATATAGTAGATATGATCAACATGATGATGTTCACCATTGAAACCACCTCAACTCACGTGATGATTGGACTTGAGTTGGTGAATTTGGATCATGTGACACTCAGATGACCTAAGGGATGTTAATTTGAGTGGGAGCTTTAGTAATTTGATTAACTAAACTCATTATCTTGAACAATAGTCTAAGTAACCTTTGCATATTTATGTTGTAGATCAATTGCTCGCGCAGTAGCACCCCTAAATTTTAATGCGTTCCTAGAGAAAGCTAAGTTGAAAGATGATGGAAGTAACTTTGTTGACTGGGCCCGTAATCTGAGGATTATCCTCATGGCTTCCCAGAAATCATATGTCCTTGATGCACTGCTTGGTGACCAACCAGAAGACATGTCATCCGAAGACGTTAAGAATGCTTGGGATGCACGTTCTGGAGATTACTCAATAGTTCAGTGTGCAATATTGTATGGCTTAGAATCGGGACTTCAAAGACGTTTCGAACGACATGGAGCATATGAGATGTTCCAGGAGTTGAAGTTTATCTTTCAAAAGAATGCCCGGATCGAGATTTATGAGACCTCTGATAAGTTCTATGCTTGCAAAATGGAGGAGAACGGGTCTATCAGTGAACATATACTCAGAATGTCTAGGTGTTCGACTCGTCTGGCGGAGTTGGGAATTGCCCTTCCGCTAGAGGTGATCACTGACAGAGTTCTTCTATCACTGCCACCTAGTTACAAGAGCTTTGTGATAAACTATAACATGCACGGGATGAACAAGTCAGTCGTCAAGCTGTTTGTGATGCTAAAAGTCACTGAGTCTGAAATCCAGAAAGAACATCAAGTGTTGATGGTCAATAAAACCACTAGTTTCAAGAAGAATGGCAAGGGCAAGGGCAAGAAGGGTAAAACCAAGAAGGATGGCAAAGCAGTTGCTACTCATGTAAAGAAGCCCAAGGCTGGACCCAAGCTAGAAACTGAGTGCTTTCATTGCAAGGGAACTGGTCACTGGAAGGGGAACTGCCCCAAGTACCTGGCTAACAAGAAGGCGGCCAACGACAAACAAGGTATATATGATATACATGTTATTGATGTGTACCTTACTAGCTCTCATTGTATTGCCTGGGTATTTGATACCGGTTCGGTTGCTCACATTTGCAACTCAAAACGGGAACTACGGAACAGACGAAGGCTAGCAAAGGACGAAGTGACGATGCGCGTGGGAAATGGTTCCAAGGTTGATGTGATCGCCGTCGGCATGCTCTCTCTTCGATTACCATCGGGATTAGTGATGAACCTGAATAATTGTTATTTAGTGCCTGCGTTAAGCATGAACATTATATCTGGATCTTGTTTATTGCGAGACAGTTACTCATTTAAATCAGAGAATAATGGTTGTTCTATTTATATGAGTAATATCTTTTATGGTCATGCACCCAATGTGAGGGGTTTATTCATATTGAATCTTAATAGTGATGATACACATGTTCATAACATTGATGCCAAAAGATGTAGAGTTGATAATGATAGTACCACTTTCTTGTGGCACTGTCGTTTGGGTCATATTGGTGTAAAACGCATGAGGAAGCTCCATGTTGATGGACTTTTGGATTCACTTGATTTTGAATCACTTGACACATGTGAACCATGCCTCATGGGCAAGATGACTAAAACGCCATTCTCTGGAACAATGGAATGGGCAAGTGACTTATTGGAAATCATACATACTAATGTGTGCGATCCAATGTATGTTACAGCGCGCGGTGGATATCGTTCTTTTCTCACCTTCACTGATGACTTAAGTAGATATGGGTATATTTACTTAATGAAACACAAGTCTGAACGTTTGAAAAGTTCAAGCAATTTCAGAGTGAAGTTGAGAATCATCGTAACAAGAAGATTAAATTCCTGCGATTTGATCGAGGAGGTGAATATCTGAGTTATGAGTTTGGTAGTCACTTAAGACAGTGTGGAATTATTTCATAGTTGACACCGCCTGGAACACCACAGCGTAATGGTGTGTCCAAACATCGTAATCGAACCTTATTACATATGGTGCATTCTATGATGTCTCTTGCCGATTTGCCACTATCATTTTGGGATTGTGCATTAGAGACAGCTGCATTCACTTCAAATAGGGCACCATCGAAATCCATTGAGATGACGCCATATGAACTATGATTTGGCAAGAGGCCAAAGTTGCCGTTTCTTAAAGTTTGGGGATGTGATGCTTATGTCAAAAAGCTTCAGCCTGAAAAGCTGGAACCCAAAGCGGAGAAATGCGTCTTCATAGGATACCCGAAAGAGACAGTCGGGTATACCTTCTATCTTATATCCGAAGGCAAAGTGTTTGTCGCTAAGAACGGAACATTTCTTGAGATAGAGTTTCTCTCGAAAGAATTGAGTGGGAGGAAAATAGAGCTTGATGAGGTTATTGAACCTTTACTTCAACCAGAGAATAGCGCAGCGCAAAAAGATGTTTCTGTGGAACCTATGACTATTGAAGAGGAAGTTAATGATTATGATCATGAAGCTTCGGATCAAGTTACTATTGAACCTCGTAGGTCGAAAAGGGCGCGTACTGCTCCTGAGTGGTACGGCAACCCTGTCTTGGAGGTCATGTTGTTGGACAACAATGAACCTATGAGCTATGGACGAGCGATGATGGGCCCTGATTCCAAGAAATGGTTAGAGGCCATGAAATTCGATATGGGATCCATGTATGAAAACAAAGTATGATCCTTTTATTCCTTCTACTTTCGATAAGAAAATTTATTATGAGGATAGCGTGCCTCCTATTTATGATGATTACATTGATGAAAGTGGGTTTGGAAGAGTGTCAACTCTAGGTAGTAGTGATCCAACTATTTTGGAGTATGTTGAACCTTATTAGAATATTGATGAAAGTGGGTTTGGAGAGGTCATGACTTTATTTAGTGATACATCCACTATTTTGGAAGAGGTTTCAATTGACTATGGCAATAAAGTTGCTATCTATGATGATTATTTTGATGACATGTATGTCATAAAGAGTAATAAATTTTCTATGTGTATGCATCATGAAAATAGTGTTGTATGTGATATTTATATTGCTGAATCCATTCATGATGCCTCTAAAAATTATTATGAGAGAGGAACTTATGCTCTTACATATCTCAATAATATCAAGTTTCTTCTCTATGTGTTGATTGTTTTGAAGTTGTACTTGTTTTGCCTTCCTATGGTAGTTGGTTCTTGTTTTCATGGGTTGCTTGCTCACAAAATCCCTATGCATAGGAAGTGGGTTAAATTTAAGTGTTCTTTACATGCGTTTCATGATGCTCTCTTCATGTTTCAATTCTTTTCTTTTATGCGAGCATCATTGAAATCATCATGCCTAGCTAAAAGGCATTAAAGAAAAGAGCTTGTTGGGAGACAACCCAACACTTTTACCTACTGTTTTTGTGTGTTCACATTATTAGGATACCGTGGTAATCATGTTTTACAGTTTTTGTTTCAATAAAGTGCCAAGTAAAGCCTTTGGGATAGTGTGGATGATAGTTGACTTGATTCTGTCCAAAAACAGAAACTTTTGCACCTAGTCCAGGAATTTCTATAATTCACTGGAATGTGATTTTGACCTGATATTTTTAAAGATGACTGATACACAAATTACCTAGGCTTTCCTAATTTGTCAGAATGTTTAGAGTTGCAAAAGTATGAGAACAATTCAGATCTTTACAGACTGTTTTGTTTTAGACAGATTCTGTTTTCACTGCATAGTTTGCTTGTTATCTAGTTTCTATGGCTTATATTACTCAATATAAATTGTGGAAATGATATGATAAAGTAGTCATTGTGTGAGAACAATTATGGATCTTGTCTTGACAGTACCAAAGTGAATGGTTTGCTCTTTATCATACTAACTCATCTCACGAAGTTCCGTTAAGTTTGGTGTGATTGAAGTTTTGAAGTTTTGGGTGAGATATCGATATGAGTAGAAAAAGGAGGGACAAGTCCCTAAGCTTGGGGATTTCCAAGGCACCACCAAGGTAACATTAAAAGAATATCCAAGCAACTAAGCTTGGGGATGCCCCGGAAGGCATCCCCTCTTTCGTCTCCAACATTATCGGTAACCTCACTTGGAGCTATATTTTCCTTCATCACATGATATGTGTTTTGCTTGGAGAGTCATTTTACTTTACTAGTATTTGCTCTATGTTATTTATAATAATGTTTTGCATCTTTATTTTCAAAAAAAATGTCAAGGATAGCCTTTACCATACTTATTTTGCAAGTCTACATGTTGCTGTTTGAAAACAGAAAGTTTATCGTTGTTGCAAAAATTCCCTAGAAAAGACAGAATGTAATAAATTATTGAAACTTTTTGAAAAATAAGCTCTGATAAAATTTATACAGTGTGTTAAATTTTCATAATTTTTAAAGCTGAATAAGTATGGATAGTCTTGCATTCTTTATAGACTGTACTGTTTTGGCAGATTGTCGTTATGTTTGCATATGTTTGCTTGTTTAATGATTCTATTTGAGGATAGGAGTATTAAATATGCAGAGGAATTTAGTATGAAATGTTGAATAATAATTTTAGTGATTTGCTACAGTAGATAATGATAAGGTTTTTGCATTATTTTATACTAACTTATCTCACGAGTTCTTGTTGAGTTTTGTGTGGATGAAGTTTTCAGTATTAGGTAAACCGTGATATGAAAGGAATTAAGGAGACACAAAAGCTCAATCTTGGGGATTCCCAAGGCATCCCAAGATAATATTTCAAGAAGTATCAAGCATCTAATCTTGGGGATGCCCCAGTAGGCTTCCCACCTTTCTTCATCAACAATTATCGGTTAGTATCGGTTGATCCTAAGTTTTTTCTTCTTCACATGATGTGTGCTATTCTTGAAATGTTATTTTATTTTGTTTTTCTTGGTGTTTTAATAAAATAATTATATCTTAATTTTTTTAAATGGCGTCCTCAAGTAATTGCCAGGGAGGCTAAGTAAGCGGCATTCACATCCCGTCAACGAAGCTCTTTTCTATGTCATTTACTCTTGTGCTTCACTTATATCCTATGAGTAAGTTGTTGAATAAATTGAATGTCATGAAGTTGAAACCATATCATACCTAGTGGTAGATTCACATTGGGTTTAGAAAGTGAAATCTTTTGAGGATTGACAATCACAATATTGGTCATACAAGCAATTCACAAATAATTAGTATAAGGAAGAGAACTTTCACATGCAGATACACTATCCTGGAAATCTTTTGTGATTGTGAGCCCCCATCAAAATATTATATGTCAAAAAAATTGATATTGGACAAGAAAGATAATGTAATGATTTATGTTTGTTCATATTCACATAGAATTTATATTGTCATAGATCCTTCAACATGTGGTGCTTGCCCCCCATCTTTGCTAGCCAAAAGTTCCGCACCAAGTAGAGATACTACTTGTGCACCCAAAAACCCTTAAACCCAAATCTTATTTTCAAGAGTCCACCATACCTACCTAAGGATTGAGCAAGATCCTTCAAGTAAGTTTTCATCGGTGCAATAAGGAAATAAAAATTGCTTCTAAAAGTGTTAGATCATTTAGTGTAAGAGAAAATTGAGTGTTGTACGAACTTGTGATGGCAAAGTAATAAAAGCGATGGACTGCATAATAAACGTTGCTATCATAAGGGGCAATATAATGTGACATTCTTTTGCACTAAGGGGTTGAGCATACAAACAAATAAGCACATGGCAACCTCTGCTTTCCTCTACGAAGGGCCTATCTTTTACTTTTCGGTATTTACTTTTATGCAAGGAGTCAAAGTTTTCTCTCTATTCCTTTTTATTTTTCTCCTTTGGCAAGCATCATGTGGTGAGGAAATATCTAGGCACATATGTCCAGTTGAATATGGGTAGCATGAGTTATTATTTTTGACATCACCCTTCAGGTGAATATGTTGGGAGGCAAAACAATAAGCCCCTGTCTTTCTATGTGTCCGGTTGAAACATTTTTCTTATGTGTACGGGGGTGAGTGTTAACAATCATAAAAGACTATATGATGGTTGAGTATGTGGAGATCTTACTTAAACTCTGTTGAATAAGTTGAATTGCAATTTCTTGGTGACTGAGAACATAGGTTGTTGAGTTTCAAGAGAATTCAAGGTTTGAACCTTAACATGTGAATTGGTTGCTACTTTAACATGAGAAGTTTTATAAGAAAGAATTTCTATTATGATGCTAAGAAAAGTGATTGAAATTATCCTTGATCAAACTTATGCACTTTGCTAGCATTCACACTTCATAAATTATTATTTTTATCATTTACCTACTCGAGGACGAGTAGGAATTAAGCTTGGGGATGCTGATATGTCTCCAACGTCACCATAATTTATGAAGAATTCATGCTGTTATTTTATCATTCTTGGATGTTTTATACTCATTTTATAGCAACTTTATATCATTTTTTTGGACTAACCTATTGACCCAGTGTCCAGTGACAGTTGTTGTTTTTTGCTTGTTTTTTACATCACAGGAAATCAATATCCAACAGAGTCCAAACACCACGAAACTTTTTGGAGATTTGTTTTGGACCAGAAGGAACCCAATGGGCCAGAGTTGCACCTGGGGGGTGCCCCGAGGGGGGGCACAACCCACCAGGGCGCGCCAGGCGGCCTGGCGCGTCCAGGAGGGTTGTGCCCACCTCGATGGCCTCCCGCACCCCCTATTTGCACTAAAAATTGCCAAATATTCCCAAACCCTTCGGGGTAGCCCTAGATTGGAAGTTCTGCTGCCGCAAGCCTCTGTAGCCACTGAAAACCAATCGGGAGCCTGTTCTGGCACCCTATAGGAGGGGGAGATCATCACTGGTGGCCATCTTCATCATCCCGGCGGCCACCACGATGAGGAGAGAGTAGTCCACCCTTGGAGCTAAGGGTTTGTACAAGTAGCTATGTGTTTAATCTCTCTCTCTCTCGTGATCTTGAGATGTCACGATCTTGATATATCACGGGCTTTGTTAACGTAGATGGATCATATGATTTTTCTCCCCTATATACTCTTCTTGTGATGAATTGAGTTTTCCCTTTGAGATTTCGTTGTTATCGGATTGAATACCTTAATGGATTTAAGAACAGTTGATATATGTCTTGCAATTGAATACTCGTGGTGACAATGGGGTATCGTATCGATTCACTTGATATGTATTTTGGCATTCAACTTGCGGATTCCCGCGATGACATTGGGGTAATCTATGCATAGGGGTTGATGCATGTTCTTGTCTTTGTTTCTCCGGTAGAAATCTTGGGGCACTCCTTGAAGTTCTTTGTGTTGGATTGAGTATTATGAATCTAAAATTATTTGGTATTGTTTTAGTACGAACTCTTGATTAGATTGATCAGAAAGAATAGCTTCTGTTATTTTAGTACGAACTCTAGGATAGATCGAACGGAAAGAATAGCTTTGAGGTGGTTTCGTACCCTACAAACAATTTCTTCTTATGTTCTCCGCTAGATAGGAACTTTGGAGTGATTCTTCGTTGCACGTTGAGGGATGCTTATATGATCCAACTATGTTAGCATTGTTGAGAGATTGCACTAGCAAAAGTACGGACCCTAGGCCTCATTTTCAATCATTGCAATATCGTTTGTGCTCACTTTTGTTATTTGTTACCTTACTATTTTTATTTATTCAGATTATAAAAGTATATTTCTACCATCCATATTATACTTTGCCGAACTAGTGCACCTATACAATTTGTCATTGTATTGGGTGTGTTGGGGACACAAGAGATTTCTTGTATTTGGTTGCAGAGTGGTTTGAGAGAGACCTTTTTCATCCTACACCTTTCACGGATTGATAAACCTTAGGTCATCCACTTGTGGGAAAATTGGTACTGTCCTACAAAACTCTGCGCTTGGAGGCCTAACACGTGTCTACAAGAATCAAGTTGCATAGTAGACATCACCCATCTTCTAGTATTTAAGGGTTTTTTACCTAGAAAAAATAAGGATAGGACTTTCAGGACAGAACGCCACCATCTCGAGGCAGAACCTGGGTAGGAGCACTTTTGCCCTCCGGCGGAGCGATTTCGTCGGGGGAACTTCCCTCTCGTAGGGAGAAATAGAAGTCATCGTCATCACCAACAACCGTCTCATCTTTGGGAGGCCATTCTTCATCAACATGTTTAACAGAACCATCTCCTCTCAAACCTTAGTTCAGCTCTTGTGTTCTGTCTTTGTACCGGAACCTCAGATTGGTACCTGTGGGTGACTAGTAGTGTTGATTACCTTGTGTAGTTGATTACTACATGGTTTATTTGGTGGAATATTATATGTTCAGATCCATTATGCTATTCAATACCCCTCTGAACTTGAGCATGCATATTATTTATGAGTAGTTACCTTTGTTCTTGAGGTCACAGGAGAAGTCATGTTGCAAGTAATCATGTGAATTTGATATGTGTTCGATATTTTGATGATATGTATGTTGTGATTCCCTTAGTGGTGTCATGTGAATGTAGACTACATGACACTTCACCATCCTTGGGCCTAAGGGAATGCATTGTGGAGTAGTTATTAGATGATGTGTTTCTAGAGTGACAGAAGCTTAAACCCTAGTTTATGCGCTACTTCATAAGGGGCTGATTTGGATCCACATGTTTAATGCTATGGTTAGATGTTATCTTAGTACTTTTCTCGTAGTTGCGGATGCTTGCGAGGGGGTTAATCATAAGTGGGAGGTTGTTCAAGTAAGAACAGCACCCAAGCACCGGTCCACCCACATATCAAATTATCAAAGTAGCAAACACGAATCAAACCAACATGATGAAAGTGACTAGATGAAATTCCCTTGTACACTTAAGAACACTTTGCTCATTATAAGAGATTTTTTTGGCATGTCATTTGCCACAAAAGGAATGGGATACCTTGCTGCATTGTATTTACCGTTACCATTACTTGCTCGTTACCAATTATCTTGCTATCAGACCACCTCCTACCTACAATTTCAATGCTTGCAGAAACTACCTTGCTGAAAATCGCTTGTCATTTCCTTCTGCTCCTCATTGGGTTCGACACTCTTCCTTATCGGAAGTAGTACGATTGATCCCCTACACTTGTTGGTCATCAGCACCCGACGAGCTTGTTGTAGACCTGTGTTGGTGGCTGGAAGACGGGGTGCGGCGGCGGGGGCGGTGCCCAGTTGGGCATCCTGAGCATCTAGACGTTCTATAATAACTGCAAGTGTTTGAGTGAGTGTCTCATTTCTATCCTCGGTCGACTTGAAATGCTTATCAAGTGCGGCCTCGAATGCTCTGAACCGCATGGTGTATGCATGGACATCCTCCTCGAGGCGTGCCATGGTGGCTTTCACATTATCTTCGCCGCCTGCCATGGTTACGACGGAGAAAGAACAAAATCACAAGTATATTGCTCCTACAATAACTACAATGTGGTCGTGGAAATGTCTTTCAACTCGCTAGCAATGACCAAGCTCTTACCAGTTCTTAATGTCCTGCAGTGGTCATCGACCGATGGCGATGTGAAAATTTATCAAAAGATTATAGCGATTACCAACAGACCGAACTAGATACAATATAGGAAGTGGAATTTATATAGCGATTACCAAGTGACCGAACAAGATACAATATAGGAAGTGGAGCTTGGTAAAGGTTTCCTCAACTCACAATATGCGACACAATTAAGTAAAAAGTAATGCAAGTTGAATAATTGCTCAAATTTCAAACTAGTGTTGGCAGTCGACTAGTAAGAGGTAAAACAATCTAATCCCAGATACTGAAACAAGTGAGTGGAAACCGATGGAAATTAGAGAGCTCTGAATAGCTGGATAAGGAAGGCATAAACGTAGTGTAGGTGCAACCAACAGTAGAAAAATGTCCACCAAGTATCAGTTATATGAACAGAATAGAAGTCTAAACAACAAAATAGATTATTCAAAAGATGCGAACTGGTCACAACTTGCAATATTTTTTTCTTTTCGTTTTTCCCTTTTTTTTCTTCTTTTTTTTCTTTTTTTCGTGCTATTTTTTTCAGGCCGATTGCTAAAAGTCACGGACACAAATTATAAATCACAAAAGAGGGGAAAATGTAAAGTTTCTGGACAAAGCGGTACGTAAGCTAGGTAGAAGTATTGTGATGTCATGATTAGCTAGGACTAGTACTAATGCACTGACGGCGAGTTTTGGGTGTGGTGCGTAAAGACACACAAGGTGCACGGGATATCCAGTAGGGTGTGTCTTGACTATGCTGAAGTAGTGCGGAAGAGCAAACAGGGCGTGTCTGGTGTCTAGCGAAGCGCGCAAGATGAGCCTGCACATAGGAAACGCGTACGCGTAGAAAACGATGGAATTTAAACTCATGCAACTTCAGAATTCACACAAGAATCGGCAAAGCTATCAAATCCAATCTTGCTCCTGTCTCTGTCTATCTTTTTTTACTCACGAAGGTGCTGCGGAAAATATGGCGGACAAAAAAAAACAATTCGATCTAGTAGATGATTTTAGCGCAAACTAATCTAAACAAGCACTAATTCTAGGACGATTGCAACCAAATATTCAACAAGAAAATACTAGATGCAAAAATTGCTAAAGGATGAACAAATCTATATTTTTTGGCTTTTTCGTGGGTTATAGGACAGAAATAAACTAATGTAATAAAATTGTAAATCTCTCACTGATGAACCCAATATCTGATACCGCTTGATGTGACGGTGACCCGATCTTTCGATGAGAGTAGGGATAACTATCGATTTGGTGGATTTTGACATTGACGATCTGGCTATACCGTACCCGACGATACGCCTCGACAATCGTTAAAACAATCTCCGATGATTATTGACCTTCTCGTAGGCACAATCAACGTGAACAACGAGGTTCAAGATCCTGCAAGCAACCGGAGAACCGACAAGAACAATGATAATTGCAATTTGAAATTGCGGATAATAAATTGAGCGCACGAACTAGATGAAAAGTTAGGGTTCCACTATGGATCTGACATGGCGGTAGTCCTACACATCTCGTAGATGCGATTTGTAGCTGTAGCTAGTCAATACAATAAAACTCAAGTCTAAACCTGAAAGCACCTAACTATTTATTACGCTTCGGCCGTTGTGGGTGCTGCGCCACAACGTGTCTAGATCGGCTACGTTGACCACCAGGAACCGGCCGGCCCACCTGGAGAAATAATATTATACAGCCTTGTTAAAATTTATCTCCTTCTTTAATTTATTGATCCATGGACTATGTGTGCACGTGGCTCTTTCTAGTCCAAGGCAGCCTAATCCTCTTCCTATCCTAAGAGCAAGTACAATAGAGCTAACTCAGCGGGCTATAAGAAATAAATTAGTATATTATTGCTTAGTTGGAGGAGAGAGAAGAGGAGAGAGAAGGTAAGCGGGTTCTTCGTGAAGAGCCAGCTCTAGCACGTGCTCCTAGACACTTTGTGAGAGTGAAAGGTGGGCCACATAGCAAAAAAGTAGTACACTCTATTGTACATGTTGGCTATAAGATGGGCTATAGATGACATGGCAATGGCTTATAGCCAGCAGCTGGCTATACTATTAACCATGCTCTAAGCACATAGCATGCTCCTTTCGTGGCTTGGTTGATTCTAATTGCACGCACATAGTGTTGCTGCTTGCTGCAATCAACATGCAATATTTTCCATCCTTTAACTTCATGTGGCTTTCTCCGGTCATTTCTTTAACACCCTCGTTCCTAAGTATAATCAAATATGAACATGAATATAACATCATATTCTCGCTAGTTAAACCATATGTACAAAGGAGCGATAGTACATGGCTCTTAATTTGTCTTCCTCGTGCTCTAGTAATAGGACCAACCGATATAGGAGTCGTGGCGGGTCTAATAGTAGAAAAGATGTCCTCATCAATCCCGAAACACTTCTCCTGCAGCCCCAAGTCTCGATTCCGCCGCGATCTCATCTGGATCCGCTGAATTGTGGGTTTATGTTCATATTATGCATGAAAAGTATTAGAGTCTTCTCTAAAATTATTATGACTCTTAATTGCATGATCATTATAGCTTTGTAATTATATCTGATCTATTGATTTGCTTTGGCCAAGTAGATTGGTCTTTCTTCAGTGAGAGAGGTGCGTTGTAGTGGGTTGAACCTGACAAGTTTCTATATCCTAGTTTCGGAAGGGGACAAGTTGCGTCTTTGCGTTGTTGCCACTAAGGATAAAACGATGGGGTTTATTCATATTGCTTGAGTTTACTTTGTCTACATGATGTCATCGTTCTTCATACATTACTCTGTTTGTCATGAACTTAATACGTAGAGAGGCTAGCATAGAAGCGCTCTCGAAGTGTAGTAATAGTAATAAGTGTAGGCAGGAGTCGGCTTATTTGTCTTGTACGTGATGCCTACATACACATGATCATTGCCGTGAACATTGCATAACTATCCAGTTTTCTATCAATTGCCCAACAGTAATTTGTGTACCCACCGTATGCTTATTTTCATGAGTGATGCCGCTAGGGAAAACTATGGCCTCGGGGTTTAATCACTTATATATTTACAAACTTATCAATACCTTTTTGTTCTTATTTACATTTTATTTTATTTTACAATTTATAATTATCTACTATTATCTACACACTTCACTTTCTTGCAAATAACGAGATCAACGGGATTGACGACCCTTTTGCCCGTGTTGGGTGCAAGTTGTTTGCTTTTTGTGTGCAGCCACTGAAGAATGTTGTGAATTGATATTCCTATTGGTTTGATAAACCTTGGTTTCATAACAGAGGGAAATACTTACCTGTATTGTGCTGCAATTACCCGTTCCTCATCACAGAAAACCCAACGCAGATCACAAGTATCAATAACCTATAGCCCCTGAGGCTCATGTCAGATTTTGAAAAGAAACCACACGAGGATCTAGGGCATGCGGTGGAGCAACAATGCGCCGCGGGCAGTGTCTACAATGGTGAGAGATTCCGGCGAGGTAGAGGGTCGGACGAGGGGGCTTCTAGCAAAAACGAGGTGCGGGGCTCGGGTTTTATATAGGGGAGTAGACGTGGGGCAGGGGGCGAGCTAATACTGCAAGGAACCATAGTATATCTGAATCTTTGACAAAGGGTAATGAAGATGGCGGGCTATCGGACATGGAATCGGACGGGATGGGGCCGGCTGTCAGCGACACGGGTGGGGGAAGAAAAGGGATTGGTCGCGCGATCCCGCTTGGATTCGGTCAAGCTAAACTAGCGCTCGACTGGGCTGGGCTGGTAAGTGGGCTTCAGCCATTTTGTTTTTGGAATAAAAACTGAGAAAGAAAACGTAAATAGAATAAATAAATAAAAGTTTAATATATATATATGTATTTTATATCAAAAATTCTAGAAAAATATTTCCTAAAACATGAACATATTTTGAAAGTCAAATAAAATACCTATAAATTCTCAAAATTCAAATATTTCTACTGTTGCAATAAAACCCAATAAAAAATATTTTTCAAATACCAAAATGAATTGATATTCAGTTTTCTCTACTTGTTTATTGAAGGGGGTTATATTACCCTATTTTCCACATATTTTATTTTTGGAGAAAATAATTTGAAAATAACTCGAGGCTTTGAATTTGAATTTCAATTCTTTTCCAAATCTTTTCTGTCTTTCCTTAGTTAAATATATTTTAAATCCGTCTGAAATTTGAAGTATCATATTAATCCTCTCATTTTGTATAACATTCAAAGAATTTAAATTTGTAAATTCAAATAACTTAAGGATGAATTGGGTTTCTGAAAGCACATTTGCTCCCTTGGTGGTTTTGGTAATTAATAACAACATATATCTCATTGGACTAATGTTTCAACTAAGTATATTTGAGAAAAAATTCAATGAATGGATGGAAAAAGGATTGTAGAGAGACCCCTAGATGTAAGGATTGGCAAAGCTTCAAGCAAGAAGACTCTACATTTTACTTTGTGAGAAATCACTTTGAGTCCATAGGAAAGCCAATACTATTAAAAGGGGGTAAGGTATTGTTGGTGAACAAAATGCTCCACGTGCAAAAGTGATAGTCACCAAAAACACCCACAAGCTCTTTCACAAAAGTCTATCAAAGCGTATCGTGCAAAATCGGTGCCACCAATTCTTCCCACCTGGCCCTACCGATGTTTACCTCAGATCCCAGCCAAACCATAAGTCTTTGGTACAATCGATTCTGCATCGGTCCCATCGAGTTTAGGTCGCCAACATTCTGTTACCTCTTTCCTTAAATTCGGAATTTCCGAGAATTTGGATCGGTGCCACCGAGTTTTGCAGTTTGACCGTTGGTCACCTTTTCGGTACTGCCGAGACTTATATATCGGTCTCACCGAGAATCAAAAGTTGCTACCTTTGGAGCAACTCGGTACCACCAAGTTTTGTACTTTAGTGTCACCGATTTGGTAACTTAAGGTGTAACGGTTGGATTTTTGGAGATGCCTATATATACCCCTCCACCACTACTCATTAAGGCAAACACTCGGTACAGTTCCCCACTTATCCCATCTGATTTTCTGAGAGAGAGCCACCTACTCATGTGTTGAGATCAAGCCATTCCACTCCAACCATATTAATCTTGATCTCTAGCCTCCCCAAGTTACTTTCCACCCAATAATTCTCTTCCACCAAAGCCAAAACTGTCAAAGAGTGATTGAGTGCTGAGGAGTCTATCATCTTGAAGCACAAGAGCAAGGAGTTGATCATCATTATCGAGCCTATTACCTTTTGGAGGGTGTTGCCTCCTAGATTGGTTAGGGGTCACTTGGGAGCCTCCTACTTCGTGTCGTGGAGTTAAACCAAGAAGTTTGCAAGGGCAAGGAGATAGCCTACCTCGTGAAGATCTACCCCCGAGTAAGGATATTCCTCCATGGACGTGGGCCATCATGAAATAGACAAGGTTGCTTCTTCGTGGAACCCTCTGTGGGTAGAGGCCTCCGTGCACTCTCGCGGTCGTTACCCTCCATGGGTTTAAGTATCCACAAACATGGACGTACGATAGCCCCACCTATCGGAACCACGGGAAAATTCTCCGTGTCTCCAAATTGCGTTTGATCTTCCTCCCTATCATCTATTACATATGCTTGTCTCTAATTTTTGCTCCTATACTCTTAGACATGCATGTGTAGGGTGTGCTTGACTTTCTATCATTGCTAAAATCTGCCGACACTTAAAATTGGGAAAAGGTAGAATTATATTTGGTGAAGTAGTCTAATCACCCCCCCCCCTCTAGACATACGTTCGATCCTACAAGTAGTATTAGAGCTTTGGTCTCAATTGCATTGGTTTCACAACCTAGGAGAGTATGGCACCTAGTGAGGGAAATTATCACCATAGAGGTCCATACTTTGATGGTACAAGTTTTGCTAGTTGGAAGCACAAAAGGAAAATGCATATTCTTGGTCACAACTCTGCCGTTTGGGCCGTTGTTCGTGTTGGATTGCAAGGTGAATTCTTTGGTGATGGAAGGGAACCGGATCATAAAGCCTGTGGAAGAATTGAAGATCTTGCAATACAATGCTCAAGCATGCGACATTCTTTTCAACTGCCTATGCCCTGAAGAATTCAACAAAATTAGTTTTCTTGAGAATGCCAAGGAAAATTGGTACACTTTGGTTGATATGCATGAAGGTATCGAATCCGTGAGAGAATCCAAGTTGTATGTTCTTCAGATTTAGCTTGACAACTTCAAGATGAAGGATGGTGAAGGAGTCGCAGAGATGTATTCTAGGCTAGCTCTCATCACCAATAAGATTGTCGGCTTAGGAAGCGATGAAAAGACCGACAAATTCATCATCGAGAAGATACTTAGATCTCTGGATGAGAGATACGACACCGTATGCACATTGATCCAAATGATGCCCAATTACAAAGATCTCAAGCCTACGGAAATGATTGGAAGGATTTTTGCTCATGAGATGACACTCAAAGACAAAAGAAGAGCTTCATAACAAGTCTAGCGGTTCTTACAAAGCCACAAGTGATGCTCCCACAACTTCAAATGACAACCTTGTTACCAATGAAGAGATAAGCCGCATGGTCAAGAAATTCAACAAGTTCTACAAGAATAGAGGCAAAGATCGAAGCTCCAACTCAAGATATGAAGAGAAGCGTTCGTCAAGTCATGACCAAAAACTGCTACAATTGTGGGAAGCCCAGACACAACTCCAAGGAGTGCACGGCTCCCTACAAACGAAAAGAAGAGTCACCTAGAAGACGAAGCTCAAGAGAAGAATCACCTCGAATAGAGAGAAGGAGTAGAGATGACCGTTATGAATGAAGACACTCAAGGAGAAGTATGGACTCGGAGAAGAAGGACAAGTACACCAAGATCTACTCAAGAAGAAGACATCAAGCTCACGTTGGTGAATGGGTTTCGGGATCCGAATCCGACAACCACTTCGAGAGAAGCTATCACTCCAACTCCGACTATAGTCAAGATGAAGGTGTTGCCAGACTTGCACTAGTGACTACCAACTCCTATGACATATTTGATTCACCAAATGAAGGGAGTGAAAGTTGCTTCATGGCTAAAGGACCCAAGGCATCACACCTCGAGTATCTTGATTTCAATAGTGACGAGCATGACTTGCTAGGAGATCGTGACTTGCTTTTTGACAAATCTAGTGATATTAGTCAAAATGAACTTGTTAGTAATCACTCTAGTCAAGATAAGTTGTGTGATGATGATAAGTTGGAAATAGAGCGACTAACTCAAGAACTAAACACTCTTAAGTTAGCCCACGAGTCTACTCTACAAGATCATAGAGAGCTTGTAAGGACACATGAGAAGGTCTGCTTCGAGAAGCTCAATTTGGAGCAAGAGCATGAATTCCTTAAAGCTATCATGACGATCTTCGAAACAAGACTTCCTATTATCTAGCCAAATGACTTCTCTTCTCTACATTCATTCCACAAGTTAAGGCTAAGCAAACTAGTAACAAAGGCAAGAAAGGTTCTTCAACTAGTAGCAATAAAAATGATAAATCTAATGATATTGCTTCTACTAGTTCTATTTATCCCACTAACAACTCTCTTAGCCAAGTTACACTTGATCAAGAAAATGAACTATTGAAAGGGATTATAGATAAAGGTTCTACAAGAGTCTTGTCGGGTGTAAGCAATTTGAGGAAATTGTAGCAGGCACAGAGGATATCGGAAGAACCATGTCATTGGCTACTTCAACGCAAATGGACTTGAATGGGAAGAAGGTCAATACCCCAAGCCCAAGTTTTTTCCTCAAAGGTAGAAGTATGAACATACTCTTCCCAAGGGAACAAAAGCTCAAGATGACCTTCTACCACAAGACCACAAGCTCAAGGGAAAGGACAAGCTTCAAGAGGACATTGAGTCATATGAAGATGAAACCCGAGCTTTGGTCAAGTGGCTTCCCGAGGCTACTTCAAGCTGAACTTCTACAAGTGCCACTTCAACACCAAGGATCCCCATCAACTTGTTGTGGGTCCGCAAGAAGAAGAACTAGAGGAGTTCTTGAGGGGTGACTCCGCCAACGAAATTCACTCACATTCATTATTGGCACGAACTAGTTGCAATCAACATCAACACCATCTAATAGTTCAAGGAGTCACACATTCCCTCAAAGGTACACAAGGGACAAGGTAATTAATAAATCCATGGACATCATTATGTATGCTTTGCACTCCATGTCCATAGATATCCTTGTGTTTGTATCTTGTGTGTTGGGACTAACCCATGTAGGTGAGAAGAGTAAGAAACAACAAGGATGCTCCCAACTCATGGTGATCTTCATCAACCTTGAGCATCCATCACTAGTTCACCTACATGAAGTCTTCACTGAAAAAACCCAACATTAGTTTATCCCTATCAAGGGGGATGTCACATCAAGGCGGATTTTTACTCTAAGACTTGAGTCAAAGCATCTCATAGCATGTCACAACATTAACAAACTTTATGTAAAAGTGGTACCCCCACTCGTGCTTAAATGATGAGTATGACCTATGATCAAGTATTCTTACTTGGCTCCTAAGTCAATATACTCATATATAGATACTATGCCATCGCCAAAGTGCTTGATAGATGCTAGTATGTATGTGCATGTTTGCCATCCTTTCATTGGACATCTTATTGTGTGAGCTTGTAGGTTTGCATGTCTTCTATCATTCGAGGACATCCAATTGTTGCTATTCAGACTTTGATTTTATTTTTCCAATTGGATGGACAAGAATGCCTAGGCCCCTCTATAGCTATCTATGCTTTCTTGTCTCATATCCTATTCATGCTACATCACAAAGCTTGAACAAGTACTTCTCGATCTCTTTGTGTGAGGAGCATGCGGAGTTCCGTATCGACAAGGACTGACCACCAAAACCTCCCAAGTGCATCTCGCTGGAACCAACACTAAAATCTCGGTAACACCGATTCCATCTTCTCGGCTTCACCGACTTTCCCTGTCAGCTGACAGTTGAGGAACTCGGTGGCATCGAT
The DNA here is from genome assembly GCA_022496015.1 of Hordeum marinum. NCBI lineage: Eukaryota > Viridiplantae > Streptophyta > Magnoliopsida > Poales > Poaceae > Hordeum > Hordeum marinum. Next base: position 292,501,321 of record CM039673.1, on the reverse strand, counting down.
AATTTTGAATTGGTGTCACCGACAGTGATGAGTATTGAATCTGGCAGTCCTGACTTTTGAAATCACTTATTCAAACGTTCGGTTCCTCCAAACGATAGTTGTCATTCGTGGAACACTGGTTGTTGCCGCTGCTTCCCGTGCGCCTCCGCCGTTGCAATTTGTCACCATCGATGGAATCCTCACAGTTGTCGTTGCCGTAGCGGACTCGTCACCAAGTTACGGTACGAATCCGCCCCCTTGTGCGCTCCTCGTTCCAATTCATGAGCATAAGGATCGTTCCATCGAGAAGCCATAATTTGAGATCATTCTATCCTCAATAATTTTCCATTAGAATAGGGAACAACAAAGTTTTAGGTTTTGCTGTCCTCAATCCGAATCTCAGTGACACCGAAGCGCAAAAATCGGTTGTACCGATTCAATGTTTAGGTATATTGAGGACAGTCTCGGTGAAACCGAGCTGCCATTTTCGATGAAACCGAAGAGGTTGCCAAGTTTCTGTAAAGCAGACTATGAGTCTTGGTGGATCCGAAAATTGTGACTCGGTGGTACTGAAATTCCCTTTGCAGAAAGCAAACCATAAGAATTCTAAGTTCAAATTTGAGAAAACTTCTGCATTTTGTGATGCTCGGCCTATATGCTCTTCTATACTCTTTTCACGGGGTCAGAGATGTCAAACTTAGTGGACAGCCATAATGATCTCAGAGAGCCCAGTGTCGATGCAGACCGAGGCACTAGTCATGATAATAGCTCATCTTCCTATGATGATGTTCCTATCTCATCAGACTTGCCCAAGATAGCAATTAGAGCCAGAAGGAAGCTAAACTCAGATGAAGAAGATTCTGACTTTGTGGCTGATGAGATCCCTGCCAAGGTAAAGTAGGACAAAGCTGAGAATACTGCCAAGAAACCTACCAATGAGGCTACCTCATCTAGAAAGGTAGTCAGGAAGGAGTATGCCAGTCCAGAGGCTATGAAAGCACATGAGAGTGCTAGGGCTTCCATGTCTATTGATCCCCCAAAGAAGTCCATGCCCAAGAAGGCTGGAGAGAAGAAAAAAAGGAAGAGAATCATACATGTTGTTGGAACACCAACTTTAATGTATGAAGATCCAGCTGAGGATGAGACTGAGAAAGAGGAAGAGCCAGCTACCAAGGCTCGTGCTAAGAAGAAGAAGAAGAAGAAGAAGAAGAAGAAGCTTGTTGATGCTATGCTATGCCAAGCCAAGCCCCATCCAGGAGCAAGCCAGCTGCACCCAAGAAACCCACTGCTCCAAAACCCAAGAGGTTTTCCAGAGATATTCCAGCTACTAACAAGAACAAGGGTTCTACCTCCAGAGAAGCTGAGAAGGAAGCACTATGAGTGTTGATGAATCTGAGGCCACACCTTCTAGAGCATAATACCAACCATCTGCTTGCTGATGACATGAAGAAGAGGAAGGTTTCAGGACTGAGAGAGTGAATAGCCATTGATCCCTATTCTCGGAGGAGAAGGACAGATGTAGACTATTGGTTCTACACCAAGGAACAACAAGACTTTTATCGGACTATTCTGCATGACAAGAGCCTTGTAGTTAGTGATATGAGGTATGTTGACTAGAAGTACATCAAGGAGAACCAAGACGTCTGCTGAAGTTTTCGCTGAAGCCGTTCTCTCGACTCCTTCATCAACTACCGGAGGAGATTAGCCTAGAGGAGCGTTTAGTTCTATACCTTTGAACTTTTTAGTAACTTGATGCCAAAGGGGGTGAATTTGTATACATCATTAGGGCTTCGAGAGAGAGAGAGATTGTGTGTTGCTTTTTATCGCTTTTCAAAAACATTGATATATTTTGGCTTGTTTGTATTTGATCATACACTTGATGTGTGTTGCTACTATTTCCTATCCTTGTGATGCCTATGAGATGATCATTCACTTTTTCTTGATTGTGTTGTGCTTTGATGTTCATTCATATTCTTGCACACCACCAAGTTGTATGTGACATGGAAGAGTGCCCCATGTACCTAATCGATTGTCCATTTGCATTCAAACGCAAATTCAACATAATGCACAAATTTAGGGGGAGCTCTTGCTTATCTCATACTTCTCAAAGCGACGATTATATTAAACGATTATATCATATGTCAAAGCTTTGATCTATATGTTGTCATCAATTACCAAAAAGGGGGAGATTGAAAGCACATTTGCTCCCTTGGTGGTTTTGGTAATTAATAACAACATATATCTCATTGGACTAATGTTTCCACTAAGTATATTTTAGGAAAAGTTTAATCAATGGATGGCAAAAGGATTGTGGAGAGACCCCTAGATGCAAGTAATAGGATTGGCAAAGCTTCAAGCAAGAAGACTCTACATTTTACTTTGTGAGAAATCACTTTTGAGTCTATAGGAAAGGCAATACTATTAAAAGGGGGTAAGGTATTGTTGGTGAACAAGATGCTCCACGTGCACAAGTGATAGTCACCAAGAACACCCACAAACGCTCCCACAAAAGTCTGCCAAAGTCTATCATGCAAAATCGATGCCACCAATTCTTCCCACTCGGCCCTACCGATTTTCACCTCAGACACATCCCAGACAAACCCTAAGTCTTCAGTAAAACCAATTCTGCATCGGTGCCACCGAGTTTAGGTTGCCAACATTATGCTGCCTCTTTCCTTAAATTCGTCATTTCCGAGATTTTGGATCGGCACCACCGACTTTTGCAATCTGACCATTGGTCACCTTTTCGGTACTTTTGAGACTTATATATCAGTCTCACCGAGATTCAAAAGTTGCTACCTTTGGAGCAACTCGGTACCATCGAGTTTTATACTTTAGTGTCACCGAGTTGGTAACTTAAGGTGTAACAGTTGGATTTTTGGAGATGCCTATATATACCACTCCACCACCACTCACTCGAAAGAGAAGCACTCGGAAAAGTTCCCCACTTATCCCATCTGATTTCCGAGAGAGACCCACCTACTCATGTGTTGAGATCAAGCCATTCCATTCCAACCATATGAATCTTGATCTCCATCCTCCCCAAGTTGCTTTCCACCCAATAATTCTCATCCACCAAAGCCAAAAATGTGAGAGAGTGATTGAGTGTTGAGGAGTCTATCATCTTGAAGCACAAGAGCAAGGAGTTCATCATCATTATCGAGCCTATTACCTTTTTGAGGGTGGTGCCTCCTAGATTGGTTAGGTGTCACTTAGGAGCCTCCTACTTCGTGTTGTGGAGTTGAACCAAGAAGTTTGTAAGGGCAAGGAGATCGCCTACTTCGTGAAGATCTACCCGAGGAAGGCTAGTCCTCCGTGGACATAAGCCATCATGGAATAGACAAGGTTGCTTCTTCGTGGAACCTGTCGGTGTCAAAACCGGCGGATCTAGGGTAGGGGGTCCCGAAGTGTGAGACTAGAATCGACAGTAATAGGAGACGAAGGGGACAAAGATTTACCAAGGTTTGGGTCCTCCTATGGAGGTAATGCCCTACGTCCTGCTTGGTTGTATTGATGATGTGGGGGTTACAGAGTTGATCTACCTCAAGATCGAATAGCTAACCCTAGATGAGTTGTTCTGTTCCTATACCCTAAATCCCTCCGGCTTCTATAGATGTCGCGGATGCCTAGGGTTTACACATGGTCGATTTCATGTCGAAGAGATAAACATGCTTATTTCCTACATCAAACATGGAGCGCAAGCCATGCTTCCTGAAGCTTCCATCCTGGAGACTGGGCCTTCAAACCTTCAAGTGTTCAGCAAGTAGCCCATATAGTCTGGCCCATGATAATAGGCCGGCTCCCCAAGGATCCCCTAGTCCAGGACTCCCTTAGTAGCCCCCGAACTTGCCTCCAACGCCAAGGGTCTTCAGCTCCAATTGCTTTGCGAATAGAGTCTTCGGCTTGCGAGGTGAGTTCCTTCCCGACAAACCATAGTTCAGCCTCCGATGATAAGTAGTTTTTGCATAGTGGCACGTCTGAACACTACAAGTTGGTTGGCCTTGAAGGCCAAATGCCAGGGGGTCAACAATGTTCCTCTGACAACCTCTCTGACGAAAGGTCACCGCCCACCACGACTGCTAGGCCAGTTACATAGACTCGATTCACGGCTCGAGGCCATTTTAATCATCACGATCTATCAATATACCAATTGTGCCTCGTTTTACACGGGATATACTTAATCACACGCGCGCAATGGCTCGCACGTCTTTGGAAGTGGAGAGATTCATGGGGCAGCAAGGGGAGTCCAAATCAATAGGCCTCATAAAAAGAGGAGGAAAACCCCAAAGGCTATTCATGCTCTCCATTCGACTTCTTCGCCTCCCATTCCTTTGCGCCTCTGAAGCACAGATCTAGGTTTTTTCGCCCCCACCTCCGAGATCATCAATGGCGAGCTCCAACGGCCAATGGGAAGCTTCCACGGTCACCGACCGGGACATTCTCGACCTCAAGAAGGCCGACTACCTCTCCGGTGACATCCCTCACCGCGCGGCGGAGGAAGGCCAAGTGATCCCCACCCCCAAGCCAGGCGAAAGGGTGGTGTTCATCCCCCACTACTTCACGGCCTCGACTTCCATGACCTCCCCCGAACTCCATCATGCACATCTCGGCCTTCATCCTCGTCTGCGAGGCCTTCCTGCGCATCGAGCCACACTTCGGGCTCTGGATTTAGGTGTTCAACATCAAGCCCAAGTGCATTGGTGGCAAGCACGCAGATTGTGGTGGGGTCGTCATCGGCAAGCTCACCCGCGTCGGGTGGCCGTCGGGCGCCCTTATTGACACCATCAAGGGGTGGCAGAAGGAGTGGTTCTAGGTCACCGAACCACAAGAAGAAGGTCAGTATCCCGCTGCTGCATTCAGATCCGGTCCCCCTACCAAAGTGGCTTCATGGCTCGAAAAGGGCCTTGTTTGGGGACCGGGCAAGGAGGTGAGCGACGTGCAGAAGCACATCCGCTCCATGGTCAAAGAGGGCACCAAGTTGACCAATGTGGCCCAAGTGATGCTCCAAAGATGCATACTCCCTTGCCAGCGCCGAGACACCCCCCTATGGGCTCGTGAGCTCGCCGCCGAGCCCACAGTCCGGAATCTCTTTCACACTACGCAGGATAAATTATGGAAGGAGCTCTTCAAATCATAGAAGAGTTGGCCATCCGAGGAGGAGGACAAGGGTCTGCATGCCGCCAAGCCCGACTCTGAGGTACGATACACCCTAGCTTGGTCGGCTTCATTACATAGGAAGATCTCATAACCCCTTATCCGATCTATCTTTGTAGAGATGGCTGAAGAAAGCCGTCAACATTAATAGTCCGGCTCCTTAGCCCAAGGACGAGATGACCGGGCTGTCAGCAAAAATGTTTGTGGTAAAGCCTTACGAGGCTCCCACAAATAAAGAGAAGCAGAAGAAACCAGGCCAGGCTGGCATCTGCATCAAGGACCAGCCTGACGCCGCGTACGAGGATACCCCTGCCTCCTCGAATCAGGAGGCTGAGGATGAGAAAGAGGAAGAAGAGAAGGAGGAGGAGGCCGAGGTCGAGGGTGAGGGGGGAGGCAATTCCCCCGTGCCAGGAAGAGAGCGGCGTCTTCGGACGCTTCGGAGTAGGTCCCTCCTCCTGCCCAGAAGAGGGTGCGTCGGACGCGGGTGATTCTGTCGGATGATAGTTCGGACTCGGACACCGCGTCCGAAGACCTCGAGGAGGTTCCACGAAGGAGCCTACGGGTCAAGACCCCTCCGAAAAGGTTAGGATCTGAAGACCCTCCCATTCATTACGAATAGATTTAGAGTTTGCTAACATGCAGGTTATTGGCTTTGCAGCCCCCCGCGTGTTATCCCCATCGAGGTGATATCGAACGGGGAGACCCCGCCCGCCGAACTGGTGGAGAGCGGGGATGCCTCGCAACCCACCACTCCAGGCGCCATGAGGGACGACGTGGAGGTGTCGTCCCAGCACACTCCTATGAAGGCGGACACCAGTGGGGAGGGAGACCGTACCATGGTCGGGGCTAAAAAAAGGTCTTAGTGACCAAGATGTAATGACAATTTTCATTCGCCATTGCCATGATGAAGGGATTCTTAACGCCCTGGCCCACTGATGCATAAGCGAATTTTCGGAATTATCTGAATCGGTACAGAAGTACTATGCCATGGAGAGTGTCTGGCAATCCGAACGATTGTTCTCGGAACCAACTTTCTCCGAACACCCTAGAAGAGCTCGGAAAAAGAGGATACCTCCAAACTGGCCGGCCAGGTATGAACCCATAGAAAAAAGAAACAAGTCCCTTTCCGGGACCAGCACGGTCCTCGACGAACTTATGGATAAACCGTGCCCCATTCATTCCGTGTTGTTGAACACAAATCCTACTCGTAGCCTTCGAGCTTGCTGGATCGTCAAGCAAGTCACAAAAAGTGGTGAGGCCCTCCTCGACACACCTCTGTCGAACAGGCGCTCTGCTTCACCAAACGGATTCGATGACGAAGTCCTGACAGTCTACGAGATCTTCCTCGAGGGAGCACGAGCAAGTCTACCACGTGGCAGCTACTAGCCCATGGGCAGACGTACCGATTACTTTCGGGGACACTGACTAGCCGCCCATCCTTCCCGGTCATTCACCGACCGCTCTAGTCTTGAATCACATCATTGATGGATACAGACTACATAAGGTGCTCATGGACGACGACAGTGGTCTAAACCTCATTTACGAGGCCACTCTAGAGAAAATGCAGTTCGACCGATCTCGCATCGAACATAGCAACACAACCTTTCGGGGAATTATACCAGATAAAGAGGCACGTTGTTCCGGATGTATCATCCTGGACATTGTGTTCGGCATGCCCGAGAATTACCGATCCAAAGAACTTCTCTTCCACATCGTCCCCCTCCCCAGTGGCGATCACGCCCTGTTGGGACGCGACGCCTTTACAAAGTTCCAGGCTATACCCCATTACGGGTACATGAAACTCAAAATGCCAGGACCAAATGGAGTGATCACGATCGCTAGTGATCCGAATATAGCCCTTCGGGCCGAAAACAAAACGGCAGCGCTCGCCCTCGAGGCATTAGCGGAAACTTTCACCGCCGAGGAGTTGACTGCCCTACGGTCAACAATTAATAGGGACAATGTGATCCTCCGCAAAAGTCCCAAGTCCACGACCTTTAAACCTGTAGAGGAAATCGTCAAATTTTAGGTACATCCAACGGACCCCAATAAAACAACGTTCATCGGAGCCCAGCTCGATCCCCTTATGGACAAAGCATTGTAGAATTTCCTCCATGAAAATTGGGACGTTTTGCTTGGAACCCTTCCGATATGCCTGGAATCCCACGTCGGCTCGCCGAACACAGCTTGAACATTATTCCAGGCTTTAAGCCCGTGAAACAGAACTTGCGCCGCTTCTTCAAGCCCAAACGGCAAGCCATGGGTGAAGAATTAGCCAAATTGCTCGAGGCCGGATTTATTCGGGATATTAAACACCCCGAGTGGCTAGCAAACTTGGTGATGATACCTAAGAAAGACAAGTCCTGGCGGTTGTGTGTCGATTTCAAAGACCCCAACCAAGCATGCCCCAAGGACCCTTTCCCCTTACCACGCATAGACCAGATCATTGACGCCATAGTCGTACATGATTTGTTGTGTTTCCTCGACGCTTGCTCCGGATACCATCAAATTAAAATGAAGGAATGCGATCAAGCGGCTACTGCATTCATCACCCCCTACGGACCATTTTGCTTCAACACGATGCCCTTCGGGCTAAAAAACACCGGGGCCACATACCAGCGCATGATCCAAACATGCCTTGCTACATAGGTCGGAAAGACCGTCGAGGCATACGTGGATGATGCGGTAATAAAAACCAAACACGTCGATCAGTTGATCGACAACCTATGTCAAACTTTCGCTAATTTGCGCGAATATGATATACGGCTCAATCCGAAAAAATGTGTATTCGGAGTTCCCTCGGGTAAGCTACTTGGATTCATCGTCACCCATAGAGGAATAAAGGCAAATCCAGCTAAAATATGTGCTCAATCAGAACTTTTAATACCCACAGAGCTGACGCAGGTCCAGAGCCTAGCCGGGTGCGTGGCCGCGTTAAGCCGCTTTATCTCCCACCTCGGAGAAAAAGCTTTGTCGCTCTATAAAACTGCTGAAATGGACCAACAATTTCGAATGGACCGATTAAGCAGCGGTTGCGCTGGAAGAAATAAAAACACTACTGGCAACCAACTCCATACTCACAGCACCAGGCACCGGTGAGCCCATGTTGTTATACATATCGGCCACCAACAAAGTCGTCAGTGCGGTACTCGTCGTTGAATGAGATGAGGAGGGACATAAATTCTGGACTAAGAAGACGGTATATTATGTGTCAGAAGTACTAACACAGTGCAAGTCCAGATACCCACATTATCAAAAAAATAGCCTATGCAGTATTCATGGCATCGAGGAAACTCAGACACTACTTCTAGGAGTGTGTAGTAATGGTTGCATCGGAAGCCCCCCTGAACGATATAATCAACAACAGGGACGCCACCGGTCACATAGCCAAATGGGCAACCGAGCTCCTTCCCTCCAAAATAACCTACAAGCCACGCTGCCCCATTAAATCTCAAGTACTAGAGGACTTCTTGGCTGAATGGACAGAGGCCGAGCTCCCCAAAGAGTATAGTGCATACTCCGATTGGATAATGTAATTTGATGGATCCAAGACCTTGGTCGGTCTGGGGGCTAGAGTTATCCTCACATCCCCCGCAGGCAACAATGTAAGATACGTGTTGCAAATCATGTATGCCGACTCCAGCAATGCCGCCGAATATGAAGCTCTTCTTCATGGTCTTCGGATGGCGGCGTCAATGGGCATACTATGGCTAGAGGTACGGGGAGACTCAAACCTGGCCATATACCAAATTAACAGCGAGTTCGACGCCAAAAATCGGAAGATGGTGGCATATAGAAACGCCATCCTCAAGATATCTGCTCAGTTCGAGGGGTTGGAATTCCACCATGTCACTCAAGACAACAACCAAGCAGCTGATATACTGGCCCGTATGGGAGCCAAGAGTGATCCCATCCCGAGAAAGACCTTCCCGGAGCAGAGCTTCAAGCCCTCCGTAGTGTGACAGGACGACGCAAATGGAGTTGGTCCTAATACGAAGGACAAAGTTGTTCCCCCTATAAACGAACCAGATGACGACATTATCGGCGGCTCAACGATGAATGAGACGCCCTCGTCTCATGAGGTAATGGCAGTAATTGTGCCATGGACAGAGCCCTTCCTTGCTTACCGCCTTCACAAGGAACTCCCCGACAATCAAACTGAGGCACGGTGCATAGTTCGGCGATCCAAGGCCTACAAAGTACACGAGGGTGAGTTATACAAGAGAAGCACCACTGGAGTATTACAGAGGTGTATATCCGAGGAAGAAGGACCGGAGCTCCTCGCCGAAATCCGTGCAGGCATGGGCGGGCATCACGCCGCGGCAAGATCTCTTGTCAACAAGGCCTTCCAAGCCGGTTACTTTTGGCCCGCAGCTCGGACGGACGCCCAGTCACTTGTTCAACATTGCGTTGGGTGTCAACTCTTCGCAAATCAAAGTCACAAGCCCCCAACAGCCCTTCAGACTATCTCGATCACCTAGCCCTTTGCAGTCTGGGGGATGGACATGGTCAGACCCCTCAAAGGGGGAACCAAGAAAAATAAATAACTACTGGTCATGGTGGACAAATTCACCAAATGGATAGAAGCAAAGCCTGTTAAAATGGCTAAATCCGGGCCAGTGATTGAATTTATATCTAGCGTAGTACACCGTTACGGTGTCCCGCATAGTATAATAACGGACAATGGATCCAACTTCACGGCCCAAGAGGTCAAGGACTGGTGCGCAAAAATGGGTATAAAGCATGATTATGCATTGGTCTATCATCCGTAGACCAATGGACAGGTCGAGCGAGCAAACGGTCTCATTATGAGCGGCATAAAGCCACGCTTGGTCCGATCTCTTCATGAGTCCGACTGTCATTGGGTGGAGGAACTTGACTCCGTTCTATGGGGCCTGCGTACTACCCCGAACAGATCAACGGGTTATACACCATTGTTTATGGTCTATGGGGCAGAGGCAGTTCTCCCCTATGATATATCCACGATGCTCCAAGAGTGCGCATGTACGAGGAAAAGGAGGTCGAGTTAGATCGGCAGGATGACTTAGATGCCTTAGAGGGAGAGTTGGACATAGCTTTGGCTCGATCCACTCTTTACCAACAGCAAGCTCGGCGGTACCAAAGTAGGGAGGTCAGGGCAAAATCATACAATGTGGGAGAAGTCGTCCTACGGCTCCAGGAGAAATAGAAGCACAAACTAAACCCCAAATGGGAGGGTCCTTTCATCATTGACGAAGTGCTCACGGGAGGGGCCTACCATTTGCGGAGTTCATCCGATAACCGCCTTGAACCAAACCCATGGAACGCAGCTCGTCTTCGGCGCTTCTACGGATAAACCGGTGTCGTCTAAACTCCCCTACACTTTTTCCTTTTCGTTATTCTTTGCCTTTTTTGCCTTTTCCTTTCCCACTTTGTTGTTCGATAGGGACAATTTCTTTTGCTACCCTATGTTCGGTTGAACCAATCTTGTACTACGGATAATCGGCATACACCATAAAGTGTTAAATCTGAACACAGCACATGGGGGCTTCTTTTAATAGCCAGAATTTTATTTGCTCATACTTACCGGGCGCGCATGTTTCTTTTGTCATGTTTTGGCCATCATATGCATCAATTCGAACTAAGACTTTGTCAAGCTGGGTTGCCTCGCTCCTATGGTTACTCTCTACATTCCCGATTGTTCGGCTAGAGAGTAAAGCGAGCACCTCTGCGATTGTTACGACCAGGTGATCCGGACACGTACCACAGACGGGTGAAGCAGAAAGCTAGCTATCTTACATAGAAAATTGGTTGGCTATTACGGATACACCTTATACGACCCTGGTTGCTATTTCCGTTGTTTGAGTCTTTTATTCCCAAAGGACACTAAGTCGCGTACTGCAAGTATGCGGATTTCTATCTACACTCTTCATAGAACCCTGACGAAAGTTATCGATAGAGGTACTATTTTCATCGGAAGATGTTTCTTACACTACGTCGTAATATATATATTTTTGTGTGCTTTCTGTCTGTTCACACCACATGATCGGATTGTCCGGTTCCCCGAATACAATTCGCTCTTTGGCGAAGGAATAATAAGGAGGAACACTCCCGAGCTCTTCGCACGGGAGGGAGAAGCCGATGGACGGTTAAGACAAAGTTTACAACACGGATTGTTTTACACATGTATATATAAATTACATATGCGGCTGCTGATCGAGATCATCAATTATTGTGTTGAGGGGGCAGTCTGCTTGCGAGAGACAGGTGGCTGGCATCACCTGGTCATATACCAAGTGGAGTGGCACTTCTTTTCCATCTGATCCCACAGGACCAACCCATGCCATATGCTTGGGGTTAAGTCCGATGAAATGAGTCTTGACCATTGCCCACGCCTCCCGTGCTCCCTCGCGGCAGGCCGAAGTCTTCCACAACTCGAACCTATCCCGAGCCCCCCTAAATCGATCCACAAGTGTGGCTAGCCCTTCAGGTGTCTATTCGGTGGGCCATAGTGCCTTCACCATCCCTTTCATCACTTTTTGCACGCGCTTATGGAGAGAGTTCAGCTCCTTCAGTAGGTCCCCTTGGTACGATTCAATCTCCTCTTCAGGATGTCCGGTTAGGAGACCTTCACACAAGATAACAAGCACAATTACTATCATTCACTACATCGGAAATACTTACTCATAGCAGAATTGTATTTAGCGAATACGCCCCTCTGAAGCTTTTGATTCTCTTCCTGAGCTTGGGTCAATTGAGTCTTCAAACTCTTTATTTCCTCATCCTGTTTTTGTATGACAAGGCAGCCAGCCTGATGCTAGGGTTCTGCATACCTTTGAGAATCTCGGGCTTCTTCAAGCTGCCTTTCCATATGTCCTATTGATTCGGCTGCTACACAGAATCCATATGTCAGGCACGATGACATAATAAGATTGGTGGTAAAAGCATACTCACCATGGGCCTCTCGCGTGAAGCTCTTCACTTGTGCTAGTTCGGCCTTCACGGACTGCACTTCCATGCGGCTTTCCTCGAGGGCATTAGCCAATTGCTCGGACTGTTGCTTTGAGCCCTATGTCAGCAGTCAAACAGTGTGGAGATCCTTAATTCATTTTTCTAAATCAAATTAAGGCTCGGGGGCTACTAGGTTTGCATAAGTATTCAGATTCTATAACGTTCGATCTCTTAACTAAATGTTGGTTGTTATGAGCTTCATAGCTTCACCGAATCCAGCTTGGGCAGCCCCGAGGTGCGCATCCACCGAGCGTAGGACGCCAAACTCCGGGTCGGAGAAAATTGGGTGCCGCATGGCCTCCCATTGATTCCGATGATGCATGGCACTCTCCACCTCCGGTTTGGTGATGGTACTCCGTCGCCAGATTCGGCGGGCGCCAGATTGGCCATGAGGACTTTCGTAGCGAAACCCGCATGAGTCGTGGCCCAGGAGATTCGGTCGTCTCCTGACACCCGGGCAGCCCCCTCGGTAGGAGAGGATTGGGTTTTTCGCCTAGATATAAACCGAGCGGCTATGAGATTCTTCTGACTAGAACGATAAAGCAGATATTCGAACAAAGTACCTTCGAGATGCGTGGACGGGTGGGTTCGTCCCCATGTTCGGCTCCTTGGCAGGGTCCCGGTGGACCTCTGACTCGCCCGCGGCTTCGGCTGCTGGCGCATAGCGTGCTGATTGGCGACGCTTGGGGGTTGGGACTGGCGCGTCTAGGGCGCTCTTGCTAGCAGACCTCTTGCGGGAGGAACTTTTCTTCTCGCCCGCGGATGGAATGGAGAATGACTCAAGGTAATCGATTATGATCGCCACCGGAGTCTGGACGATGTTGTCCTGGTAATAGACTCTGTTTTTGAAGTCAAGGAGAAAATCCGGGTCCTCGTTGAAGCCCGGATTGTTGTTGCATTAATGGTTCTCGGGCTGAGCAGTCGGACAGCTGACTGTCTCGACAAAGTTCCTCCATTCCTGTTCATGTCAAAACCTCGGTCAAATAGAGTGCGCAATGAAGCCCCGAACTATTTTATGATCGAAAAAAGAAAGGCTTACCTGTTTGATGGGATTGTAAGCCAAATACCCTTCCTTGTTTGACCGCCGAATGAAGTCTTCTTGCTCTCCTTTGTACAGGTCGACAAGAGCGGCAGCCAACGCTGTTGGATTAGTGGGGCCTAGTTCTCGGGAGCGCGTGGCCTCCCTTGTCCCGTTGTACCACCATAAGGGGTGCACCCTCTGTTGGAGAGGTTGCACGCACCGGGAGATAGCGACGGCCATGACATCAATCATGGTCAGCCAGCGGTGGGCAAGCATCCGCACCTGTGCAGCCAGGCATCGCACTTCGGCGCTTTCCTCCTGAGATGAGCTCTTAGATCACCAGTTATACCTTTTCTTCGGGAGGAGGTGAGAGTATTCGGGCAGACCCATTCGAGTTGGCTCGAACAGGGGGACATCTTCAATATAGAACCACTCCGAGGTCCATTCTTCGAATTTCCTCGGTGTGCTAGCCGGATACCCTGTTCCTGCTATACGGCATACTTCGTCCCCATCGATCTCTAAGATTGCCTTGTCCCGAGTTCGGGGGACAATGCAGAAGTATTTCCTCCACAGATCGAAATGAGCTTCGCACCCTAAGAACATCTCGCAGAGGGCGACAAAGCTCGAGATGTGTAGAATTGATCCTGGGGTGAGATGGTGGAGTTGGATCTCGTAGAACTCTAATAACCCCCTCGGGAAGGGGTGGATTGGAAACCCAAGACCCCGGAGGAGGAAGGGGACGAAGCAGACGCGCTTCCCCTTGTTTGGAGTAGGGAAGCGCTCATCAAAAACCTCGTCACCATAAGAGAGCAGACCTGCATGGGTCGCCGCCAAATCTGATGATAGAAGATATCCCTGGGTCTCCGGATTACGAAGCCACAGGAGGGTGATGGAGCAGCTGGTCTAGTCCCCTGGACGTAGGCCATAAGGGCGTGTTGAGGAGCTGGGAGCGTTAGCCATGTTTTGCGTCAAGCTTCCGTTGGGAGTTTTTGACGAGAGGGAAGAAGAAGATGTGGTCTGAACCACAATTTTGTTTGATTAAATGGGTTGGTGCCTCCGTTGCGGAGGGGTAAGATTGTAAAAATCGCTGCCCACTCACCTCCCAACTATGCATGAAAGTCGAGGAAATGATGCAGTTACTATAATAAACCCGCGCCCGCGATGCTTGGGATCTTACCGAAGACTGGTCAGTTGCCGAACAAAGAAGGATGAGGGACTCACCTTGCAAGCCGAGGACGACGACATGAAGAGATCGACCGAATATATATCGGCATTAAAGGCCAGTACGGGGGCTACTGAGGGAGTCTTGGATTAAGGGGTCCTCGGATAGCCGACCCATTTTTCATGGGCCAGACTGTATGGGCCGCAAGGCAGGCATCGGATGATCAGGACCACCTTCTCCAGGCGAAAGCTTCGAGGAGTCAAGACGTGTTCTCCAAGTTATTAGCTATAGTTAGGCAAGTTATGTCTTTGGCATGTAACCAACCATGTGTAAGCCAAGGACACCCCCGGCATCTATATAAGCCGGCGGGTTTTAGGGCATAGGGACAAAACAACTCATCTAGGGTTAGACATACGATGTCGAGGTAGATCAACTCTGTAACCCCTTCACCATCAATACAATCAAGCAGGACGTAGGGTATTACCTCCATTGGAGGGTCCAAACCTGGGTAAACTCGTGTCCCCTTCGACTCCTATTACCGTCAATCCTAGTCTCACAGTTCGGGACCCCCTACCTGAGATCCGCCAGTTTTGACACCGACAACCGTCCCCGTTGCTGATAATAGCTTTCCTTCCCTTCTTGCCTTTGGACTGCTTATGCGGTTTCCGGCGCCTTGACGACGCATCACACGATTTGTCGCCATCGTTGTTAGGCGGGTTGTCGCCATTAGTGGCAGAAGTATCTACCATGTAGAGGTCATATGTGGAAGTGGCGACCCACCTCCCGGTGTTAATGAGGGTGGGAGAACGGTCTTCTTCATCCATGTATTCTGCCTCCTCGGAGGCATAATCCAGCATGTCGGTTAATTCCTCGACGGTGGCTATCAGGTGGATGGTGGGTGGGTAGAAAAATTCATCCTGACCCGCACCGTAACCGAACTGAGCATAGATCGGGGTTGGATCGTCAGTGATCTTCATCAACGAGATCCGATCTAGGGCCTCGTCAACCGCCGAGGGCCCGATTGGATCCAGTTGTTCGGAACTTGTGGAGTTATCCTTCAAGACGTCCGGACATGGGGAGTGTTCGGTAAGACCACTTGTCTGGTCATCTATCTTAATGGACGAACCGGGATGGGAGCTCGGCTCAACGCTATGGGTGACCCCATCAGCATGTCTGAAGAAAGGGCTCGAGGTTAAAGCCTCAGAGTCCTCGGAGGCTACAGGCGAAGCTGCGAGCCCGATTAACGACAAGTCACCCCGAGAGTCAACAGAGAACTCTAAGTTTCCAAATCTGACCTCTCGATCAGGGGCGAAGCTCTCAACACGGCCTAGATGGCCAGCGGAATCAGCTTGCAACACAACATTGTCGAAGGCAAAGATTTGTCCGGGGGAAAAATGTCCATGTTGTGGACCTCTTCGTAGATGACAAGGCGAGACGTCGATTCCATCTTGCTCACAGAGGAACTCTCAATGAAAGCACCAATGTCGGTGTCAAAACCGGTGGATCTCGGGTAGGGGGTCCCGAACTGTGAGACTAGAATCGACGGTAATAGGAGACAAAGGGGACACAGATTTACCCAGGTTTGAGCCCTCCTATGGAGGTAATACCCTACGTCCTGCTTGGTTGTATTGATGATTTTGGGGGTTACAGAGTTGATCTACCTCGAGATCGAATAGCTAACCCTAGATGAGTTGTTCTGTTCCTATACCCTAAAACCCTCCGGTTTATATAGACGTCGAGGATGCCTAGGGTTTACACATGGTCGGTTACATTCCCAAGAGATAAACATGCCTATTTGCTACATCAAACGTGGATCACAAGCCGTGCTTCCCGAAGCTTCCATCCTGGAGACTGGGCCTTCAAACCTTCCAGTGTTCGGCAAGTTGCCCATATAGTCCGGCCCATGATAATAGGCCGACTCCCCGAGGACCCCCTAGTCTAGGACTCCCTCAGAACCCTCTATGGGTAGAGCTCTCCGTGGACTCTAGTGACCTTTACCCTCCGTGGGTTGAAGTCTCCATAAACGTGGACGTACGATAGCACCACCTATCGGAACCACGGGAAAAATCTTCGTGTCTCCAAATTGCATTTGATCTTCCTCCCTATCCTCTATTAGATATGCTTGTCTCTACTTTTCGCTGCTATACTCTTAGACATGCATATGTAGGGTGTGCTTGACTTGCTATCATTGCTAAAATCTGCCAACACTTAAAATTGGGAAAAGGTAGAATTTTATTTGGTCAAGTAGTCCAATCACCCCCTCTAGACATACTTTCGATCCTACAGTTTCAAAAAATGATTTTCAAATTGATTCTTTGAAATTTCCAACTCTCTTTCTTAGAATTTGAAGAAGTCGTTTTATCTTCTCTCATGAAACTCATTGAGTTGCATAAAGTTTCTGGTTTTAAAATATTTCAAATGATATTCAATTCATGTTCAAATCCCTTTCATTTCTTTTAATGGAAGAAGTCATATCATCTTCTCTCTAGGGTTTGTGATGAAATGAATTTGAATTCCTTGAGGTTAAAATGCAAAGTGAAAGTTGGGGAAAGTCCTTTCATTCCCTCTCATTCAACTTTCAAAAAGTTTCGAATTTCCACTCAATTTCAAACAAACTACCATAATATAACATTCCAAAATTTAGAGTTTTGGGATGTTACAGAGGACATATGAATAGTGTATACACAAACTGGATTGCATGTGTCTCTTTATTCAAATTTAGACGGAAGACAATCCTAACGACCGAGCTATAGCTGGAGATACATTTGAGCCAAGAGTTTGATGATCATCTGAATAGTCGTGGAATAGGTCCACAACTCACTCCTTCGAGTATGCCAAAGAGAAACGGTGTATCAGAACGGAGGAATCAGACTATGTTAGACATGGTCATATCAATGACGAGTCAGTTGGATTTACCCTTGACATTTTGGGGATACACTATAGAAAAAGAAACTTTCACATTAAACATGGTACTGTCAATCCCTAGATAAGACACCATATGTTATATGGACTACGAAGAGTCACAATTTGACTTTTCTAATGATTTGTGATTGTGAGACATATGTTAAGTGACTCCGGTAGGACAAGCTCACACCTGAGTCGGACAAGTCCATATTCATGTGATATCATTGGGAAAACTTAGGATATTACTTCTACAACCATGAAGAGGCAAAGTGTTTCTCACTCGACATGGAGTTTTCCTTGAGAAAGATTTTCTCAGTCGAAATGCTAGTGGGAGATCAATCCGACTCGAAGGAGTTCGAGAACCACACGAGGACGATACAGTAGGTGATTACATCACACCGGAGTTAGTCAGGAAACTTGTAGTAGAGTCGGCACCAATGCCACGAAGGTCAAAAAGGTTGCGCAATATGCATGGCTGTGACATGTTGTTGTTAGACAATGATGAGTGGACTATGTATGTGGAAGCGATGATGAGCTCGGGCTCCGTAATATGGTTTGATGCCATGAGATCTGAGTTAAAGTCCATGGATGAGAGTGAAGTTTTGAACTTGGTTGGTGTGCTAGATGGTGTTAAAGCCATTGAGTGTAAATGGATATTTAAGAAGAAACCTAATATAGATGGAAATTTTCAAGTCCATAAGGCTTGACTTGCCGCTAAAGGTTACTGACAAGTTCAAGGACTTGACTATGATGAGACCTTCTCACCGGGTAGTGATGCCTAAATCAATTTGAATCATTCTAGTTGTAGGTGCATATTTCGACGATGAGGTATGGCAGATGGATGTCAAAACGGCTTTCCTTAATGGAAATTTAACCAAGGATGCGTATATGATACATACCAAGGGTTTCGTTGATCCAAATAATGCTAGTAAGGTATGGAAGCTTCATATATCCATTTATGAATTGACGCAAGCATATTGGAGTTCGAACAATCTTTTAATTGAAGCAGCCAGGGAGTCCGACTTCATCAAGAACAAAATTATCATTGTGTTTACAAGAAGGTTAGTGGCAGTTCAGTAGTATCTCTAATCTTATATGTGGATGACATATTATTGATTAGAAATGATGTTCAAATGCTTGAATCTGTTAAGGACACATTGAAAAATAGTTTTTTGGTTAAGGACTTCGGAGAAGTAGCTTATATTTGGGGAATCAAGATCTATAGAGATCGACCAAGGAGGGTTATTGGATGATGCCAGAGTTTTCATATAGACAAGGTGTTGTAGTGGTTCAACATGAAAGATGCTAAGAAAGGGTTCTTGCCCATGGCACATTGCATTACTCTTAGGAAGACTCACAATCCCTCGACTTCTTATGAGAGAAGACGCGTGGATGGGATTCTTTCAGCCATCTCGACAATCATCTGTGTTATGATATGTACTCGTCCAAATATTAGCTATGCTCTAAGTGTTACGAGCAGATACCAGGCTTATCCATGTGACAATCACTAGACATCGGTTAATAATATCCTTTAGTACTTGAGAAGGACTAACCCTATGTTCCTGGTTATGACGGTTAGGATGAACAAATTGTAAAGAGTTACATCGATGCTAGTTTCCAAACCAATAGGAATGATTGTTGATCGCAATCTGGGTTTGTGTTCATTATGAACGGAGGAGCGGTCAGCCGGAAGAATTCCAATCAAGATGCATTTGTGGATTCTACAACGGAGGCTGAGTACATTGATGCTTCCGAAGCTGCCAAAGATGGTGTCTTGGGTGAAGAATTTTATATCTGAGCTTGGTGTGGCTCAGGGCGTGTCGAATCTATTGCACATCTATCGTGATAATAGTGGTGCTATTCCACAAGCGAAGGAACCACTGAACCATCATAAAACTCGACACATACAAAGGCACTTTAACCTCATACGCGACATTGTTGAGAGAGGTGATATAAACATATGCAAGGTACACACGTATCTAAATGTTTCTGATTCATAACCCCTCTCGCAACCAAAGCATGAGACACACATGAGTTATTTGTTAAAAGAGGTGATATAAACATATGTAAGGTACATACTATGCCCAAAATGATTGACTATGGCGCCAGCGGGTGACTGTTGGAGATGTTTATATTTCCCTATGCATTTATGAGTTAATTGTATTGTCCTTGAACACCATCAATGATTTGTATCAATAATATGTGTCTTGTTTGTGAAACTATATATCGTATGATGAGTGTTCTAATGTTCCCTAGTTGATAAGGTTATGCAGACGCATACCCTTTGACTAGTGAAAGATTCTATTGATGACTATGTTTCACAAGTCATGGGGTATAAGTACGCCAAACTGGTAGTATGGACTCGAGGTTTGAGATCACGGAGTCGGGCAAACCCACTTTGAGACATAACAAGATATTGTCATTTGTTTATCTCAAGTATAATGTATATACGACTTGATGTCCTCACATGCTCTTGGGGCGAGGACCGACCCACTAGGGTCTATTAAATGCTACTCCGTAACTAGATAGTTGTAAAGGTAGCTTCCGTGTGAGTCTTCAGACATGTCGCGAGACATGGTTGACCAAAATGCGATATGCCCCTTCGATACGGGGAGATATTCTCTGTGCCCTCTCGAGTGAGCAGATTCGGAAAGCATGATCATATGACTTGGTTAAGTGTTAACCCGATTCGGAAGCCATATCACTATTTCGAGAAGAGAGATCAAGCTTCCACAAGGGTGACTAGTACTCGCATTGAGCTCGATAACATATATCGTGAGGCAAAAGGGATGTTGCATATCACACATTGTCAAGGTCCATCAAACGACTTTACACACACATGGGAGATGGCATGTTCTGCTAGGAGCCGCTACCAATCATCGACTCGGATTGTGTCCATGTGTACGCGTCTATAGGGTCACACACTTAAGGGAGAGGAGCCTATTCAAATTGGATATGAGTGTAAAACAGGCATGGACTCCTAGTGGACCTCAAGTGTCGAGCCCACCTCACATGTCTATATAAAAGGGAGTGGGTGCACATTTTAGGCTGGTCATTTTCCTCCCACCACAACCACTATTAATTGCCACTCTCCACGCCCATATATCATGCGACCGGACCTAGCAGTCTGTCGCCAGATGCTACTCCTAGTACGCCTGGATATCTTGGAGTCGTCACATCTGCGATGCAGGGATGAACCATTTGAGGGAACCACGAGGAACTGGTCGAAGGATCCATGAGGAATCGTTCGAGGGAGATCGACTAAGCAAGGAGGAGTCGACTCGGCCGATCGGCTATACGCATCATTAACTCTATACTTGCGTTGCCGTGACTAAATGCCTAGTGGCAAAACCTGATCCGTGATCTACTCCGACAATATGTTTTTGGTTGTGCAGTAGAAATTTTATTTGATGCTAGTGTAGCGTTCTGCGTGCCTGAACACCAAAGAATGAACATAAAATATGTATGAACAATGGAACACTCAAAACAACAACGACACAGAACACCGCCGACGAACGAGGATACAATTCTTTCTAGGGAAAAGGTAGCTCGGGAACAGAGCGAGGAACCCCCGAAGAAGCCCGCGACACGCTAACGCGGAACGGACGGGCGCAACCACTCGTCTACACTCTTTCGTACAGTTGTGCACGAACGAACCTGTCATAGACCGCGAAGGCGGGTCGCTCGCACGCGCACCATCTAGGCAGATCAAATGATGCAAAGAGCCCCAAGAGGCCCTTGCGGCACGTCACCCGGAAACGGACGGCTGGAGGCATTTTTTATGGAAGTAATGATACACATATTCTAGAAAAAGGATCAACCAAGCATTTCTTGGAGAAAATCCCCACATACCACTCCGCCCTAGAGGGCAAGGGTCAGCTCCGTAAATAGTTTACAGGACGTCTCAAAAAAGTTAACAGGAGAAACTGTACTTTTAGGTGACCACCCATATCTTTTCACTACAAACGAAGGAAATCATCTATAGCAATCGAGCTTTCACATACACCAACTAGAAAGGGGAAAGGAAATTATGCGCGAGCACTGTATAGTCATTCCTTTAGGTGGGCCAAAAGAAGGGAAAGCATTGCAAGATGCTCAAGCTAGCTATTGATGCCCATGACGACCAATAAAAACAACATATATAAATGTGTGAGAATCGGTTCTTCTAGGTAATAATCAAATGGAGGTAGTAGCCAGAAAGTACCTCTCACGCTCCACGCATGGAGATGTGCAGTCAATCATGTGCACATCACCAAGCATCAAACCCACCAAACAGCGACAAGAAAGCATCCACCCCATCATCACCAACCACACCACTACACCGACCAACGCCTCACGCCTAATCAAGATCTATTCCGTTGTATGGATGGACCCCACTCCCACTCACTCAGATTCATGGTGGATCGAAATCGAGCTGCTCACCAAACGCAACCAGCCAGAGCTACAAGGACGGCGGCCACACACGCGTTGGCCCACCCGTACTGTGCTGCTCCTCTCAGCGCGGCCGCGCCCGAGGACGACTTCCCGGTGGCGCCGCCAGCCGTACCGGCGCCGCCCCCGTCGATGGGGGAGACGGGCGCGTTGGCGTCGATGGTGGTGGTGCCGTTGAGGGCGGTGGTGTAGACGTCGAGCTCGATGGTGGCGTCGGCGCCTTTCGAACTGTTGGTCTTCCACAGCACGTACCCCGTCGCCATCCGGAACTTCCCCGTGCCGCCCACCACGGAGAGCTCCCGCGTGGTGGTCATGATGTCGTCGCGGCCGATGACGGCGAGCGTGCTGCCGTTGTAGTCCCCCGTGGTGAGCAGCAGGTTCACGCACATCATCAGCACTATGCCCGACTGTGACGACATCATGTAGAACCCCTGCGCGCGCCCCACGGGCGCCGACGTCGGCGACGAGGTCTCCGTCAGCGCGTCGTCGATGACGGTCGTGTCTCCGAAGGCCATGCCCGGGAAGGCGTTGGACGACGAGGCAGGACCCTTGATGACCTGCACTGCCGTCGGGTTGCTGCCGGAGAGCACGTCGTGGAGGAAGAAGTGGAGATGCGTGTCCGCCGCGCAGGTGGTGAGCAGGAGGAGGGAGAGGAGGACTGCGGCGTGAGGAGCCATGATAGGATAGCGGGTGGATTCTGCTAGTGAGGGTGAAATCTTGGAGCTTGAGGTGGTGGATTAATAGATGGATAAAAGCAGAGGGAGTTGGTGCAGACTGCAGAGGAAGGGATGATGCAATGACTAACGCTAGCTTGCTACTGTACTTAGTTGGTTGTTGTGATATGCGAAGAAATAATTTAACCAGATTACAATATTAAAAATAGTACCATGCAGTAGTACTATTAATGTTCGTTGAGCTATTAAGAGCAATATTAAAAATAGTACCATGCAGTAGTACTATTAATGTTCGTTGAGCTATTAAGAACAATTTTAATGGGCGATCCAAATTGTTCATCCGTGTTTATAGATTGGCGGAGCGAACACAAAAAGCGCGTTTGGTTATCTACATTATGTTCAACCAGGTTTGTGCGAGATGTTTCTGAACTGTTTGGTTGTTTGGGTCGCATGAAAAAGTTAATCCGTACGAAACTTAAAGCATCTCTGTGCTTGCATCCAAAGGAACGTTCAAATCGTCCGTTTCTACCGGGTCAGGTGTGACACCCTGTCTTAACCATGCCCTAATCATACACGCAAATGCGCACTATCAAGATCAGGGACTCACGGAAAGATATCACAATACAAATCTAGACACAAATTCAAATATAAAGCTTTATATTACAAACAGGGTCACGAAGGCTCGAATACATAAGTCAACGAAGCAACAATATTTGAGTACAGACATAATTAAACAAGTTTTCCTTAAGAAGGTTGAGGAAAATGATGACATCTAAATCGAAAAGGCGCACGCCTCCTGCCTAGGGGCTTCCTGTCTACTCCTGGTTGTCGGCGGCCTTCACGTAGTAATAGGCTCCATCAGGATAGTAGTAGACATCGGCAGGATTAGCTGACTCCTGGGCTCCGTTATCGTATCGCAGCAATAGTATCAAGGAAAAAGGGGGAACAAAGCAATTGTGAGTACTCATCCAAAATACTCACAAGACTTATAAGATCTATACTAAATATGCATCAGTATCAAGGAAAATGGCTATATCTGTGTACTATACTGCAGAAATGCCAGAATAAAAAGAAAGATTTAGTCTATCGAAGACTAGCATCTTGCAACATCTTGCAGCATTAGAAGAATACAGATTAGTATAACATACGTAATAAGTATGTAGTAGCAATGCCTAGAGATTCTTTCTCGACTCCCTTCGATAAATGAATGATGCAACGACTAACGCTAGCTTGGTACCTAGTTGATTGTTGTGATATGCGAAGAAATAACTTAATCAGATTACAACATTAAAAATAGTATTATGTAGTAATAGTAATGTTCGTTGAGCTACCGAGAGCAATTCGAATGGTCCGACCCAAATCGTCCGTCCATGTCCGTTTGGATAGGCGGTGTGGTTCGGTTGACTGTATTAGGTCCAATCAGACCCGTGTGGGATATTTTTGGACTCTTTGATTGCGTGAGTCGCATGGAAAAGTTGGCCCGCACGAAACTTAAAGCATCTCTGGGCCTGCATCCAAAGGGACGCTGAAATCGACCGTTTCTACTGGGTCAGACTGAGTTGAGCCACCATCGAGCACACATGATGGAACCTCTTGCACGAGCGGATGTAGGTTGTACGTTGTTCATTCTTCCACCTCCAGTAACCTTGTTCTCTAATCTCCTTACGTTCCTTCTAATCTACGTAATGATGCTTCGATTTAAGATAAGCTATACGTGAAAAAGATGCATATCGGTTCCATTTTTGCGATCAGTTGGTAGTTTTATAGACCGTAAATGTTCAACTTCGTGTTCATATTTTAAGATATTTTTGATGAATTTTGTCAAATTGTCGACCGTTTGAAATTCCCTTTGATCAGTAACTTCATCTTATAGTTTCACATGACTTTCGTGTTGCATTTTTTATGTTTCGATGATCATAGATGATTAAATCTAACTTTTTCCTCATGAAAAAATTATATACGCATATGTGTGATATGTGTAAATCGCACTACTTAATATTGGTCTCGTCTCACCGGACTCACCGTCGGCGTCACTCCTCTTGGACTCCTCTCGCACATGTTGTTGCACTAGCACCACCGTCGGTGTCGTTCTTCTCAACCTCCTCTCCTCAACTACACTCGCGTGGTCGTCACTGTTGGAAATATGCCCTAGAGGCAATAATAAAATGGTTATTATTGTATTTCCTAGTTCATGATAATTGTCTGTTATTCATGCTATAATTGTGTTAACCGGAAACCGTAATACATGTGTGAATACATAGACCACAACGTGTCCCTAGTGAGCCTCTAGTTGGCTAGCTCGTTGATCAATAGATGGTCACGGTTTCATGACCATGGACATTGGATGTCGTTGATAACGGGATCACATCATTAGGAGAATGATGTGATGGACAAGACCCAATCCTAAGCATAGCACAAGATCGTGTAGTTTGTTTGCTAAAGCTTTTCAATGTCAAGTGTCGTTTCCTTAGACCATGAGATTGTGTAACTCCCGGATACCGTAGGAATGCTTTGGGTGTGCCAAACGTCACAACGTAACTGGGTGGCTATAAAGGTACGCTACGGGTATCTCCGAAAGTGTCTGTTGGGTTGACACGAATCGAGACTGGGATTTGTCACTCCGTGTGACGGAGAGGTATCTCTGGGCCCACTCGGTAAGACATCATCATTATGAGCTCAATGTGACTAAGGAGTTAGTCACGGGATGATGTATTACGGAACGAGTAAAGAGACTTGCCGGTAACGAGATTGAACAAGGTATGGGGATACCGACGATCGAATCTCGGGCAAGTACCATACCGATAGACAAAGGGAATTGTATACGGAATTGATTGAATCCTTGACATCGTGGTTCATCCGATGAGATCATCGTGGAGTACGTGGGAGCCAACATGGGTATCCAGATCCCGCTGTTGGTTATTGACCGGAGAGGTGTCTCGGTCATGTCTACGTGTCTCCCGAACCCGTAGGGTCTACACACTTAAGGTTCGATGACGCTAGGGTTATAGGGAAATAGTGTACGTGGTTACCGAAGGTTGTTCGGATTCCCGGGTGAGATCCCGGACGTCACGAGGAGTCCCGGAATGGTTCGGAGACGAAGATTGATATATAGGAAGTGAGGTTTTGGTTACCGGAAGTGTTCCGGGTGTCTCCGGTAGTGTACCGGGACCACCGGAAGGGTTCCGGGGGTCCACCAAGTGGGCCCACCTGCCCCGGAAGGTTCCATGGGCCAAGAGTGGGAGGGAGCCAGCCCCTAGGTGGGCTGGTGCGCCTCCCACCCCAGCCCAAGGCGCAACAAGGGTGGAGGGGGCAAACCCTAGGCTTAGATGGGCCTTAAGGCCCACCCTAGGGCGCCTCCACCTCTCCCTGCCCTGGCCGCCGGCCAGATGGGTTTCTGGAGACTGCCGCCACCCCTAGGGTGGAACCCTAGGGCGCAGCACCTCTCCTCCCCTCCTCCTATATATAGTGGAGGTATTTGGGGCTGCACAACACACGAGTTCATCTCCTCCCTGGTGCAGCCCTACTCCTCCCTCTCCTTGTTCTCCGTAGTGTTTAGCGAAGCTCTGCCGGAGTACCACGCAGCTCCACCGCCACCACGCCGTCGTGTTGCCGGAGCTCTCCCTCAACCTCTCCTCCCTCCTTGCTGGATCAAGGCGTAGGAGACGTCACCGGGCTGCACGTGTGTTGAACGCGGAGGTGCCGTCCGTTCGGCACTTGATCGGATCTACCGCGATCTGAATCGCTGCGAGTACGACTCCATCAACCGCGTTCTAGCAACGCTTCTGCTTAGCGATCTTCAAAGGTATGAAGATCCAATCTCTCCCCGCTCGTTTGCTGGTTTCTCCATAGATGGATCTTGGTGACACGTAGGAAAATTTTGATTTACTACTACGTCTCCCAACAGTCACTCCTTTCAACATTATGTTCCATGTCCTGGTACACTGAAGCCATCACAGGCATTGTTCCTCTCGGCCTCCTCGCTCGCGTCCTACTACCCTGGCGTCATTGCCATTATCGTTCTCTGTTGCGAGTTGTTGCATTAGCGTCACTGTCGGCTTTGTTACTCTTAACCTACCCTCCCATGCCCTACTACACTCATGCGGTCATCATTCCTCTTGGTCTCATCTCCTATGTACTGGTACGCTGAAGCCATCGCCAGCGTCGTTCCTCTCGGCCTCCTCGCCTGCATCCTACTACACTAGTGTCGTCACCGTCATCGTTTGTTTTGGCTTCCTCCTCCGCATGTTACTACACTAACGCCGCCATGGCGCGCACACTTCATTTTTTTCTCCATTATCCTCTGTCTCAATGTCCACCTATTTGTTACTCCACGTGGATTTTCTCTGCAGCGATAGCTCTAGCAGCTAGTTCACCGCGTCGCCGACGTGATCTCTCGCCCGCGACTCCATGCTCATCGTGTTGGACGCGGCGCCGCGACCACCACCCATCGTTGTTGCCGAGGCACTCTAGTAGCATTGTGTGTTCTGTGTAGTCGTTAACTGTTAATCATGTGTCGTGTATGTAACCAAACAACATGCACTAGTATGAGCACAACCAATGCGAGAAACCAAACACAATGCATAGAGGTATTGCTATGATGCAGGGAGAGGGGATGGAGGCAACCAATCAACATGCAGATGCTAGTTTTTTGCCTGCATATGCTCAGCCAGGCCCAACTGGGAAAAGTATGAAAAAGGCAAAAAACGATGCAGGTAACCAAACGCACCCAAAAGATGGCCCAATGCACCGACCCAAATGGATATGTGGCTGATTTATGTCCGTCAGACGACCTATTTGGAGCCCAAATTTGGGCTACGTTTGCGTCAGTGCAGACACAAACGAACACATGCCTCGCCCGCGTACTCCTTTCCCTGGCCCGTCCATCGGTGGCAAAGTCTTCTCTTTTTTATCCCCCCATCGCGCGCCCGTGCACAAACCCTAGGCCGGCGCTGATTTTCGTCGGCCACCTTGATCTCCAGCCCCCTCCCCTCTTCCACACAGCAGCGCAACCACCAACTTGGTGCCTCCTTCTTCCTAGTGTGGGAGGCTTAGCGATAGATTTGTGCATCCTGCCGGCGGGATTTGCTGAATCCGGCCGCCGGCGACTCCGCTTGCCATGGATTGTCTGGGTACCGGTCCACCCAACCTGGAAAATGCCTTGTTGCCGCATGCAGGTGCTCAATCCGCCTCTAGTCTCGCAGATCTGTCCTGTCGTCGGTTCACCGGCAAAGCCACATTCGGTCTTCGCCCTGGCTCGGCACTGGCCCAGAGGCTTGCTGGCTCACCATTGCTGCTCATAAAGTGTGATGACTTCCCGCAGTAGGTCATCCGCCATGTTTCTACGACGCCAGAACATATCGGTTGGTTGTTCGTCAAGTGCAAAAATGATGAGGTACATGTTTTTTGTTCTTTTTTTGCTCTTCGATTCGACACAATTTCAGTAGATTATTTGCTCAAATTTGTGTGGAGGGATGCATGTTTTGATATTAGGAAGAACAATACATCGATCTTTTGATCGCACGAAATTTGCTAGAAGTTTGTGCACTTCTAGGTAGAATTGAAGCTAAAGATGAGACTAAAGAAGAGACCAAGGGGAAGCAACAACTACTTCTTTATAATCGAAGAAGAAGGAAGATGTTGTCAATCTTAAGAACCCACAGATCAACAATGGAGACATAAAGAAGATTTTAGTCCAAATAGTAAGAGGAATTATGGAAGTTGGACATCTTTTAAAATTACTAATTATGGTTCTTGGTTTCTTTGGTTTCATACTCGTAGTAAAGAATTGGTAAAAAAATCTATGTATCAAAATGCCTTTGGTGAAATAAAAAATAGTGTGCCAATGCCAACCAAAAATATGAGTGAATTAGAAAAAAATGGATGTTGGCCGACCGCGAGGACGAGATTTAGGTCCATGTGTTGGCCGCATGACCGACTGCGGACACGCCGACCCAAGCGGACAAAAGGCGCGTCCGTTTGGGTCGGCCTGTTGCAGTTGCTCTAAGAGCATCTCCGCGATCGTCCAGATCACGTGGTCCAGGCACGCTTTATCATCCAACACAATCATGTATCTATTTGGGTTGATCGGATGTCCTATTTCTTGTATACCAGAAGTAAACAAAGGAGGGGGAGGGCTTTGCGGAAGGTCGGACTGCTGCCTCACCCGCTTCCAACAAACCTGGCCCACCCAAAGTCCTCTCCCTCACCTTCTCTCTTTCCTGCTAGAGTGGCCACTCCTCGTTGATGTCGGACCAGAGCGGACTTGATATCACATTGACGTCAGTATTGAAGCGGCTCATCGGCCGAGAGCGTTGCCCGTCGCACATCCGTTGCGCACATGTTCTCTTTCAATTAAAGGGCATCTGTCATCCCCGCCTACCTCAATTAAACTAGCGCATGTGCCGAGGAATGTACCACAGGCCTCGAACACCACATGTCTATTCTTATGCCGACCAGCATTAAACACCTCTTCGGTTGGTGTCACGCATTCGCCCGCTATTTAAATGTGGCCAGGCGTCGGTCAAGAACCACACCACCCCTTCACTCTCCATCTCCTCTTTATTCCACACCTGTCATGGCCTCTGGCTGCAAAGTCTTCTCAGATGGCCTCTCCGACGAGCAGAACAAGGAGCTCTCCATCGTTGCAGCTGCCTGGGTTGGCCGGTAAGCCAACTAAATACAAGCTGGCTTGCTGGCAAGCATACAACAACATGCACCACCACCATCACCAGGCCGTCCTCGCCCGTCCAGGCTAGCCAATGTTGTCTCCCGGTAAATCCACCACGAGCGATGGTGGCAACGCGTCTAGCAGGAGGAGAGAGAAGCATGTTCACAGACGTTGACGCAGTGGCGGAGGGATTTGATTGGGACATCGATGATGACGTCGCTAACTCTGCGTCAACCACATCTTGGTGCCACAATGACGAAGGAGGCATGTTCGTGGCCGCCAATGATAATGATGAAAAGTATACCATGAAAGGTCACCATGCTTGGGTCCCACCAAAGTCACCGCCATCGCCTTGTGGGGTTGCATAAACGGTGACTTGCCTGGTGAGCGGGGGCATAGGCCAGGACGACCATCTT
This sequence comes from Hordeum marinum, assembly GCA_022496015.1. Lineage (NCBI taxonomy): Eukaryota > Viridiplantae > Streptophyta > Magnoliopsida > Poales > Poaceae > Hordeum > Hordeum marinum. The sequence goes on along the minus strand of CM039673.1, from coordinate 292,471,923 downwards.
CCTTCACCCAAAAACTTTTTTTGATTTGTGCTGCAAAGAGGTCATGGGAGGCTACACTTACCCTCCCGTTGAAGCATATGCCTCCATGTCTCATGGCAGTTAGATGAGCGGGCTGTCAACCATAGAGAAGACTTGTCGTGGCAATGGAGATCCGCCTCGGTCGACATTACACTAGTGTTAGCCTAGTCCGATATACTTTAGTTAAAATATGTACAAAATGTGAATGTTTTCGTCTGGTTTCTGTGAAAATCATCTGGTTTGCATGTATTTCGCCCCGTTTGTACAAATACACTTTGATATGTATGCACATAGCTTTGATGGCCGTCTCCCTCATTAATATCAGCAGATTGGTCCCCTCCACACGATTCGCGAATGGATGTGGTGTTTGGAGTTGGCGTTGGAGATGTCCTAAGTCTAACACAATTGTCCTATTGCCCCAATTCTCGTAATAACCTATAATATGCCAATTTTGGCAAAATAGACACTATAGCAGGGTCCTCACATGGCCCTGGTTGGCACAAACTCGAAGCTCGCTCTATATATCCACCACGTGGCCTTCATATGTGGAGGTTGGGAGGGAAAGTATAGAGCTCACTCTATACCCCAACCATCAACGTGGGAAGGAAGTTTCATATTCTTTCGCCTCGTACCTCAACCGGGTCTTTTAATAGCTCTCCGACCGTGCATGTCTCGCTGCACATAGATGATCACCGGTGAGCAATAATGACAGACGCCTAACTATCCACCCATTAATGACATCCATCGCTCACACCTGATTACCAAGGAGACTATTTGGATGCCACGTGGCTTCATCCGAGACTATAGAGGCACGACAGCCAGGCATCCCATCACCAAAGCCCTAGCCGCCTCACCTATGCCCCCCTCCGCTACCTCTTCCCTCCCATCTCTTACTCCTTTCCAGAAAATGTTCCTGCATAGGAACATAATCCATTTGCTCAATGTGACGACAGTGTGTAACCTTCTTCCCTAGACGCCGCACACCGAGGTCGTGAACTCTCCCCGTGCTGCAGTAACAGGATTTGGTGGCCATGACAGATATTTCAGGGGCATGGAAGCAACGTTGTCCGTGGCATCGACACTGGCCGTAGGGGTTTCATCTCCCTCGGCCGGGTCAAGGAGGAGGAGGACATTGATCCGTCCGCCCTTTTTTCCGCCTCTTCCCAATGAACTAGGTCGTGCTTGTGGCTGCCCAGCCGGAGCCTAAGCTGCAGCCGGAGGGCCTGCCTCACGCGGTGTTACAACTCTTCGCCCTCGAAAGCTCACGAGAATGACTACATTCTCAGTGAGTACCACCCCTCGGTCATCGATGACCAGGAGCATCTCGCGGCTGCCGCTCATGAGTCCAACCCTCTCACCTACCTCGATGATCTCTTGTCATCAATATCGAAGGAAGAGGAGGACGAAGACAAAGACACGGAGGAGGTCGACGAGTAGACGGCACCGGCCATTGCTTAGTATAGGTAGTAGTAATGGGTAGCAATGTTGCATGCTTATTTTTGAAATGCTAAATGACATTCATGTTGCTAAGGGCATCTCCAACGATAACCCACAAATTTCCTCCGGCATCCATCCGCGGGCAGGGGGGCCAGTCGACGGACACGTTTGCGGGAGGGCGACATCCAACCGTAGATGCATACATTTTGACCACAACTCGAACCAACTGAACCGAATTCGTACAAACACAACCATATTTCATGGAAACACGACGGATTTCATTACATTTCATACATATTTTAACTGAAAAAACTAAGACTATGTGCACGTACGGTCTTGTGGAGCTCCACTCACACGACACGGATACACTACACTAGTCTACGGTTGGCCGCGATGGATCCCTTTGTCTTCCCCATGTCCGGCAGCCCATTCACCGAACTGCTAGGAGCCCCAGAGGCATATGCTTCAGCGCAAAGGTCGCCTCGCTTCCCCACCGCTCGTCGGAGCGGGCCTGATGCTTTAGCGGGAGGGGAAGTGGGCACCTTCGCTTCCGTGCAGCCTATGCGGGGTCGACGAAGGTCCTCGCAAGAGAAGAACAGAGCAAGAAACCGGTTGTGTATGACGGCATCGCCCCGATGGTGGTCTTCTTAGGACCGAGCGACGGCGGCCTCCCGTGTTCTACTTCTCCTCGATGATGGCAGCAAACATGGGGGAGGACGTGCTGGCCACCGACTCGTCGCTCTCCGTGCAGACGACTTTATTCTATGCGTGCATGGCGCGAGTACTCGCGCGTAGACAACGAATGGCGCGATCGCAGGCACGAGAGGCGCGATTGCCGCCGTGCTCCCCATTGTGTTGGCGTGCAGGAACTCACCACTCCTCATCGAGTTGCCTTGGAGCGGCGAGTTGGTGAACCAGGCGCCGGCTTGGGCGGCAATTGGCTCTGTCGGGCGGCGAGGGAAGCGACGGAGCGAGCTTCCTCGCTCGTGCTCATATTTGGCGGTCACGACGGGCCACCCATGCGTCATGTATGTTGGAGAACTGCTCTTCGGAAGCCATCAGAAGAGTGGAGAAAATGGTGAAGGAGGAGATGGGGGTGGCGAAGTGTTGGGGTTCTTGCCCGATGTCTGGCCTCATTTAAATAGAGGGTGGACGGAAGGAGCTCGACCGAAGTTGAGTTTAATGTCGGACAACTCATGAACGAACGTGTGGCCGGAGTAGGTTTCTCAGATTCCCCGCGAGTTTAATGGAGGCGTTTCAATGCGACGAGGAGACGTGTTCTGTCGAGTGCAACGGGCGGCGCCCACGGCCGTCATGCCGCTTCAATGGCGGAGGCAGTGAGAGGTCGCATCCGTCCCAAGTTGCCATCAATGCGAAGCGGCACGCTCTACACGGGCATGAATGCGAGCAGCTGGCGCTTGGCGAGAAGGGTGCGCGGGAGGGGGGAGGTTTTTTTTGGGTGAGGGCGGTCAGAATCGGGCGAAGTAGCGGTCCGGACTTCCACAAACCTCCTCACGATTTGTCTCCGGTTTGCGAAAAAAATCGCTTTCGGACTGTCCCGTGGACCGATACATGACTATGTTGGATGGCTTCGACGGTATGAACCGTGCAGTCCAAACGGTTACGTGAAGTTTAAGGGTCCGCTTTGAAAATACTTTAATTATACATCGAACGAACACATTTTGGCTATCTTTTTTTAAGTTCGTAATGCAACGTTGACTCAAATTAGTGTTTAAGTTGGTTAAATTGATTAGGTAACTATTGGGTGATGCAATAAAAAAGAATCCGAAAATCCATTTGATTTTAAGCATGTCATCCGAACATTTTTACATAACAATTTTAGTTGACGTGAGGTGATAGCTTTAGTTATTAACACATGATAATTTTGTCTTAATTTATTTTTTTGTCAGAAAATTGCTATCTTTGCCAACTTCACGTATACTAAAAGTTGCCATGAAAAATATTTGGGTTGCCATGCATAATTTCTGAATATTTAAGATTCATCATTTTTGATAAAAAACAGAAAAATATATATCTATAGACCGTATAATGTTACCGTGTTTGCGCCTAGTCGTCGCCTCTTACATTCATACGAAAGCGCGGATGGCAACCGCTCATACGACGCGGCTATATATGAACGCGAGTACGAATGTTTATTCCCCGGCCAACTATATGTGGCTTGCGCTTAGGAACATGAAATTATACATGATGGCGGTACTTGACTTGACGCCTATCTCTTGTTACTTTTGGTTGGTTGCTTGTAGTTGGTAAAGTGTCAGGACAATTGTCCAAGACCTACCGTGCCACCTTTTTGACTGAATGTACCGATCGTTATGTAGAAACTCATTGCCTCACCGCGAGACTAGCTAGCTAACGGGACTTTTGACTGAATGTACCGATCGTTGTGTAGAAACTCATTGCCTGAATGATCTATTAGAGGCATCTAAAACAGCATTTCCGTCCCGACTCGTCCGAGCCGCTCTCGCGGGCGGCAAGGCGAAACCCTAGCCATCGCCCACCAGCGCCTCCTTCCCGCCCACCCTCTTCCTCGTTATCATCGGAGGGTGCCGCTAGGCAAAGCCCGGCTGGCGTCGATGGCGGCGGGGCCATCTCCCCTCCTCCACTGGCTCTCTGTGGCGCGGGACGCGGCGTACTAGTGAGGAGTGCGGCGGTCGCACGGGGCGACGCGACGGCGACGCAACCGGCCGTGCTGCAGGCGCGGCGGTGCGGCGACGGCTGCGCGGATCACATGGTGGGACGTGCTGGCGCGCGGTGAAGGCGGGGCGGCTAGCTTCGGCGGCGGCTTCATCAGATCCAGGCGGTTGGCGACGAGGGCTGCGACGGCGCGGGATCGCTGGATGGGGTCGTTGGTTTCGGCCAGATCTGGCCGCGGCTGGTGGCTGGACGTGTTCGTGAGGTCCGGTGACCGTGCATGGTCACCGGGTTGCGGACGGCGCGGTGGCGGGTGCGGCACGTCGACAACAGTGGCGGATCTTGACGGGCTCTTCGGATCACGCCGGGATCCTGGCCTGGGTCCTTGACACCGCGGACAACTCCGGAGGAAACCCTAGGTCCCATTGGGATCGAGCGATGACGGTGCTTCTGCGTCGTAGTCCCTCTTGAGGGCATCGTCTTTGGAGTTTGCTCAGGCTGAAGGGACCAGCGACGCCGGCGGCGCATAGCCTGGTGGCGTGACTGCCGATGAAAATCGCGCCAACTCCGGTCATGGCAGACGATGGCAGCGTCTCCGGTGTCGTTTCCTTGTTGAGGCATCGTCATTGTTGTTTGCGTCATCAGGCTCGGGATGCTCCGGGGGAAACCCTAGATTTGGGTCTCCAGGATCGGACGATGACGACGCCTTTGGTGTCGCTCTCCCTCCTGGGGGCATCGTTTTGGAGCAAGTGTTGGATGGAGAGGACTACAGGAGGAGTGGTATTTCATCTACCTCAAGGCCGACGACGGATCCCGGCGGCATGGCGCTGCGGAGCTTCGGCGACGGGCGCGGACGAATGGATGTGCAAGATGGTGGCGCTGTCTGGCGTCGTGGTGGCATCGACGGCAGGCCTGGCAAGGTCGGTGCGTCAGTATCTACTCTAGAGATGGAGGTGGAAGACGGCGGCGACGGCTTCTAAGAGTGCGTCGGACCGATGTGTGACACAGTCCCGATATATGGCTGTGTTGGGACATCCGGCTTTAGATGTTAGGCTTTGGTGCGATATCTGTTTGGTATTCGGCTCGGATATTCGGCACCCCTTCGTCAACGGAATAGGAGTAGAGACAAATGTTGTCCAGATGGTGGCTTCAGGCTTACTGATGTATTACTTTATACGGTCTTTGTGAATAGTTAATAAAATGGCTGCATTCATCACCAAGATGTAGAGGCCGGGTGTATCCTCCTTTTCTAAAAAAACTAATTGCCTCACCGCGAGACTAGCTAGCTAACAGCCTTGCAGGCAAATGTAACTTCAATTGAAAAAATGACCGCACTTTACGTGAAGTGAAATACATGCTGACATCTAAACACAAAGAGTAGAATACGAACATGTCTACTGTACCGACGCAGTGGCAGATTGTTTACGGGTGACCTACTACGTAGAGTAACGTACGTGTGGCCTACGTTGCTTGCTTTGTGCGTCTATCCCTGTCCCTCGTGAGGGTTGGGCCCCGGAGGCACCTGTACCACTCATCATCTGATCTCTAGCTACCTGCCATGTACTGTACCTATTCGTCATTTATTTTAAAAAGTGTTTGCTTTTCCTCCCCACCTGTTTGATGCTGTCCAGTTGACGTCTACTAAAGAGTGGATACGGTGATGCCTTCCTCTAATATAATGAAGTGAAGGGCCTATTGTATAGATGGTTCAAGTTTTTCTCTTTTTTGACAGATAAGGCGCCCAAAGGCGCCATTTTATTATCTTACGCGCGTTTTACATCAAGTATCATGAATACTTCGAGTGGAAAGTTGCTAAGGGCAAGCAACATGCTACGCCGTTTTTTTTGCGAGAAAACTTGAGATCTATTTGTTTTCAATCATGACAGTACAACGAACACTAAAAATAATAAAAGTTACAACCATATCAACAGACCACCTAGCGACGACTATAAACACTGAAACAAGCCGAAAACGTGCCACCGGCGTCGTCCTCTTTCGCTGGAACTAGACAAAACTTGTTGTAGTACACAGTCGGGAAGTCGTGATGCTAAGGTCACATAGGAGCAACATACCCCAAAAAATAACCGCCGCCGATGAAGTGTATCGTATATCGGAATGATCCAACCTGAAGACACCTAAACGTAGACGAACAACGACCAGATCCAAGCACATCCACCAAAGACAGATAAGTTGGAGGCACGCCCTTCACACGCCCACCGACGATGCTCGACGCACCATCGGGATGGGGCTAGGAGGGGAGAACATTATTCCATCTTCAGGGAGCCGTCGTCATCTCGTCTTTTTGAGCAGGACACAAATTCTAATAAAACACGAACACACGTCTAACAAACTAAGCTCCCCTTGTCGGGCACGGTCGGGATTCACCACACCCCCATGACTCTAAGGCCACCGGACACGAGGTGGACTGTAGGCGGCACCGACGGGAGCAAAGGACCCTAATTTTATTAGAGGAGTCGGTTGCATGGGGCGAGATCTTCCTCTAACATACTAGGGCATTGTTTTTAAAAAAGGGTCTTTTACATCCGTGTCCCTAACTGGAACCCACTACTCATATTTGCTCCTAATTTCAAAGTCTACTCAAATTTGCCCCTTCGTCGTTAGGTGCCCTTACAGAAATGCTTTTTTGCGTCGTTACCGTCGGGTCAAAGCCGGTCAAAGGGCTTTGACCGTCCTTGAAAAAAAGTAAAACAAATTTAAAAAATCTGAAATTTTGTGGGATCAAAGATACTCAGGTTCAAAAGATGCGTGCAAATTTTCGTGCTGTTTGGACATTTCAAGAGATCTGACAAAGAAAAAAGAGTAAATATGTACGCTTATGAACAGTAAATTCGAAATAATTGCAAGAAATTCAAAAAAAAATGAAAATTTTTGGCATAAAAAAGGCTCGGGGTCTGCAAGTTGTGTGCAAATTTCTGTTATGTTTGGACACTCTAGGATCTCGTGGAGAAAAAAACAAAATTTGGCTCGTGAAAAAACTTTGGAAAAAATGACTATTTTGGTTTTTGTGCTAGAGCTCCTCGCATGTCATTTGATCACAAAAACTTGCAAGCACCTTGTGCACCCAAGCATCTTTGATGCCAAAAAAATTCATATTTTTTTTGAATTTTCTTGCTATTTTATTTCAAATTTACTATTCACAAGAGTACAAATTAATCGTGTTTTCCCTCGTCACGAGCTCCTGGAATGTCCAAACAGCGCGAAAATTTGCATGCACCTTGCCCACAGGAGTATTTTCGATCTCACAAAATTTTAGATCTTTTAGAATTTTTTTGCTATTTTTTCAGGACGGTCAAAGTTCTTTGACCGGACGGTAACGGAGCAGAAGGGCATTTCTGTAAGGGCACGTAACGACGGAGGGGCAAATTTGAGCAGGCTTTGAAATTAGGGGCATATATGAGTAGGTGGTTCGAGTTAGGTATAGAAATGCAAATGGCCCTTTAAAAAACATAGTAGGGCATTGAACACCTTATGACAGTGTTATGACCTAGGGGTACCTCACCTTACGGGTTGTTGGCCTGACTAGGCCGACCCGAGGCCCTCTAGTTTGGTTTCGCCCTAGGCCATTAGTCTAACCCATGTGCCTCGTAAGAGAAGACTCTCGAAGCCTTGTCCTCTAAGACAAGGAAGCCGAAGCCATGGAAGACTTCCCTCCACCGATGTAGCTGACTAGGTTGTGTAACTAGATAATCTCCAATGTATCTGTAATTTTTTGTTGTTAAATGCTATTATGTTATCACTTTTATATGATTTTTATGTCATTTTATATTGAACTAAATTATTAATTCACTGCCCATTGTCACTTTTTGTTTTTTTGCTAGTTTTTGGTTCCACGGAAAATCCATATCTAGGAAGGTCCAAATACGAGGCCAATTTTTGATGATTTTTCTGGACAACGGAGGACCCTAGAAGCTTCGAGAGAGGTCGAGGAGATCCATGAGGCAGCCACATGGCCACGTGGCACGACCAGGGGGTGGCCGCGCCACCTGCCCATGTAGGGCCGTGATAACCCACAAGTATAGGGGATCACAATAGTTTTCGAGGGTAGAGTATTCAACCCAAATTTATTGATTCGACACAAGGGAAGCCAAAGAATATTCTCGAGTATTAGTAGTCGAGTTGTCAATTCAACCACACCTGAAAGACTTAATATCTACGGCAAAGTTTTTAGTAGCAAAGTAGTATGGAAGTAACGGTAACGATGGCAAAAGTGACAGTAGCAGTTTTGTAGTGATTGTAACGGTAGCAACGGAAAAGTAACTTTGCAAGGATCAATATGTGAAAAGCTCGTAGGCAATGGATCAGTGATGGATAATTATGTCGAATGGCATTCATCATGCAACGGTTATAACATAGGGCGACACAGAACTAGCTCCAATTCATCAATGTAATGTAGGCATGTATTCCATATATAGTCATACGTGCTTATGGAAAAGAACTTGCATGACGTCTTTTGTCCTACTCTCCCGTGGCAGCGGGTTCCTAATGGAAACTAGGGGATATTAAGGCCTCCTTTTAATAGAGAACCGGACCAAAGCATTATCACTTAGTGAATACATGAACTCCTCAAACTACGGTAATCACCGGAAAGAATCCCAGTTATTGTCACCCTGGGGGATGCGGATCATAACTCGTAATAGGTGTATACAACTCACAAGATAGGATCAAGAACACATATATATTCATGAAAACATAATAGGTTCATATCTGAAATCATGGCACTCGGGCCCTAGTGACAAGCAATAAGCATAGCAAAGTCATAGCAACATCAATCTCAGAACATAGTGGATACTAGGGATCAAACCCTAACAAAACTAACTCGATTACATGGTAAATCTCATCCAACCCATCACCGTCCAACAATCATACGCTGGAATTACTCACGAACGGCAGAGAGAATCATGGAATTGGTGATGAAGGATGGTTGGTGATGACGATGGCGTCGATTTCCCCTCTCTGAAGCCCAAAACGGACTCCAGATCTGGCCTCCCGAGGAAGAACAAGAGGTGGCGGTGGCTCCATATCATGAAACGCGATGAACTCTTCTCTATGATTTTTTCTCCCCGAATAGGATTATATGGAGTTGGAATTGAGGTCGGTGGAGCTGCAAGGGGCCCACAAGCCACCTGGGAGCGGTCTAGGGGAGCCACCTCGGTGCGGCCTAGGGGAGCCACGCCCCTGGCTTGTGGCCAATGGGTGGACGCCCTCTGGTTGATTCCTTTTCCCGTATTTTTTATTAATTCCAAAAATATTCTCCGTAAATTTTCAGGTCAATCCGAGAACTTTTATTTCCGCACACAAATAACTCCAAGGGAATTCTGTTGAAAACAACATCAGTCCGGGTTAGTTCCATTCAAATCATGCAAATTAGAGTCCAAAATAAGGGCAAAAGAGTTTGGAAAAGTAGATACGATGGAGACGTATCAACTCCCCTAAGCCTAACCCATTGGTTGTCCTCAAGCAATTCAATTGACAAACTAAAAGTGATAAAGAAATTTTTTTACAAACTCTGTTTGATCTTGATGTTGTAAATATATCTAACCAATGTTCAGATTTTTCAGCAAAGATTATAGACTAACCACGTTCACAATAACATTTAGGTCTCACATTTACTCATATCAATGGCATAATCAACTAGCGAGCGATAATAATAAATCTCGGATGACAACAATTTTATCAAAACAATCATGATACAATATGATACAATGGTATCTCGCTAGCCCTTTGTGAGACCGCAAAACATAAATGCAGATCACCTTGAAGAACAAGGAATGACTGGACATTGTAATTCATGGTAAAAGTGATCCAATCACAATCATACTCAATATCAATTAATATCAAAGCATACAAATGACGGTGATGCTCTCTAACCGGTGCTTTTTATAAGAGGATGATGACTCAACAGTAAAGTAAAATAGGTAAGCCATTCGCAGAGGGAAGCATTGATTTGCAAAGGTGCCAGAGCTCGAGCTTTTTTAACAGGGATGCATAATAATTTGAGCGGTATGCTTTCATTGTCAACATAAAAAACAAGAGATTTCACCATCTTCCATTCTATATATATTATAGGTGGTTCCCAAACAGAATGATAAAGTTTTTACTCCCCCTCTACCAATCGAACACACTCCACGGCTGGTCGAATCCATGGGTACCGTCCATACAAACAACAATCCTGGGGGAGTTTTGTTTCATTATATTTTGATTTGATTTTGAGCATGGAACTAGGCATCCCTAATACCAGCCACTTTCTCGTGAATGATAGTGAATCAACACATATCATGAGAATAACCCATCTAGCATGGAAGATACTGACCGCCCCCGGTCGCTACATGAGCGATTCGGGCATACAAAACAGAATATTATTTGAAGGTTTAGAGTTTGGCACATGCAAATTTACTTGGAACGACAGGTAAATACCGCATATACGTAGGTATGATGGACTCAGATGGAACAACTTTGGGTTTAAGGAAGTGGATGCACAAGCAGTATTCCCGCTTAGTACAAGTGAAGGCTAGCAAGAGAATGGGAAGCGACCAACTAGAGAGCGACAATAGTCATAAACATGCATTGAGATTAACCAACATTGAATGCAAGCATGAGTAGGATATAAATCACCATGAACATAAATATCATGGAGGCTATGTTGATTTTGTTTCAACGACATGCGTGAACATGTGCCAAGTCAAGCCACTTGAATCATTCAAAGGAGGATACCATCCTATCATACTACATCACAACCATTTTAAGATGCATGTTGGCACTCAAGACAAACCATTATGCACTCTTAGCTAATTAAGCATGGCATGAGTAACTATAATCTCTAATTGTCATTGCAAATATGTTTCATCCATAATGAGTTGAATCCATAATGATGAGCTAATCATATTTACAAAAACAAAATAGGTCGAGTTCGTACCAGCTTTTCTCCATGTCAATATCTCCATCATATATTAGCATTATTGCCTTTCACTTGCACGACCAAACGGTGTGAATAATAATAAGAGTGCACGTGCATTGGACTAAGCTGGAATCTGCAAATAATAACTCAAGGGAGAAGGCAAGGTAATAAGGGCTCTTTGATAGATAAACAATAATGCATATGAGAGTCACTCATCATTTTCATTATGGTCTTCTCCTTATGACCCAAAGAAAGAAATGTAAAAAAAAAGAGAAAAACTATTTACACGGGAAAGCTCCCAACAAGCAAAAGAAGAACGAGAAATCCTTTTGGGTTTTCTTTTAATGCTACAACTAAACAGACTAGAAGGTAAAGCTAGAACTATTTTTTTTGGATTTTCTCAAGGTTAATTAAGCACATAAGAATAAAGCGGAAAGAAGAAATAAATTAGCATGGAAGGTACAATAAAAAAGTATGAGCACCGACTACTAAGATGAGTGTGTGAACATGAATGTAATGTCGGTAACAAATACGTACTCCCCCAAGCTTAGGCTTTTGGAATAAGTTGGTCTAGGGTCATGGCTGGCCCGGATAATATCCAAAGTCATAGTTGTGGTTGTACTGGGCTGCGACGGCCACTGCCTGAACGGCTGCAGTGTGGAGGCGAGCGGCTTTCGCCTTTCTCTCATACTCGTTTGCCTCCTCTCTGGTTATAAAGTGTATCCGCTTTTCCTAAAAGTTAAAGAAGGAAGGAGCAGGAAGAGTAATATGGACAACACACTGTCTATCAAAAATTAGTCGGTACAGGAGGGACTATTTGTTCCTCTCAAGAAACTAGTAGCGCACCATAGCCTCATAATCAAGAAAAGCCGGTGGTAACTCAATATCATTCCCCCTTATGGGTACCCCAAGATAGTTAGTTACACAGGTTGCATAAATCCCACCAAAGAAATCTCCATCCTTAGCATTTTATGTAGCCTCCTAGAAATAATAGCCCCCAAGTTATATCGTCTATCACCCATTACCGCACTCTTAAGAATACTAAGATCATGTACACAAAGGTGGCTATGCTCATTTTTACCATTAATATATCTACGTATGAAGAGAGCAAAATAATGTATAGCAGGAAAGTGAATGCTCCCCAAGGTAGCCTGTGTAATATTTCTAGTTTCTCCCACAGTGATGCTAGCAAGAAAATCATTATATTCAGTTTTGTAGGAATCACTATGGTTGCCCCATTGTGGAATTTTGCATGCGCGGTTAAAATCTTCTAGGTCCATAGTATAAGATTCATCATAAATATTAATAAAACAGAATGCTTATTACGTCTGGATGAAAATTCAAACCTCCGCACGAAAGAATCAGTGAGTTGATAATATTGCTTGCATTGGTCTGAAACGAAATCTTCAAGGCCAGCATTTTGTGTGTACGCATAAAGTTCTTCCTTGAAGCCAGCATGAACAATGAATTAATCCGATGGCTATTCACAAGGCCGCACTTGAGCTTCCCTCGGTGGTTCAATGGCAGGCTCACGTATCGCGAGTCCCAGGGCCTTCTTGCTCGAGGAACCCCCTTGGTATATTCGCCTCAACATTTTTCTTTCTCTGAAAAATTTCGGAATTTTTTTAGTGACTCAAAATAATGGTGAACAACACAAAACTAGCAACTACTCCCACAAGTGCATAGAGGCTATATCATGCATCAAAACTACTTGGCACCATACAAATTTAACATGAAGCTCAAGAACAAGGTCACCATAGCAGCAAAAAAAATCAATATATAAGGCACAAAAACAAAAACTAATTTGACCATTGGAGGAGTCACATACCAAAGATCAATCCCCTAAATCAGTTTTGCAAATGGAGCTTTGCACAAGGAGATCGAAAATGGCAGCAAAATGAGCTAGAACACGGGTTTGAGCAATGGTGGGATTTTTTCTGGAGGAAGACTGAGTGGATGGGTGCTGGAATAAGTGAGGGGGGCATACGTGGGACCCACAAGCCACCTGGTCGCGCCTAGGAGGGTGGTCGCGCCCTGTGGGCTTGTGGCTCACTAGTGCAGCCCGCTAATATGTTCTCAGTGGCAATTTTTTTTAAATATTCCGGAATAAATCATACTACATTTTCACGGCATTTGGGGAACTTTTATTTCCAGGTCATTTTTTATTGCACGGATAACTCAGAAAACAGAAAAATAATAGCATTTTAACTAAGTTTAATCTAAACAACAGAAAGTAAAAGTTGGGTACAGAAGGTTGTGCCTTCTAAATTCATCCATCTCATGTCCGTCAAAAGGAATTCATTAACAAGGTTGATCAAGTCTTATTAAAAAACTTCTTTCGAGTAACATGAAACTGGAGAATTTTCGAATAACCCTAAGCTACCTCAAGGGGGACAGGCATGTCCCCTACCATGATTATTTAACACTTCTTCTTGATAGTAGGGAGAGGGAATTCAAAATCTCCAATAATAATCATTGAATTTTTCAATGGAGTTAATAATATGAACTTGAGGTTATTTCTTCGGAAAGTGTACCGTATGTTCATTACCATTAACATGAAAGTGACATTGCCCTTATTGCAATCAATAACAGCCCCTGCAGTGTTCAAAAAAGGTCTACCAAGGATGATCGACATACTGTCGTCCTCGTGAATGTCAAGAATAACAAAGTCCGTTCGGATAGTAACATTTTCAACTACGTCAGGCACATCCTCACAAATACCGATGGGTAAAGCAGTTGATTTATCAGCCATTTGCAAAGAGATTTCAGTAGCTGTCAACTTATTCAAATCAAGTCTACAATACAAAGAGAAAGGCATAACACTAACACCAGCTCCAAGGTCACATAAAGCAGTTTTAACATAATTTCTCTTGATAGAGCATGGTATAGTAGGTACTCAGGGATCTCCTAGTTTCTTTGGTATTCCACCCTTAAAGGTATAATTAGCAAGCATGGTGGAAATCTCAGCTTCCCGTATCTTTCTTTTATTTGTCACAATATCTTTCATATAGTTAGCATAAGGAGACATTTTCAGAATATCAGTCAAACGCATATGCAAAAAGACAGATCTGAGCATTTCAACAAAATGCTCAAAGTCGTCATCATCCTTCTTCTTGGATGGTTTAGGAGGAAAGGGCATGGGTTTCTGAACCCATGATTCCCTTTCTTTACCATGCTTCCTAGCAACAAAGTCTCTTTTGTTGTTTCTTTTATTCTTAGGTTGTGGGTTATCAAGATCAACAGCGGGTTCAATCTCCACATCATTATCATTACTAGGTTGAGCATCAACATGAACATCATCATTAATAGTATCAGTAGGCTCATGTTCATCACCAGATTGTGTCTCAGCATTAGAAATAGAAATATCATTTGGGTTTTCAGGTGTATCTATAATAGGTTCACTAGCAGCATGCAAGGTCCTATCATCATTCTTTTTCCTTTTATTAATGGGACGACTAGGTGTACCAATATTAATCTCCTGAGAATCTTGCTCAATTCTCTTAGGATGTCCCTCAGGATACAAAGTTTCCTGAGTCATTTTACCACCTCTAGTCATAACTCTAACAGAATGATCATTGTTCGTACCATTCATCTCATTAAGCAAATCATTTTGTGTCTTAAGTACTTGTTCTACTAGAGTAGTTACCATGGAAGCATGTTTACTAATAAGCTTAAGATCATTAATAGTTCTACTCATATAATCACCTACGCGATCAAGCATGTAACCATTTTGTTTCAATTGTCTACTAACATAAGCATTGACATTTTCTTGCTTAACAACAAAGTTATCAAACTCATCCAAGCATTGGCTAGCAGACTTATTATAAGGAATAGCACCTTCATCAAATCTACGGCGAGAATTTACCACTACTATCTGTGTCGGGTTATCAAGACCATGTATTTCTTCAATAGGTGGTAGATTCCAAACATCTTCAACTTTAATACCTTTTTCTTTCATAGATTTCTTTGACTCTTGCATATCTTCAGGACTGAGAAATAGAATACCTCTTTTGTTCGGAGTGGGCTTCGAAGGTGGTCCAGGAATAGTCCAATCATTATCATTGCTCAATATATTATTGAATAGTAGTTTAGCATGTTCAACAGTTTGTTCCCTAAAAACACAACCAGCACAACTATCTAGGTGGTCCCTAGAAGCATTAGTTAGTCCATTATAAAAGATATCAAGTATTTCATTTTTCTTGAGAGAATGATCAGGCAAAGCATTAAGTAATTGGAGAAACCTCCCCCAAGCTTGTAGGAGACTCTCTTCTTTAATTTGCACAAAGTTAAATATTTCTCGCAAGGCAGCTTGTTTCTTATGGGCAGGAAAATATTTTTTAGAGAAGTAATATATCATATCCTCGGGACTACGCACACAACCAGGAGCAAGAGAATTAAACCATATCTTAGCATCACCCTTTAATGAGAAAGGAAACAACTTAAGAATATAGTAATAACGATTTTTTTCCTCATGAGTAAATAGTGTGGCTATATCATTCAATTTAGTAAGATGTGCCACAACAATTTCAGATTCATAACCATGGAAAGGATCATATTCAACCAAACTAATTAACTCGGGATCGACGGGGAATTCATAATCCTTATCAGTAACAAAGATAGGTGAAGTAGCAAACTTAGGATCATATTGCATTCTAGCATTCAAAGATTTTCCTTCCACTTGCATAGCAATTTCCTAAGATCATCTCTCTCCTTACAAGCAAGAAAGTCCCTAGCTACCTCTCCCTCCATAACATAACCCTTAGGTATATTAGGCAATTCATATCTAGGAGATCTAGGTCTAACAGGTGTCTCATAGTGTCCAGTTTCAATAATTTCATCAGTTTCAGAATTAACTCTAGTAACTTGTTCATCAAGAAATTCACCCAGTGGCACAGTATTATCAAGTAAAGTATCATCATAAGCATCATGCATAGCAGAAGTGGCATCATAAATTACTTGCGACATATCAGAATCAATAGCAGGTGGTGGTGTCGCAAATTTACTCATAACAAAAGGTGACTCAAGTGCAAAGCTAGACGGAAGTTCCTTACCTCCCCTCGTAGTAGAGGGATAGATCTTGGTTTTTAGGTCTTTCAGATTCTTCATAGTGATCAACAAATATAAATCCCAAGTGACTCATAGAATAGAGCTATGCTCCCCGGCAACGGTGCCAGAAAAAGGTCTTGATAACCCACAAGTATAGGGGATCACAACAATTTTCGAGGGTAGATTATTCAACCCAAATTTATTGATTTGACACAAGGGGATCCAAAGAATATTCTCGAGTACTAACAACTGAGTTGTCAATTCAACCACACCTAAATGACTTAATATCTGCAGTAAAGTTTTTAGTAGAAAAGTAGTATGGAAGTAACGGTAACGATGGCAAAAGTGACAGTAGCAGTTTTGTAGTGATTGTAACGGTAGCAACGAAAAAGTAACTTAGCAAGGATCAATATGTGAAAAGCTCGTAGGCAATGGATCAGTGATGGGTAATTATGTCGGATGGCATTCATCATGCAACAGTTATAACATAGGGTGACACAGAACTAGCTCCAATTCATCAATGTAATGGAGGCATGTATTCCATATATAGTCATACGTGCTTATGGAAAAGAACTTGCATGACATCTTTTGTCCTACCATCCCGTGGCAGCAGGGTCCTAATGGAAACTAAGGGATATTAAGGCCTCCTTTTAATAGAGAATCAGACCAAAGCATTAGCACTTAGTGAATACATGAACTCCTCAAACTACGGTAATCACCGGAAAGAATCCTAGTTATTCTTACCCTGGGGGATGCGGATCATAACTCATAATAGGTGTCTACAACTTGCAAGATAGGATCAATAACACATATATATTCATGAACACAAAATAGGTTCAGATATGAAATCATGGCACTCGAGCCCTAGTGACAAACATTAAGCATATCAAAGTCATAGCAACATCAATCTTCGAACATAGTGGATACTAGGGATCAAACCCTAACAAAACTAACTCGATTACATGGTAAATCTCATCCAACCCATCACTGTCCAGCAAGCCTACGATGGAATTACTCACGAACGGCGGAGAGCATCATGGAATTGGTGATGAAGGATGGTTGGTGATGACGATGGCATCGATTTCCGCTCTCTGGAGCCCAAAACGGACTCCAGATCTGGTCTCCCGAAGAAGAACAGGAGGCGGTGGCGGCTCCGTATCATGAAATGCGATGAATTCTTCTCTCTATTTTTTTTCCTTCGCGAATAGGGTTATATGGAGCTGGATTGGAGGTCGGAGGAGCCACGAGGGCCAGAAGCCTGCTAGGCACGGCCAGGGGGGTGGCCGCGCCTAGCAGGCTTGTGGCTTGCAGGTGGCGCCCCTCTGGTTAATTCTTGCGCCAATATTTTTTATTAAATCCAAAAATATTCTCCATAAATTTTGAGGACGATCCGAGAACTTTTATTTCTACATAAAAATAACACCAAGGCAATTCTGCTGAAAACAGCGTTAGTCCGGGTTAGTTCCATTCAAATTATGCAAATTAGAGTCCAAAACAAGGGCAAAAGAGTTTGCAAAAGTAGATACGATGGAGACCTATCATGGTGAAGGATGGTCAGGCGATCATTAGAAGGTGTTGGACAAAAGTTGTGTTCACCTTTGGCATGGAGGAAGGCACATCATGGGTAATCCGCTTCTTCAACACCATCGACAGCCAAAAGCATTTACAATTATCTCTTCACCTTTACTACTTCTAGTACTATATATTCTAGTTCATCATTGTAGAGAGAGAGGTATTGGAAATGCTATCGTTGATGTATTGATAGGTGCCAAGGTGCACGTATATATGGAGTACAAGTGGGCCTCTACCTCAACTATACGCACTAGGAGGTGGGCCAGACTATACGCAATATACATGCAACACATATGTTTAACACCCCCGTAGTCGAAGCATCACCGAGACACAGAGACTGGACCGAAACTCCTCAAAGACGGGAGTAAGCAATCCCTTAGTCATCACATCGGCGAACTGTTGCGATGTCGGCACATGGAGAACTCGAACACGCCAAGCGCAACCTGCTCACGAGCAAAGTGGATGTCGAGCTCAATAGGCTTCGTACGTCGATGATGCACTGGGCTGGCGAAGAGGTAGACCGTGCCGACGTTGTCGCAGAAGACATGGGTAGCCTTGGAAGCATCACAAAGCAGCTCTTGAAGCAACTGACGAACCCAAGAGCATTCCGCCATGGCGTTGGCGACGGCCCGATACTCTACCTCGGCGCTGGAGCGTGAGACCGTGGGCTGTCGCTTCAAAGGACAAGAGATCAACAAGGGCTCAAGGTAGACGCAATAGCCGGATGTGGAGCGACGGGTATCGGGGCAGCTAGCCCAGTTCGTCCGAGTACACGACGAGGTCGGTGGAGGCGGAGGCCGTCAGGATGATCCCCAAAGTCATGGTGCCACGTATGTACCGGAGAATACGCCTCACCAGAGTCCAGTGGGAGTCACGCGGTGACTGCATTTGGAGGTACACCTGCTGAACAACATACTGCAAGTCCGGCCGTGTCAGTGTCAGGTACTGTAGAGCACCAACAATGGAGCAGTAGAATGTTGCGGCGGTCATAAGAGATCGCTCCGTAGTGGAAACCTTTGCCTTCACGTCGACCGGAGTGGGAGTCGGCTTGAAATTAAGCATACCAGTGCGCTCCAGAACCTCATGAGCGTACTTCTGTTGATGCAGAAAGAAGCCGTCAGCCCATCGTGCCACCTCGATGCCGAGAAAATAATGGAGCTGCCCCAAGTCCATGAGGGCGAATTCAGCGTGAAGACGAGCTGTAAGCCGCTGAAGGAGCTCTGCAGTGGAGGCCGCCAGGATGATGTCGTCGACGTAGAGGAGCAGATAAGCAGTGACGTCGCCTTGATGATACACGAAGAGCGAGGCATCGGAGCGGGTGGACCAAAAGCCCAACGACTACAGGAAGGTAGCAATACGCTGGTACCAAGATTGTGGTGCCTGCTTCAGCCCACAAAGGGAGCGGGAGAGCAAGCACATGGAGTTTGGATGCTCGGCATCGACAAAGCTTATGGGCTGCTCGCAGAAGACCTGCTCGGCGAGGTGGCCATGCAGAAAAGTGTTGGAGACATCCAACTGGTGCACTGGCCAAAGCGCCCGAGACCGCCAGCTAAAGCACAGTGCGGATCGTGCCCGGTTTCACAACCGGAGCGAAGGTGTCGGTGAAGTCCATGCCTTCCTGTTGCTGAAAGCCATGAACCACCCACCGGGCGATATAGCACTCGAGAGAACTGTCCGGGCGAGTCTTGTGGCGGAACACCCACTTGCTAGAAATGACGTTGGCACGAGGGGTCGCGGAACAAGATGCCACGTGTGGTTGCGCTACAAGGCGTCGAACTCCTCCTGCATCGCGGCCAACCAGTGAGGATCTCGAAGGGCGGCGCGAACCGAGGTGGGGATGGGTGATGGCATCAAAGTCGCAACAGCACACGCATACTCGTCGGAAGAGTTGTGCGTGCTCGGGCAATGCACACCAGCCCGGGCGCGGGTCATCATGCCGTGAGGAGGACCGGCAGGACCAGCAGCCGGCTCGTGCGCGGTAGCGGGGCCAGGGGGAGCAGTGGGGGCGACGGGCGAGGAGGATGTAGAGCTCGTCGCCGTAGAGACCGTCGTGGCATCCGCGGGGGAGGCCGGTGCAGTCTCCGAAGAGGCCTGGTCCGACTCGACCTCAGGAGAGGGAGTCGGGAACCCGGGTGGCGCCGACAGAAGGCGCCTGACCGGTTGCACCGCTGGAGGTTGCTGCCTCGTGGCATGCCACAGGAGGGGCGAGGATGTCGGCGTCGAGGGAGCCGGAGTAGGTGGTACCTAGAAGAAAGGAAACACCGTCTCGACGAAATATACATGCCGCGAGGTGTACATGCGGTGAGTGACATGATCATAGCACCGGTAACCTTTGGTGTTAGAGGGATAACCCAAAAAGATGCACGGAAGGGAGCATGGTGTGAGTTTGTGGGGAGTGGTGGACGCGGTGCTAGGGTAGCAAAGACACCCAAAGATGCGAAGGCCTCCATAGGACGGATGGGCACCGAAAAGAAGGTGATGAGGGGCGTAGTTCCACCTAGGGCGACACGGACGAATGTTAATGAGAAGTGTAGTGGTGGCTAGAGCATCCGGCCAGAACCGTGCAGGCACGTTAGAATGGAAAAGTAACGTGCAAGTGCATTCTTTAAGAGTGCGAAGAATGCGCTCGACGCGGCCATTCTACTGCGAGGTGTACGGGCAAATTAAACGAAAGTGGTGCCATGAGAGGCGAGAAGGGTGCGAAGGGCGAGGTTGTCAAACTCCTTTCTGTTGTCAGTTTGGAGTGCAAGTATAGGGTGACCGAACTATATGATGACATAGGAGAAAAAGGACATGAGTGTGGCTAAATCGTTGGACTTGCAACGAAGAGGAAAAGTCCACACATAATGAGAGTAATCATCTAAAATCATCTAGTAGTATAGATAGCCCGTGTTACTTGCAACGAGAGACGTCCAAACATCACTATGAAGAAGCTGAAACGGAAAAGTGGAAACAGTTGTAGACGCACTAAAGGGAAGACGAACGTGCTTGCCTAAACGGCAAGCCTCACAAGTATGCTCGTCGAGCTTATTACATGAGAAAGAAAAACTCCTAAGAATTTGATGCAAAACAGTGTGGTTGGGGTGTCCTAGGCGAGCATGCCAAAGGTCGATGCTGGCAGCCAAAGCAACAGGTGTGGAGGAAGAAGGGCCGACATGCACGGGATAATGGTCCTCAGGGTTGTCAGATCGATGGATCGCCATCCGCGTACGGGCGTCCTTCACAGAAAATTAGCACCGTCAAATTCAACAGTAAGAGGGTTCTCACGAGCAAGACAACGAACATAAACTAGGTTCGTGACAAGTTCAGGTGAAACAAGAACGTTAGACATAGTGATGGGTGTGGAATTGGCGGGAAAAATAGTGCTACCAACATGAGTGATAGGTAAGGAAGAACCGTTGCCAACGGTGATACAAGTGGGCGTATGAACAGGAGTGGAGGAGGTTAGGTTACCGGGATGAGCTGTCATGTGCGCAGTAGCACCGGTGTCCATGTACCAGTCGCCTCCACCACCATAGTTGTTGGGGGATGGCGCTTAGTGGAGGGCCGCCAGGAGGGTAGGATCCCATGGCGCGGGTGTCGGCGGTGGCAGGAGACCCCCATAGGAGGGCACTGGTGCCTATGGGCCATGACCGCCAAGAGGTGGCAGCGCGATAGGGGCCCCGTAACCGGCGCCGACCGGCTGGTTTGGAGCCCCGATGAAGGCTTGGTGGCTGGCAGGGCCCGGACCAAGGA
Organism: Hordeum marinum; assembly: GCA_022496015.1. Taxonomy (NCBI): domain Eukaryota; kingdom Viridiplantae; phylum Streptophyta; class Magnoliopsida; order Poales; family Poaceae; genus Hordeum; species Hordeum marinum. Next base: position 292,450,547 of record CM039673.1, on the reverse strand, counting down.
GACCCGACGCGGGGCCCCGCGGGACGGGCATGTGATAGGCATGCACGACACCCGTCCACGGGTTCTGGCCGGTGGTCCACGGTGGAGGGAGCGGCTGGTGGCGCGGTGGTCCTCCGGCACTAGGACCCGGCTGCGGCTGCTGTTGATGTTGGCGGCGACCCCTACCGGTTATGTCAGCCCCCTCTGCCTTGCTGTTGGGGAGGCGTGGGGGCGCAGGTGGCGCGGGAGGTAGCGGGAAGTAACCCGCCATCGGAGGAGGATGCGGCTGGTTCGGCGCAATCGCTGGAGAGGGATTGCCGCGGGTCGTGCCTGCGGCGAGGGCGGTGTGGTGGACCCGCTGCTTCACCTTCGTCATGCAGTGCTCCTCAAGCTTGAGGTAGGCAACGACACGCTAGAAGGTGGGTTGCGGCAGGAGGGTTAGGTTCGAGGCTGCGTTACCGAAGTCCTCATTGAGGCCGGCGATGAGAGTGCTCAACATGAGTTCATCGGAGACTTTAGCCCTGATGTCGCGAAGTCCATTGGCGAGCATCTTAAGACGCATGTAGTACTAATCGATGATGGAGGTGTCCTAGTGACAGCCGAAGAACTCCTGCTGCAAGAAAACAAGGCGCTCAAGTTTGTTGTCGGTGAAGAGCGCATTGATCTTGTTCCACACGGCGCATGTGTCATCATCCTCGGGGACAACCGTGTGGAAGATGTCCTTCGAGACGGTTTGGTAGAACCATTGGATGAGCATGGCCTCAATGGCGGACCACTCCGGATCGCCTTTGATGAAGGCGGCGATCACGAAGCCATCGATGTGCTCGGTGAGTTAGTACTCGTGGAAGACAAGGGTGAAGTAGGTCTTCCACGCGTAGTACGAAGTGCTAGAGCTATCGAGGTAGATGGGGATGCAGGCCTTGATGTTGAGATCGTGGATGGCGACGGCGGAGGGTTCGGGACCGACGAAGGGGTTGGATGAGCGGGTGGTGGACGAGCTTTGGGACTCCATCGGGCGGCTAGGGTAAGGGTGGCAACGGAGGCATGGTGAGAGACGGCCGCCGCGGTTGGCGGCTGCGGTGTGGAGGAAGGCGGAAGCAGCAGCGATTGGAGAGGGAGGCACAACAGGGCAGTGGCGGCGGCACGGGGAGAGGAGCGTGAGAGCGGTGGCGGCTGCGGGTCGGTAAGGAGGTGGGTAGCGGAACAGGGGCGGCACGAGGCGGCGGCGGCGGGAGGAGACCGCGATGGCGACAAAGTGCGGCGGTGGTGGGTAGCGCCAGCAGGGCCGGCGGCATGCGCAGGAGGGCGCGCCGGCGGCGGCTAAACCCTAGGGTTAGATCGGGAAGGATGATACCATGTAGAGAGAGGGATTGCCAATGCTATCGTTGATGTATTGATAGCTACCAAGTTGCACGTATATATGGAGTACAAGTGGGCCTCTACCTCAACTATACACAACTAGGAGATGGGCCAGACTATACATAATATACATGCAACACATATGTTCAACAATCATATTTAATCTTCTACCGAATTACGCAACCATCGAACATGTACTCAACTTTTCATTTACGCATTGGTTGTTGAACCATTGTAATTAGGGTATGTATTGATGGATACGAAATCCACATTTCATTATTAAAAATTTGAAAATTTGAATTCTAATAATAAGTTAACTAAAACAAGCTATTAGGTAATAAATTATAGCGCACATAGTTAGAACGATTAAACCGTGTGTGATGGATATGCCACACACAATTGTTTGAAGAATAGCGTGTTTGATTATCAGCTTTACAACACACGGTCACATATTTTGCGTGTGTGGGATGTGCGCACTGTCACACACGCGTTTGCACGTCGTAACCATGTGCGCTTGCCGTCAATAGCACAAACGGTTCCAAACATGCATGCGTGTGTAATGTGGGACGATAAGAAGACGGTTGATATACGTTTCGCATGTGTGATCCGAATAACTATCAGACACGAATATATTTGCTCCATTGTCTCGGATGTGTGCTTGATCACAAATGTTACGTCAAAGTGTGGTGTGTGGGATATGATACGACTTTGCATATGTTTTCGTTAGGCGAATCATCAGCAGGTGCTCGCACCATCGCAGACGATGTTTCGGTATCATGTGGGATGACCCCCCTCTCGCCCACATAGGCAAGGTAACGATTCGGAACTACGCCACGGAAAGGGGGTTAAAAACCGTTTGTATAGCACCTAACGGTACCAATGACTCAACCAAAACATTCGGTGGAACTTTCTTTCTAACACTCTTTCTCAAAAACAAAATAATCTTTCGATTTAATTGTTGATGACATCTTGATCATAAAGAAATTCTTACATACGGGGACACTCACGATTGACTCCATAGTAAGCCAAAATCTCTCTAACTTTTCTACTAAGGAATCAAATTCATTTATCAAAATAATGGTAGCTATTATTTTTGCATTGGGATCGCAAATATAAGGGAGTTCGAGTAGCAACATTTGTAAAGAAGGATGTGCATGCATAATGTTTCTTTGAAATTCAACCACAAGCATATCAATAGCATCCACATAACTATTTGTCCTTTAAAAATAGATCCTTTGCTTGCCCGTATGAAACCCCGTACAAGTAACAAAATCTTGGATGACAGTTTTTCAAATAATATTTCCAATTCCTATGTGAAAACTTTTTGTTTTGCATGTTAAATGTGGTACATTAGGAGAATCATTATCATGAATGGATACTTTCGGTATTTCTTACATTTCTTCTACAAAATTCTCTTCACTAGCACTTTCAACAATTACTTCTTTAAGAAAAGTAATTGTGACAAAACAAGCAAAATATCTTTTTTTGCTATTTGAAGAAGTAATTATTGAAATTCTTACTAGAGGCGGTAAAGGTGAAGAGATAATTGTAAATGCTTTTGGCTGTCGATGGTGTTGAAGAAGCGGAATATCCATAATGTGCCCTCCTCCATGCCAAAGGTGCACATAACTTTTGTCCAACACCTTGTAATGATCGCCTGACCATCCTTCACCATGATACGTCTCCATCGAATCCACTTTTCCAAACTCTTTTGCCCTTGTTTTGGACTCTAATTTGCATGATTTGAATGGAACTAACCCGGACTGACGATGTTTTCAGCAGAATTGCCTTGGTGTTATTTTTGTGCAGAAATAAAAGTTCTTGGATCATCCTGAAAATTTATGGAGAATATTTTTGGATTTAATAAAAAAACTAGCGCAAGAATTAACCGGAGGGGGGACACCTGCAGGCCACAAGCCTGATAGGCGCGGCCACCCCCTGGCCATGCCTAGCAGGCTTGTGGGGCCCTCGTGGCTCCTTGGACCTCCTCTCCAGCTCCATATAATCCTATTCGTGAAGGAAAAAAATTAGAGAGAACAATTCATCATGTTTCACGATACAGAGCCGCCATCACCTCCCGTTCTTCCTCGGGAGACCACATCTAGAGTCCATTTTGGGCTCCGAAGAGGGGAAATCGACACCATCGTCATCACCAACCATCCTTCATCACCAATTCCATGATGCCGTTCACCGTTCGTGAGTAATCCCATCGTAGGCTTGCTGGATGGTGATGGGTTGGATGATATTTATTATGTAATCGAGTTAGTTTTGTTAGGGTTTGATCCCTAGTATCCATTATGTTCTCAAATTAATGTTGCTATGACTTTGCTATGCTTAATGCTTGTCACTAGGTCCCGAGTGCCATGATTTCAGATCTTAACCTATTATGTTTTCATGAATATATATGTGTTCTTGATCCTATCTTGCAAGTTGTAGACACCTATTACGAGTTATGATCCGCATCCCCCAGGGTGACAATAACTGGGATTCTTTTTGGTGATTACCGTAGTTTGAGGAGTTCATGTATTCACTAAGTGCTAATGCTTTGGTCCAGCTCTCTATTAAAACGAGGCTTTAATATCCCTTAGTTTCCATTAGGACCCAACTGCCACGCGAGGGTAGGACAAAAGATGTCATGCAAGTTCTTTTCCATAAGCACGTATGACTATATATGTAATACATGCCTACATTACATTGATGAATTGGAGCTAGTTCTATGTCGCCCTAGGTTAAAACTATTGCATGATGAATGCTATCCAACATAATTATCCATCACCGATCCATTGCCTATGAGCTTTCCACATATTCATCCATGATAAGTTACTTCTCCGCTGCTACTATTACAATCACTGTAAAACTGCTACTGTTACTTTTGCTACCGTTACCGTTACTTCCATACTACTTTGCTACTGAATACTTTGCTGTAGATATTAAGTATTTAAGGTGTGGTTGAATTGACAACTCAGCTGCGAGTACTCGAGAATATTCTTGGGCTCCCCTTGTGTCGAATCAATAAATTTGGGTTGAATACTCTACCCTTGAAAACTATTGTGATCCCCTATACTTGTGAATTATCCAGAGCTTTTTCTAGCGCCGTTGCCGGGGAGCATAGCTCTACTCTCTGAGTCAGTTGGGATTTATATCTGTCGATCACTATGAAGAATCTGAAAGATCCAAAAACCAAGATCTATCCCTCTACTACGAGGGGAGGTAAGGAACTTCCATCTAGCTCTGCACTTGATTCACCTTCTGTTATGAGTAAGTTTGTGACACCACCACCTGCTAGTAATTATGATATGTCGCAAGTAATTGATGATGCCACTTATGCTATGCATGATGCTTATGATGATACTTTGCTTGATAATATTGTGCCACTGGGTGAATTTCTTGATGAAAAAATTGCTAGAGTCCATGCTGAAAATTATGATACTTCCGAAACTGATGAAATTATTGAAACTGAACACTTTGAGATACCTGCTAGACCTAGCTCTCCTAGATATGAATTGCCTGATATTCCCGAGGGTTATGTTATGGAAGGAGAGGTAGCTAGGGACTTTCTTTCTTGTAATGATAGAGACAATCTCAAGAAATTACTATGCAAGTGGAAAGAAAAATCTTTGAATGCTAGAATGAAATATGATCCTAAGTTTGCTACTTCACCTATCTTTGTTACTGATAAGGATTATGAATTCTCTATCGATCCTGAGTTAATTACTTTGGTTGAATCTGATCCTTTCCATGGCTATGAATCTGAAACTGTTGTAGCACATCTCACTAAATTGAATGATATAGCCACCCTATTTACTTATGAGGAAAAAATTCATTATTACTATATGCTTAAGTTGTTTCCTTTCTCATTAAAGGGTGATGCTAAGATATGGTTCAATTCTCTTACTCCTGGTTGTGTGCGTAGCCCCCAATACATGATTTATCTCTTCTTTGAAAAATATTTTCCTACCCATAAGAAACAAGCTGCCTTGCAGGAAATATTGAACTTTGTGCAAATTGAAGAAGAGAGTCTCCCACAAGCTTGGGGGAGGCTTCTCCAATTACTAAATGCTTTGCCTGATCATCGTCTCAAGAAAAATGAAATACTTGATATCTTTTATAATGGACTAACCAATGCTTCTAGGGACCACCTAGATAGTTGTGCTGGTTGGGTTTTCAGGGAACGAACTATTGAAAAAGCATAAATACTATTGAATAACATATTGAGAAATAATAATGATTGGACTATTCCCGAACCACCTCCGAAGCCAACTCCGAAGAAAAGAGGCATTCTATTTATCAGTCCTGAAGATTTGCAAGAGGCAAAGAAATCTATGAAAGAAAAATGTATTAAAGCTGAAGATGTTAAGAATCTACCACCTATTGAAGAAATACATGGTCTTGATAACCCTACAGAGGTAGTAGAGGTAAATTGTCTTCGTAGATTTGATGAAAGTGATATTCCTTATAATAAGTCTGCTAGCCAATGCTTGGATGAGTTTGATAATTTTGTTGTTAAGCAAGAAAATTTTAATGCTTATGTTAGTAGACAATTGAAACATAATGCTTTCATGCTTGATCGCTTAGGTGATTATATGAGTAGAACTATCAATGATCTTAAACTGATTAGTAAACATGCTTCCATGGTAACTACTCAAGTAGAACAAGTACTTAAGGCACAGAATAATTTGCTTAATGAGATGAATAATAAGAACAATGATCATTCTGTTAAATTTTTGACTAGAGGTGTAAGAATGACTCAGCAACCTGTGTATCCTTAGGGCCCCCTAAGAGAATTGACCAAGATTCTCAAAGGAGTAATATTGATGCACCTAGTCGTTCCAATAATAAGAGGAACAAGGATGACGATAGAACTTTGCATGCTGCTAGTGAACCTATTATTGATACTCCTAAAAACCCAAATGATATTTCTGTTTCTGATGCTGAGACACAATCTGGTGATGAACATGAGCCTAGTGATAATATTAATGATGATGTTCATGTTGATACTCAACCTAGTAATGATAATGATGTGGATAATAAACCTGCTGTTGATCTTGATAACCCACATCCTAAGAATAAAATATATGACAAAAGGGACTTTATTGCTAGGAAACATGGTAAAGAAAGAGAACCATGGGTTCAGAAACCCATGCCTTTTCCTCCTAAACCATCCAAGAAAAAGGATGATGAGGATTTTGAGCGCTTTGTTGAAATGCTCAGGCCTGTGTTTTTGCGTATGCGCTTGACCGATATTCTGAAAATGTCTCCTTATGCTAAGTATATGAAAGATATTGTGACTAATAAAAGGAAGATACCGGATGCTGAAATTTCCACCATGCTTGCTAATTATAATATTAAGGGTGGAGTACCACAGAAATTAGGAGATCCGGGAATACCAACTATACCATGCTCTATTAAAGGGAATTTTGTTAAAACTGCTTTATATGATTTAGGAGCTGGTGTTAGTGTTATGCCTTTCTCATTATATCGTAGACTTGATTTGAACAAGTTGGCACCTACTGAAATCTCTTTGTAAATGGCTGATAAATCAACTGCTCTACCTATCGGTATTTGTGAGGATGTACTTGTCGTAGTTGCAAATGCTCCTATCTTAACGGACTTTGTTATTCTGGATATTCCCGAGGACGACAATATGTCGACCATCCTTGGTAGACCCTTTTTGAATACTATAGGGGCTATTATTGACTACAACAAGGGCAATGTCACTTTTCATATTAATGGTAATGAGAATAGAGTACACTTTCCGTAGAAACAACCTCAAGTTCACAGTATCATATCTATTGAAAAAATTCCAACGATCATTATTAGAGACTTTTAGTTTACTCTTCCTACTGTCAAGAAGAAATATGATATACTTATTGTTGGGGATATATATATCCCCATTGAGGTAACTTAGTGATATTCAAAAATTCTTCGGTTTCATGTTATTCGAAAGAAGTTTCTTAATAAGACTTGATCAACCTTATTGATGTATTCCTTTTGACGAGCATGAGATGAATGACTTTAGAAAGCACATCTTCCTGTACCCAACTTTTATTTTCTGTTAGTTAGATTAAATTAAGTAAGAATGCTATTATTTTTCTGTTTTCTGAGTTTCCCATGCAATAAAAAAGTGACCTGAAAATAAAAGTTCTTCAAATGTCCTGAAAATGGAGTATGATTTTTTCTGGAATATTTAAAAATTTCTGGCATTGAGCACACTACAGGGGGATGCACTAGTGAGCCACAAGCCCACAAGGCGCATCCACCCCCCTAGTTGTGCCTAGCAGGCTTGTGGGTCCCACGTGCCCCCCTTCACTTATTCCAGCACCCATCCACTTCATCTTCCTCCAGAAAAAATCCCACCATTGCTCAAACCCGTGTTCTAGCTCATTTTGCTGCTATATTCGATCTCCTTGTTCAAAGATTCATTCACAAAATTGTTTTGGGAGATTGCTCTTCGGCATGTGACTCCTCCAATGGTCCAATTAGTTTTTGTTCTAGTTCTTTATATATTGCAAGCTTTTGCTGCTGTGGTGACCTTGTTCTTGAGCTTGAATGTCAAATTTGTATGGTCCCAAGTAGTTTTGTTGCATGATATAGCCTCTAGGCACTTGAAGGAGTAGTTGCTATGAGTTTTGTTGAGTTTTTTCACCTTTATTTTGAGTCACTAAAATTTTTCAGAGACAGAAATGATGAGGAGATTATTAAGAGGATCTTCAAGCCGGAGTTCTAAGGAAGATGAAAATGAAATGAGGGAGAATACCAAGTATGATCTTCCTCGCGTCGTAAATGTTCGACCATGCGAATGGCCGCATGACACATTCTTGACGGCGGTCGGAGTTTATGAAGATTTCTATTATTTGTCCGAGAATGCATGCATGACCGACTTCCTCAACGACAAGTGTGACCAGTACCTCTTGCTCACGAATACCTTTGTGCAAAATTTTCACTATCATTCTAGGGAAGACCCTCCTACTGTAGAATTTCACTTATATGATGTGCCTAAGAAAATGAACCTTTATGATTTTTGCAAAGTTTGCAAAATACCCTATGAGGGCAGCATCAGGGAACCACGTCCTAGAGACATGGAAGATTTTATTGCCGCAGTCACTGTAGGGGAAGAGAGAGGTGTGTCAAAGGCAAGAGCAACTAGTTTACATTTTCCTGTGCTATGCTATTATTTATTATTTGCGGATGTTTAGTTGGTCGCTGGGAGAGTGGAAGTCTTAGTGTCCCTGACCTTGCCATTTTGCGCCATGCTTTATTTGCTGATAGAACCTTTAGTCTGGGCGCTATGGTGGCCCAACGGTTGAACACCAACTGTTCAAAGGGGCCCATATTCAGAGGTATCTATGCATATCGTTTAGCCAAACATTTTGAGATACCCATTAGGCTTAACAAGAAAGATGAGAGGCTTCTACCCGTGAAGTTTTTAGATTATGACCGTATGGTCGCTCACGATGTTATTAAGACAAATGATGATAGTAGGCTGCTTTATAACTCAGTTTTATCCAAGGTACTTGTGAAATTATTACTCTGCCTGCCTCTTCTTTGTTCAACATTCGCTCAGGTAGGTACACATTATGCCCGGAGACATTTACAGGTATTGGGGTCTGACGCGACCCCCCGCTCCAGAACCGGCACCGGCCCTTGATCCGTACTCGGAGCTAGTTTTTCAGTGGGAGCCTATGGGGACCCCGACTCATAAGTCGCGATCACCGAATGTACGTGCATAGTGATACCAGAGATCAATGCTCATTGAACACACAGAAACTGAATAACAAGAGTCTTACATCCATTACATACAGTTTTACTCGAATATGGCCATTAGGGCCAAGTCTTCATGTAATTGCAGCGGGAATCTTCAACGATATCATGAACCCATGCCATCTGCCTTAACCCTACAGGCATTCTGACCATGAAGCGTCCTAGCTCGCATGCCCGTCACTAAGGTATTCTTCATCATAACCTGATGTTTCATGCCTGGCCAATAAAATAACCAGTGGCAAGCCAATGAGTACTTTCAATGTACTCGCAAGCAACCCAAGTTTTGGAACAAGGTACAATAATGCACGATATAGCACCAAGTAGGTGAGTTTTGCAGAAAGCTAGTTTTGAGTGCAATGACATGATCAAGTAACTTAAATAAGCATGCATCAACCATAGATAGGTGTTCATAAGAACAAGTCACAATCATCATCATAAGTAGGAGGTTGGATGTCTCATGTTCAACCATCACACCAAGTCCTCAGACTCGCCTCATGTACCGTCTAAACATCTCATGTTCAGTCATCATGCCAAGTCATCCGACTCGACTCAAATATCATCCTTGCCACCACACACACACCAAGTTTGCGAAAACATCTAGACGTAGTTTAAGAAGGACCTCCAACTGTCCATGACCGTGGACACGACTATTCGAATAGTTTTACACTCTGCAGAGGTTGCACACTTTACCCACAAGACTCGGGGAACTTCCGTGTCATCCACGACTCGCGGTATATAACGTACCCCAGGTAAGCACCCAAACAATGCCTTTCCCCTGGCGATAATAAACAAAGAGTCCACTCGATTGGTACCCATCCCACATGATGTACATCACGCGTAGCATCCATGTAGGGACCAACGGTGTGCTCGGCGCCTGTGAAGACAACACATGATCGTCCATACCGGCACGACTCTGTATCGAGAGTGACCACACCACTCCCGCCACTAGTAATGTGGGATCCTTGATAGTACCCACCAAAGTAATCAACAGAGCCCCGTCCCATAAGGGGTATCGTGGTTGCGCATGTAAGGTTGGGATGGTCAGCAGACCTTAAAACTCTCCGTTTTCGAAAACACACCCTCAACTTGTTCCGGTACACCACTTGTTTCTCAAGTGGTCACCCAACTCATTATCATCTCCCTTAGGCATTAGTGGCACCTGACGGGGTTTTCAAAAAGTCTTTGAAATCACCTCTTTATTTCCATCACCATGCATATTCCCGATCCCACTTGCGTAGCATCTACTAGCAACCTAACTACTCCCACCCGCATAACCCTCATAAGGTGGTAGGGTTATGCACGATGCAAGTGTCAACGACAAAAAGTATCGGAAGCAACCTACCGAAGTGGTCACTACTCCACATGATCAAATATAACGAATGTAAAGTGCTATATGACATGCAATACAAATGGTTTCTTAACATGGTCAAAGGGCTGCTTGCCTGGCTTAGCAATGTCTTCGAGGTCTTCACCTGCTTCTCATCCACTCCGAGCATTTCATCTACTTCGTCAACTATCGCCGGAAACAACCGCAATAAGCAACACAAGAAACAGAAAATAAAAGTGCTGTATAAATAGGAGTTTTATTTTTCTTGGACACCTCTGGTCACAAGAAAAATAACCAAGTAGGTTTCATTGGATGTGAATCTAGGGGGATTTTTGAATGGTGGAAATGAAAGAATTGATGGTCCTATGAGGTGTCCACAAAAAATGTTTTAACAAAAATAAGTGGGTGAACTTAACAAATATGGCATGATTTTAGAAACATGTGGGAAGTGTTTTCACTGGATTTGGAGTTGTGAGGATATTCCTAGGGATTTGCAAAGTGATCCATTCATGAAGAAATGGTTCAGTAATCCACACTACATAGAAAGTATATGGAAAAAATTCTCACATACTAGCTCATGAGTTTAGGCACACCTAGGATTTTGGATCACTCCATTTGGAGCTATTATGAATGCTCTAGGGATTTGCAAGGGGGTTCCATAGTATAAGATATAACAAAAATATGTGTGGATCAGAACATGCTATATGGAAAAATGTGCAATGCACAAATTTGGATAGGAAATGATTTTAGGAATATGCAGAAATTTGAATCAACTAAATCGGAGGTCATGTGAATTTTCTATGAATTAATTAGTATCTCTGGGAAAAAAAGAATTTATACCTAAATGGGCCTAAGTTGCGCACCGAGCGCAACTTAGCTTCGCATGGCATTGGGCCGGCCCAGTGGCTCAGCCGCGTGCATGCATAGAGCCACGTCGAAGGCGTATTCACTTGAATACGTCTTTCTTGCGGGGAGGCAGAGAGATGGGAAGACGCCTCCACCTATGTGCGGGCCCAATCGTTGGGTTGCCTACAGGCAGGTCCTGCTTGGTCAGGCTCATCCCCCCTCCTGCCCGAATAGGGGCGAGGCAGGGGAGGCAGGGTCGAGTGTGTGTCGGCATCATTTCGGTGGCTCTGGCCACCGTCAGCGATGCCTCGACCACCGTAGGGCTTGGGATGGAGTCCCGCATCCGTTTGGGTGCTCCATTCTTGCTGGGGGGCACCATGGAGGTCGGTCTTGGCCGGGGCGGAGTCCGGCGACAGCGGCCGCGGGGGTAGCGCTCCGGCCACCGGAAGGGAGGAAAGGAGTGGGGGGGGTGCTTTCAGCGACGTTGGAGGCTCTGGTGGATCTCAAAAGAGAGGAGGGGCTCGGGTGAGCTCGGATTTGGGCAAGGCCAAGGTAGCGCCATGGTGGCCATGGGAGGAGAGGGCCTCGAGAGCCCCCATAGGCTTGGTCCGGGGGTCTCTCACATAGAGGAGAGCGTCAAGGGACACAAGAGGGAGCTAGGGAGGGGGTAGAAGAAGGGGGTGACCGAGAGGGGCTTGGGTGGCCGCCGGGGGGCCACGGGCGTGGAGAGCTCGTATGCCAGAGCCTCCTTGGAGCTTTGTGAGCATCGGGAGGGGTGTCGGAGGTCGAGGGGAGGTTCTTGGCGTGCGGGGACATCCTATTGAGGCCAGACAAGAGCTAACCGACGAGGTCAAGTGGCAGAGCGCCGTTGTTGCATGTCAACGACGTGGTCACCATGCTACACCGTGTCCAGAGCAAAGTTTTGGTCGGCCAATGATGTCTAGCATGCAAGGCATGCGGTCTTGAGGGAACTGGTCAAATTTGAAGAGGCTAGGAGCTAATAAAGAGGGGTTTCTACAGGGATTCAGTTTGCAGCAGTAAACTGGTGGCTCATCTCAGGGGATTATAATGGAGAGCATTAGGGAAAAGACCTTGTCTAGTGCTCATGGGGATGGAGGTACTACATGACCACCAATCCTTAGGTCAGGTAGACAAGTTTGAAGGGTACTTGTAGTTCAAGGTTACAATTACTGCCCTAAACTAAGTTCAGATGGTTTGCTCATATTTTCCACATGAGCATGCCATATTTGGGTGTGCCAAGGTGCATTAGTATGCAAATGAGGTTGTATAAAAGTTTGGGGAGAATTTGTTGAACAGAATAGTGGGGGAGGGGAAGAATAGGCCTGACTATGGTAAAAAGAAAGGGAAAAGAGAGAGTTACCCCCCAATAATTGATCAGAGGCCATGGCAAGGTTACTGGACGTAAATTGGGGTTACAATATACTATGGTAAAAAGTTGTGGGCAAGGAGAATCTTTTTAGGCCCACTTTGCTTGTCCACAAGTTCATGGTTGAAGGTGTTTGATGCTGACCTAGGGTATCTAGGAGTATCCAACGGCCCTGATATTGACCAGAGGTAAATGGTAAGTCCATTTCATACTGATCACAAGTTTTCAGCTCAAATGAAGAAAGTTGATAAAGCAAACTTTGTGAACCCTAGGAATCAACATAATCAGGTTTCTGTAGATCTAGTTAGGGTAAACTAATCTCCTTGATTCAACACTTGGTTTAGCATCACCAGTTGGGTAATAGAGCATGCCCACAAAGTTTGGGATCAATAGGAGATACTTCACAATGAAGAGTTGCTCAAATTTGGCTCGGGACAGGAATGATTTTAGGATATTTTGGTGAACCAAAACAACTGGGATTGAGATGAAACTTGGCAAGATGAAAACATATATGATATGTGAGATGCTAGAATTTTCCTGGATTTAATTGAGAATATTTCTTATAGAAATATTTCAAATGTTGGGAATAGGAAGAAAGGGTTTTGAAGGGTTTTGTCCAATATTTTGAACATGACCATGTGTTGACACTCTTATATATGGACAATATATGTCCACTGAGTTTTCCTAAATTTTCTCAAATATTTTTAAAGCATTTAAATAATTTTTCCCTACAAAAGACCATTTCTGGCCTTAAGAAAAAGCCTTTAAATAAAATAGTGAAATAATCTATAAAAAATAATATTTGGTGTTTTTGGGAAGTTATATATATAGTGGGTGTCAAATAAAGTATTTGGAGAAAGATTATCCACCCAATTTGGGGACCTGTAGTGCAAATCTCAAATCAGGGGGTTTTGAAAACCCTAAATTGAATAAATGCTTATTGGCCAAAATAATATTTTGTAAAAATATTTTTAAGTCCTACGCACATGGCATGATTATTGGACAGGATTTGGGATCAAGGAAAAGAGTTCTCGAGGGTAGGAGGATGTTTTATGAATTATAGAGCACCAGCAAGCAATCAGACAAGCAATCAAATAACACAAAGGTCAAGAATTCAAATGCACTCAAAAAGTTTTAATTGGCCCTAATTTTTGAGTCATGTTAACTTAGACATGAGGCAAAACATAGGGTGTGATAGAGCCGCAGGAGTTCGCCAACCAATGGAACTCTGATGACGCTCCTGAGTATCCGGGAGACAGCTTTTTCCAGCCATGGCCATAGACCAACTTAGGCCAAAAGCCTAACCTTGGGGAGTATGTATTTCTCATCTTAGTTGTCGGTGTTCATACTCTTTCATTGTACCATCCATGATAGTTTATTTTCTTGTTTCACTTTCTTGTTGTGTGTTTAATTAACTTTGAGAAAAATACAAAAAAATAGTTCTAGCTTTATTTCCAGTTATTTAGTTGTAGCATTAAAAAGAAAACCCCCAAAAATATTTTTCGTTCTTCTTTTACTTGTTGGGAGCTTTCCCGTGTAAATAGTTTTCTTGTTCTTGTTTTGATTTTTCCTTCTTTGGGTCGTAAGGAGAAGACCATAAAGAAAATGTCGAGTGGCTCTCACATGCATTATTGTTTACTTGTTAGAGAGCCCATGTTACCTTGTCTTTCCTTTGATTTATTGTTTGCAGATTTTAGCTTAGTCCAATGCACGTGCACTCTTATTATTATCCACACGATTCGGTTGTGCAAGTGAAAGGCAATAATGACGATATTTGATGAAAAGATTGAGATGGAGAAAAGCTGGTATGAACTCGACCTATATTGCTTTCGTAAATATGGTTAGATCACCATTCCGAATTCAGTTCATCATGGGTGAAACATATTTGCAATTATAATTAGAGATTATAGTTATTCATGCCATGCTTAATTAGCTAAGAGTGGATAATGGTTTGTTTTGGGTGCCAACATGCATATTAAAATGGTTGTGATGTAGTATGATGGGATGGTATCCTCCTCTGAACGATTCAAGTGGCTCGACTTGGCACATGTTCATGCATGTAGTTGAAACAAAATCAACATAGCCTCCACGATATTTAAGTTCATAGTGATTTATATCCTACTCATGCTTGCATTCAATGTTAGTTAATCTGAAAGCATGTTGATGAATGTGTTGGTCGCTCCCTAGTCTTTTGCTAGCCTACACCTATACTAAGCGGGAATACTGCTTGTGCATCCAATCCCTCGAACCCAAAGTTGTTCCATATGAGTCCACCATACCTACCTATATGCGGTATTTACCCGCCGTTCCAAGTAAATTTGCATGTGCCAAACTCTAAACCTTCAAATAAACATTCTGTTTTGTATGCCCAAATCGCTCATGTGGTGACTGGGGGCTGTCAGTATCTTCCATGCTAGGTGGATTATTCTCACGATATGTGTTGTTTCACTATCATTCACGATAAAGTGGCTGGTAATCGGGATGCCCAGTTCCATGATCGAAATAAATGCAAAATATAATTAACCAAAACTCCCCCAGAACTATGTTTGTATGGACGGTCCCCGTGGATTTGGCTCGCCATGGAGTGTGAATGATTGGTGGAGGGGGAGTAAAAACTTTATCATTCTGTTTGGGAACCACCTATAATGTATCTAGCATGGAAGATGTTGAAAACCTCTTGGTCGTTATGTGAGCAATGAATGCATACCGCTCAAAAATCATTACTTGTCTCCGTTTGGAAAACTCAAGCTCTAGCACCTCTGCAAATCAATGCTTCCCTGTGCGAAGGGCCTTTCCATTTACTTTATTGTTGATTCATCATCTTCTTATAAAAGTCGCCATTTAGAGAGCACCATTGTCATTTGTATGCTTTGCTGTTAATTGATATTGAGTATGAGCATGATTGGATCTCTTTTACAGTGAATTACAATGTCTAGTCAGTCCTTGTTCTTTAGAGGTGCTCTGCATTTATGTTTTGCGGTCTCAGAGAGGTCTAGCGAGATACCATTTTGTCATATTGTATGATGGTTGGTTTGAAAAAATGTTGTCATCCGAGAGTTATTATTATTGCTCGCTAGTTGATTATGTCATTGATATGAGTAAAAGTGAGACCCAAATGTTATTGTGAACGTGGTTAGTCCATCATCTCTGCTGAAAATCTGAACATCAGTTGGACATATTTACAACAACAAGATCAAACAAAGTTTGTAAAAGTTTTTGTTTATCATTTTCAGTTTATCAACTGAATTGCTTGAGGACAAGCAATGGGTTAAGCTTGGGGGAGTTAATATGTCTCCATCGTATCCACTTTTCCAAACTCTTTTGCCCTTGTTTTGGACTCTAATTTGCATGATTTGAATGGAACTAACCCGAACCGACGCTATTTTTAGCAGAATTGCCTTGGTGTTATTTTTGTGTAGAAATAAAAGTTCTCGGATCGTCCTGAAAACTAACGGAGAATATTTTCGGATTTAATAAAAAATACTGGCACAAGAATTAACCAGAGGGGGGCCACCTGCAGGCCACAAGCCTGCTAGGCGCGGCCACCCCTCTGGCCGCGCCTAGCAGGCTTGTGGGGCCCTAGTGGCTCCTCCGACCTCCTCTCCAGCTCTATATAACCCTATTTGCGGAGGAAAAAAATCAGAGATAAGAATTCATCGCGTTTCATGATATGGAGCCGCCGCCACCTCTTGTTCTTCCTCGGGAGACCAGATCTAGAGTCCGTTTTGGGCTCTGTAGAGGGGAAATCGACGCCATCGTCATCACCAACCATCCTTCATCACCAATTCTGTCATGGTTTTTCTCACGGAAGATGTCCGAGGACTTATGTTCGAGGCCATCGCTAAGGTGATGGACTCAAAGGGGTTGGTTGGGACGAAGAACACAAGTTTACCCAACTTCGGCCCCTCAGTAAGAGGTAAAAGCCTACATCCTTCTTGTTTTGTATTTGATTGGAGTATCAATTACAAGGGAGCGGATTCGCTTGACCTAGTTCTTGATTAGTTGGTTTCTGTCTAAGTTGGCCCGGGCTGCTGCCTTTATATAGGAGGCCAAGACCATGGGTTACAAATCCCATGCCGACTCTTTACAACGTCTCTGACTCTATCTCTATGTAGCCTTGCCTTCATGGGCAAGCCATCCCCGGGCGGCTTAACCTCTCAGGTCTTCATGCCTTCTTTGTCTGGGCCTCGCCTAGGCCCATCTTGGTAAGCCGCCATATGTCTAGGCTTCCATCTCTAGGCCCATCTGCCTTGATCTAGCTTATGAGCCGCCAGGTATGACCCGACCCCACCTGGGCGGGTATCGCAACGGGGTTATATCCCCAACATTAGGCCCCAAGTTTATTTGAGCTTGCTCATGTCAATCGTCCATTTTACTTGGCGGCGAGTCTCACTCTTCATCACCTGAAAGTAAGAAATGTAACCCGCCGTGACGTCATACTGGATATGCCAAAAAGATTCCCTGACGACCACAACGGATCTTTCATCATTAAACTGACGACCCAAAAATCGAGGCATCCGTCTCTGATGGTCAGTCTGGGTCACCTTGATTCCCGCGCCTGTTTCCTCTTTTCGGCCTCTTAAATAGAACTGCGAAGGGACCTTTTCATTTCCTCCGCCACCTGCGCCTCTTCTTCGTCCTCTCGACGCTGTCGCCCCCGAGCCCCCTTGCTCCGATGAAGCTCCTGCGCCGTCATCGCCCGAGGTCGCTGCATCAACCTAAACGTACTAGAGCATTGCCTGCATCCGTCGCCTTACTTCCGGTACGCCCTTCTCTATCCCCTAGATCTATAGCTTAGGGTAATAAGTCCATGGAGTTCTTCAGTCCGCTAGAACACGAGTTCTTCATAATGCCAAACGACATAATACCCCATGAATCTTGTAATGAATCTCTCCCTGATGCGGTAAACCATAGGAAATCACCAATAATTTAAGACAGATCAGTACCTGCTTCCTTCTACCGTCCGTGAATAGCACCAGTTCCTCCGTTCGTCATTAGGTTTAGAATAAATATGCCTTTTCCTCTGTCCATAGATCTGTCACTGCAAAGATAACATGTGAATCCTGTTTTCCACACTTAGCTGTATTTTGCTCCATTGCCCTGCAACGTAACCCACCATTAAACTTTCGGCGCTCGCCAGGAACTGCACCGGCGGCTTAGCTTCGTAGAACCTAGATTTTATCAGCCGCCCTTAGTTGTCTGTCACCTTCTAACTCGCCGCGCAATGTTACCTTCCACAGTTTTAAGACGTCGTTATGCCTCATGCATCCTCTTCCTCTAACTGGGTCGGCTTCGTAGTTGATGAGGAGTTTTTGAAGGATTTTGTAGGTGCTAGGACTTTACCATCCAAAGATGTCATCCATTGGCGGGTTCCAGGCAATGAGAAGAAGCCCATCCCCCAAGAGGGCGAAGCAGTCATATTCGCGGACCACCTTGTACGCGGTTTCAGCCCGCCTGGTTCTAAATTTTTCCGAGATGTCCTTCATTTCTTCAAGTTGCATCCTCAAGATATTGCATGCAATTTTTTCTCAAACATGTGCAACTTCCAAATTCTCTGTGAAGTTTACTTACAAGAAGAGCCGTCGGTTGACCTCTTCCGTTAATTCTTCTATGCCAACCGCCAAACAGAAGTGGCAGTCGGCCCAAGCTTGGAGCTCGGTGGGATCTCTATTCAAAGAAGACGGGACATGATATTTCCGGCTATTCGAATGCCGAGTCATCCCAAGGACTGGAACAAGCCCTAGTTTTATTGCAAAGACACCTCTCTAGAGGGAGAACGTCCATTGCCGGGTTATTGTCCGACCCGACTCCGCACCAATACTAAACTCCCGGACCGGATGTCGGCCTCCGAATGGGCGAAGTATGCTCCGGCTTATGCCAAAATTAGAGCCCTTATGGCCAATAGCCTGACAGGGATGGATCTAACCCACTGCTGGATCTCTTGGAGAGTCATGCCTCTGAGCCGAAGAAGCCGTCTCATGTGTGAATACATGGGTGATGCCAATGACCCCCTCTTCTTCAATCCTACCACGTTGTCAGAAGATAAAATTGTTGCTACCATCAAAATTCTTGAACATGAGTCTCAAGGATCTTGCTGTGCCATTGGATTACCACCCTCTTGTGCCGCAAATCCGCCCCAGACGTAAGGGCGACTCTCAATCTCCTTACTTCCGTGTTATCTATTCATGTATGTCTACAATCTTAACCTCTTCCGGCGGCTTTACCTTCAGGCTAACTCTAGCTTCTGGAAGAATAAATACATTCCTCCTCCGAGAAAGTCTAAGGAAAAGACCGTCAGCCGAAAGAAGAAGACTGTACCTCAAGAACAACCTAAGGTTGATGACTCAGAGGTAGGACTTGACTCTCTTGACCGTCTCACTATGCACCTTACTGACAATAATAACTTCACAGGACAAGACAGAGACAAGCCACGCCAATGCTCCTGAGGTAACCTATGTCTCATCAGACTCAGAACATCTTGCACCACAGAAGATACGTCAGGTCGTCCGAAAGGTCCCATTTTCTCATCCTCTTGATTACTTAGACCCCAACTTTCTTTTGAAAAAGCAACAGCAATTCTCCCGATGCCAGACCCGAAGCACCGGCTCTGAAGACCTTATGGCCGGGTTGTCTCATTATCTGACTCAATGGAAACGACCGGCTGAGGTATTTTTTTTTACTTGGTTTAATTTTGTCAACCTTGCCTTACAACTTTACTCTGTCTTTATATTGCTTTAACTGCTTTCAGGAATCACCCCCTTCTTCAGGCGACTCTACGGCAACCAAGCTACCGCCTCTAAAGATCAACCCAGAGTATGTGCTTTCATATTTGCATCCTATCCTTTGTCATCCTTTATATTTTATATAATAACTTTCTATGCTTTCCAGGGCTCAAGCAAAGCAAAGGAAAACCGTCGGGTCTACCTTGGCCCCCACTGCCCAAGAACCGGAGGCTGCCAAACCGGACTCTCCGGTTGCACATGTTGATCCTTCTGATGCCTCAAAGGATGTGCCCGAAGACGCTCGTCGTTCTGTCGAGCCGGCGGACCATGAAACGGCCACTAAGAGCCCTCCGAGGACCAACTCCAAGCCGCCAAGCCCTTCAATGGCCGTTGACGGCTTGGATACTCCGGACGTCATGATTATCGACACCGGCTTTCAAACTCCTCAACCTCGTGTGTTGACAAAGCACACTGAAAAAACTTAAGCCTCTGAAAAGCTGCATTTGAGCTCCCTGTGCTAGAGAAGTTGACTGATGATGAACTACATGCCGGTTATTTGAACCGCCTCTCCACAAGCCGGAACATGGAGCTCAAGCTTGTTAATCTGATGAAGAAAAAATATGAGGTACCCCTTCCTTTCCTTATATCCTTATGTAGCCCCTAAGAGCCGGTTTAATATTTGATAATGGTAAACTTGGTCTTCCAATCCATGCTTGACACAAAACCACTTAGCCTGTAGCCCCCAAGTATCGGCTTAATATGCAAATATTGGGCCGGTGCTCAGTTTTAAGCATTTGATCAAATGTTGCCCCCAAGTGCCAGCTTATCTTTGACAAATATGAGCCGGAACTCCATTGTAAATTTGAACAAATAGCCAAATGTAGCCCCAAGTGCCGGCTTATCTTTGACAAATATGAGCCGGAACTTCATTGTAAATTTGAACAAAGAGCCAAATGTAGCCCCCCAAGTGTCGGCTTATCTTTGACAAATATGAGCCAGAACTTTATTGTAGATTTGAACAAAGAGCCAAATGTAGCCCCCAAGTGTCGGCTTATCTTTGACAAATATGAGCCGGAACTTCATTGTAGATTTGAACAAAGAGCCAAATGTAGCCCCCAAGTCTCAGCTTATATTTGACAAATATGAGCCGGAACTTCATTGTAGTTTGTAGTCTTGGAGAGCAAATAGACATTAGCCCCCAAGAGTTGGCTTGTAACATCCCAAAAATTCCATTTTGGAATGTTATGATATATAGCTATGCATCTATCATCATCATTGCTTGAATACATGTATTGTTGAAATGTTCTTTCTAAATTTCTGAAAGCCCTTTCTACTTTCCCTAAGTTGCTTTCATCTATTTGAAATCTTGGTAAAAAGTTCAAATAAGAGAGGAGGAACATGACACTCCACACCAAGACCCATTTGGTGATCTATTTGAACAAAAATAACCAGGAGTTATTTTGAAAATATTTGCAAAAAGGATTTAAAAACAATTAGGCAATTTCTGAAAATATGTTTTTTTCAAAGTGTTCAAACGACAGAATAAAAATGTTCGTTAAATGGCATTTATTATTCTGTTAATTTTGATATATAATACTCCTATTTTTTGAAAATGATTTGAATGTTTTAAAAGCTTTTGATTGTCGCTGAAAATCATTAAAAGAAAACGATAACGGTTTCTGTATTAAACGGGCTGGCCCACGGGTAGTTACTCGCGGATTTAATACCGACCGGCCGACCGACGCGCAACGGATGCCCTCTCTCTCACTGACACTGGGCCCCACCTCGATCGACCGTTTCGCCCGCGCGGTCATCCCTCTCCCCTCGCCGACCACGTCGCCGGCCGTTTCCACCTCCGCAGATCTCGCCTCCCCACCACTCCCCCTCGCTCTCCGCACCCCCTATAAGTACCGGCCAGTCCCCGCATCCATTTCCCCCTAAAGCCCTCTCCTACCTCGCCGGAAGGCTGCCGCATCTCGTCGCCGGAGTTGCCACCATCACCGGACCTCCCCATCGCCATTGCCGTCGACTCCGTCCACCTCTCGCCCCACCGTTGCCACCAATCGACGCCGGACGTCAAGCTCCGTCGCCCAGACCACTCTGCTACCTCCCTCGACCACCGGAGCACCAACCCCGACGACTTCGCCGTCTCGGACTCGCCGGAGAATCCCCTCGCCGGCGACCCCTTCTTTGTGAGCTCCCCCTCCCACTCCGTAGTCGTTCGATCGCAAACTAACGTCTTAGATTAGATCGGAATTAATTCCGAACCGGTATTCTCTACCGACCGGTCGCCCGCCCGCAAGCACTCGCGCGCACACGCCCCCAACCAATAGGAAAGCGCCACGTAGCCCCCTGTCCGTTGCATATCTAGTTTTCTTTTCTGTTTTTGTTTTAGTTAACAGAGTGAGTTCAAATTTTGTTTTGCTTATATCTTTTAATCTGTTTAATGTTTTGAGTTGATTCTTTTTGCAATAGCTCACATTTTTCATGTAGTTTCACCCTGTACTTTTAAATTTTAAATTTGAACTATAAAATTTGAATTGAATCAAATTTGCTTAAAACCTTCAAATCTGAATAACTAGAGTTTGAAAATAGATTTTGACATGAATCTTTTTGCTACTGTTTGGTCTTAGTTAGGACTACCTTTATGCTTAGTTTGAAATTTTTTTAGGATGATTTTGATTAGTGTTCTAGCTATAAACAGAATCTGCCTAGTATTATAGTATAGTTTTATTTACTTAGTTTTAGTTAGTTTAACTTAGATTTAGTTTAAAATTGTTTGGTAGGTTCTGTTGATTTAAACATTTAGTGTTTTAATTATTGTTAATAAAAATATAAAACTGTTTAGTTTATTTCTTTGTTAATATAGGAATCACAATTTCTTTTCAAATAGGTTTATTTTGATTAAAACAACTAGTTAGTAATAGTTTTGCTTTCAAACAAAGTTTTATATAATAAATTCTGTTTTCTAAGACAAGTTTATTTGTAAATTCTTTTCTGTTAAGAACATGTTTTGCTAATAAGTAATAAGTTTTGTTTTGCTCTTTTGTTAGTAAAACTATAGTTCATTCATATAGTGTTTATCAAAACTTTTAAAAACTTTACTAAAAAATTTCCCAAACAAACTTTAATGAAATTCAATTCTGTTATTAATAAATTTTTTTATTATTTTCCTTGCTGTCAACAATTGTTCTGTTATTACAAATAGTTTAATTATGTTAGTAGTGTTTTATCAATCATCTTTTAGAAACAAAACTTTGTGTGTTTTCTTGCTTGTGATTTTTATGCATTGTTTTGTCTTGATTGGTTACTAGTTGATGGTTGATGGTTGTGAGTTACCATATTTTGTTGTATGCTTATTGAGTGCTCTTGTTTGCTTCGTTAGATTATCTGGAGTGCGAAACTTGTTACTTAGAGTCACTCACGTACGAAGATCATCAATCAGGCAAGTCACTTTGATCATGTTTACCCATGTTTTATATGCATTAGTTCTACCATCTTCCCCAATTGCATGCAAGATAGGTTAGTTGGAAACTTGGTTACATTGTTGTAGTATCATGTGGTAGGTACCTCCTCAACCCCTTTGACAACATTGGCCCCGGGAAACGTTGTTTTACTTTTGCTATGCTATTAGTAGACGGGGTTGGTTGTGTGATTCATGAGAGTTGGGATAGTTAATAATTTCAAGACCTACATAATGATCAAGATTTAAGACTCCGAGTTTTCAACATACCTCTGGGTGGATGATGGTTGAACGGCACCCTGGAGAAACCAGTGGATTTGCCTAGGTGATGCTGGAGATGGCCAGTATTCACGCGGAAAGATCCACCCAGGCACAAAGAGATGGATGGGTGCTTCAAGACCCAAGGCTTACCTGCACAGCCACAAGTCATTATGGGCTCTGGCTTGGTTGCATATCGTGGTGACCCTGGACAGGCGGTGCTACGAGATGTAGAAGAACGGTAGGAAAGGATGGGCACCGACAGAGTCGCAGGGAAACCCTTTGGAAGACCATGTTTTGGTCATCCGTTTCTCAAACACCCTGAAGTGCGAGAAATCAAACGGATGCGACCAAATCTTGTGGGGAACGTGTGCAAAACTCTGCAGAGTACTCAAACCTAATCGATTAGCCGTGTCCACGGTCATGGACGACTTGAGCCAAAGGAACTGAAACATTCGGAATTCTCAACACAAGTAATATGATGATGGGGGTATTTAACAATTGGGTATGAGAATTGGTTGGTGGAACCATCTCATTAATCAACCAACTTGGTAATATTTTTTTGCTTAGCCCTCTCTTGATGTAGGAAAAATTGGCTTTACGCAAAAACTTACCACCACACCTGCCATATAAGCATGTAGACTAGATGATTATCTTTTCACCCCTCTCTTGTGACTTTGCCGGCATATTCCATATGCTGACCTACACGGCTGCAACGTATCATGTTGCAGAGTACTTTTCTGACCAGGAGTGAGGACACGTTCTACGCTCGGTGAGATGCCCTTGGAGTCAGATGGACTCATCTACCTTCGACGCTTCCGCAAGATTTAGACATTCTCATGAGTTGGCCTTCAGCCACTTTATTGTAATTTTTATTGTAATAAAGGACTCGATATGAGATTTTCGATTAATATAACGTTGTGTGATTTCCCTTTGATATATACATTGATGTACCGTGTGTGTACCAGCATGATCTTGGGATGGTACGGAAACACCGGAGATTCGACCTTTCAGGTCGGGTCACTACATGGCTGAACTGGATGAATATGAGCCGGAACTTACTTGTAGTCTTGGAGAGCAAATAGACATTAGCCCCCAAGTGTGAAGTATATTGCTTGCAATCTTCTTGAGACTTGCGTTATATTTGTTAACTTTAACCATCTGGCAATATGTTATCCTGGCGACTTACCCCTCTTTTACTTGTTGACTGTCACAGGAAGCTTTAAATAATGTCGAGTCTGAACTGACCGGCTTAAAGAGCAATCTGGCCTCCCAGCAAGCCGCCAGGAGTGCAGTAGAGGAAAAGTGTCAGCTTGCAGTCGAAGAGCTTGTAAAAGTTAAAGCTGATTTTGCTGCCTTCAAGAAAGCTACTGAGGCGGAGCAAACTACCCTGGCTCAACATGCAGATGATGCTGACCGGCGGCTCATGTAGGTATTCGATGAACTGCACTCCTTGAAGCGCCATATTGCAAAGATGTCTGCTGCTATCTTTGGTAAGTACTAAAGACTTAGACAATATCCTTGTGTGAAGAATTATATAGGTGGCTTATAACCAAAAATCCATCTTATGCAGGCCCAAGGAGCCGTCAACTCGCTGCTAATAGCATGTTGTCACTGAAAGCCATGTACACACTATCAGAACAACTATACTGCGGAACTCTCTGCACCATCAAAGCGATGCTTAATAAAGAGAGTATCCCTTCGTCCATGAAGGGAGTCATAGAAGTGTTATCCGCCCTGCCCAACAAAATCCAGGAGCTCAAAAAATCAGCTGCCAGAAAGGGAGCCATTGCAGGAATAAGCCGGGCCTTAGCCTTCGCCCCAGAGCTAACTCCTGAAGAGATGATGGACGTGTTTCCATCAAAGAAGGACGACGGCTCAGAATTCACAGAAGCCGACTATGCTCGTTGCATGAAGGCCTCCAGAGTCCTTGCATCAGTATTAGCGGAAGAAGTGAACCTGTCAACATATCAGGCGGCTTACAATGCCGAGAACAAGCGAGTGCGCGACCCAACCTTCGAGGCCAAGGACTTAACTCCTGCACGCCGTAAGCACTTGTTTGCTCCTGATCTTGACCCGTCTCCCCTCTTTGAAAAGGCAAACTTTGAAGCTTTAACCAACTGCAACTGGGACATGGACAATCTCCAGATCCAGGAGGTCGAAGACCCGCCGCAGGGTGACCCGCCGTCCAGCTAATAAATTTGATAATGCCATGGATAATCCGGCTTTCGTGACTCGCCGAATTTTGGGGCGTGTAAAAACCTTTAAGTCACTACTTTTGAGATCTGTGGAGAGCATTGTAATAGGCCTTTAGTATAAACTTTGTCTTTCCTGAACTGTGCCATCGTGCACATAGGAAATCACATGGCTTTAACATATTGTGTCCGCCTTGTGCTTCAATTCATACCAGATGTCGTGGCGTCTCTTCTTGAGAAAACCAACCTATGGAAACAGAATATGTTCCATATTGTTTAATAGGGCGGCTTAGAATAGCACAACCCGGAGATGTTATATCTTTCCTGATTTGTTTTTTGAATTTTTTTGAACTCATGTGCCGGTTCTTGTGGGTGGACTCGCTAATTAAAACTCCTAATCAGTACAGGGTCTTTATCGAGATTGGTCATCAATTTCTTAGAACGGCTTAGGGTCTCTAAGCGAGATTAATTGATAGGAAGTGTAACATCCCAGAAAGAGACATATTAGGGCATGAGTACCCCGATAGCTCATAAACTGCCTCTCAGGTGACATAAATCCATCGTTTTAACCTTAAATAGTGGAGGGTCTTTAAAATATTAACTGTCTAAGAGTACGAACAGGCCACATAGCGGAGAGTCGGCAGTAGATGAGGGAGTTTATCCTCGCTTTCCGTAAGGCGGCCCTCACGTGACAAGAACCGCCGGTTTAACCTTAACCAGTACAGGCTCTCTAACGAGATTGGTCGTCAATTTCTTTGAACCGGCTTAGGGTCTCTAAGCGAGATTAATTGGCAAGAGTTAGGCGGGTTACATAGCGGAGCAGCATCAGCTTACATGCAGGTTTAACCCTGGTGGCTTAAGAGCCGATCAAGAGGGTATGTAAGCTAAACCCGGTGGGTTGGAAGCCCCCAACTGACCTTTGTTGACGGAGTCAACTGTTTGGCTTGAGAGCCGATCGATAGGGTCTGGTAAGCTAAACCAGGCGGGTTAGAAGCCCCCTAGACGACCTTGTTGACGGAGTCAACTATTTCGCTTAAGAGCCGATCGATAGGGTCTGATAAGCTAAACTCGGCTGGTTAGAAGCCCCCTAGACGATCATGTTGACGGAGTCAACTATTTGGCTTAAGAGCCGACCAATAGGACCTGATAAGCTAAACCTGGAAGGTTAGAAGCCCCTGTAGATGGCCTGTTGATGGAGTCAACTTTGTGTCTTAAAAGTCGATCAACAGGGTCTGATAAGCTAAACCCGGCGGGTTAGAAGCCCCCCTAGTTGACCTTGTTGCACAAGCTAAGATATGCAAAACGGCGGAGGCCCCGACTTACAGGGATGCCAAATTTATTCATATATATATATATATGATATGTACAATGATGGTGTACAATGTGAAGTCTCAACGACTCAAGTATAGTAAGGCCGCAGATGCGCTATGTTCCACGGCCGGCAGGTCTCCTGCCCAGAAGTGCTTGACTCGTCTCGTATGTCAATGAAGTAATATGACCCGTTGTTGAGATTTCTGCTAACCACGAAAGGTCCTTCCCATGGAGGGGATAACTTGTGTGCATCTGTTTGATCTTGAATCAACCACAACACTAAGTCGCCTTCTTGAAACGTCCGGGTCTTGACTTTGCGGCTATGATAACGATGCAAGTCTTGCTGATAAATCGCCGATCGAGCCGCCGCCAGATCACGTTCTTCCTCCAAGGCATCCAACGCGTCTTGACATGCTGTTTCATTATCAGCCTCAACGTAAGCCGCCACCTGCAGCGAGTTATGACGGATATCACTTGGTAACACGGCTTCTGCGCTGTAAACCATGAAGAAAGGTGTATAACCTGTTGATCTATTGGGGGTGGTTCTGATGCTCCATAAGACGGACGACAACTCCTCTACCCAACAATCCGGCATGTGCTGCATAGGAACCATAAGCCGGGGTTTGATACCTCTCAAGATTTCCTGGTTAGCATGCTCTGCCTGACCATTTGACTGTGGATGAGCAACCGCAGAAACACTCGCATAGCCCCCTTGGATAAGTTTGTACCATTATCTGTGATGATACTGTGAGGGTAACCAAAGCGGTAGATTAGCTTTTTAACAAACTAAACTGCCGTAGCCGCATCACACTTGCTGACCGGCTTAGCTTCTACCCACTTGGTAAATTTGTCCACTGTCACCAGGAGGTGGGTCTTCTTGTCCTTAGATATCTTGAAAGGCCCGACCATATCAAGCCCCCAGACTGCAAACGGCCAAGTAATTGCGATCATGCACAATTCCTGAGCCGAGACATGAGCACGCCGGCCGAACTTCTGACATCCATCGCACTTGCGAACCAAGTCCTCCGCATCTTTATGAGCCGTCAGCCAGAAGAAACCATGTCGGAAAGCCTTGGCCACCAGAGATTTTGAGCCGGCGTGATGACCACAATCGCCAGCATGAATTTCATTCAAGATTTCCTTGCCCTCTTCTGGTGAAACACAACGTTGAAAGACGCTAGTGACGCTGCATTTATGTAACTCACCATTGATTATTGTCATAGACTTAGACCGCCTGGTGATCTGTTTGGCCAGATTTTCATTATCAAGTAACTCGTCGCGATTCAAGTACGCCAAGTAAGGCACGGTCCAGTCAAGAATAGCATGTAGAGCCTCCACCAACTACCCCTCCAGGTTAGGTACGGCCAAGTCTTCCTCTGAAGGTAACTTAACTAACGGGTGATGTAATACATCTAAGAAAAAGTTAGGCGGTACCGCCTTACGCTGAGAACCCAGCCTTGACAGGGCGTCAGCCGCCTTGTTCCTGCGACGATCAATATGCTCCACCTGATAACCCTTGAAATGACCAACGATGACATCCACCGCCTGGTGATAATCCGCCATCCGTGGGTCCTTGGAATTCTAGGTGCCTAACACTTGTTGGGCTACTAGGTCTGAGTCGCCGAGACATCTAACCCGACTCAGGTTCATTTCCTTAGCCACCCGGAGGCCATGAAGTAGAGCTTCTTACTCAGCTGCATTATTAGTACAAGGAAACATCAACCTTAACACGTAACAGAACTTGTCACCTTTGGGGGAAGTTAAGACAACCCCTGCCCCTGGTCCTTCCAGCTGCCTGGATCCATCAAAGTGGATTGTCCAATACGTGTTATTCAGCTTTTCCTCGGGCGCCTGACACTCCGTCCAGTCGTTTATGAAATCCACTAAGGCTTGAGACTTGACCGCCGTGCGAAGCACGTATTTCAGATTAAGAGGTCCAAGCTCCAATGCCCACTTAGCAATCCTGCTAGTGCCTCTCTGTTTTGAATCATGTCTCCTAACGAGGCACAGGTAACCACTGTGATCTGGTGCCCTAGGAAGTAATGCTTCAGTTTACGATTGGCCATGAACACCCCATATACCAGCTTCTGCCAATGCGGATACCTCTGTTTGGACTCTGTCAGGACTTCACTGATATAATAAACCGGCCTTTGAACCGGATATTCCTTCCCTGCTTCCTTACGCTTAACAATGATCGCGGTGCTGACTGCCCTATTATTAGCTGCCACGTATAAGAGCAAAGGTTCCTTCTCATACGGAGCCGCTAAGACTGGTGGCTCCGTGAGCTGCCTCTTGAGGGCCTCAAACGCTTCACCCTCTGCCGCACTCCAGACAAAGTTGTCTGTGTTCTTCATCATCTGGTACAAAGGGATGGCCTTCTCACCAAGGCTGCTTATGAACCGGCTTAACGCAGCGATCTGTCTCGCCAGGCGCTAAACATCATTGATGCATGCCGGCTCAGACAGGGAAGTGATAGCCTTGATCTTATCTGGATTAGCCTCAGTGCCACGCTCACAGACTAGAAACCCCAAGAGCTTGCCTACAAGAAAACCGAAAACATACTTAGCCGGGTTAAGCATCATCTTGTAGACCCGTAAGTTGTCAAAAGTCTCCTTCAGGTCGTCAAGCAGAGTCTCCCTCTTCCTAGACTTAATCACAGTGTCATCCACGTATGCATGAACGTTGCACCCAATTTGTCTATGAAGACAATTTTGCACACAAAGCTGGTAAGTCGCCTAGGCACTCTTGAGCCCGAAAGGCATAGACACATAGCAGAAGGCACCAAAAGGTGTGATGAAAGCCGTCTTCTCTTGGTCCTTGACCGCCATCTTGATCTGATGATAGCCAGAATAAGCATCCAGGAAACATAAACTCTCACAACCCGCCGTTGCATCGATGATCTGGTCAATGCGTGGAAGAGCAAACGGTTCAGCCGGATAGGCTTTGTTAAGATCCGTGTAATCCCACACATCCACGACGTGCCATTCTTCTTAAGCACCAACATCGGGTTAGCAAGACACTCTGGGTGAAATACTTTAACGATGAAACCCGCCGCTAGGAGCCGGGCCACCTCTTCTCCAATGGCCTTGCGCCTCTCTTCATTGAACCGCCGTAGAAACTGTTTGACCGGCTTAAACTTAGGATCCACATTAAGGTGGTGCTCAACGAACTCTCTCGGTACACCCGACATGTCAGAAGGCTTCCATGCAAAGATGTCCCGATTCTCATGGATGAATTCGATGAGCGCGCTTTCCTATTTGGGATCCATATTGGCCCCAATAGTAAATTGTTGCGATGAGTCGCCCGGAGTAAAATCCACTAGCTTGGTGTCATCCACTGAAAACTTGAGGGGCGGCTCAGATTCTGTGGTGTGCTTTTTGAGCGGAGTCATGTCCTCCGGGTCAACATTTTCCTTATAGAACTTGAGCTATCCTTCTGTGCAACTTGACTCTGCATAAGCCGTGTCTCCTTCCTCACACTCAATAGTCGTCTCCTGATCACCATGCACCGTAATCGTTCCTTTTAGACCCGGCATCTTGAGCTGCAAGTAAACATAGCATGGCCTAGCCATGAACTTGGCGTAAGCCGCACGTCCAAACAGGGCATGGTACGAACTTTTGATCTTGACCACCTCAAAACACAAGGTCTCGACCCTGTAGTTGTATTCATCACCAAAGGCGACTTCCAAAGAGATCTTCCCCACCAGATAAGCTAACTTGCCAGGTACCACACCGTGAAAGACTATCGAGGAAGGCCTAAGATCCTTATCAAGTAACTTCATCCAACGGAAAGTTTCATAGTACAAGATGTTAATGCTGCTGCCATCATCCTTAAGCACCTTAGTAAACACATATCCTCCCACTTGGAGGGCAACTACCAAGGCCAGCCGGCTCGGGTCTTCAACGCGTGGCGGGTGATCCTCCCTGCTCCAAGTTATGTCATACTCCGACCACTTCAAGAATTGTGGGAGAGCCGGCGTGGTCACGTTAACTGTCTGCTTGCGCAACTTTTGATCTCGCATGTTAAGACTGGTTGTAAAGACATGATACTAACTCGAGCTAAGCTTCTTTGGATTAATCTGATACCCCAATTGGTTATTCTGCTACTGACTATTCCTACCGGACTGTTGATGATGCCCTCCTTGGTTACCCTGGCCCTGATAGCCGGATCCTGAACCGCCAGACCCAAGTCCGGCTCCAGACCCGCCTAGTCCTGAGCCACCTGACGGGCCACCACCATCGTTGTTATGCTGTCGTAAGTTGTAGTCCCAATTTTTTTGCATAATGTGGCAATTCCTCCACGTGTGACCCGCCACCCTATTGGGCCGGCTGTGCTCTGGACAAGGTTTATTGAGCATCTCCTCCAAATTAAAAGGAGTTTTACCCTTATTAAAGGGTTGTCTGAAGTTCTCGTTGCCCTTAGCACGATTGTTCCCGATGCTCGCGTTGGCCACCAATTCTGACCCGCCATTTTGATTCTTCCTCTTGTTCTGGTTGCCATTGCCTGCTGGACCCTTGCTGTTGTTACTCTTCTTGCTCTGTCTGGGTTTCTCCTTGTTAGAGCCTGGATCTTTTGTACTATCAGAGTCGACGTACTTTGTGAGAGCCGCCATGAGCTCCCCCATGTCCTGACACGAGCACTTGAGCCGGCCGAGCTTCTGCTTCAGAGGCGTAAAGTGGAAATTCTTCTCCAGAATCAAAACTGCTTGAGCCGTTGTAATCTGTTCAGATGAGTGGATGACGGTTGAGACCCGTCGGACCCAATGATGAGCCGACTCATTCTCCTACTGCACGCAATGATCCAAATCCACAATCGTCATGGGCTGCTTGCACGTCCCTTGGAAGTTTTAGATGAATTTCGCCTTTAACTCGGCCCAGGAATTAATGGTGTTGGGTGGCAAGCCCTTCAACCACGTGCGAACTGGCCCTTCCAGCATCATAATAAAATACTTGCCACATACTGCGTCGTTGACATCTAACATCTCCATCGCCAGCCCATAGCTCTCAATCCATGCCTCTGGAGGCAGGTCAGCGGTGTAATTTGGGACCTTGCGAGGGCCCTTGAAATCTTTCGGCAGACACTCGTTCCGCAAATCTGGCACTAGGCACGGCACTCCCATGGCCCTGGTGGTTACCCCTGCTCCTACTGAGATGGAAGGTGTTGGTTCTTGACGAGCCGCTGCCGCCGCCTCGCGTTGTGCCCTCGCCTGGTCCACCAGCGCCTAAGCATCCAAAACTGCCTGATCGTCTCGTGGCGGGTCCCGGTGTCAGTCACTGCTAGAAACTGCTGGCGACTCATAACGCTGGCTGAAGCTGTGGCTGGGGATGGGGGTTGAGTGCACGTGACTTCGGCTGTAGGTGTACTTCTCCTGCTGGGCCATCGCCGTCTGCAGGTATCCAATAGCGTTCCGCACCTCTTCTGTGAAGGGCACCTCGTCCGGGATAGGAATCGTACTGAGCTGGATTGTCACCGCCACCATGTTCTCTGCTGGGTTTGAATAGTGACCCGCCGGCGTTGGGAAAGCCATTGGTGAGGGCTGGTTCCGTCAGGGCGGGTTAGGGCGCTGCTGTCGAGTCGCCGGCCGACTCTCTGGTGCTTCCGCGGTCCGTCCCGTCCCCCACGTGTTAAAAAGATTCATGGCCTCAAACTATTTCAGCAAGCGGGATTGATACCTCATACACTGAACTGCCATTGTAGATTGCTAGGCGCTCTGCCTTTGCGTCCATCTGAGCCTTCAGCATGCTGATCCCTTGTTGGATTTCAGTCATCTGGTCCTCTATCCTTGCGATCTTTGCGTTCTGGGCGGCTTGATTTTCTACCGTGACCTCAGTTGCTATCAGGGCTGTGAGCTCATTCATCAGATCCAGGAGAAATTGAGCTGGCGGCGGGTAAGCCCCTGACCCGGCTGCCCCAGCGGTTGTACTGCTCGTGCCTGGTGCTGAACCCGCCATGAAGATGGCCGCATGCATCGGCGGCCCATAGTCCTTCGACTCATGACACTCTGACTCGGGGTAAAGCTCGTCATAGCCCCCAAGCCTGCCATCGTGAAGTGGGTAGATTGATTCTGTCTCTCCGCTCGAAGATTCATCCTCCAAACAGACGAGAGTTTCCTGTGAATTGGACCCCTCAAGATCCGCGCCTTGAGTAAAACCGACAAAAACATGCTTCCTGCCCGGGTTAACACGAGTGGGTTGCACGCATCGAGCGGGTTGCGTGCATCGAGCCAGCTCGACGATGTTGGTGCAGACGTCCTGCCTGGGTGTAGATCCGCCGACCTTGCTGATGAAAACGTGGATTCCACCGAAGGGGACTCAGAAACCGTACTCAACAGAGTCGGCCTCAGGACCCCAACCGGCGTCCTCGATGTAGAGCTGGCCGCGGTGGCTCTTGTTCATCCTGCCGACAACGTATCCCTCGATCCCAGGGAGAGAGCCCTTTGAGAACCCAACACCACCGAGCGCTAGCCCCACGGTGGGCACCAACTCTCGTGGTTTTGTCACGGTAGATGTCTGAGGACTTATGTTCGAGGCCATCTCTAAGGTGATGGACTCAAAGGGGTTGGTTGGGACGAAGAACACGAGTTTACCGAGGTTCGGCCCCTCAGTAAGAGGTAAAAGCCTATGTCCTGCTTGTGTTGTATTTGGTTGGAGTATCGATTACAAGGGAGCGGATTCGCTTGACCTAGTTCTCGATTAGTTGGTTTCTGTCTAAGTCACCCCGGGCTGCTGCCTTTATATAGGAGGCCAAGACCACGGGTTACAAATCTCATACTGACTCTTTAGATCATGTCTGACTCTATCTCTTTGTCGCCTTGCCTTCCTGGGCAAGCCGTCCCCGGGCGGCTTAACCTCCCGGGTCTTCATGCCTTCTTTGTCTGGGCCTCGACTAGGCCCATCTTCGTAAGCCGCCATATGTCTAGGCTTCCATCTCCAGGGCCATCTTCCTTGATCCGGCTTATGAGCCGCCAGGTATGACCCGACCCCACCTAGGCGGGTTTCGCCACGGGGTTATATCCCCAGCAAATTCCATGATGCCCTCCGCCGTTCGTGAGTAATCCCATCGTAGGCTTGCTGGACAGTGATGGGTTTGATGAGATTTATCATGTAATCGAGTTAGTTTTGTTAGGGTTTGATCGCTAGTATCCATTATGTTCTGAGATTGATGTTGCTATGACTTTGTTATGCTTAATGCTTGTTACTGTGGCCCGAGTGCCATGATTTCATATCTGAACCTATTGTGTTTTCATGAATATATATATGTGTTCTTGATCCTATCTTGCAAGTTGTAGACACCTATTATGAGTTATGATCTGCACCCCCAGGGTGACAATATGTGGGATTCTTTCCAGTGATTACCGTAGTTTGAGGAGTTCATGTATTCACTAAGTGCTAATGCTTTGGTCTGGTTCTCTATTAAAAGGAGGCCTTAATATTCCTTAGTTTCCATTAGGACCCCGCTGCCACAGGAGGGTAGGACAAAAGATGTCATGCACGTTCTTTTCCATAAGCACATATGACTATATATGGAATACATGCCTACATTACATTGATGAATTGGAGCTAGTTCTGTGTCACCCTAGGTTATAACTGTTGCATGATGAATGCTATCCAACATAATTATCCATCACCGATCCATTGCCTATGAGCTTTCCACATATTGATCCTTGCTAAGTTACTTCTCCGCTGCTACTATTACAATCACTATAAAACTGCTACTATTACTTTTGCTACCGTTACCGTTACTTCCATACTACTTTGCTACTGAATACTTTGCTGCAGATATGAATTCTTTCACGTGTGGTTGAATTAACAACTCAACTGCGAATACTCGAGAATATTCTTTGGCTCCCCTTGTGTCGAATCAGTAAATTTGGGTTGAATACTCAACCCTCGAAAATTGTTGTGATCCCCTATACTTGTGGGTTATCACACCACCTTCAGGAAGACTTATAGACCATTATCATGGTAGCATGAATTATATACTATAACCTTCATTGCCTCCTCTGCGATTAGGTAGTTTACTAGGTAATCTTGATTAAATTCCTTCAGAAACCACTGAAGAGAGACACTTTCAGGTATTCATGTCTAATAGAGTAATTTGTCTTGGGCTGGAAAAGAAGGCAACAAATTACTTACCATCCTAAAGTCCACTGATGTCTTGGATAAATTATAAATAAAGAGTTTAATTCCAGTCAGTTGTCTCTCCTGCCTAACATTTTTTTCTTAGTTTCCTTATTTGATGCTTGTTCATGTTTATCTCATTGCCCCATATGCAAAGGGGGTCGAAGCGTGAATCAGTACCGCTGACATATGTACCTACAAGCAACAAATAAATGTCAGAACCTAAGCTGTAATTGCACAAATGATTAAAAATATTTTTAGAAAATGGGATGTGACTAACCTCGATGGTAAACAACAACATCGCACATCATAGCCCTACATAAGCACATAAAAAGGCATGTTAAATACGACATGGTTAACATCCACAAAAAATAGAAAATGCTAATTAAACGTTAGTATCTCCGATGATATTTTCATTGCGAGGAGTAGCATGGTAACAAAGGGACAGGTATTGGTGAAATTAAACTGGACAGTTCATACTTGAACAACAATGCACATTACTGAAATAAACAATGGACGTGTTAACTTCAGAGTACATACAACCTAACATAGTCATGAAAACTTCTACCAGTGAAACTGAAATTGACACGGTTAAACATCACGAGCTAGTTCATACTTGGTAAATCCCGATGGGTAGTTGCTGGGGTACTTCAACTCGACCAAAACCTTCACAAAGTCGGTGGCTAGGTGTTCCTACTGGTCGCAGCGTGGATCAGTACCGCTAACATATGTACCTACAAGAAACAAGTAAATATGAGAAGCTAAACTACATGTGAAAAAATGATGTAAAATACTATAAGATATTGGGATGTGACTAACCTCGATGGTAAACAACATCGTCTTGCATTGCAATACTGCGTAAGTACATGGAAAGGCATGTACATTATAATAGGGTTAACATCCACCAAAAATATCTAATTGGAATTGAAGGACATCATCTCCAATCATATCTCCTTTGCTAAGAGTAGCACAGTACCAAATGGACAACATAAAAAATGGATATGTCTATTCACTACATCATGCATAACAACAACCTAGCATATGCATTGTAAGCTTGTAATTGGTATTGGTGAAATTGAATTAGACAGTTCATACTTGAATAACATAGTGTGCATAACTGAAATGAATAACAGACGTGTTAACTATAGAGTATAGACAACCTAACATGGCAATTTAAACATGTACTGTTGAAACTGAAATTGACACGTTTAAACATTGCTATATCGGTATTCGTAAAAATGAACTGGAAAGTTCATACTTGGTAAATCCCGAGGGGTAATTGCTTGGGCATTTCATCTCGACTAGAGCTCGTCCAAAGTCAATGGCGAGGTGTTCCTACAGATTGAAGCGTGGATAAGTATCCCTACAATATGTACATGTACATACAACAAGTAAGTGTTCGAAGCGTGGGGCACTTCATCTCGGCCAAAGCCGCACCAAGTTGGCGGCGTCGACAACAAGGTGTTCCTCCGGGTCGTCGTGCATAGCGTCCACCGCGCCATCGACCACCATAATCAGCTCCTCGACTTTCGTGTGATATGTGGTTGGGCTTACGCGGGGATGCTCGGCGATAGGGGGTGGGGATGTGGAGGCATGAGGGTGGTTTGCAGGCTCCATCTGAGCAATTGGGCCGGGGCTGTGATGGATATTGGAGGTTACCTCACTAGATCGATGAGCGAGACTGAGGCAGAACATAGATTGGGTTGCCGCGAAGGCGGTTTGAGCTGTAGTTAGAGGGGGGATATGAGGGAAATATGATGGTTGGGTATGGGGTGGGAGGAATAAGTTATGAAATCGCGCGCGTATTGAAAATTTGGTGACGAAACACGAACCTTATAGGGGGAGGGAGGAACATGCAACGCAGATCAATTTTGGAAATATGCCCTAGAGGGAATAATAAGTTAGTTATTATCATATTTCCTTGTTCATGATAATCGTTTATTATCCATGCTATAATTGTATTGATTGGAAACTCAAATACATGTGTGGATACATAGACAAACAAAGTGTCCCTACTAAGCCTCTACAAGACTAGCTCATTGATAAAAGATGGTCAAGGTTTCCTGACCATAGACACGAGTTGTCATTTGATAACGGGATCACATCATTAGGAGAATGATGTGATGGACAAGACCCAACTGTAAGCATAGCATACGGTCGTGTCAGTTTATTGCTACTGCTTTATCCATGTCAAGTATCCGTTCCTACGACCATGATATCACACAAACCCCTCACACCGGAGGAATGCCTTGTGTGTATGAAACATTACAACGTAAGTGAGTGACTAGAAAGGTGCTCTACAGGTATCTCCGAGGGTGTCTGTTGGGTTGGCGTCAATCAAGACTAGGATTTGTCACTCCGTATGACGGAGAGGTATCTCTAGGCCCACTTGGTAATACATCATCGCAAGAATCTTGCAAGGAATGTGACTTAGGAGTTAGTCACGGGATCTTGTATTAAGTAATGAGTAAAGAGACTTGCCGGTAATGAGATTGAACTAGGTATGGACATACCGGCGATCGAATCTCAGGCAAGTAACATACCAATGGGAACTGCATATGGGATTGATTGAATCCTTGACATCATGGTTCGACTGATAAAGATCTTCATAGAATATGTAGGAGCCAATATGGGCATCCAGGTCCCGCTATTGGTTATTGACCGTAGAGGTGTCTCGGTCATGTCTACATAGTTTCGAACCCGCAGGGTCTGCACACTTAAAGTTCGATGACAATTTGGCATTGTTGAGTTATGTATGTTGGTGAATGAATGTTGTTTGGAGTCCCGGATGAGATCCTGGATGTCACAAGGAGTTCCGAAATGGTCCGGAGGTAAAGATTTATATATAGGAATTCATATTTTGGCCACCGAAAAAGTTTCGGTTTTTTTTGGTATTCTATCGGGAAGCTTCTAGAAGGTTCCGGAAACTTTTGGAGGAGTCTGGAAGTCCACGAAGGGTTCCACCACGTCCCAAGGGTTTTCATGGCCTGAGGGGAGGCGCCCTGGCCTTATTGGGCCAAGCGAACAAGTCCCTCAAGGCCCATGTGCTTGGGAAAGGTGGAAAGTCCACCTTTGTATGGAAGGGAAGGAGGGGGACTAGGATTCCACCTCCTCCCCCCTTGGCTGCGCCCTAGGGCTTGGAGGGGATGTTCCCCATGCCCCTCCACCTATATATAGAGGGGAGGGGGCGCCCCAACAGGACACACGAAGCCCTTGGCGCCCCTCTCTCTCTAGATCGTTTCTCCTTCGTTAGCAGTTTCGGTAGTGCTAGGCGTAGCCCTACCGGGATAGCACCACCACCGCCGCCACCACCCCGTCGTGTTGTCTTAGAAATCATCTACTACTCCGTGCTCACTTGATGGATCGAAGAGGCGGAGACGTCATTGAGATGTATGTGTGCTGAACACGGAGGTGTCGTCCGTTCGACACTAGATCAGGACGGATCGTGATTGGATCGCAAGACGAATTGTGATTGGATCGCGAAGACGTTCGACTACATCAACCTCGTTTATTAAAGATTCCACTTAGGGATCTACAAGGGTATGTAGACACACTCACCCTCTCGTAGCTATGCATCTCCATGGATAGATCTTGCGTGTGCGTAGGAAACTTTTTGTTTCCCATTTAACGTTCCCCAACAACGAAGCCCATCCAATACCCATGTGGGAGAAAAGACAAAATCAGTGATCCCAAGTCGGCAAAAGTTCAAGCCTTCTCTCTCTCGTGCCATCGTACATTTTGCAAACGGTTCATTGTAAGAAAATGTTTGCCGTTAAGGCTGTATTTTTGGAAAACTGATAGTATCAGATAATGCATTATACTTTGCTTGGTGTTCAAACATTTACCAAAGCATACTAGTGTCGTATAACAACACCACACCAGGCCTTAATTGAAGTACAAGCACAAAAGGCCTAGAAAGTACATGAAAAGGACAAAATACGATAAACGAGTATGAAAAATGTCAAATTTTGGAAACGGTGCATTCTAGTGTGTATGATGATCGCAGAAAATAAATCAAGTTATAAGGACCAATGAAATATGGGTTCCCTTCAAAACATGGTGATTTCGCTCCCCAGACCATAAAACTCCATAGGTGATGGTCCGTGGTATGAAGAGTGTGTATGACAACATTATCCATACCTCTTCAAATATTAACCGCATCATATTGAGGTCATGCCTAGACCGGTTGCATCAACTGATATGTAACTTTGTTGCATAAAGATGGCTGGCGGGTGTGTGTCTCTCCTACTCTAGTTTGATCGGATTTGACAAAGGCGGTCCTTGAGAAGGTTGAAAAGCAATTTGTGTATCACCGTTGTGGTTTTTGCGTAGGTAAGAATTGTTCTTGCTACATACCCGTAGCATCCACGTAAAACATGCAACAACAATTAGAGGATGTGTAACTTGTTTTTGCAGGGTATGTTGTGATATGATATGGCCAATTACATGATGAGATATATGTGATGTATGAGATGATCATGTTTTGTATAGAATATCATGATTTGCATGTCGATGAGTATGGCAACCGGCAGGAGCCATAGGGTTGTCTTTAATTATTGTATGACCTACGTGTCAATCATTAAGCGCTATGTAATGCTTTACTTTATCGCTAAGCAGTAGCAATAGTAGTAGAATCATGGTGGGTGTCATGGTTTTTTCACGGCAGATGTCCTAGGACTTTGGTTCGAGGCCATCGCTGAGGTGGTGGACTCAAAGGGGTTGAACGGGACAAGAGACACGAGTTTAACCAGTCGGCCTCTCAGAAAGAGGTAACAGCCTACGTCCTCCTTTGTGTTGTATTGATGGAGTATCGATTACAAGGGAGCGGATTCTCTTGACCTAGATATCGATCAATTGTTTTCTTTCCTAAGCCGCCACAGGGTCTCGCCTTTGTATTGGTAGGTCGAGGCCCTGGGGTTACAAGAGTCCAAACCGACTTACACAAGGTGTTCGATCTTGTCTCTAATCCTCCTTGCCTTCTTGGGCAAGCCGTCTCCCGGGCGGCTTTACACACCAGGGTCTCGCGCGATCTTCCGTCTTTGGGCCTCCTCTTGGTCCATCTCGTAAGTTGCCATGTGGTCTTGTCTTCAATCCCCAGGCCCACTTTAAGGGTCTTGATTATAAGCCACCAGGCGTGACACGGCCCCTCCTGGGCGGGTCTCACCACGGGGTTATATCCCCAACATTAGGCCCCATATTGATTTGAAGCTGTTCATGTCAATCTTCAAACCATTCGGCGGTGAGTCTCGCAAATTTACTCACCTGAAAATAAAACTTTAACCCGCCGTGAAGTCACATTGGATATATTCAAAAAATATTATGTGACGTCGCAATAGATCATCTCATTAAACGGTCGTTCCGAAAATCTTGGCGTCTCTTTTGGTCAAATCATCATTGTGCCTCCTCGATTCTCGCACGGAGTGTTGCTATCCCATCTCATAAATAGGCAAGGGAGGGGGTCCCATTTCTTTTCTCCCCCGCCACCATCTCTCTTCTTCTTATTCTTCTTCTTCCTCTAGTGCTCATGCAATCAAAGCTCCACCGCCGTCACCGGTCTTCTTTGTCTTCACCGACCCAGGCCGCTGCATCAACCTGATCGGACCAGAGCTTGTCGGCGTTTCAGCCATCTCATCCGTGCTCGTCAGTTTAGTTCCTCTCTCCTTCTTAGATGCACATTAGCCTATCGTCATTCCTCTGCGTTCTCTACCGCTCACCGGAGTAGTCATTGAAGATTAGTAGATAGAATACCTTTAGGGTCTCCAATCATCAGGCCTCTGACGTAGAACTCCATTTAGCATGTATCTCCACTCGTCGTAGATCAGAAAACTGGATAGACCCCCACGCACAAACCGTATGTTCTTCCGTCCCCCTTTTAGGTTTACAATATTTCTTATTTTATTCTTGCCCGTACATCTTGCCATAGTTGTAGTTGTCAACAGAACTTGTTTGTCAACACTTCACGAATTTTTTTGGCGCTAGTTGTCTCTTTAACCCGCGATCGTACTGCCAGCTCATGTAGCAACCATTTGTAATTGCCTTGGTCTCATAATAGATGGCATCATGAAACACCAGCTTAACCTGCCTAGCACAATTTCCGTCTTAGCTTTGTCTCCCCTTAATGCTAGGTTTTACTTGACCTGCCATGACCTTGCGCTTTCTCATAGTGTTTAACCTGCCGCCATGGACAAAGCGCCCACTTCGTGTGGCTGGGTCGCCTCTAGGGTTACCAAAGCATCCTTAAAGGAGTTCGTGACTACGGGAGTCCTACCGGCTCAGGATATCATTCAATGGCAGGCTCCTAGAAAAGAGGTCAGACCCATGCCTTTGGAAGGAGAAGGAGTTGTGTTCACGGATCATCTTCTCCGCGGCTTCTCGCCACCCAGGTCAAAATTCTTCTGGGTCGCCTTGAACTTCTACAAGCTTCATCCTCAAGATATTGGCCCCAATTCTGTCACCAACTTATGTCAATTTCAAGTCCTCTACGAGGTTTACCTATAGGACGAACCCATGGTGAACCTCTTTAGGGATTTCTTTTATCTGAACCGCTAGACTGAACTAGCAGGCGGGCCGAGTCTTGAGCTTGGAGGGGTGTCAATCCAAAGGCGGAGGGGTATAGCTTTCCCTGCAGCTGTTCTGCCCAGTCATCCCAAAGGCTGGAACTGGAATTGGTTTTATTGCAAGGACACCTCTCCGGCTGAGGAGAATCGACTTTCGTGTTATCGTCCAACCTGGCTCTGCACCAACACTGAGCTGCCTGAACGGATGAGTGTCGCGGAGCGCGTTAAGTATGCTCCGGCTTTCTTGAAGATTTCAGCCCTCCTAGCTAATGGCCTCACCGGCGTGGACTTGACCCATTGCTGGGTTGGTTGGAGGATCATGCCGCTGAGCCGGCATGACAAGCTGATGTGCGAATATTTCGGTGAAACGAGCAATCCGATGCGCTTCAACCGGACACCTTTGAATGAAATGGACCTCAACACCATCATAAAGTCGCTGCTTGGAGAGCCTCAAGCTGCATGTAACCAGACCAGGTTAAAGCCGTTCTGTATTCTTAACCCGACTCCAGAGGTGAAGATCCTTTGAATAAATTGTTTGTTTGTAACCTCTCAATCTTGTGGTTCATACTCTCTCTGACCCTTCTCTGACTCATATGTAGGAAAAATCCAATTTCTGGAAGAAGAAATTTACCCCCGCTCCCAAAAACAAGGCGAAGACAAACAAGAACCGTACTACATGTACTATAGGTACGATGAGTCACCGGAAGAAACAATCTGCTGCTGAATTGCTGTAACTTGATGAGTCAGAGGTTGAACTAGACTCCCTTGGTATCCTCTTTATGCAACTTATTGATGCTGATTATTCTCAGGAGGAAGCAAAGACAAGCCACACTGATGTTGTAGAGGTAATTACTGTCTCCTCCGACTCAGAACCTTTACCAGTAAAGAGAATACGGCGGGCTGTTCATAGGGTAAAACATTCACGCCCTTTTGCTCACTTGGATCCCGACTTTGTTTTGAAGAAACAACAAGATGAAAAAAGATGCCACACAAGGAGCACCGGCTCTGAAGATCCCATGGCCGGCTTAGCAAATGATCCAGCTCCTGAGAAACGGCGCACTGAGGTATTCCTTCGACTGAATCCTTTGTCTATATATTGTTCTTGTATTGTAACTTACTTTGTTTTCACAATCTTAACCTTTCAGGAATCGCCCCCTTCTTCTGGCGACTCAACCACCTCTAAGCTGCCTCCTCTTAAAATCAACCCAGAGTATGTACTCTTATACTCCGTAGCATATATTGATACTATTTATACTTACTTCTGTTTGTAACATGACATCTTTTCCTACAGGGCTCAATCCAAACGAAGGAAAGTGAGCGGGTCATCCGTCACTCCTGTCACCCAAGAGCCGGAGAACCCCAAGCCGGATTCCCCTTAAGCTCATGTTGAGCCCTTTGAGGCTGACAAAGGCACCTCTCGATACGTTCCTCCACATACTGAGCCGACTGACTTTGATATGTCGGCTCCGGAGGCTCCTCCGGAAGTCGATCGTAAGTCGCCCAGTCCTTTACCAATGACGGAAGACGTAACTCCTCAAGAAGAAGTTACTGTCACTGGGACGGGTTACAATTCTATGGCTCCTTCTCGTGTGCTAACAAAACATGTTAGTAAGGGCGAGCCTTACCAGAGAGGGAGAAGATTGATTTTGAGTTCCCTAGCTTGGAGAAGCTGACTCCTGACGAATTACATGCTGGTTACCTAAACCGTCTCTCTGCAAACCGGAATATGGAGACCAAACTTGTCGGATTGATGAAGCGAAAATATGAGGTACTTCTTCTACTTTTCCTTTCCATATATCCTTATGTATCCCCCAAGATCCGGGTTAGTGTTGAAAATAGTAGATCGAGTCTTCAGCTTTTCATATGTTGTGAATAGCTTGCCATGTAGCCGCGAAGTAACGAGTTGTTATATCAAATAATGAGCCGATATTTCATTTAGAATATGATCCAACTGTAGCCCCCAAATCCGGGGCATTATGGAAATGATGATCCAGAGCTTTACTACTTAGAAGCGCCAAGTGTAGCCTCCAAGTCCGGGTCATTATGGAAATGATGAGCCGGAGCTTTGCTGCTTAGAAGCACCAAGTGTAGCCTCCAAGTCTAGTTCATTATGGAAATGATGAGCCATAACTTATTATTGAAAAAGCGCCAAGTGTAGCCTCCATGCATCGGCTTATCTTCCTGAAGATGATTCGGGGCTTCAAGATTTTGTAGTCATTAAATAAAATGATAGACATTAGCCCCCAAGTGTCGAGTATATTGCTTATATTCTCCTTGAGACTTGTAATATTGTTGCTTCATCACCTCTGAATACCAATTGTGTCACCTTAGCGGCTTAGAAAAGAACTTATGAAGCTTGTTTGTGCTATGCAGGAACCTTTGAGCACGACCGAGCCTGACGAGACTGGCCTTAGAGAAAATTTGGCTTCACAATAGACTAGCCAGTCTGAGGATGAAGAGAAATGGCGGCTCTCTATCATAGAGCTTGAAAAAGTTAAGGCAGATTTTGAAGCTTTAAAAAAATCCATTGAGACTGAACAAGCCGCCTTGACTAAGCGTGAGGAAGACGTTGAGACAAAATTAAAGCGTGTGATAGAAGAGCTAGCCACTCTCAAGCATCATATATTGTCACAGCCCTAGAATTTGCTTGAAATTGTTTGCATCAACATCAGCATGTGCATCATGTCAGCATGTCTAAATCCAAATTAATTTGAAATGGGGGTGATCAAACCCTAGCATAGATAAATTTCAAATAGGTTAAATTATTAAGATAATTGAGTGAATTCAATATGCTCTTCAAAAATGTTCCCCCTCTTTGATAAATGTTGGCAACAACATATCAGGGGTGAAATATATTTTAACAACTATTTTGGTAAATTAAATAAAATAGGAAAGTTTTTGAAAATCACTAATAAAGCACTTCAATTATTTTAGTCATCCAAAAATTCTGAAACATTTTTAGGAGGTTTGAAATATTCAAACTACACTCGAGAAAATGTGTTGGTATTTTCGTGCTAGGTCCTTGTGCCCCAAACAAAAATAAACAAATGTCAGAAGAAAATAAAATAGAAAACATAAATTAAAAAAAGGGAAATAGTACCTGGGCTTAAGTGGCAGAAGAGGCCCAACCCACCAGGGGCTGAGTCGTCTTCTTCCCCGTGCGAGGAGGACAGGCAGAGCCGTGGCAAGCTCGCCGACGACGCCTTGCCACCTCGTGCCTCCAGCATGACGCCCCAGATCTTTTGAGGATGCCACGACACCCCGGGAACCCTCTCGTCTCTCCCTTGTCCTCATTCACCTCTCTCTCGTCCCTGTCT
Organism: Hordeum marinum; assembly: GCA_022496015.1. Lineage (NCBI taxonomy): Eukaryota > Viridiplantae > Streptophyta > Magnoliopsida > Poales > Poaceae > Hordeum > Hordeum marinum. The sequence continues at coordinate 292,405,945 of CM039673.1, read as the reverse complement.
CACTAGAACATGGCTCACCGAGCGGAGCTCGCCGTCGCCCTTGCTATCCCCGCGGCCTCCGGCCACCTCTAGCCCAGCCAGCGAGCCCACTAGAACCGCCGCATCCCCCTGCTCCCCCCTCGCCGTAGAAATCAAACCGGGAGCGCCTCATCGACTTCAGCTGTCGCATTCTTCCACGCTGGCCGCCGGAGCTTCATCGTCAAATTCGCCGCCGTTCGGTCGCCCCCGAGCTAGCTGACCCTCCCATCGAACCCGACATGACCCCCACTTCCTCTCCCCTCTCTTTTGCCATCGTGTGCGTCCCCTAGCTGCCATCCCATCGTTGCCGAGCTCCGGCCGCCGCGCGAGGTTGTCGCCGACCATGATTTCGGCGATCCCTTGGCCTCCCGAGCGGTCCCGTAGGCGCAGGCGAGCGTGGGCTGCCCTTTGGTGCCCTGGGCGCGTCCATTTGCTGCCCGAAGCGCAGCCTCGATGTGCCTCCACCTCATCGGGTGGTCGCCAGCGGCCTCCCTCCGGTGATGCTAACATGGCGACATCATTAGGACTTAATTGCCCCGCTAATGACACTCATGTGTCAATGACACACGGGCCCGGGCCCTGTTAATTTCAGTTAGGCTTATAATTGAACTTGATTAACAGTTGTGACACTGACATGTGGGACCCGCAAGTTAGAATTGACCTGGACCGGCCCTTTGACCTGCTGATGCAAGCATGACGTCATGCTGATGCAGTAAATAATTTATTTAATAAAAATATTTCAGAAAATGTTTAAAACTTCTAAAAATCATAGAAAATAATTTGTAAATCAGATGAAAATAATTTATATATGAAAAATGATCAGAAAAATCCAATGAATCTGTTTATGCCATGATCAGGAATGTTTGAGCAAGTTAACATCACCAAGTAGGACATTTCATGATTAGGATAATTTAATAAATAGTGTTGGAGTTGGAATTTAGTATAAGTTTGAATTCCACTTCACTTAATAGGACTACCTATAGCACTAGGTCAATTTAGTACTTTAACATGCCATTTCATGCATCATGTTTGTTGCATCACATTGAATCTGTTCATTTCTCTGTTTGACGGTGTTGTTCCCCCTCGGTAGACGATGGTTTTGACAATGTGACTGCTGACACTAATGAATAGAAGTATATCTTCAGAACTGTCAGGCAAGCAAACCCCCTCGTGTTGGGGAACGTCGCATGGGAAACAAAATTTTTCCTACGCACACGCAAACCTATCCATGGTGATGAGCATCTACGAGAGGGAGAGTGGATCTACGTACCCTTGTAGATCGCTAAGCGGGAAGCGTTAAGAAACGCGGTTGCTGTAGTCGAACATCTTCGCGATCCAAATCGCCGAGCGTCCTGCGATCTCATCACGATCCGTCCCGCGATCCAATCACGATCCGTCCCGTGAACTCATCACGATCCGTCCCGCGATCACGATCCGTCTCACGATCTTGATCACGATCTGTCCCGCGAACTCATCACGATCCGTTCCGCGATCTCATCATGAACCATCTCGCGATCTCGATCACGGTCCTTTCGATCTAGCGCCGAACGGACGGCACCTCCGCGTTCAGCACACGTGCAGCTTGATGACGATCTCCACCGTCTTGATCCAGCAAGAGGAGGTGGAGAGGAGAGAGAGTTCACCGGCAGCGTGACGGCGCTCCAGTGATGGTGGTGGAGCAATTCCAGCAGGGCTTCGCCTAAGCGCTGCAGAAAACCGATCTAGAGGAGAAACTATGCACCGGTGAAACGGGTAGCACGTGGCCGGAAATTCTGTCCAAAAACCACCCAATCCACTAGTATATATAGGAGGAGAGGAGAGGAGAGGCAGCCAAGACCTTTGGGTCGGCCGAAATAGGAGGTGGGAGCAATCCTACTTCACCTCCAATCCTAGTTGGAGTAGGATTGCCTCCTATTGGCTGATTTTCCACTTTTTGCTTTAGGACTTTCTCTCCTGCGCCATGGGCCTTTGTGGCTGTTTTCCCATCCCACTAAGGGCTGGTTATAATTCTCCCACAGCCCATGGACCTCTTGGGGTCGAAATACCCCTCCCGGAGGTCCTCCGGTACACTACCGGCACTCCCGGTACAATACCGATACTCCCGGTACACTACCGATGAGCCCGAAACTTTTCCGGAAACCAAACTGGGACTTCCTATATATGAATCTTTACCTCCGGACCATTCCGGAGCTCCTCGTGACGTCCGGCATCTCATCCGGGACTCCGAACAACCTTCGGTCACCACCATACATAACTCTACACTACCGAAACGTCACCAAACCTTAAGTGTGCAGACCCTGCGGGTTCGAGAACTATGTAGACATGACCGAGACACCTCTACGGTCAATAACCAATGGCGGGACCTGGACGTCCACATTGGTTCCTACATATTCTACGAAGATCTTTATCGGTCGAACCTCTATGTCAAGGATTCAGTTAATCCCGTATAACGTTCCCTTTGTTCTTCGGTATGTTACTTGCCCGAGATTCGATCGTCGGTATCTCCATACCTAGTTCAACCTCGTTACTGGCAAGTCTCTTTACTCGTTCTGTAACACAAGATCCCGCAACTAACAATTAGTCACATTGCTTGCAAGGCTTATTGTGATGTTGCATTACCGAGTGGGCCCCGAGATACCTCTCCGTCACACGGAGTAACAAATCCCAGTCTCGATCCATGCCAACTCAACAGACACCATCGGAGATACCTGTAGAGCACCTTTATAGTCACCCAGTTACGTTGCGACGTTTGATACACACAAGGCACTCCTCCGATATCTGTGAGTTGCATGATCTCATGGTCATAGGAACATATACTTGACATGCAGAAAACAGTAGCAATAAACTGACACGATCATATGCTATGTTTGTAGTTTGGGTATTATCCATCACATCATTCTCCTAATGATGTGATCCCATTATCAAATGACATCTCATGTCCATGGCTAGGAAACCTTAACCATCCTTTGATCAACGAGCTAGTCCATTAGAGGCATACTAGGGACATGGTTTTGTCTATGTATCCACACATGCATTTAAGTCTCCGATCAATACAATTATAGCATGGATAATAAATGATTATCATGAACAAGGAAATATGATAATAACTAATTTATTATTGCCTCTAGGGCATATTTCCAACACCTCGAGCATACTGATATGAATCCACTCTCTCGCTCCTGCTCTCTTTTATTGCATTAGGACAACAACGATTCAATTGTTACCTATTCTCGATAGTTGAACCCATTCCTTTGCATGACCAGTCTTTGCCACAGTAAATAATTGAAATCACTTAGCATGAGTAGCAACTGTTGAGCCTTGTTGTGCTTACTCATCCATGCTTTCTTACTTACTGAGCCTGCTATGCTTAGAGTCGTGTTGTGTCGGGTCTGATACATCTGGGTGATGGATCGGAATGGCAGTATTCATGCCTAACGTGTGAGAGTTAAGTGTGTGAACACGATTTGGTAAAGGTAGTGATGAGAGGCCATGTAGGAGTACATGGCGGGTTGTCTCATTGGGACCGACCTTAGGAACTGAGTTTTGCCGAGATGCATGACGTGCATATGGTGATAAGTGGCGAGAGCGTGTGAAGAAGTATACCCCTGTAGGGTGAAATAATCTATTTCGAATAGCCGCTTCCTCGGATATGAACTACTTGGAGAACTTATGTGGTTCATAGATAAGTTGAAGTGGATACTCTAAAATACGCAAGATAAGCGTGAGTGCTATGGATGGCCTTCTCGTATGGAGACAGAAGTGGATCCATAGTGGTGTATTGATTGGAGAATATGTGGACTCGTGTGCGCTATCCCACCTCAAAGATACTACTTGTAGTCGTAATATAGGTTAGCCAAGAGTCAACGCTGGCTTGCTGCAATAAACTCCACAATCCCCTTCATTGATACTAATGCATATGTAGATAGTTCTGATGTAAGTCTTGCTGAGTACCTTTGTACTAACGTTTGCTTAATTTATGTTTTGCAGAGGAGACGTCAGTCTTATTAGTGATCGTTACCACGTGAAGTTCGATGTTGATCGGATTAGCTTGGGAATCCCGGACAGAGGTCTGGTTCCTTTGTGTAGGGTCGTTGTAGCTTTTTAGGCTCCTCCAGCCGCTTTTGTAGATGTCTGTACCCAGACATGTTTAACTTCCGCTTGCTTGTTTGAATGCTCTGAATGTTGGGTCTTGTGGCCCCTCTTTGTAACATCTTATTGTATTGGCTCTTTCGAGTCTTCTAAATAAATGTTGTAATGTTGTATGGTTATGTTGTGATGCCATAGTTGTATCTATGCATATCGGGCATGTCGTGTGTACGTGTGACGTGCAACGGTATGTATGGGATTCGACACCTAGTTGTGTGCCTTTAGTAGTACTCTTTACGGGGAACTGCCTCTTTGTGCTTCCACCGAGCCTTGGTAGCTTGCTACTGCTCCGGACACATTGATTGACCGACATGTATCCTTCCTTGCTATTGTGTCTGTCCCTTCGGGGAAATGTCTCGCAGCGTAATGGAGTCCTTGTAGCTTGCTATGACTCGTCTACACACGCTAGAGATCGACACCTGCATTGCTGGGTTACGTATGCCTGTCCCTATATGGATGTGCCACTTGGGTTCTATGACTAGTCATGTCAGCCCGGGTTCTATGACATTTGAATGCTAGCGACACATTCACATATGTGAGTCAAAAGACGCAAACGGTCCCGGCCCCGGTAAGGTGGCAGCCGTGGGGATAACCGTGCGTCAGACCGCAAAGTGATGTGATTTGTTACAGGCTTGATTCTTATGGCTTAGGATCGGGGTCCCGACAGCTTTGGTATCAGAGCTTGACTGCCTGTAGGATTACCAAGCCAAACTGGTCGATGTTGAGTCTAGAACTACTTTAGTTATATAAGGGAATTGATTGTGGAAGGGAACATAAGGCTCTTTTTACTCCTTTCCTTGTGTCATTCTAGTCTGAGTCACCCTCTTCTTTATTCGACGGGTACTAAGAACTAGGTTTCTCATCTATCTATTCGGATGACGAGTTATGATGCTGGAGACTATAGGAAAGTTGTTGTCTTCCTAGATCAGTGTCTCCATAAGAGATTAATATCTTGATGTCAGTTGTCTTGCATGTTGCCTCATATTTCATGCCCCTACAGCTGTTATGTTGTCCGAGTTATCCAAGGTTTCTACATTATCTGATGCAATTGCAAAACTCTTTCATCTTGAGTCAATATCTTTTAGGCCAGATAAAGCACACTAATTGTTGAGTTGAGGTACTCTATTACCTCAATGTGTTTGATGAAGGTGTTTAGGAAACCATGTTGTTTCAGTGAACCACCCAATATTCTAGTTGTGTCTTTTGTTTCGAGTGTGATAATTCTGGCCATCATTATCAAAAGCATGCTGTGATGCTACTTAGTCAATAGGTATTCTATATCTGGGTTCTTGAACCCAAGGATCATTCTGCTCATTCCCGTTGATAGTATTTGCTCGTTCCTTTAGGATATTAGTAACCTTGTTATAGTCTTCAAGGTTTGTGGTATATCATTCTTCCAATACCATGAATCAATTATGGCAGAAGTTCTTTGTGAACGAAAGATCACAACGTGAGTGCTCTTGATGAGTTCTCCGTTCTATAATTGAGACTCTGCCAATCCTACATTTCTGCATGGATTGTCTGGAAGAAACATGTTGAACTCCATTTGACATATTCAATCCATGCATCTACAACTCAGGAAAAATCAGGTGCTCTTGACTTGCCCTTCTTCAATTGTATTCTGACCCTCAGCTATCACTGTATAGTCAAGGGTATGTCATGCATTGTCTTATCAATGTCAACTATTCTTGTGGTCTGTCAAGGCATTCTATTCTAGAATGACTAGGAGAAGCAAACTCCCGTACCTCATCCATTTCTCGGATTTGGTCAAAGCAGTTGTATTCCGCAGATCAAAATGCCAATCCAGCTTTTGCTCTATTCTACCTTGAGGTATTACCCTCTTCATGTCAAGATTATCATGAGAACTGCACTCCCTCTTATGAAATCTTGATGTAGTGATACTTCTAGCCATCATCATTCATTCCCCGGTCTCTGTGTTGTTGAAACCAGAATACCGACAAGTGAATCGTGACGTGTGAAATCGATACTCCTGGCAACGTTGTTGCTCGGTAGTTAATGGACAATAATCTCACTCTTGGTGTGATGGTCATTGAATTGTCATACTAAGATTGATCGTGCTACCTAGTCCATTTTCCATGGTGCACTTTTTGATCAATGAGTTAGGATTGTGTCAATCCTTCGCTCTGTTGATCATATCGTCTTGCCTTGAAAAGCAAGATTGCGCTCGAGCTTGATAATATACCGGTGGATCTTGATTTTCCAAATATCTTCTCGGAGGTATTACCAAGGTGTTCCTTGACCGTTATGTTAAGTTCGTGATCAAGATGGTTTTGCTATAAACCATCCCTTCTCCAAGAATCGGTGTTAGATACCCCTGAGCTGGTTGGATAATCTAAACAACAACTTGGAGAGTTGGAAGATAAAAGCTTTGCCTGACTTAGTTCATTCCAGCGGGGATGTCTTTGTTGTGTATGTGTGTGTTGAGGAAAGGTGATATTTTCACCGAGTGATCCTTGTGGTCAATTGTTGCATCTATCGTCTTATCCAATCTTTGATTTGAGTGTGGGCTATTATCAAATCAAACTCAAAACCAAAGATTCTCTTAATGTTGTTTTTACTCGTGGATGTATCCCCGAGCATACACCATTATATACTTTGGTCTGACCAATGCTATCACCTTGTTCTCATAGTTGTGGAATTCCATCCATTTGGATACCTCGATGAATTTTTGTTGAGCTCATCGGCAACATCCTCGTCTATCCCATGACTCATGATGGACGTTAAGCTGGTGGTGGAAACTTTATAGGTAATATCTTCGTGTCATGTACATGAAGTATATGTTTGGTGTAAGAAGTGACTTACTCAAAGTTCACGTGCATTTGGTGCAGGTTTCCGTCGTGACTTCGAGGAAAGTTATTTTTTCTTCTCTGGAATCATCCCAAGTCAATCATGCATGTGCGAAGTATTCTATGGCGTGATAGGATCGCTACCTCCATTCCGTATGTATTTCCTAGCACATCAAGCCACTGATTGAGTTGTTCAAGGAAAAGAAGTTCTTTCTTAAGAGCTAATCTGGACTTATGTAAGAACTTCGCTAATCACCAATGATGGTTCTAACTAGAACTCGATAGTGTTTTGTTGTAAGTCCATGTAGTCATGCATGTCCTGGACAGTGTGTTCACATGTGTCTTGCAATCCAACTCATGTTTTGGAGTTGGCTTCCGCAGTTCATTTCCTGAGAATCATGCAACGTCATATCTTTGATTTGTGTTGCAACCTTTTACTTTCAAACATGCTGAGTCTGGAATATCCAAACACCAACCATATATGAATGTCGGGCAGATATGATGGTTGAAATTTTTCCCAAGAATTGTAATATTGGTCTCGTTGTACCTGGAAAAGGGATGTTGTGGCTAACACACCTGCTGGAAGACCTATTACTATAATATCTTGAATCAACAACCTTAGCCACTTCCCCATGAGGTTTTCATATGACTTTTCGGAGTTGTTTCTCATGGACCCCTTTGAGATCCCGAAGTCCGACCTTTTACTTGATGTTCTAGATACCAAACGTTACCTATAATTGGGTTACGCTACTTCATCAAGGAGAACATTAGAAGCGGAGTGCTAAATGTCTCTTGGTCGATCATCCAGATTTTGCTCCCTTGGTATAACTAAGGTGAAATCTAAGAAAGTGTTGTCTTCCTTTGCATCTGCATCCTCCATCGGTATTCATCATGGTAGTATGAGGTGTTGCCAGGATCCTTGGCACGGATGTTGGTAAAAATCCTGATGAATATGGAAATGCTCAAGTTCTTGAGAGCACGCTCAGACACTGGGTTATACCCTCGGTATGATTGGGATGTGCCTTCCGTTGCCGAATTGTTTTATAACTCTAGTTTCCCTCCGATGTGAGTATGCCATTCTTTGAATTCCTTCCAATGATTGTTTGCGAATTGCCTTAGGCTGGTGTAGAGAGTTTCAATGATCTCTGTATCAAAAGTAATTCGTTTGCCACTTAAGGAATAATCTTGCAAGTCACCTTCCCTAAGGTGCCCGTTATGGTATGAAGGGCAACTAACTCCTCGCTACCTTCAAACCTCATCGCCATCTTTTTTAGCGTGGAATTGTTGCCTACCAATTGAACCTCTGTCATCTATCTCATTCCATCATTCACAATGTGCGTTTTGTGTCTCATCTCGAGAGATGTTATCATGTCTCATTCTATGAGTTGATCATGAGTTGCTCGATCTCCGAGAAGATCGAATCTTATAGAGCTTTCTATTTCTGTTGTCTATTTGTTGGATGAAGATCCCGAAGGCAAAGATGTCAAGATCACCATGATGCAATGAATCAACATCTTCGAGAAGAGCAATTGGATCGTGAAGATTGTGGTAGTTAGTGTCCCCTTTGCCCTCTCACCCTACGCTTGAATCTCGGGACGAGATTCTTGTTTAGTGGGGGTGAGTTGTCACAGCCCTAGAATTTGCTTGAAATTGTTTGCATCAACATCAGCATGTGCATCATGACATCATGTCTAAATCCAAATTAATTTGAAATGGGGGTGATCAAACCCTAGCATAGATAAATTTCAAATAGGTTAATTTATTAAGATAATTGAGTGACTTCAAAATGCTTTTCAAAAATGTTCCCCCTCTTTCATAAATGTTGGCAACAACATATCAGGGGTGAAATATATTTTAACAACTATTTTGGTAAATTAAATAAAATAGGAAAGTTTCTGAAAATCACTAATAAATCATTTCAATTATTTTAGTCATCCAAAAATTCTGAAACATTTTTAGGAGGTTTGAAATATTCAAACTACACTCCAGAAAATGTGTTGGTATTTTTGTGTTAGGTCCTTGTGCCCCAAACAAAAATAAACAAATGTTAGAAGAAAAGAAAATAGAAAATAGAAATTAAAAAAAGGGAAATAGTACCTGGGCTTAAGTGGAAGAAGAGGCCCAACCCACTAGGGGATGAGTCGTCTTCTTCCCCGTGCCAGGAGGACACGCAGAGCTGTGGCAAGCTCGCCGATGACGCCTTGCCACCTCCTGCCTCCATCACGACACCCCGGACCTTCTGAGGATGCCATGACACCCCGGGACCCCCTAGTCTCTCCCTTGTGCCCATTCCCCTCTCTCTCGTCCCTCTCTCGCTAGAACAGGGCTCACCGAGCGGAGCTCGCCGTCGCCCTCGCTATCCCCATGGCCTTCGACCACCTCTAGCCCAGCCAGCGAGCCCACCAGAACCGCCGCATCCCCCTGCTCCCCCTCGCCGAAGAAATCAAGCCGGGAGCGCCTCATCACCTTCAGCCATCGCCTTCTTCCCCGCTGGTCGCCGGAGCTACGTCGTCAAATTCGCCGCCGTTCGGTCGCCCCCGAGCTAGCTGACCCTCCCATCGAACCCGACGTGAGCCCCTCTTCCTCTCCCCTCTTTTTTGCTATCTTGTGCGTCCCCTAGCTGCCATCCCCATCGTTGCCGAGCTCCGGCCACCGAGCGAGGTTGTCGCCGGACACGATTCCGGCGATCCCTTGGCCTCCCGAGCGGTCCCGTAGGCGCAAGCGAGCGTGGGCTCCCCTTTGGTGCCCTCGGCGCGTCCATTTGCCGCCCGAAGCGCCACCCCGATGTGCCTCCACCGCATCGGGTGGTCGCCAGCGGCCTCCCTCCGATGATGCTGACATGGCAACATCATTAGGACTTAATTGCCTCGCTAATGACACTCATGTGTCAATGACACGTGGGCCCGGCCCTGTTAATTTCAGTTAGGCTTATAATTGAACTTGATTAACAGTTGTGACACTGACATGTGGGACCCACAAGTTAGAATTGACCTCGACCGGCCCTTTGACCTACTAACGCAAGCACGATGTCATGCTGACGCAGTAAATAATTTATTTAATAAAAATGTTTCAGAAAATGTTTAAAACTTCTAAAAATCATAGAAAATAATCTGTAAATCAGTCGAAAATAATTTATATATGAAAAATGATCAGAAAAATCCAATGAATCTGTTTATGCCATGATCATGCATGTTTGAGCAAGTTAACATCACCAAGTAGGACATTTCATGATTAGGATAATTTAATAAATAGTGTTGGAGGTGGAATTTAGTATAAGTTTGAATTCCACTTCACTTAATATGACTACCTATAGCACTAGGTCAATTCAGTACTTTAACATGCCATTTCATGCATCATGTTTGTTGCATCACATTGAATCTGTTCATTTCTCTGTTTGCCGGTGTTGTTCCCTCTCGGTAGACGATGGTTCTGACGATGTGACTGCTGACACTAATGAAGAGAAGTATATCTTCAGAACTATCAGGCAAGGAAACCCCCTTGAGCATACTGATATGAATCCACTCTCTCGCTCCTGCTCTCTTTTATTGCATTAGGACAACAACGATTCAATTGTTACCTGTTCTCAGTAGTTGAACCCATTCCTTTGCATGACCTGTCTTTGCCACAGTAAATAGTTGAAACCACTTAGCATGAGTAGCAACTGCTTGAGCCTTGTTGTGCTTACTCATCCATGCTTGCTTACTTATTCTGCCTGCTATGCTTAGAATCGTGTCGTGTCGGGTTTGATAGATCTGGGAGATGTATCGAAATGGTAGTATTCATGCCCTACTGTGTGAGAGTTAAGTGTGTGAACACGATCTGGTAAAGGTAGCGATGAGAGGCCATGTAGGAGTACATGGCGGGTTGTCTCATTGGGACCGACCTTAAGAACTGAGTTTTGTGTTTGTGATCCAAGACAGTTACTACCACACATTGGGCTCCGGTAACTTGACCCCTCTCGGCCTATTAATCGCCTAGTACTGTGTCCACGAGTCGCAACTAGTTTCTAGTGTTTGTAGGAAAAGTGATGGCGGCCGTGGATAGCGCTGCCCGACGGGGTGGGCTGTGATGCGATAGATGCACAGTGGCACTGTGTACCAAGTGGCACCCGAACGGTGGGCTTGGGAACCCTACGCACATCGTTTGAGGCCGTAATGGAAACTTCGGCCGGACTTCCGTGCGGGTTCAGTTTCAAATAGGTGATAAACCTGGACTAGGATCTTGTGTGGTTGACGGTCATGGCCGACGCCCATGCCAGTGCTTCCTCTTGAAGGTTGCCGAGATGCATGACGTGCATATGGTGATAAGTGGCGAGAGCGTGTGTGAAGAAGTATACCCCTGCAGGGTGAAATAATCTGTTCGAATAGCCACATCCTCGGATATGGACTACTTGGAGAACTTATGTGGTTCATAGATAAGTTGAAGTGGATACTCTAAAATACGCAAGATAAGCATGAGTGCTATGGATGGCCTTCTCGTAGGGAGACAGAAGTGGATCCATAGTGGCGTATTGATTGGAGAATATGTGGACACGTGTGCGCAATCCCACCTCATACTACTTGTAGTCGTAATATAGGTTAACCAAGAGTCAAAGCTGGCTTGCTGCAATAAACTCCACAATCCCCTTCATTGATACTAATGCATATGTAGATAGTTCTAATGTAAGTCTTGCTGAGTACCTTTGTACTCACGTTTGCTTAATTTATGTTTTGCAGAGGAGACGTGAGTCTTATTAGTGATCGTTACGACGTGAAGTTCGATGTTGACCAGATTAGCTTGGGAATCCCGGACAGAGGTCTGGTTCCTTTGGGTAGGGTCGTTGTAGCTTTTTAGGCTCCTCTAGCCGCTTTTGTAGATGTCTGTACCCAGACATGTTTAACTTCCGCTTGCTTGTTTGAATGCTGTGAATGTTGGGTCTTGTGACCCCTGTTTGTAACATCTTATTGTATTGGCTCTTCCGAGTCTTCTAAATAAATGTTGTAATGTTGTATGTTTATGTTGTGATGCCATAGTTGTATCTATGCATATCGGGCATGTCGTGCGTACGTGTGATGTGCAACGGTATGTATGGGATTCGACACCTAGTTCTGTCCCTTTAGCAGTACTCTTTACGGGGAACTGCCTCTTTGTGCTTCCACCGAGCCTTGGTAGCTTGCTACTACTCCGAACACATTGATTGACCGGCATGTATCCTTCTTTGCTGCTATGTCTGTCCCTTTGGGGAAATGTGTTGTGGTGTAATGGAGTCCTTGTAGCTTGCTAGAGATCAACACCTGCATTGCTGGGTTACATATGCCTATCCCTGTACGGATGTGCCACTTGGGTTCTACGACTAGTCATGTCGGCCTGGGTTCTTTGACATTTGAATGCTAGTGACACATTCACATACGTGAGTCAAAAGAGGCAAATGGTCCCGGCCCAGGTAAGGTGGCAGCCGTGGAGATAACCGTGCGTGAGACCGCAAAGTGATGTGATGTGTTACAGGCTGGATTCTTATGGCTTAGGATCGGGGGCCCGACATATATCTCTGATGACGGCTTCCATCTTTCGTAAGCATTTTGTAAATTTAGAAAAACTCCTTTGCTTGCTGAAGAAGCTCTCCACGTGGCTTACAACACCTTATTTTCTTTGCAGGCCAGAGAAGCCGCCATCTTTCCTCCAATAGCTTGGTGAAGCTAAAAGCAATATATACTCTGACATAATAGTTGTACGGCAGGACCCTTTGTACTATCAAGTTTGTGCTGACTGAAAAAGGTATCCCCAAGTTCATGAAGGGGGTGATAGAAGTCTGCTATACCATCCCAAAGCAAATTGAAGAACTAAAAAGACCAGCCACCCGTAAGGGCAATGGCCGCGTTAAGCCGGTCATTGGCCTTCGCTCCTGGGCTTACTACTGAAGAGATGATGGATGGATTCCCTTCACGAAAGGATGACGGCTCAGAATTTACTCCAGAAGACTATGCCCAATGCATGAAGGCTTCACGAGTACTTGCATCTAGACTTTTCACCGAAATTGACTTGTCTTCATACCAGGCGGCTTACGACGAGACCAACAAACCAGTGCGAGCGCCGACTTTTGAAGCCAGAGACCTGATTCGTGCACGCCGTAAGCACCTCTTTGCTCCTGACATTGACCCGTCTCCCATCTTTGATGATGAATATCGGTTTGAAGCCTTAACAAACTGCAACTGGGATATGGACAACCTTCAAATCAAAGAGACCGAAGACCCGGCGCAAGATGTCCTGACGGCGAGTTAAACAAGTTGTCCCTGTATGAAGGTAACTCGGCTTGGCTGATCCGCATGGTTATAATTGACTCAAAAGACTTTAAATTCTCAGATTTTTGGGGTCTTCAAGAGCTTTGTAATAACCGTAGCTAAAACTTGATTGCCTTTGTCGTGCCATTATGCATGTTTTGAAGTTTGAATAGCTTTATCGGCTTATCCATCCTTCTTTCTTGCTATGATCATCTTTTTTGCACACTTCATGGCGGCTTATCATAAAAGACAAGGCCTACAAAAAAAACAAGATAGAGACTATATTCTCCATCAGTTTTAAGGCAACTTTAAAGGCACAACCCAAAGATGTTAATTCTCTTTCTTCATAATCTTGCTTTTCTCTTTTTCTTTTCAAAAAAATTTAGGCATGATCGACCAAACCTCATTTGTTGGCTCTCCCATGGAACATATTCGCTGTTTTGACCTTAACAAGTGCAGGGTCTTTAAAAAGATTGACTGTTAAGAGTACAACAAGCCATATAGTGGAGAGGCTACAGCAGGGCATGAGTACCCCCAGACCCATAAGTCGGCTCTCATGTGACAGAAATCTGTCTTTTTAACCTTAAACAACTCAGTTTCTTTAAAAAGATTGACTGAATAAGAGTACGAACGGGCCACAAGGCGGAGAGACTGTAGCAAATAGGTGAGTTTCTCCTTGCTTTCCGTAAGCCGGACCTCACATGACATAAGCCGTAGTTTTAACCTGAACCAGTACAGGGTCTCATGGAAATATTGACTGTTAATCACTTTGATCAACTCAGGGTCTTTAAGTCGAGATTAACTAGTAAGAGTTCGGCGTATCACCTGGCGGAGTGGCATCATGCATACAGGCAGGTTTAACCTGGTCAGGCGATGGCTGGAAATCTGGTCAAGAGGGTGTGAAAGCTAAACCCGGTGGGTTGGAAGCCCCCAAATGACCTTGTTTAAGTATCAACTTTCTTGCACAATATTTTTGCACGAAGCATGACAGAGGCCCCGAACTGTGGGGTTGCCAACTTTATTATATTGAAAAGGGTAGATACAATGATGGATGTATGTATATTGACGAGAGTCAATGACTCATGTGTATTAAGGCCGGAGATGAGCAATATCCCATGACCTGTTTGTCTCCTGCCTAGAGGTGCGTGACTCATCGCTTTCCCATACATCGATGAGGTAATATGACCCGTTATTGAGATTTATTCTAACCACAAAAGGTCCTTCCCAAGGGGGAGATTACTTATGCATATCTGTCTAATCTTGAATCAGTCGTAACACCAAGTCGCCTTCTTAAAACGTCATGGTCTTGAGTCTACGCCTATGATAGTGACGCAGGTCCTTCTGGTAAATCTCCGATCGTGCTGGTGCAAGATCCCACTTTTCCTCCAAAGCATCCAGCGTGTCCTGATGCGCCCTCTCATTGTTAGCTTCAACATGAGCCGCCACTCAAGGCGAGTCATGACGAATGTCACTTGGGAGAACGGCTTCCGCACCATAAACCATGAAGAAAGCCGTGTAGCCTGTTGATCTATTGGGGGTAGTTCGGATACTCCAAAGAACTGATGGTAACTCCTCCACCCAACAACCAAACATTCTCTCCAGAGGAACCATAAGCCGGGGTTTTATTCCAATCAATATCTCTTGATTGGCATGTTCCGCCTGACCATTGGACTGCGGATGAGAGAAAACAGAAACATCAAGTCGGATGTGTTCACTTTCATAAAATGCTTTCATAGCCCCTTGGATAAATTTGTTCTGTTGTTCGTGATGATATTGTGAGGGTAACCAAAATGATAGATCAACTTCTTGACAAATTGAACCGCCATGGCCGCATCACACTTGCTAACCGGCTCTCCCTCGACCCACTTGGTAAACTTGTCAATCGCCACCAAAAGGTGGGTCTTCTTATCTTTAGATCTCTTGAAAGGTCAAACCATATCAAGCCCCCGGACCACAAACGACCAGGTTATTGGAATCATCGGCAATTCTTGAGCCGGCACGTGATCACGTCGTCCAAATTTCTAACATCCATCACATTTGGTGACAAAGTCCTCTACATCCTCGTGAGCCGTCAACCAGAAGAAACTGTGCCGGAAAGATTTTGCCACCAAAGACTTTGAGCCGGCGTGATGACCGCAGTCGCCGGCGTGTATTTCATTTAGAATCTCCTTACCCTCTTCGGGGGAGACGCAGCACTGAAAAACACCGGTTATGGTGCATTTATGCAACTCGCCATTGATGATAGTCATAGACTTAGACCGCCTCCCGATCCACCTCTCCAAGGTCTTGTCCTCAGGTAACACGCCGCGAGTTAGATATGCTAGATAAGGTAACGTCTAGTTAGGAATAGCATGTAGAGCCACCACCAACTTCCCCTTCGGGTCAGGTATAGCCAGATCCTCATCAGAAGGCAATTTATTAGAGGGGTAATGCAACACGTCCAAAAAGACGTTAGGCGGCACCGGCTTGCACTAAGAGCCCATCCTTGATAATGCATCAGATGCGTCGTTCTTTCGACGGTCAATATGATCCACCTGAGAACCTTTGAAGTGGCCAGTGATGATATCCACCGCCTGATGATAAGCTGGCATCCGTGGGTCCTTGGAATCCCACATTCCTGAAACTTGCTGAGCCACGAGGTCTGAGTCGCCAAGGCACCTCACCCGGTTCAGATTTATCTCCTTAGCCACACAAAGCCCGTGGAGCAAAGCTTCATACTCAGATGCATTGTTAGTACAAGGAAACATTAACCTTAACACATAACAAAACTTGTCACCTCTAGGAGAAGTTAAGACAACCCCAACCCCCGATCCTTCCAATTGCATGGATGCGTCGAAATGAATTGTCCGGTACGTGTTGTCCGGCTTCTCCTCAGGCGATTGACTCTCCGTCCAATCATTTATGAAATCCACCAAGGCTTGAGACCTGACAGCCGTACGACGCACATACTTTAAATTAAGGTGCCCAAGTTCTAGTGCCCACCTAGCAATCCTGCCAGTAGCTTCTCCATTCTGGATGATATCTCCCAAAGGGGCAGAGCTAACCACTGTGATCTGGTGTCCAAGGAAATAATGCTTCAACTTTCGGTTTGCCATGAACACCCCATAGATCAATTTCTGCCAATGTGGGTATCTTTTCTTGGATTCTATCAAGACCTCACTAACATAGTAAACTGGCCTTTGGACTGGATACTCCTTACTTGCTTCCTTTTGCTCCACCACAACCACATCACTGACTGCCCTATTGTTAGCCACTTCGTATAAGAGCAAACGTTCTTTCTCAGCCAGAGCAGCCAAGACCGGCGGCTCAACCAACTGTCTCTTGAGTGCCTCAAGCGCCTTGTCAGCATCCTTACTCCAGAGAAATTCATCCGTCTTTTTCATCATCTGATATAAGGGAATAGCCTTGTTGCCAAGGCGGCCGATGAAGCAGCTTAAAGTGGCAATGTGACCCGCCAAGCGCTGCACATCATTAACGCTCACCGGCTTGGACAAACAAGTGATGGCCTTTATCTTGTCCGGGCCGGTTAGCCTCGATACCTCGCTCTGACACTAAGAAACCAAAAAGCTTGCCTGCAGGAACACCAAAAACACACTTAGTCGGGTTAAGCATCATCTTGTAGATCCGTAAGTTGTCAAATGTCTTCTTCAGATTGTCAAGCAGAGTCTCCTTCTTCCTTGACTTAACCACAATATCATCCACATAAGCATGAACATTGTGCCCAATCAGACTATGAAGGAAATTTTGCACACAGAGTTGATAAGTCACCTGCGCACTTTTAAGCCCAAAAGGCATAGACACATAGAAGAAAGCCCCAAAGGTGTTATAAAAGACGTCTTCTCTTGGTCCTTAACTACCATCTTGATTTGATGATAACCTAATTAAACGTCCACGAAGCATAAACTCTCACAACCCGCCATTGTATCAATAATTTCGTCGATGCGAGGAGAGCAAACAGGTCAACTAGACATGCCTTGTTAAGATCTGTGTAATCCACACACATACGTCGCATGCCGTTATTTTTAAGCATAAGCACAGGATTAGCCAACCACTATGGGTGAAATACCTCCATGATGAACCCTGCTGCCAAGAGCCGGGCCACGTCTTCTCCAATTGCTTTATGCCGCTCTTCGTTGAAGCGATGGAGGAACTGTTTAATTGGTTTAAACTTGGGATCCACATTAAGGTGGTGCTCAGCGAACTCTCTTGATACACCCGACATGTAAGAAGGTTTCCATGCAAAGATGTCCCGGTTCTCACGGATGAATTCAATGAGCGCGCTTTCCTATGTGGGGTCCATGTTAGCCCCAATAGTGAACTGCTTCGACGAGTTGCCTGGAGCAAAGACCACCAGCGTTGTATCATCCGCCACAAATTTCAGGGGCGGCTCAAACTCTGTGTTGGGCTTCTTCAACGGAGTCATATCTGCCGGGTCAACATTATCTTTGTAAAATTTGAGCTCCGCCTCAGCATAACTTGATTCCGCATAGGAAGTGTCGCCTTCTTCAAATTCAAGAGCCACCTTCCGGTCACTATGTACCGTTATCATTCCCTTGAGAGTCGACATCTTGAGCTGCAAGTAGACATAACAGGGCATGGCCATAAACTTTGTAAAAGTCGGTCGACCAAACAAGGCGTGATATGGGTTCTTAACTTTCACCACCTCAAACCACAAAGTCTCCACCCTGTAGTTGTAGTCATCTCCGAATTCCACCTCGAGGGCAATCTTGCCCACCGGGTAAGCCGGCTTGCCTGGCACAACATCATGAAAAAATGTTGATGACGGCTTAAGGGCCTTCAGTTAGCTCCATCCAGCGAAAAGTGTCATAGTACAAGATGTTGATGCTACTGCCACCATCCATCGGTACCTTTGTAAACTTATAACCTCCAACCTGAGGTGCTACCACAAGCGCCAAGTGCCCCGGGTTATAGACCCGTGGTGGGTGATCCTCCATACTCCATGAGATAGGATACTTAGACCACTTCAAATACTGTGGGAGAGCCGGCGTTGCCGTGTTGACTGCCCTCTTGTGTAGCTTTTGATCATGTTTGTCCAGGCTCATAGTGAAAACATGATACTAGCCTCCACTAAGTTTCTTCGGGTTACTCTGATACCCTGACTGGTTGTTTTGCTACTCACCACCGTTGTCAGACTGTTGATGGTGACCACCTTGACTGCCTTGCCCCTGATAACCTGAACTTGATCCGCCTCCACCGAAGCCGATCCCTAAGCCGTCTGGACCTAAGCCGCCCGACGACCCATTGCCGTTATTACGATGTTGGTTAAAGTTGTAGTTCCAGAATTCCCACATAATGTTACAATCCCTCCATGCGTTACCAGCTAGCCTGCGGGGTGTGTTGTGCTCCGGGCAAGGCTTACTGAGCATTTCCTCCAAGTTAAAGGGGGCTTTACTTTTGTTAAAGGGAGGCTTACCATTACCCTTGGCATGATTGTTCCCAGCGGTGGAATTTTCCAAAAGTACTGACCCGCCGTCTGGGTTCTTTCTCTTGCCCGAGTTGTTATATCCGGCCCCATTCTACTGTCTGACTCTTGCCACTGTTATTCTTCTTAACCTTAGCTGATTTCTCACCATTGGAGCTCAGATCTTAAGTAGTATCTGAATTCGCATACTTTCTGAGAGCCGTCATGAGCTCACCCATGTCTTGACAAGAACGCTTTAGCAGCCCGAGCTTCTGCTTAAGGGGAAAGAAGTGACGGTTTTTCTCTAAAATCAGAACCACCTCAGACGCCGAGATGTTCTCAGACGAGTGGATAACTGTCGAAACCCGTCGGACCCAATGATGGGCCGACTTATCCTCATGATGTACACAATGGTCAAGATCCACAATTGTCATAGGCTACTTGCATGTTCCCTGGAAGTTCTTGATAAAACGTGACTTCAACTCAGCCCAAGACGCAATGATATTGGGAGGCAAACCCTTTAACCACACGCTAGCCGGTCCTTCTAACATCATGATGAAGTACTTTGCACAAACCACCTCGCTGACGTCCAACATCTCCATGGCGATCTCATAACTTTCAATCCAAGCCTCAAGGGGTAAATCAGCCATATAGTTAGGCACCTTACGTGGCCCCTCAAAGTCCTTGGGAAAACGCTTGTTCCGTAGAGCCGCCGTGAGGCAAGGCACACCAACGCCCTGGATGAGACTCGAGCTCCCACTAAGATGGAAGGGGTTATCAGAGCCGTCTTAGGAATTACCAAGTAATCCATCACCGGAGTCGCTCCCCGATGAGCTCAGCCCCTATCCACAATCTCCAAAGCATTAATTCGAGGCGAGTTATCGTTGGGTGGGTTGCGTCTTTACTCGTTGCTGGAAACCACCGGCGACTCTATGCATAGGCTGTATCTATGGCTTGGGATGGGTGTGGAGTGCACATGACTCCAACTGTATGTGTACTTTTCCTGCTGAGCCACCGCATCCTATAGCAATCCCATGGCGTTCCGCACCTCCTGAGTGAATGACATCCCTTTGGCGAAGGGGAGTGTGTTGAGCCTAGCAGCCGCCGCTATCATGTTTTTCACCGAGCTAGAATAATGGCCAGGTGGTGTCAAAAGGTACCGCGACGGGGTCTGATCCCTCCGGGGCAGATCTGCCTGTCGTGGGGCCTCCACGACCTAGGTTATTAACGGGGTTATTACCCCTAGGTAGGCCAAAGCAATGGGATCTTCCCACTTTCGCTTGGAAGAATAACTACGTGGCCGGCTGGCCGTGGCCGGCTGGAGGACGTCCGGCACAAGCCAGTGCCGTCTGGCGCCCCGGACGGTTGGTCGAGGTGCCGGTTGGACTCTCGGCCGGCTGGGCATGGTCGACTGCCTCCAGGCCGACTCTCCCGTTGACCTTGGGACAGACATGCGACGTCCCGTCCCTTTGCGCACGGGTACAACGACACGACGCGACCGGCACGACGGGCGGCCCTGTGGCTACTCGATTACTACCCCGGCGTGGGTACAGTGCGGCCGGCCGTACTGGAGACTTCGGCCGGCTGGCGCTAGACGACGCCCCCCTCGGTGACCCATGTCGTGGCAGGTGGGCGAGGGCCAATCGGAGAGCCAGCTGGCGGGCCCCAACGGGAGATGGGACCGCTCGGCCGGCAGACCCCGCCAATCGCATAGCCGGCTGACGGGACCCAACGGGAGATGGGACTGCTCGGCCGGCGGACCCCGCCAACGACGAGATGGCATGAATGGCGGGACCCTCTGGCTAGCCGGAGAGACTGCCATCCGGGTCCCCCCACCTTTGTACTTAGAGCATATTATAAGAGCCGGGGGGTTGGCCTATAAAACCCCCCGAGCCCCCCATGCAAGGGGGATGACCGATCACTCTCTACACACACAAAAACCCTTCTAGCAGTGGGGGAAGAGGAGCCGGCTGCCCCTTCTTCCTCCTCTAGACATAGCTCCAGGAGCACCTTTGTATCTATACCCATCCATCCAACTAAACCAAGCAGGACTAGGGGTATTACCTCCTCAGGAGGGCCCTGAACCTGGGTACATCGTGTGTCATCACCGCTTATGCTCAATCTCGCACCCGGAGCCTGTCGGCGTCCTTCGGCCCCAACCACCTACGATAAGCCACCCTATGGCATCCGTCGTGAGAAAACGACGATAGATGGCACCCACCATGGGGTCGTACGCCGTGCCGGCTAGATTCATGCTCTGGGCAGGACCCCTTGCCATTCCCTGCCATTGCCGCTCGTCCAGGCGAAATCATGGGGGACTCATGGGGCTTGCTCCGACATGCCCTGCGGGCAACTCCGTCGGCCTCATGACCAACATCGATGCGCTCACCGAGCGCTTTGGCAGGCTTAGCCTCGCCGAGACTCCGACCGCTGATGAGTACCCCCCACAGGTGCTCGTCTGCGCTGGTCCGCCCATAGCAGTGGGTACACTCGCTGCGACTCAGTCCAGCGGCTCCCACGATCGCGTGGGAGTAATGGCCATCACTTCCTTCACCGCTTCCAGACGGTCACGGGTCGCGGCTAGCACTGCTGCTGCCCGCGTCGGCACATCCGACCCACTCGGCGCGGCCCTCCAGGGCTTGAGCACTCCAATCGCCCCGACGGTTAACCCCGACACCACCGCGGCCGATCTCGAGGCGGCTCGTCGCGTCTTGTTCGAGGACGCCACCGCCCTCGCGGCCACGCGACACCGCATGGAGGCAGCTGAGTGGGAGTACGCTTCCGCCTACGGACTCACCCCGGCTGGCATCAAGCCCAGCCGGCATGCGGCTGTGCGCGACCGTGGTTGCATGGTCGCCGAAATCCTCGGCAGCAAGATGCCCGTCTACGACACCCCCGCAGCCAACCTGCGGGCTCTCAAGGTGGCCTACGAGGAATTGGCCACCTTGGAGGGCGAAGAGCATGCCGCCCACGAGCGCCACATCAAGGAGCTCATCGATGCTGCTGATGCGCAACAGCATCTGCTCGCGACGGGCGGTGCTGCCCCCGAAGGCCCCCGGCCCGAGCGCAAGGGCATGGAACTACCGGCCGCCAGGTGGCCCAGTACTCCTGCTCCCCTCGCGTCTCCGATCGCCGAGCCGGAGCAAACAACCCCCGGCCCTCTTAGACGCCGGGGAGCGAGCAGTCGGCTGTCAGCAGCCGGTGCACCAACGATCCGCCTTGAAGCGGCCGCCACCACGAAGTGCCGGCATTCGGCAGCCGGCGCATCCACGGGTACACGCCACTCCCGCGGCCCGAGTCGGGGCAGTCGGTGCCACCCACCATCCATCCCGAGCTCTCGGATCGGCTCGGACCATGCGTCCCCCGTAGCGAGAATGATGCCCGCAACTGCCTCGACAGACTCGCGCAATCCACCCTCCTCGAGGAGGAGGGCTCGATTGGTATGGCTTGCTTATGCCCCCGGATCCACACCGAGCCGTTCCCAATCGGCTTCACGCTCCCTAGGGACATCCCGAAATACAACGGGGCCGCCAAGCCCAAAGACTGGCTGATTGACTACACCACCGCGGTTGGCATCGCCAGGGGGAATAAGTGCGTAGCCGTTCGCTATGCCCCCCTCATGTTAATCGGCTCGGCCCGCACCTGGCTCAACAGCCTGGTGGCCAGCAACAACAACACCTGGACGGACTTCGAGGAGGCCTTCGTACACAATTTCACCGGCACTTACAAGCGGCATGGCCGTCCTCGTGAACTCGCCATGTGCATTCAGTGGCCGGACGAATCCCTCCGCGACTACCTCACTCGGTGGACCGAGCTCCGCAATTCCTGCGAGGGGGTGCACGAGGTGCAAGCCATGCAGTACTTCATCGAGGCCTGCCGGGACGGCACCCCTCTCAAACATAAGCTCCTGTGCTCCGAGCCGGCCATGCTTGCCGAGCTCAGGACCAAGGCGGACAAGTAAAACACGGCTGATTTGGCCATTCGGGTCAAGACGACCCCGCCTGCCAACGCGACGATGACACTAACCACGACCAGGGTGGCTGCCAACAACCGGCAGCCGCAGAACAACAAACGCAAGAGCGACCAGCCGGATCCCCGCTATAGGAGCCGGCAGGTCAGTACCGCCGAGGATCAGGAGCCGACTGCCCAGCCTTCCGGCCAGCGCAAGCTCACCGGCAAGGCTGCCTAGCAACCGAAGCTCACCTTCGAGCAAATGCTCGACCTCCCCTGCAAGAACCATTCGAGGGCCAAACCCTCTATGCACACGCTCCGGCGGTACAGCTTCTCACAACGATTGGCCCGGGGGGACGGCCTCTCAGCTCCCGTCGTCTTCACTAGTGAAGAGACAGGAAAACACGCTCAGCGCTAGCTCCCTCGTGAGGTGAATGCCACCATGCCGGCAACTCCCCAGTTCATGCACTAGTCGGAGAAGCCGGTCACTTGGAGCCAGGCCAATCACCCTGCCGTGATGCGGAATCTCGGCAGCTATGCCTTGGTCCTCGACCCCACCATCGCCACCAAGGAGCAAACTTGCCGCTTCTCGCAGGTGTTGATAGATGGTGGCAGTAGCATCAACATCCTCTACCTCGACACTATGCATAAGCTGGGGCTGAAGATAGAAGACCTGCAGGCGAGCCGGACGATTTTCCATGGCATCGTGCGAGGAAAGTCCTGCTCCCTTGTCGGCCAGATCACACTTGATGTCCTCTTCGGCGGATCCGGCCACTTCCACTGCAAGCCGGTGCTGTTCAAGGTCGTGGATCTCACGAGCCCCTACCACGAGCTGTTGGGCCGACCGGCTCTTGTCAGCTTCATGGCGGTCCCCCATTATGCCTACCTCAAGCTCAAGATGTCGGGCCGCAAGGGAATCATCGCCATCAAGGGCGATTACAAGATGTCGCTCGAGTGTGCTCGAGACGGCAGCCGGTTGGCCGAGGCCCTAGAGATCGTCGAGGAGAAACGAGAGCTCGACCGGCTCGTGGCCCTCGTTGCCAGCCAGCCGGCCGTGCCCGCTCCTCCCTCGCAATCTGTCGGCGAGGCCTCCTTCCAGCCCTCAAAAGACACCAAGCAAATCCCGCTCGACCCGACCAACCCGGCTCAGTGCGTCACCATCGGCTCCTGCCTCAACAGCAAATAGGAAGGCGAGCTCGTCGACTTCCTCCGTGAGTATCGGGACATCTTTGCGTGGTACCCCAAGGACATGCCGGGTGTTCCAAGGAAGTTCGCCAAGCACAAACTACACGTCCGGCCGGACGTCAAGCCGGTCAAGCAACCCCTGCGCCGTTTCCCCAAGGAGAAGCGGTGTACTATAGGCAAGGAAATCGCCCGGCTGCTCGCTGTCGGGTTCATCATGGAAGTGTTCCACCCGGATTGGCTGGCGAACCCAGTCCTAGTGCTAAAGAAAAACAAGACCTGGCGCATGTGCATCGAGTACACAAGCCAGAACAAGGCATGTCCCAAGGACCCCTTTGCCCTGCCGTGGATCGATCAGGTCATCGACTCTACGGCCGGCTGCGACTTGCTGTCCTTCCTGGATGCCTACTCCGGCTATCACCAGATCAAGCTGGACCTGGAAGACCGGCTCAAGACCTCCTTCATCACGCCCTTTGGGTCCTACTGCTACATCACCATGTCCTTCGGCCTGAAGAACGCATGCGCCACATTCCAACGGTGCATGCAGAAATGCCTCTTGCCTCACATAGGCAGGAATGTCCACGTCTACGTCAATGACATCGTCGTCAAAACCAAGAAGCATTTCAGCCTCCTCGATGACCTCCGGGAGACCTTTGCGAACTTGCGCGAGTACAAGGTCAAGCTCAACCCAAAGAAGTGTGTCTTCGGCGTCCCGACCGTTCAACTCTTGGGTTTCTTCATGTACGCTCGTGGTATCAAAGCTAACCCGGAGAAGATCAGCTCGATCGAGCGCATGCCCAAGCCGACCCAGCTCCGCCACATCCAGAAGTTCACCGGCTGCCTTGCCTCGCTCAGTCGGTTTATCAGCCGGCCAGTGGAAAAGGCCTAGCCCCTCTACGGGGTCCTTCACAAGACGACTCTAATCGAGTCGGGTCAAACCAAGAGGCCGGGCGTCTTCGACTGGCCTGACGAGGCAGACGAGGCCTTCCGCGGCCTCAAGAAGGCGCTCACCCGTGCGCCCATCCTGGCCGCGCCGGCTGAGAAGGAATCGCTGCTCGCCTACATCGCGGCGACCACCTACGTCATCAGCGTCGTCCTGGTGGTCGAGCGGCCGGAGGAGGGAAAGTCCCTGTCGGTCCAACGACCCGTCTACTACCTCAGCGAGGTCCTCTCTGCTTCCAAGCAAAACTACCCCCACTATCAAAAGATGTGTTTTGGCATATACTTCACCGCCAAGAAGGTCAAGCAGTACTTCTAGGAGCATACCATTACCATGGTGAGCACAGCCCCGCTCGGCGAGATCATGAGCGGCCGGGACTCCACCGGCTGGATCGCCAAATGGGTCATCGCCCTCGCCGATCATGAGATCCGGTACGAGCCAAGGACCGCCATCAAGTCACATGCGTTGGCTGACTTCCTCGTCGACTGGGCAGAGCCGGAGTTCGTCCTGCCTCCCCCAGACTCCACGCATTGGCGCATGCACTTCGACGGCTCGAAGATGAGGACCGGCCTGGGTGCCGGTATAGTCCTCTCCTCCCCAAAAGGTGATCAGCTTAAGTACGCCCTCTAGATCCACTTCGCCGCCTCCAACAACGTGGCTGAGTATGAGGCCATCGTCCATGGCCTCCGGCTCGCCAAGGAGACCAGCATCAGGCGCATCCTCTGCTACGGTGACTCCGACCTCGTGGTGCAACAAGTCTCTGGCGAATGGGACGCCAGGGATGCCAACATGGCCAGCTACCGCTTCCTCGTACAACAGCTCACCGGCTCCTTCGAGGGCTGTGAGTTTCATCACGTCCCACGGGCGGACAACGAGGCAGCGGACGTGATGGCAAAGATTGGCTCCACCCGGCGGGCCATCCCAGCCGGCGTCTCCCTCGAGCGGCTGCTCAAGCCGTCGATCAAGCCTTCCACAGAGTCGGAGTCAATCTTCATGCCGGCGGGCATCGCCGGCCCCGGCCGCCCCTCCGGCACCTTCACCACCGGCTCCTGCACCGTCGGCTGCCCAGCCGGCTCCGATCGAGCCAGCGGCGTCCGTGGCGGCCGGGCCCGGTGGCGCGGCCTTCATGATGATCATCTACCAGCCGGCCGTAGGGGCGGGCGAGTTGGGCCCAGGGACTGTTCAACCAGTCCCGGGGGCTCCCAAGCCGGTCCCAGGGACTGGCGAGCCGGTCCCGGGGGCCGATCAGCCAGTTTCGGGGGCTCCCGAGCCGGCACCCATCTCGGCCCCCTTGTGGGCCCAACCCATCTTGGCGTTTCTTCTACGGAGAGAGGTGCCTCCGGATGAGGCTTTCGCAAGGCAGATCCAACGCCGGTCCATGGCCTACGGCATGATCAACAACGAGCTTGTCCACCGCAGCACCACCGGCGTCTTCCAACGACGCGTCGATCCAGAAAAGGGTCTGGAGATCCTCCTCGACATTCACCAGGGCGAGTGCGGGCATCATGCCGCCTCCCGGACCCTGGTGGCCAAGGCTTTCCGCCATGGATTCTTCTGGCCGACGGCTCTCGAGGCAGCCAAGAAGTTGGTCGACGAGTGCAAGGGTTGCGAACGCTTCAGCACGCAAAGCCACCTGTCGGCAACGGCCCTCCAAACCACCCCCCTCTCGTGGACCTTCGCCATTTGGGGGCTGGACATGGTGGGCACATTCAAAACCGCTCGAGGCAGTAGGATGCACTTGTTGGTGGCGGTCGACAAATTCACCAAGTGGATCGAGGTGCGACCAATCAAGGGGTTGGACGGCCCCATGGCCGTCCGGTTCATCAACGACATCATGGTGCGCTACAGTGTTCCCCACAGCATCATCACCGACAACGGCAGAAACTTCACCAAGGGCGCATTCACGCACTTCTGCTCCAAGCAAGGAATCCAGCTCGACCTAGCCTCCGTCGCTCATCCACAGTCAAACGGCCAGGTCAAGAGGGCGAACGGCCTCATTCTGTCCGGCATCAAGCCCCGGCTCGTGACACCGCTGGTAAGGTCGGCCGGCTGCTGGATCCATGAGCTGCCAGCCGTCCTTTGGAGTCTCGGTACCACCCCGAACCATTCAACCGGCTACACTCCCTACTTCCTTGTGTATGGATCCGAGGCAATCATCCCCACCGATATCGAGTTCAATTTGCCTCGGGTCACCCTATACACGGAGAAGGACGCAAAGGAGGCAAGAGAAGACGACATCGACCTACTCGAGGAAGCTCACGAACTGGCCTTAAGCCGGACGGCAATCTACCAGCAGAAGCTCCGGGACTACCACAGCAAGCGGATCCGGCCACTCTTGTTTTGCGAGGGGGACCTGGTCCTCAGACGGATTCAAGGGACGGCCGGACAACACAAGCTGTCCTCCCCATGGGAGGGCCCGTTCATCATCAGCAAGGCACTACACAATAACGCGTACTATCCAATAGATGACTAGAAGCCACAGAAGCGCAAAAGAGATGCCTCCGGTGAGGAGACGGAGCGCCCATGGAACATGGCCCTCCTGTGCCCGTTTTACTGCTAAAGAAACCAGTGTATGTATGTATGTATCCCACCCTTTTGGGCTTATGAATGCAATGGGCGCCCCAAGCCGGCTCTTGGTGCGTGCCCTGTTTCGTTTTCCTCAAAAGTGTTCCTCACTCACCGGCTCCCCGGCCCGGCTCTCGGACCCGAGGGCTAGCCGGCTGGACCTAGAGCGGTTCTCCCAGAAGTTGGCTAAGTAATGTGAGTCGGTCAAACCTTCCCACCCCTACCAGCTATAGAACCGGCTCCCGGCTGTCCAGCTGACGGGGCGTCGGGGCGGCAAAGTTCGGCTCACACAAAAGGTCAAAACAAAGGGAGACCCCTTCTAGGCCCAGCCGGATCGTCGCCACGTCCCTACCACTCTACTTATCCCGAAAAGCCCTCGCGACTCCTAAGTTTTGAACCAGCTCCCTTGAGGCGGACGCCCTGACCCAGCTACAGACCGGTTCCTGGCTGTCGGGCTGGCGGGGCCGAAACCGAAGGGGAAAAGAAGAAGAACCAAAAAGAGTCGAGCGGGTAAAAAAGGATAAGGATGAGGCGGCATGAGTAACAAGGCAAACTATTCATGGCATCAATATTAAGGCAAAAGTGGCCCACGACCAGCATTAGTTCATTACACAAACACCCCCAATGGGTGGATTCAAGCTTAACATGCAGGGAGAAAAAAGAGAAAGATAAAAAACGCCCGGGGGCTCAGGCCGCTGGCGCGTTGCCAACCGGCGTGCCCCCAGCCGGCGCGTCGCTGGGCGGCTCGGCTCTTGCCTCGGAGGTGGTCGCGGCCCTCGGGTCGTCCTCCTTGGCCTTCGAGGTGGGCTCCTCGGTCTCGGCCGTCTTGCTGCTCGAGTCGGTGCTCTCTTCGGCAACTTCATCATCCGCCGAGCCTTGGGGGATACCGAAGGAGTCCCCGGGCAGTGGCTCGCCATCCTCGCCAAGGGTCGGCAGGAACTCGTCCATGTCGGCATACGACGCTGTTCGTTGGCCCAGTGGAAAAGGGCCGGCTCGCGGGCCTCCCGCTCTATGGCCGGCACATCCCCCATGGTCGCCAGTCGGCCTAGATCCACGCCGCGGTACCATGACGTGACGAACCAGAGCGCCATCTGCGCCCCGACTCGGGCAGCAGACGCCTTCCAGGCTTCGAGGCGGGGGACGGCGTGCTCCAGCCACTAAGCCACGCGGTGCGTTGGAGCTCCCCTACGGCCCGGCCACAGTGCAGCGATGACCTCTTTGTCGGCGGTCTTGAGCCGCTCCATGCTCCGCTCAAGATGGTTCATCTGCATCTCGATGGCGAGCCCGATCTCGCCCACGTCCCACGCGGCATCCTCCTCGATGGAGCGACTGCAGTCCCGAAGGTACTCCCGATGCTCCTCAATGGCGCACGTAGCGTGGCACTGAGTTTCCGAGAAGCGCTATGGAAGAAAGAAGAAGAGAAGGAAAGAAAGGCAAGTTGAAACACGAGAAACGGCAAAGGGAAAAGCAACCGGCTGGGGAAGAGAAAAACCGGCACCTACCTTCGATCGTGTCGTCCACCCTAAGGGCGAAGATGAGCGTCGCCTTGCTCTCCGATGCCAGGGCCGCCTCCGAGGTGGCGAGGGAACCGTTGACCTCCTCGGGCGTTCTCTCGAGGCGGGTCACCTCGCCTTGAAGGGCGGAGGTCCTCAAGGCGGCGTCAGCCGCCTCCTTGACGATCGCCTCCCAGGCCACCACCTCCTTTGCCGCCTCGAACTTGAGCCGGTCCCAGACTGCCTCCCCATCTACCAGCAGTGCGGCCAGCCAGTCCATCTCCTGCGTGGCCGCCTGGACGTCTCGCGCCAGTCGGTCCCGCTCAGAGAAAAGCCCGTTCTTCTCCTCCCGAAGGGTGGCCAGCTCACCTGCAAGACACGACAGGCGTTAGCCGACTCCCGAGGGCTAGGTGCCCCTCCTGCGAAGCGCAACTGACCTTGCACGTGAGCCAACTCCTCCTCCAGGCGGTAGAAGCCGTATTTGCCATGGTCGTAGATGGCTACTGCCTCCGTGAATAGCTCCTAACACAGGGAGGTTCCTTCCTGCCACAAAAAGGCAAAGGTCAAGACACATCCAAAAGAGATCCGGCTCGGCTGCCCGTCAGCCGGTCAGCCGGCCCGCATCTCGGGGGCTACACCCAGTGGGTGCGCTTGCGTGCCCCCACTGAAAATTCTAATTCAATGTAGCCGGCTTACCTTCGCACTCTATAGGGAGGCGTCTGCCGCCTCCGCGAACCGGGCCAGCTCCTGCCGGCACCGGTGCAAGACGCTCCCTAAGTCCCTGAACAAGGGGACCGGGCCGCCCGCCTGGGGAGGCGGCAGGGCTGGCACATGTGCCAATGCCTCCCAATCTCGGGGCACCTCCTGCATCGACCGCAGGGTCCTCCGGGCCCGGCCGCCGCTGCCACCCGGGCTCGCCGCGGCTCCAGCCGTCGGGGGCGGATTGATGACGGCAAGGGGCCGGGAGTCGCTTCCCGCCGGCCCCCCGCCCAGCACCGTCGCCGCCTCCTCTTCCCGCTGCTCTGGCGTGTCGGTCGCGACGGAGGGCACCTCCACCTCCATGGCCGCCACATCTGGTGTTGCCTCTGGGGCCACCGGGGCCTCCGGCACCTCGACCCGGGCTGGCTTGGCCGCAGGCGGAGTCACCTCCGGCACCTCAGGCCAGGCCGCCTCGGGAGCCGGCTCCGTCATCGTCGCCCTCGCCTGGGCCATCTCCTGCACGGGCGGAGGCACTGGCGGGTCCATAGCCGCCCCTCGTGGCTCGCTCGACGGAGGCCTCGACATGCGGATTGACTCCACTGCCGAGTCCGATGCAAGCGGAGGGTCCACCGTCCTCCTCCGCCTCCGGTTGCTCGAGGTTCCGGAGTGAGAGGCCCCTCCTAACGTCCAGGACTTGGAGGCTTGTAGCTCCGCGAGCCTCCTCTTCTCCTCCTGCTGGGTGGTCGCGTGCTCGCGGGGCAGCCGGCTGGCAGCATCCGTCAGCTCCCCCTTCGGCTCCTCCTCGTGGAGCTCGATGGGGTCACTACAGCGCCCAAGGATTGGTTACTCGCCGGCTGGCAACCCGGAAGAAAACTCTCATAAAGAAAAAATCTTACCCGATGACAAGGGGCAAGGCCCGCTTGGCACGTGGCGGAGGCTTCCGTGCGGCCACCTTCACCCGCTTCGGGCCAGGCCGCGGGGCCGCCTGCCCCCCGCCCTGAGCCGGCCTCCTCCCCCGGCTGGCCGCTTCGGCTATCGGGGCTTGAGCCGGCCGCTCCTCGCTCCTCCGACCCTGGCGTGCTGCGGGAGGAGGCTTGTTCAGAATCGTTAACTCATCATTATCGTCGTCGTCTGTCTAGTCCCTGATCATGGGCGCAAGAGGGAACTCAACCGCGGCTCTGCGGCCGTGCCGGACCCTCCGGCTCCGCTGGAAGCACCGATTCGCGGGTCTGCCGGTTCGTTGACTCCTCCCGAGGAGTCCACCCCCTCCTCCGGGGGCCTCCCGTCTGGTAGTCTTCGGAGTTGGAGTTTTCACGCTTCGCCTCGAAGATCTGTGGATGCGGGCCGTTCGGCGTATTCTGTCATACCAGTAGCTGCTGTCAACACATCAAAGTAAGCGCTCCAACTGGCTACTGGCTGGGAAGTATCAAATAAAGAAGAAACCGTCTCGACGAAAAACTCACCAGGGGAGGCCGGTTGAGGCGGTCGTATGGCTCCATGCCGAAGGACCACGAGGCGGGCTTCAGCTTGAACGTCGCAAGGGCGTTCACCCGCTTCGCCACCTGAGCCGGCGTTAGCTCGACGGTGGACAGCCGACAGGGGTCGTGCCGGCCGGACAAGTCGCAGATCCGGTGCGGCCTCAATTGGAGGGCGACACCCGACGCAAGATAAAGGCCGCCACCAGGTCGGCAGCGTCCAGCCCCTTGGAGCTCTTCAGCTGCGTGAGCCGGCCAAGCTCCTCCAGGGCCATGCCGCGCGAGGCAGCCCCCAGCCAGTTCTGGCTGGACTTCCTGTCTTCAAAAGGCGGCAGCCGGATGTAGTCCGCCCTCGGGTCAACATTCTTCACGTAGAAGAATGTTCGGTGCCACCCCTTGATGGAGTCAATAAGAGAGAGAGGGGGGAAGCGAGCGACGCCATGGCAGCACACCATCGTGCCCCCGCATGCGTCGCACTTCAAAGGTTTGAGGTGGAAAAGAGCATTGAAGAGTTCTATGAAGGGAAGAATGCCAAGGTACCCCTCGCACAACGTCATGAAGGCAGAGAAATAGAGAATCGAGTTTGGGCCAAGGTTGTGCGGCTGGAGGTCAAAAGTATCGAGGAGGAGGCAAAAGAAAATACTAACCAGGAGCCCGAAACCCCGAGAGAAGTGCTTGAGGAACACGACGTGTTCCCCTGGCTGTGGCACCGGTGCTATCTCGTCGCTCGGCGCGCGTGCGACCACCCGCTCCTCCGGCAGTACATGCGCGCGCGGCGAAGCTCGGCGATGTCCGCCTCGACCACGAAGGAGCTAGCCCAGCTTCCACCGCGTCCATCGGCCATCGCAGCGGTGGTACGGCGTGCGGGCACGATTGCGTACTCGGGTGCGGCGGCGTGTGAGGAAGGAAGGAAGGCAACAAAGGCAGACATCAAAGGGGCAAGCGAGGCGCGGGTACCTCCGCCTCGTGCCCTTCCTCTCCTTTTATAGGGGAGGCCACGACCAGGGGACGTGGGATTGATCGCGCCCACTCCCCCAGGAAGCTCCACGCGTGAGTGGGTGGCCCCGGGCCGTAACGGCCGCTTCGAGGCGTAGAGGATCCTATCCTGCGCCCCGAGGCCTATTGGGCTACACCTGGGTCCTAGCGGGCTAGGCCCAGGCGACGTCCCGTTTCCCCGCGTGTGCGGGACGCACCGCATCATTACTCACCGCGTGGCGTGTCGCGTGCCGGCGCGGGTCCCGGAACGTTGCACCGGTACCCAAGGCGTCGGGTCCGACGACCGACCCGGCTGCCCCTTCGCCTTCAAGTCGGAGGCGAGCATCTTTGGGGGGAAGCCGCTGGCTCCCCATCGTCCGCCAGCGCGGGCCCCCGCCATCTTCGGGGACTATTAACGGGGTTATTACCCCTAGGTTATTACCCCCTTTTGCTTGGAAGAATAACTACGTGGCCGGCTGGCCATGGCCGGCTAGAGGACGTCCGACACAAGCTAGTGCCGGCTTGCGCCCCGGACGGTTGGTCGAGGAGCCGGCTGGACTCTCGGCCGGCTGGGCATGGTCGGATGCCTCCGGGATAGCTCTTCCGTTGACCTTGGGACGGACATGTGATGTCCCGTCCCTCTGCGCACGGGTACGACGACATGACGAGACCGGTACGACGGGCGGCCCTGTGGCTACAGTGGCCACTAACGCACTACAACGCATGGCTACAATCCAACCTTCCCGGCTGCTAACCTCGGCGAGCGTGACTGGGCATGGGAATAGTGTCGGCACGCCCTCGCCACTCGATTACTACCCTGGCGTGGCTACAGCACGGCCGGCCGTACCGGAGATTTCGGTCGGCTGACGCTAGACGATGCCCCTCGGGCGACCCGTGCCGCGCCAGGTGGGCGAGGGCCAATCGCAAAGCCGGCTGGCGGGCCCCAACGGGAGATGGGATCGCTTGGCCGGCGGACCCCGCCAATCGCAAAGCCGGCTGGCAGGCCCCAATGGGAGATGGGACCGCTCGGCCGGCGGACCCCGCCAATGACGAGACGGCACGAATGGCGGGACCCTCTGGCCAGCCGGAGAGACTGCCAGCCATGTCCCCCCACCTTTGTACTTAGAGCATATTATAAGAACCGGGGGTTAGCCTATAAAAAACCCCGAGCCCCCCATGCAAGGGGGACGACCGATCACTCTCTACACACACACAAACCCTTCTAGCAGTGGGGGAAGAGGAGCCGGTTTCCCCTTCTTCCTCCTCTAGACACAGCTCCAGGAGCACCTTTGTATCTATACCCATCCATCCAACTAAACCAAGCAGGACTAGGGGTATTACCTCCTCCGGAGGTCCCTCAACCTGGGTACATCGTGTGTCATCACCAGTTGTGCCCAATCTCGCAATCGGAGCCCGTCGTCGTCCTTCGGCCCCAACCACCTACGATAAGCCACCCTATGGCATCTGTCGTGAGAAAACAATGACAGTTATGGCCGATGACACGCTCGGTCCTTCTCCAATAGTGTTGAAGAGGTTTTGGGGCTGAAGCTGCATAGGGAGGCCAACTTGGGTCCTCCTCCGAAGAACCGCCTCCGAAGCATGCTAGTCTAAGCTAAAACAGAGAGCCTCCGCCCTCAAACGTTCTGACTCAGCATTCATCTAAACTTGCAATGTGTTGATATCCTCCTGGGCCTGAGTCATCAATCCCTTAATCCTGGTGTTTTCAGCATTGCACTCTGCTTGATTTCTGAGTGTTACCTCAGTGTCCATCCGGGTTGTTAACTCCTCCATCAGTTCCAGCAAGACCTAAGTCGGTGGCTTAGGAATTTCGGCATCTGGCATGGCGGCTTCCGCCGCTGCTCCGGACTTCGTGCTGTTGAAAGCCGACACCGAGCGTGCCATGATGACAGCGGCTCGGCTTGGTGGGTCATAGGGTTCTGAAATATCCACGGAATCTTCTTTGCCTTGCATGAAGCCGACGAAGACGCTCCTCTGCCCGGGTTGAACACGGGCGGTTTGCGCACGCCAGGCCCGCTCGACGATGTTGATGCAGATGTCCTGCCCGGGCATAGATCCACTGATCTTCCCAATGAACACGTGAATCTTGCCGAAGGGAAGTCGGTACCCGTACTCGATTGAGTCGACCTCCGGCCCCCATCCAGCATCGTCTACGTAGAGCTTGCCGCGGCGACTTTTAGTCATCATGCTAATGGCGTATCCCTCAATCCCTGGGAGAGAGCCCTTCGAGAACTCCACACCATCGCGTGCTAGCCCCATAGTGGGCGCCAACTGCCATGGTTTTGTCATGGAAGACATCCTAGGACTTAGGTTCGAGGCCATCGCTGAGGCGGTGGACTCAAAGGGGTTGAACGGGACAAGAGACACGAGTTTACCCAGGTTCAGCCCCTCGGAATGAGGTAAAAGCCTACGTCCTGCTTTGTGTTGTATTGATGAAGTATCGATTACAAGGGAACAGGTTCGCTTGACCTAGCTATCGATCAATTGTTTTCTGTCCTAAGTCGCTGTAGGGTCTCGCCTTTATATATGTAGGTCGAGGCCCTGGGGTTACAAGAGTCCAAACCAACTTACACAAGGTGTTCGATCTTGTCTCTAAGCCTCCTTGCCTTCTTGGGCAAGCTGTCTCCCGGCCGGCTTTACACTTCAGGGTCTCGTGTCGTCTTCTGTCTCTGGGCCTCCTCTTGGCCCATCTCGTAAGTCGCCATGTAGTCTTGTCTTCAATCCTCAGGCCCA
The DNA here is from genome assembly GCA_022496015.1 of Hordeum marinum. Taxonomy (NCBI): domain Eukaryota; kingdom Viridiplantae; phylum Streptophyta; class Magnoliopsida; order Poales; family Poaceae; genus Hordeum; species Hordeum marinum. Next base: position 292,371,264 of record CM039673.1, on the reverse strand, counting down.
CTTTAAGGGTCTTGATTATGAGCTTCCAGGCATGACCCGGCCCCTCCTGGGCAGGTCTCGCCACGGGGTTATATCGCCAATAGTGGGCGTGACAACCCTGATGGTGACACAATGATAGACATCATGGTGTTATGTCGGTGACGATGGAGATCATGCTGGTGCTTTGGATATGGAGATCAAAAACACAAGTTCATGGACATATCATGTCACTTATGATTTGTAGGTGATGTTAATATTTTTATGCATCTTATTTTTCTTAGGACGACGGTAGCATTATAAGGTGATCCCTCACTAAAATTTCAAGATAAAATTGTGTTCTCCCTGAGTGTGCACCATTGCGGAAGTTCGGCGTGTCTAGACACCACATGATGATCGGATGTGATAGACTCTACGTTCACATACAATGGGTGCAAGCCAGTGTTGCACGTGACAACACTCGGTTTACACTTGATGAGCCTAGGATGTACAAACATGGCCTTAGAACACAAGAGACCGACAGGTCGAACATGAGTCATATAGTAGTTATGATCAACATGATGATGTTCACCATTGAAACCACCTCAACTCACGTGATGATCGGACTTGAGTTGGTGAATTTGGATCATGTGGCACTCGAATGACCGGAGGGATGTCAATTTGAGTGGGAGTTTTTAAGTAATTTGATTAACTAAATTCATTGCCATGAACATAGTCTAAAGTTGTCTTTGCTAAATTATGGTGTAGATCAATAGCTCGTGCTATAGCTCCCCCGTGTTTTGGATACGTTCCTAGAGAAAATATACTTGAAAGATGATGGTAGCAATTATGCGTACTGGTTTGTAAACTGAGGATTGTCCTCATTGCTACACAGAAGGCTTATGTCCTTTATGCACCGCTCGGTGTGCCACCCCTCTAGCGTCATCTGTGGATGTTGTGAACATCTGACATGCACGTTGTGATGACTACTTGATAGTTCAGTGCGTCATGCATTACGGCTTAGAATTGAGGCTCCAAATATGTTTTGACGGTCAAGGAACATGATGTTCGAAGAGCTGGAATTGAGATTTGAGGTTAGATATCAATAAAGCGTATGAGAGCCACTCAATATTTTCATCATGGTCTTCTCCTTTCAACAACTCAGAAAAAGAAAAGAAATTCAGAGAAACACACTGAAATATTTTTGGATTTTTTTCTCAAGTAAGCAAAAGAACTAAGGGAAAAACAAGAACGAGAAGAATTATTTACACAGGAAAGCTCCCAACAAGCAAAGGAAATCTTTTTGGGATTTATTTTTGTGGTACAACTAAAGAAACAAGGAAAAGAAATGAAATGAAAAGAAGCGAGAAATATTTTTGGATTTTCAAAGTTTTTCAAACACACAAGAATAAAGCAGAAAATAAAGCTAACATTGATATACAAAGAAAAAGGTTGAACACCAACAATTTATCTGAAGTGTGAAAACATGAATGTAATGTCGGTGAGAAATACGTACTCCTGCAAGCTTAAGCGTTTGCCTAGCTTGGTAATCACAACTGATAGTACTCGTCAGGCCTGGGAAAGTACTTCCACTGAGGTACCCGAGCGTCCCATGCCTGGGCGTCGGCCTCTATAGCAGCAAGCTCATTTTGGTAAGCAATGATGTCCTCTAGCACTATTCTGTATCCGTTCCTGGCATGATAGTTAAACAAAGAGGGTGCATGTAAAGGAATAATATCACAAGTCTTCTCGCTAAAGACTAGGCTATAATGAAGGGGTTGATCTGATTCAGGTTTCCAATGAAACTGGTGTTCTACCATAAACAGATGGTTGAGGTGCACCTTAGGCAACAAATAATCGGTAGGGCGCATAGCCACCTCAAGGCGCTTGGCCAAATGTGTGGCATAAATACCACCATGAATCTTGCCTTTAGTTCGGTTGAGATGTAAGCAGGACGCAACAATAGCTCCTAAATTGTAAGTAATATCACCATAAAGTGTACGGCGTAAAATGGCATGGGTGGGGGCACTAAGGCCACCACCTTACTTCATAGCAGTTATGCATTTTCCTATGAATAGAGAAAAATAGTGCACAGACGGAAATGGCAGATTAGTGGCTCTAGCGTGCGATATGCCCCTGGTTTCTCCCACAGTTAAGGTTTGGTAGAAGTCCTCAAACTCCTCAGGTTTAGATTCACGCACTCCCCCGTCATAGGGAAGTAAACATATTTCACAAAATTCAAGCAAGTGTAACTCATAGTTCTTGGCATATAAAGCAAAGCGTGCCATGGGAGCACCGGGTGTATTAGTGAAGTAAAAGTTTGCATGAAGGAATTAATAAGGACATAGTGTTGGTCACACTTATTTGCGAGGAAGTTGGTTAGCCTGGCATTTGCAACAAACTGCATGAACTCTTCATAAAAAACCGCTTCACTCATGAATGGTATATATGGCCATTCACATGGCCTAACTTATGCATTGTGAGGGAGGTTGATATCGCTATCCTGAGTTCTCCTAGAAACTCCCTTGGGGTTACGGCTTGAAGAAGCTTTCCTTAGAAAGTTCATTCTCCTAACAACAAATTTCTGAAATTTTTGGGCCACAAAATTATGTCCATGAAACTTTGCAAGATTGATAGCAACTAATCTTATGGATGCCTAGAGGAGATATCAAGCATTCCCACTACATGGAACTCAAAGAATTAGACATGCAAGCTTATTTTATGTAGCACCAAGTGCAGCAACTTATGAAAAATATAAACCACCACAACAAAAACTACTTGGAGGAATGGGAGAGACACATACCAAGGAGCAATTCCTCAAAACTGTTTTGGAAACGGAGTTCCAAGCAAAGAGATTGAAAATTTCACTTTTGGGTGAAGAACATGGGAGAGAGATGGATGGCGAATTTGTTCTTGAGGTGGGAGAAGGAGTGGGAGTAAGAGATAAGGCAGGGGGGCCTTGTGGGCCCCACAAGCCAACCGGCCGTTGCCTAGGGGAGCACAGCTGGTTGTGTGGTGGCCCACTGGCATGCCCCCTACAACAATTTTTACACCAAAAATTCTTATTTATTCCATAAAAATTCATGTTAAACTTTAGTGTAAATCTAAGACTTTTTATTTTTGATGTATTTCCATGCACGGAAAAAATAGAAAACATGAATTTCATGAAATTTCATTTTTATTTTCAATAAGGAAACCGAATATAAACTTGCGATATAGAGAATTGTGAATATTCAATTCATCAATCTCATGTCTTTCGAAAAGAATTCATTCATAAGGTTGATCAAGTCTTATTACTAAACATTTTCGATCAACATGAAACTGAAGAATCTTCATATGTCACTAGGTTACCTCAATTGGGATTTGTATCTCCCGAAAAATAAGATTATAATATTTCTTCTTCTTGATTTTTGGGAGAGGGATTGTAATATCTCCAATGATAATAGTGGTAACTAAATCAATGACATTAATATTATTAACCAAAGTTTGCTTCCTCGGAAAATGCACGGTATGTTGCTTGCCATTGATATGAAAGGTGACCTTGCTTTTATTACAATCAATAACAGCCCCTACAGTATTTAGAAAAGGTCTACCAAGGATTATCAACATATTGTTGTCCTCCGACATATCAATCAATAATATCAAAGTCTATTAAGATAGTAACATTTGCAACCACGACGGGAACGTCCTTGCAAATTCCAATAGGTAAACCAGTGGATTTATCAGCCATTTGCAAAGATATCTTAGAAGGTGTGAGTTTACTCAATTCAGGTCTTTTATAAAGGGAGAAAAGCATAACACTAACACCGGCCCCTAAATCACATAAACAGTTTTAACACAATTCTTTCTAATAGAGCAAGGTATTGTGGGTATACCCGGATCTCCCAACTTCTTAGGTATTGCACCATCGAAAGAATAATTAGCAAGCATGGTGGAAATTTCAGTTTCAGGTATCTTTATTTTATTAGTGATAAAATCTTTCATATACTTAGCATATGGAGGCATTTTCAATATATTAGTCAAGCGAGTGCGTAAATGGACAGGTCTAATCATTTCAACAAAGCGCTCAAAATCTTCCTCATCTTTACTTTTAGTGGCTTCACGAGGGAATGGCATAGGTTTTTGAACCCATGGCTCTCTTTCCCTTCCATGTTTCCTAGTGACAAAGTCTCTCTTATCATAACGTTTATTTTTAGAAGGTGGTTTATCAAGATCCTCAGCAGGTTAAATTTCCACAACATTATTATTTTCTTTGTTATTCTCTAGTTGAGCATCAACATGAGATCATCATTATTATCATTTTCATTATCACTATGTGTATGCTTACTACGAGACTCGGTCTCAGCGTCAGAAACAGAAACTTCATCGTTTTTCTCAATAGATTTTTCTATAACAGGTTCACTAGAAGCATGCAAGGTCCTATCTTGTTTCTTTTTCTCCTTCTTCTTAGTTGAACTAGGTGTATATTCATTAATTTTTTTAGAATATTTTTCTATTCTTTTAGGGTGACCTTCAGGGTAAAGAGGTTCTTGGGTCATCCTACCTCCTGTAGTCACTACTCTAATAGCATGATCATTTATATTATTCATTTTAGCAAGCAAATCATTTTTTGGTTTAGCGACTTGGTCTAGTTGAGCGTGAACCATAGAAGCATGTTTTCCTAAACCTTTCAAATCATTTGCAATTCTAAACATCAAGTCACTTAAGCGATCTATCATCACAACATTACGTTGCAATTGATTCTTAACATAATTGTTGAAGTGTTCTTGCTTAACAACGTAATTATCAAATTCATCCAAGCATTTTTTAGGAGTCTTAGTGTAAGGTATATCACTTTTATTTAAGGAACAGAGAGAGTTTACCTTTACTACTTGTGTCAGGGTATCAAGTCCATGTATTTCTTCAATAGGTGGTAATTTATTGACATCCTCAGTTTTAATACCATTTTCTTTCATAGATCTTTTTGCTTCTTGCATACCTTTGGGGCTGAGAAATATAATACCTCTCTTATTTTGAATAGGTTGTGAAGGTGGTTCAGGGAGTGTCCAATCATCGGCATTTTGCATTATGTTATTCAATAATTCTTTGGCTTGTTCCATAGTTCTTTCCCTGAAAACACAACCAGCACAACTTTCTAGGAAATCCCTAAAAGCATCAAGTTAGTCCATTATAAGAAATATCAAGTATTTCATTCCTCTTAAGTGGACAATTAGGCAAAGCTTGTAGTAACCGAAGAAGCCTCCCCCAACCTTGAGGGAGATTCTCTTCTTTAATTTGACCAAAGTTAAATATTTCCTGTAAGGCAGCTTGTTTATTATGAGCAAGAAAATGTTTTGCACAAAAGTGTTGAAGCATATCCTGGGGACTACGTATGCAACCAGGAGTTAGTGATAAGAACCATTCCTTGGCCTCGCCTTTTAGCGAGAAAGGAAAAAAGCTTAAGAATATAGTAGTGACTCTTTTCTTCATTGGTAAACAGAGCAACAATATCATTCAGTTTCATAAGGTGTTCGACAACAGTTTCATTTTCATAACCAAGGAAAGGATCAGACTCTACTATAGGAATTTACTAAGGGTCTACAGAGAACTCATAATCCGTGTCATTAACAAACATAGGAGAAGTAGCAAATTCAGGATCGCGTTTCATTTTCTCCATCATAGATTATTCTTTTAGTTTGCATAATAGTTTCTTCACATTATCTCTATCTTCACAAGCAAGAATGTCCCTAGCTACCTCATCATCCATAACATAACCTTCTGGTACAAAAGTATATTCATATCTATTAGGTGAGTGAGGAGTAATAGGTGATTCAACTAATTCCTCAATTTCAGCATTCTCAACTTCTCTAGCTTTACCAATATGAGCATCAAGTAATTCATTCAGTGGCACAGATTCAGTTCCACATGTGTAGCAATAGTTTCATCATTAATTTTAGAAGTAGCATATTCAAGTTCATGTGACATATCAGGACAATCAATATGTGGTGGTGTAGCAAGTTGATCCAAAACAATAGGTGAATCTCAAGCAGAGCTAGATGACCGCTGCTTACCTCCTCTCGTGCGAGAGGGGACGATCTTAGTTAGGTTGTCTTTTATATTTATCATAGTACAATTGAATATCCTTCAAGTTAACACAATAAATAGAGCTATGATCCCCGGCAACATCACCAGAAAAAAGGTCTTGATAACCCACAAGTGTAGGGGATCGCGACAGTCTTCACGGGTAGTATTTCACCCTAATTTATTGATTCGACACAAGGGGAGCCAAAGAATATTTATTGGCCTTGACAGTTGAGTTTTCAATTCAACCACAGTGAGGATATCTCTCTACAGCAAAAGTTTAGTAGCACGGCAAATACTAGTAGCAAAAGTCATAGTAGTAGTGACTGTAGCAGTTTTGTAGCAGGTGTGACGGTAACAATAGCAATGGTAACTTGGCAAGATTCAGTATATGTAATGCGTAGGCACGTGGATTGATGATGGATAATGATTTAGGTGAATTGATCATATAATAGTTACACACTAGGGCGAGACAGAACTAGGTCCAATTCATCAATGTAATATCGGCATGTATTCCGTATATAGTCATGCGTGCTTGCGATAAGAACTTGCATGACATCTTTTGTCCTACCCCCCCATGGCAGTGGGTTCCTATTGGAAACTAGGGGATATTAAGGCCTCCTTTTGATAGAGAACCAGAACAAAGCATTAACACATGGTGAATACATGAACTCCTCAGACTACAGCAATCACCGGAAAGAATCCCAATTATTGTCACCTTGGGGTATGTGGATCAAGACACATAATAGGTACATAACTTGAAAATATAGGATCCAAATCACTCTTATATTTGTGAAAACATAATAGGTTCAGATCTTAAATCATGGCACTCGGGCCCTAGTGACAAGCATTAAGAATGGAAAGTCATAGTAACATCAAGCTCAGAACATAATGGATACTAGGGATCAAGACCTATCAAACTTAACTTGATTACATCATCAATTCCATACAATAACATCACCGTCTAGCAAGCCTACAAAGGAATTACTCACTCCCGGTGGTGAGCATCATGGTGGTGTTGATGGACAAGGATTGGTGATGATGACGGTGATGATTTCCCCTTTCCGGAGCCCAAAACAAGCTCCACATCAGCGCTCCGGAGAAGAACAAGAGGTGGCGACAGCTCCGTCTCATGAAACACAATGAAATATTCCCTCTGATTTTTTTTCTCCATGGATGTGAATTATAGAGTTGGAATTAGGTTCGAAGGAGCCACCAGGGGGCCACCACACATCTGGACGCCGCTTGAGGGGGCTCGGCTGGTCGCGTGGTACCCCTATGGTCCACCTCCTACGGTATTTCTTCGCCCCAAAATTCCTTATGTATTCCAGAAAAAATCCACAAAAAAATTCGTCCAATTCCGAGAAATTTTATTTCTGCACAAAAATAACACCAAGGTAGCTATGCTGAAAACAACGTGAGATCAGGTTAGTTTCATTCAAATCATGCAAATTAGAGGACAAAACAAGAGAAGAAGTGTTTGGAAAAGTAGATACGTTTGAGACGTATCAAATAACTTTATAACTTTCACTTAGGCATAGGAGTTTGACTGTGGGGGCTGATGACGAGCCCCCGGTGTGTGAAGTGGCCAGCTTTAAGCAGCCAAGGTCTACATCGTTGCCCACATCAGCTTATACTTTGAATAAGCATTTCGTTTTAACATGGGTGATCTCTAACGACAAGTCGCTTAACACGATCTTTGAATTGCCGACCAATTTCGCTTACCGAGATAATCAGATTTTGGCTTTCTCCACTAAGGTGCTTTGCCAAGTAAACTGGCGGCACTATCACATTGGTTCTCTCATTACACCCTTAGCTGAATTTGTTCGGGAATGTAAGGGGTACAAATAGGATTCGGGCAACCCAACTATTTACCCAAATCTAGGTTCTAAACTGATGCATATAGTGCAACGTCTGAGATGTCGAGTACTTTTGACTTATATTTCAAGACAGGGAAATGAATCCCTTTAGCAGTTGTATATTGAAGACGTTTTTGTAGCTCACAGGCGGTGCTTGTACAAAAATACAGTAAGAACCTTGAGGGGCATGATTTCTTTATTTTATAACTTCAAACTTTACATGCCAAGCTGTAACGAGAAAACCTTAAAAGATACAATGCAAAAAAGATAAATAAAGGAGCACATAAAAACAAGGTAGATATTATCGTGGGTTTTATAAGCCCAGGCCGCTTCCTGCCGCGCATCTGCGCCTCCATGTTGTTGACTAGTTTATCCTCGTTGATGGTGAAGACTGAGATGGACTGTATGCAACCTCGGCCCTGCATCTGCTTAAAGCACTTGTTGGTAGAATCCTTTTAAGAGGTCTGTAGACATCTGTTGTGTGGTTGAAGCCATGTGGGTATACTTTCCTGGCTAGACCTTTGATAGGACCTTGTCGATATGGAAGCTCAAAGTTCAGTTGCTCTTCGGTCTAGCCGATCCGGTTTTCCATAAATTTTGGCTCCTTGGTGGCCCAAGGGATTTTTAGTGCGAAATCATTCACCCTGGGGACGTAGTGCCCCTTCCAAGGGAGCACGCGAGGATCCCGCACCCCTATTTACGTTTTGGGGGTATCTGTCTCAGGTCGATTGGCGTGGCCCACGAATGCTTCGAAGAGCTAGAAGTGCGTTTACCACCAAAGGCCACGTCCTCGGATGCTTGCACCTCAGCTGCGAATGTCGTGGTCTCCTCCTGAGTACGGAGGGAGCGTTCCGTGTTACAATTGATTGTGATAACACTGTTGGGTCCTGGCATTTTGAGCTTAAGGTAAGCATAGTGCGGGATCGTGTTGAAGCAAGCAAACGTTGTGCGCCCTAGGAGCGCATGGTATCCACTTCGAAAGGGTAAAATGTCGAAGATTAACTCCTCGCTTCCGAAGTTCTCTGGTGATCCGAACACAACCTCCAATGACACAGTTGTGGTGCGACGAGCCTCAACACCTCGTATGGCACCTTTAAAGCTAGTGCTGCTCGGCTTGATCCGGGATGAGTCAATGCCCATCTTCCTAATCGTGTCCTCATAGATTAAGTTGATGTTGTTTCCTCCGTCCATAAGGAGGCACGTCAGATGGAAACCCTCAACAATTGGGTCCAGGACGAGTGCAACTGATCTGCCATGCCTGATGTTTGTCGGATTGTCATGTTTGTTGAATCTGATCGGGTAAGCCGACCATGGTTTGAACTTCGGGGCTTCCTCTCCCTCTTGGGGGTGTGGATAACATAGATCATTTTCACCTCTATCACCTCATTAGTAAATTTCTTTTGGCCTCTGTTGTTGGGTTGTCAAGGTTCATCCTCGTCTTTGCTGCAATTTTGGGGTTCACTTTGACCCTTCGTCGCTACCTTGCCAACTTGTCTGAAGACCCAGCAATTCATGTTAGTGTGGGTTGCTGGTTTGTCTTGGGTTCCATGGATTTGGCATGGTCGATCCAGCATCCTGTCTAGATGGCTAGATACCTCCTTATTCCCATTAAAGGGTTTCATTTTCTATCTGGATCTGGGTTCGATGAACCCTGCATTAACTACGACATCCTCTGTGTCACTCCTGCCAATTTTATGCATGCGCTTGTTTTTATTGCATCAAGGCTTTCCATTGGCTCCGCGTGTCTCCGAAGTGCCTACCTCACCATTGTGAGTTCTTTTTGCAAGCCAGATGTCTTCTTCCACGCAAAAGAGGGCCAGCATGCTTAACGTTTGATGACGCTAGAGTAGTATTGGGATTATTGCATTGGTGGTTGAAGGTTCTTCGGAGTCCCGGATGAGATCTCGAGCATCATGAGGAGCTCCGGAATGATCCGGAGGTAAAGAATTATATATGGGAAGTCATATTCGGGGTTTCAGGGAATGTTCGGGATTTTTCGGTATTATACCAGGGAGGTTCTAGAAGGTTCTGGAGTGAGGCCCACCTGCATGGAAGACCTAGAGGGACGTGGGTAGTGGGGTAAGGCCCCACACTCCTGTTCTAGGCGCACCAAGATGCCCCTCTAAAAGGAATAGGATTATGCCCCGAAAGGATGACATAAAGATCACTAAAAGAGGGGGATAGCGATCAGTGGGGAAGGAAAGGAGGCATTTTCTTCCTCCCCCTTTGATCAACGACCCTAGGGGCTTGGAGGGAAAGCCACGAGCCCCTTCTACGCCTATATAAATATTAGGAGGCGCAAGGGGACATCACCCCTTCCCATGGCCGCAGCCCCTCTCCCGTTACACTCGTTCTTCCTCGGTTTGTCAATCCGGAGGAGCTTGGCGAAGCCCTTCGACACTACGACTCCATCTCCACCATGTCAACGTGTTGGTAGAGATACCATCTACTTCTCCTCCCTCACTCACTAGATCGAGGATGCGGAGACGTCATCAAGCCGCACGTGTGCTGAACGTAGAGGTTCTTCCATTCGGCGATGGATCGGATTGGATTGTGATTAGATAGTGAAGAGCACAACTACATCAACCACGTAATACACACTTCCGCTTAATGGTATATGAGGGTACGTAGACACACTCTCCACTGTCATTGCTATGCATCTTCATAGATAGATCTTGTGTGTTTGTAGGAAAATTTTCTTTTTCCATACTTTGTTCCCGCAACAAGTTTGGGAGGCCCCTTGGGCCGGCCCACAGACCGGATGAAGCGCCCCACACACATCAGGAAGGCATGCATAGATATCTTAGTTGTCAATCACCCCATCCCAAATGAAAAATCCCCTTTGACCAGAGTCGGTGTCAGTGTCAAAACCGGCGGATCTCGGGTAGGGGGTCCCGAGCTGTGAGTCTAGGATCGATGGTAACATGGGACGAAGGAGACGATGTTTACCTAGGTTCGGGCCCTCCTATGGAGGTAAAACCCTACGTGATGCTCGATTATATTGATGGTATGAAGGTTACAGAGTTAATGTACCACGAGATCGAATAGCTAAAACCCTAGATGAGTTTCTCTGCCCTACAATCTAAAACCCTCTGGCTTATATAGACGCCAAGGGTCCCTAGGGTTACACATAGTCGGTTTCCCACCGGGGGGGACATGCCTAATCTACTACCTTAAACTTGAAAGACACGCCACGTCTCCTGAGGTCTCCTCCATAGTGACGGGGCCTTCGATCAGTCCAATCCTTAGTGAGCGGCCCATGATTCTGGCCCATAAGAAATAGGCCGGCAGTCTGAGGACCCCTTGATCTCGGACTCCATCAGTAGCCCCCGGACTAGCCTCCAATGCCGAGGTATAGTATCCGGACAGTCTTGCGCATCAAAGTATTTGGCTTGCGAGGCGGAACCCTCTATCCCTTCTTGTTCGGCAACTATCCCATCATCGATGAACTCTTAGCCGTTGAGAACTTGCGGGACCCATTGTAGTAACTTCAACGCCCCTCGATCCTTGTGCGCAGAGGGGATACGGGCGGCTCAGCAGCTTTTTGACAAGACTGTCCTTCCCACAAGGGAGGCACCACCCATTTAAACAAACTGAATCGTGTTCTGGGCCACCCCTTCCTCTCCCTCCATCAGAAAAAGCTTCAAGCGAGAGATAACCAAGAAACATGGCGAGCATCCCCAGCTCTTCCTCATGTCCTTACGGCACCCTTCCCGGGGATTGGGCAAGTTGCTCTGTATCTCTCCTTCGGCTGCACGACCTCGAGACCCAAGCTTATCTTCCCTCCTCGAATCTAGCGGCTACCCGCGTCGGATTAACTTCTTTTGGCAATGAGGCCTTCGCGGGGAACTTCCCTAATCCTCGCAAGGGAGACCGGGTATGCTTCGTGCCTTTCCTCTTGCGGGGCCTAGGGTTCCCCATTCATCCCTTCCTAAGGGGATTACTGGAATTCTACAGGATCCATCTCCATCATCTTACCCCTGGATCTATTCTGCACATCTTGGGCTTTGTTGCCCTTTGTGAGATGTTTCTGGGTTGTGAGGCCCACTTTGGATTATGGAGGAAGTACTTCTGTCTCTTCCACCGCACTCAGGGTGAGACAATTCGGGAAGTTGGAGGAGCCGAAGTATGTCGTATAGCCGGGACAGGGTATCAAGTGGGGACACCGAAGAAGAAGTCCAAAGAATGGTCCTCGGAGTGGTTCTATATTGAGGACGTTCCCTAATTCGATCCAGCTCGGAGGGCTTTGCTCGAATACTCCGACGCCCCTTTGAGGAAAAGGTATAACGGTCGACCGAAGAGGTCATCCCAAGAGGAAGGTGCCGAAGTGCAATGCCTGGCTGCCCACATAAGGTTGCAAGCTCATCACAAGCTGACCATTATTGATGTGATGGCTACCACCATCACCCAATGTGTTCCACCTCTTTAGGAAAGGATACACCCTTTGTGGCGTTACAACGGAACAAGTGACACCACTTGTTCCTTACGGCTGGGCCTTGCCAATCAAGCGACATTGGCGGCCGCACTTGCTGACCTGTTTAAAGGGGAATAAGAAGACTTTGTTCGGCTACCGGTTAAGGAGGGCTACTCGGGTTATAACCCCATCGAATGGGTAAGCGTTTAGAATTTGTGACCTAAGTTTGGGTTTTTTATTCGCACCTTCTGACCGAAGCTTTAAGTCTGTGCGAACAGGACTGAAGGTGCTTTGTCAAGACAGTCAACTGTCTGGCCCCTCAACCAGAGAAGTACTCTCATGATGACGATCCATGATTCCATGAAGATCCAGAGCTGTTAATGTAGTATGAAGATGGGGTCTTTTACCAAGAGATCCTTGATGGTTCCAAGGTGGCTATCATAGTCGATCACCCCAGATCACTCCCTTCCCCTACTACGGGCAAAAAGAAAAATTATTCCCATAAAAGGCAAGCAACCTTCATTGACCCGAATGTGCCGGTTTCTGCTCCCAAGCATCATCGGTCCACGCGACAAACACCGACTACGGCAACAATGCCCGGACCCATTAGCAAGAGGAATCCTTCATGTGAGCCAACCGTGGGGATGACCTTGACCACTCGCTCAACCAAAAGGTACTTCGTTTGGCCACTCACTCTATTGTTATCATGATCGATTGGATTTCACAGAAGATCTCATGTCAAAATACACAGGAAACGAGTACAACCATCTTCTGCCGGGAATGTTGCCGGGGTGCGTGGCAACACTCATGAATCAAGGTCTTCCACTCATGATGAACCTGCTGTGGAGGCCCCTATGGCCAACCAGGCCCTTGAAGATTCTAGGGACGTAGTATCAGTCACTAAATCCAAAGTAGAGAGTGTGATGAACCACCGGTGGTGACAAGAAGCCCTGCGCCTGAAAGCACAACATGCTCCCTTGGTGGTTTTGATAATTCATGACAACAAACATTGTCTCTTGGACTAATACTTTTATCTAGTGTGTTTCATATAATAGTCCATGGAGAGTTGGTGGGCAAAGAGATTGTGGAATACCCCAAAATGCAAGGAAATGGATTGGCTAAGCTTCAAGCAAGAGACTCTACATTTTATATTTGTGAGAAATCACTTAGAGTCCATAGGAAAGCCAATACTATTAAAAGGGGTAAGGTTTTGTTGGTGAACAAAATGCTCATACGTGCACAAGTGATAGTCACCAAAGACACCCACAAACTCTCCCACCAAAGTTTGTCCAAAGCCAAACACTCAAAATCGGTGCAACCAACATTTCCATCCCGGTGCCACCGATTCCTAACCCTAGACACACTCAACCAAACCCTAGCCACTTTGGTGCAATCGATTCCATACCGGTGACACCGAGTTCAGGCTGCCAACTTTCTGTTACGCAAGTTCACAATTTTGGTCCCTCCGAGATTGTTGAATCGGCATCACCGAGATTCAGCATTCTGACCATTGGTCACCTTATCGGTGCAACCGAGATTCTTATGTCGGTCTCACCGAGATTCAAAAGTTGCCACCTTTGGTCACTTTGGTACCATCGAGAATAACACATCGGTGTCACTGAGTCTGACTTATTGTGTGTAACGGTTGGATTTTTGGAGATGCCTATATATACCCCTCCACCGCCACCTACTCGCAGTGAAGCACTCAGGACTATACGTATCCTATCAGTTTTCTGAGAGAGAGCCACCTACTCATGTGTTGAGGTCAAGATCTTCCACTCCAACCATATGGATCTTTATTTCTAGCCTCCCCAAGTTGCTTTCCACCAATTCGATCTCTTCTACCAAGCCATATGTATGAAGAATGATTGTGTGTTGAGGAGTCTATCATCTTGAACCACAAGAGCAAGGAGTTCATCGACATTACTGAGCCTATTACCTTTTGGAGGGTGGTGCCTCCTAGATTGGTTAGGTGTCGTTTGGGAGCCTCCTACTTCGTGTTGTGGAGTTGAACTAAGAAGTTTTTATGGTCAAGGAGATCGCCTACTTCGTGAAGATGTACCCATAGTGAGGCTAGTCCTACGTGGACGGACGCCGTTATGGAATAGTCAAGGTTGCTACTTCGTGGACCCTAATGGGTGGAGCCCTCCATGGACTCTCACGAACGTTACCCTCCATGGGTTGAAGACTCCATAAACATGGACGTACGATAGCACTACCTATCGGAACCACGGGAATAATCCTTGCGTCTCCAATTGCGTTTGATTTCCATATCTCAACTCTTTACGTCATGTGCAATGTCTTTACTTTCCGCTTCTATATTTGTTGACATGCATGTGTAGGGTATATAGACTTGCTAGTCTTCGTAAATCTGTTAAAATCCGCCAACCAATTAACTTGGGAAAAGGTTAGGTTTTAATTTTCTACTAGTAGTCTATTCATCCCCCTCTAAACACTCTTCTAGTGATCCCTCAATCAGTATCAGAGCTTTGGTCTCCATTGCTTCAGTTTATTCACCGAGGAGGAAGATGGATGTGTCTAGTATAGGGAGTTTGAGTTGTAGAGTGCCTATTCTTGATGGGGAGTATTATAGTCAATGGAAAACTTTGATGCTTGAGTTGTTTAATAAATTTCAATTGAGCGAATATGTTATGCGCCCCTATGAGCCTCCTATTGATGAATTGCATCCCACACACGAAGAGGAAATTAACATGCTTGGTAACCTAAGAACTGTCAATCTTATTGTTAGAGGCTTACAAAGATTTGTGATTTCTCAACTGAAGAACTTTGCCTGTGCCTATACCTTGTGGACTGATTTGGAGAAACAATATCCAAATCTTTCATTAGGAAGTCTTGATGAAATTCTTCATAAAACTGTTGCTTTCCACAAAATGAAGCCTACTGATCCAAACTTTGATAAATGCATATTTGAGCTCCATGATCTTATGCGTGCTAAAGGAGATTTCGCCACTATCAACAACATTATCTTTGAAGCCATTCGCATTCATAGACTTGAACATTGTCATGATCACAATTCTAACGAATCTCTTGTTCTTTATGACAAGGATTTCTCACTTGATGATGACAATGTGGAACATGGCTACCTTGAAGAAGATGAGTTGTTCAACCTCGAGCATGAAAAGATCATGAAGAATCTAAGTCTAATGGCAAACTTCAAGGATTATATGTCCAAAGGAAAAGAGTGGATTCTCGGCAGTGGATGTACAGATCATATGACTGGTGATGAAGACATGTTCCAAGAGATCACGCCTAATCAAGGTCCTCGAAGGTATGTGACCTTTGGGGAAAACTCTAAGGGTAAGGTACTTGGCCTTGGTAAGGTGGCCATATCCCATGATAGCTCTATTCAAAATGTTATGCTTCTTGAATCCCTTGGCTACAATCTTCTTTCCGTATCTAGACTTGCCAATTTCGGTTTCAATGTGTTATTCACGAAAGTAGATTGCCAAGTGTTTCGTCAAGATAATCATAAAATGGTCTTTATCGGTTTCCGTAGAGGAGGTCTATAGATTGTTGATTTCACAAAGAGATCCAAGCCTCGCACTTGTCTAATTGCTAAATCCTCTAAAGGTTGGCTTTCGCATAGAAGATTAGGACATGTTGGCATGTGTAATTTAGACAAACTTATAAAAGGTGATCATATACTTGGTGTTAAAGATGTTATCTTTGACAAAAATAGACTTTGTCGTGGTTGTCAAGCTGAAAAACAAGTAGGCGGAAGTCATCAAGTTAAGAATATCATGACTACTAGGAGACCACTCGAGTTACTTCACATGGATCTTTTTGGTCCCAATGCTTACAAGAGTCTCGGTGGAAATTCCTATGGTCTAGTTATAGATGATGATTTTTCCAGATTTAGTGGGTATTCTTTCTTTATGATAAGTCGTAGGTTCAAAAGATCTTCAAGAACTTCGTTCGTAAAGCGCAAAATTAGTTTGAGTGAAGATCAAGAAAGTTCAGAGCGATAACGGATCAGAGTTCAAGAACACCCATGTGGATTCCTTTCTTGACGCAGAAGGTGTCTCACATGAGTTCCCGGGTACGTACACGCCTCAACAAAATGGAGTTGTTGAGAGGAAGAACTGAACGCTTATTGAGACGGCCAGAACGATGATTGACGAATACAAGATGCCAAGACACTTTTGGGCAGAAGCTATAGAAACAGCATGTCATGCCACAACTTTACTTGCACAAGCTTCTTGGTAAAATGACATACGAGCTACTCACCGGATCCCTACTTGGTTATGGATCAAACTCTCACACTTACCGTGTCTACAACAACTTCACTCGAAAAGTTGAAGAGACGGTAGATGTGAAGTTTGATGAATCTAATGGTTCGCAAGTCGAACAATTGCCAAATGATGTAGGTGATAAGTATCCTTCGGAAGCTATCCTAGATCTACCCATCGGCAAGATTCGTCCCATGGAGGTGAAGGAAAGTACTTAATCAACTCAAGTGGAAGCCCCTACTTCACGACAAGGTAAACCACAACATGACATGGAGGCATTCACAAGCGGTACACGACAAGATGAAGAGGTGGAGGAAGTACATCATGAAGATCCACCACAACCTCCTTCACCACAACCTCAAGGAGATGATCACGTTGACAACAACGAAGACAAAGGAAATGAAAATGAATAAGAAGCTCCACCATCCAACAATCAGAAGTTGACCCGAGTTCGAGCACAAGTGACCAAGAACCTTACCCTAAACAAAATCTTTGGAGATATCCAAACTGGGAGAATCACTCACTCTAAAACTCGTCTAGCTAACTTTTGTGAGCATTATTCATTCATATCTAGCATTGAGCCTTTGAAGGTAGAACAATCTCTTGAAGACGCAGATTGGGTGAACGCTATGCATGAAGAGCTTCACAACTTTGAAAGGAACGAAGTGTGGACACTCGTGGAGAAGCCCGAGGATGAGCACAACATCATCGGAACCAAATGGGTGTTTCGGAACAGGCAAGACGAAGACGGTCAAGTCATACGCAACAACGCACGTCTCGTGGCCCAAGGATATACTCAAGTCGAAGGTATGGACTACGGTGAGACTTACGCCCCCGTTGCTAGACTAGAAGTTATTCAAATTTTTCTTGCCGATGCTAATCACCATGATATCACGCTTTATCAAATGGACATTAAAAGTGTGTTTTTAAATGGTGAAATGGAAGAAGAGGTTTATGTTAAGCAACCACCTTGTTTTGTGAATCCTAAGAAACCTAACCATGTTTACGAGCTTCATAAAGCCCTTTATGGTCTTAAGCAAGCCCCTCGTGCTTGGTACAAATGTTTAATGAGGTTTCTCATTGAAAAAGGTTTTGAAATTGGTAAAATTGATGCAACCTTGTTCACTAAGAGAGTTAATGGAGAATTCTTTGTGTGCCAAATCTATGTGGATGATATTATCTTTGGTTCCACTAACCCTCAATTTAGTGAAAGATTTGGAAGATTGATGTCCGAGAAGTATGAGATGTCCATGATGTGTGAGCTGAAATCCTTTCTTGGATTGCAAATGAAGCAATCAAGAGAAGGAACTTTCATCTCTCAAACTAAGTATACCAAGGACTTGATCAAGAAGTTCAACATGCAAGAGTGCAACGATATGAAAACTCCCATGCCAACTAGTGGACATGTTGATCTAACCAAGGAAGATGAACCGGTTGATCAAAAGGTTTATCGATCTATGATTGGTTCATTGCTATATCTATGTGCATCTTGTCCTGATATTATGCTTAGTGTTTGCATGTGTGCTAGATATCAAGTTGCACCTAAGGAGTGTCATCTTTTGGATGTGAAACATATTGTGAGATACTTGATATAAACACCAAACTATGGCATTTGGTATCCCAAGGGATCTTCTTTTAACCTTGTTGGCTATTCCGATTCGAAGCATGCCGGTGACAAGGTTGATAGAAAATCCACCTTGGGTACTTGTCAATTTTTAGGTAGATCTCTTGTGTCTTGGTCTTCTAAGAAACAAAACTCGGTATCTCTATCTACTGCCGAAGCTGAGTATATTGCTGTTGGATCTTGTTGTGCGCGGTTACGCTGGATGACAAAAACGCTTAAGGATTATGGAATCCATGTTAAAAATGTTCCATTACTTTGTGACAATGAAAGTGCTATTAAGATTGGTCATAATCCTGTGCAACATTCTCGAACTAAGCATATTCAAGTTCGACATCATTTCATTCGTGATCATGTTGCCAAAGGAGATATTAATCTTAAGCATGTTCGCACTAACAAGCAATTGGTCGACATCTTTACTAAGCCACTTGATGAGAAAACTTTTTGTCACTTGAGGAGTGATTTGAACTCCATTTATGCTTCAAACTTGAGCTAGACTCACTCGGATGCTTGCAAGGGCATGAGCTTTATTGATACTTCCATGATATTGCTAACATGTTATCTTATGCCATGGAATTCTATGCTCCCTTGCATTGCATCTAACCGTTTGTAGGTACTTGGAAGAACTTCATTCCACGAGATTGCAACCAACTGCAATTATAAGCAATCTTGTCTTGACCAAGTATCCACAACCCCTCTTGATGATGGAAGGAAGAAGACAACAAAAACATATCCTTGACATATACTTGATCATTATTGCAAAATCTCAGTTGATATCATGTCGAATGGATATACCCATTGTTCTTCCTTGCATGACTAACCCTTGTAGGTAACAAGTGTACTAGAACAAGAAGGATTGCTCCCAACTCTAGATGTTCTTCATCATCCTCGAGCATCCTCGACAAGTTCACCTACAAGCAACGTCATCAACATCACTCAAAGGTATGCTCTCATACCCTTGAAAAGGCTTTACTCCAAGTCATGAGCTAAAGCAACTAAAGTGATATGAAGATATTAAAATGCTTAATCCAAAAATGGTAACCCCATTTTGAGATTAACATAGAGTATGACCTATGATCAAATATTCTTGCTTGTGTCCTAAGTCAATATACTCTAATATAGGTGACCTAGTCACCGCCCATCGCTAGTTAAGAATCTCATGTGGTTTGTTCTGTATTTAGATGATCTCTAGTAACCACTTAAATCTTTTCTAGATGATGTCCTGTTCTTTTGGAAATATTATCTTTTGACTCTTTGAAAATCAGAAACATGGACTCTTATTCCTTTTTCTCTGTTTTAGCCTCGGAGTCGCTGACTCAGATATCTCGGTTCTACCGAAATTGCAGACAAGCTACAGCACAAAATATCGGTACCACCGATCTATCTGTCTTGGAGTCACCAATTTGTTTTTCTTATCTGTCCTTCTTCTGTTACTTCGATGATCCCTTCAAAAAAGGGGAGAATAAAAAGCAAAATTTAGGGGGAGAAATTCTTTACTCAAGGATCCCTAGCTTAAAGAAGGAGAAGACTAATATTTGCCACATGGAGAGAAGCTACATTCAATGATTGCCTCGATTCTTTTCTATGAACCTTACTTTCAGTGACCCTTGTTCTCAAGGATCCCTTCCTTGTCAATGATCCATGTACCTACTCCTAACTTTGACCTTTTTTGGAAATTAATGCCAAAGGGGGAGAAGAACAAAGCTTCATGCTAAAGGGAGAGTTACATGCTGATGCAAAGGGGGAGATATGATTTTGGGGGAGAGGAGAATATCGAAAGTTCACACTTATATAAACAAGGGGAGAATACCAACATAAGCAAGAAAAACTTATTTTATTTAATTGTTCACTTTAGACTTTTCTCACCCTATCCAATCGCAATATCTACATACTGAGATTCAGGGGGAGAGGATGTACTACCACTTTCATATCTAAGGGGAGAAAGCTCTAAAGATTAATGCTAAAGGGGGAGACATATTAATCTTAAGGATTATCACGTTTTATATGTTCTCCATATTTGGGTATCTTTTGAGTTCTATTCCTTTTGATTAGTAGAATACTCTTGTGTTTCCTAACATTGTTTTCTCAAGTGTGTTTCTACTACTATAATGCTCAAGAACTTAAGGTAAGTATATGCATCATATCTTTGATCAAGATGATCTCTTGCTTCTTGCACATATTGTTTGCAAGAGTGAAGTCTTGAACAAGGATACATCTCATTCATATATCTTCATGCATATATCCAAGATACACATGACTTATCGTATCCCTTCTACTACATGTGTGTCCATGCATTCCAAAGCAACTATCCTTTAAAGGACTGCACATATTCAGGGGAAGAAAATCTAAGTCATGTGTCTCTCAAAGTCTTCATTATATTCACGCATATCTTTATTTGAAGCTTTGATTGTATGTTGTCATCAATTACCAAAAAGGGGGAGATTGAAAGCACAACATGCTTCCTTGGTGGTTTTGATAATTCATGACAACATACATTGTCTCGTGGACAAATACTTTTATCTAGTGTGTTTCAGATAATAGTCCATGGAGAGTTGGGTTGGCAAAGAGATTGTGGAATACCCCAAGATGCAAGGAAATGGATTGGCTAAGCTTCAAGCAAGAGGACTCTACATTTTATATTTGTGAGAAATCACTTAGAGTCCATAGGAAAGCCAATACTATTAAAAGGGGGTAAGGTTTTGTTGGTGAACAAAATGCCCATACGTGCACAAGTGATAGTCACCAAAGACACCCACAAACTCTCCCACCAAAGTCTGTCCAAAGCCAAACACTCAAAATCGGTGCAACCGATTCCATACCGGTGCCACCAAGTTCATGCTGCCAACTTTTCGTTACGTTCACAATTTCGGTCCCTCCGAGATTGTTGAATCGGCGTCTCCGAGATTGAGCATTCTGACTATTGGTCACTTTATCGGTGCAACCGAGATTCCTATATCGGTCTCACCGAGATTCAAAAGTTGCCACCTTTGGTCACTTTGGTACCACCGAGAATAACACATCGGTGTAACGGTTGGATTTTATATATACACCTCCATCACCACCTACTCGGAAGTGAAGCACTTAGAACTATTCCATACCTATCCTATCAGTTTTCGGAGAGAGAGCCACCTACTCATGTGTTGAGTTCAAGATCTTCCACTCCAACCATATGGATCTTGATTTCTAGCCTCCCCAAGTTGCTTTCCACCAATCCCATCTCTTCTAACAAGCCATATCTGTGAGAGAGTGATTTTGTGTTGAGGAGTCTATCATCTTGAAGCACAAGAGCAAGGAGTTCATCGACACTACCAAGCATATTACCTTTTTGAGGGTGGAGCCTCCTAGATTGGTTAGGTGTCGCTTGGGAGCCTCCTACTTCGTGTTGTGGAGTTGAACCAAGAAGTTTGTACGGGCAAGGAGATCGCCTACTTCGTGTTGTGGAGTTGAACCAAGAAGTTTGTATGGGCAAGGAGATCGCCTACTTCGTGAAGATCTACCCATAGTGAGGCTTGTACTTTGTGGATGGAAGCCGATATGGAATGGTCAAGGTTGCTACTTCATGGACCCTTATGGGTGGAGCCCTCCATGGACTCTCGCGACCGTTACCCTTCGTGGGTTGAAGACTCCATAAGCGTGGACATATGATAGCACCACCTGTCGGAACCACGGGAAAAATCCTTGTGTCTCCAATTGTGTTTGATCTCCATATCGCAACTCTTTACTTCATGTGAAATGTCTTTACTTTCCTCTGCTATATTTGTTGACATGCATGTGTAGGATATATAGACTTGCTAGTCTTGCTAAATCTGTTAAAATCTGCCAACCAATTAACTTGGGAAAAGGTTAGGTTTTCATTTTCTGCTAGTAGTCTATTCACCCCCCCCCCCTCTAGACACTCTTCTAGTGACCCCTCAGCGCTGTCAGATGTTTTCCATACAAGATCTTAATGCTCTATATTCGGTAGATGCATACATCGGAGCTGCCCGAGCTGGGCTTGGGGAAGCCTTGAAACTGATATCTTCCAGCCTGGAGGTAATTGATCGGTTTTAATAATCCGGGCACACATATTAACCCAGTAGCCCCCGAGCCTTGATTTGGCAGGGGTGGCCGAATTAAGTATCCGCATCTTGTTCTATTGATGTTGTAGGCTTCAAGGCAGCAGAATGAGCAATTGGGCAGTGACCTGGAGGTGAGCAAAACGCAAGTGCAAGCCATGAAGGCCAAACTTGAACAAGTGAAGAATTTTACCTGGGAGGCGCATGGTGAGTATGTCTATTTTGCCAATCTTAGTATATAGTTCTGTGCTGACGCGGGGATACTTTCTAGCAGCTGAGTCTATAGGGTAGCTGCAAAAAGATTTAGATGCAGCCCAAGAATCCTAGAGGTACGCCGAGTCCCAGTATGAGGCTGGCTCCCTTTCATTGCAACGAAATCTGGACGAGAAGAACCATCTCCAGGTGGAAAACCAGCAGTAGGCCGAAGAGATTGAGAGTTTCAAAACTCAATTGGCTCAAGCCCAAGAGGAGAACCAGAAATTATAGACGGGCAGGTTCGGTAAGTGTGATTATAACGTCAAAGGGTACCTCTAATACATGAAGTGTAATGGACATGCTTCGTCTCGTACATAGGTCTCCTGACCGGGCGGCCTGAAGAAGAGATCCGATCCTACCGAGGGAACCTTCTGAAGGAACTATCCGCCGTACATGAGAAGGCTATGAGGAGCATTATGAAAGCGCTATGGCCTGCCGAGAAGCCTCCGGAGGGGATGGCCGAACTGGTCGATCGGTTCAAGGGAGCTCGGCGTCGTTTCGAGTTATGGAAGACATCGACCTGTCGGGAGGGAGCACGAGAGGCGTGGGCGATGATCAAGACCCACTATACCAGTCTTAACCCCAAGCATATGGCTCGTGTTGGCCCGGCAGGGCCGGATGGGCAAGAAGTGTCGCTTCATTTGGTGTACGACCAAGTGATGCCTGCCGCTCGTCTCTCGCAAGAAGATTGCACCCTAGATGCCTTAATAGACAATCTTGACCAGCTGCCAGATGTGTGATTTTATGTAACTATGTATTTTAAATCAAAGATTGCTCCGGCTGCTCTGTAAACTTTGTCTTAACCGGCCATCGGCTTCGACCTCCCTTGCTAAGATCTTGGGAGTGTTCCTTATCAAATGTCCTTCAATAAGAGGGCATTCTTTCGCGGAACCAAGCAATCCGTCCATTTGGTGTGAACAGACAGAAAATGCGTAGGGAGATATGTTATATTACTGCTTAGCGTAAGAAACATCTTCCAAAGAAAAATAGTACCTCTATCGGTACCTTCCTTCAGGCTGCTACGTAAATCGTAGATAGTAAGGCCGCATACTGCTAGTATGCGACTAATGGCTTTCTTGAGAAAAGAATCCCAAGTAATGGTGATAACAACCATAATTTATATTTGGTGCTTCCATCATAGCTGACCAATTGTCTGTTAAAGATAGCTAGCTTTTCGCTTCACCCGTCTGAGGTACGTATCCGGGTGATCCGATTGTAACGATCGCAAAGGTGCTCCCTTTACCCTCTAGCCGAACAATTGGGAACGTAGAGGGTAAACACAGGAGCGAGGAAAACCAGCTTGGCAAAAATCTTAGTTCTAATTGATGCATATAATTGTTTAAAGATTGACAAGGGAAACATGCATACACAATAAATGTGGATACATGATTAAAATATGTAATCGTCAGCTTCGAGAAGAAGCCCCCAGGTGTTTTGTTCGAGTTTAACATTTGAGGATGTATGCCAAAAAACATAACACGAGCTCGGTTTAGCCAAACATAGACTTGCGAAAATAAAATCTGATCCTGCAAAATCAAGGTGGAAGGGAAAGAAATATGAAAGGAAAAAAAGAGAAGGAAAAGGAAGGTCTTAGCCGTAGAAGTGCCGAAGACGAGATGTGTTCCATGGGTTTGGCTCGAGGTGGTTATCCGGCGGGTTGCAAAGATGATAAGTCCCTGTTGTGAGTACTTCGTCAATTATGAAGGAGCCCTCCCACTTTGGATTCAGTTTATGCTTCTGTTTCTCCGGGAGTCGTAAAACGAGTTCATCCACATTATACGCCTTTGCCCTGACTTCCCTGCTCTAGTAAGACCGTGCTTGTTGTTGAGAACAAGTAGAGTGAGCCCGAGCTATGGTGCGCTCTCCTTCTAAGGCGTCCAAGTCGTCCTGCTGATCTAACTCGGCCTCCTTTTCTTCATACATGTGCACCCTTGATGCGTCGTGAATAATATCACAAGGAAGGACTGCTTCTGCCCCATAGACCATAAAGAACGGTGTGTATCCTGTTGATCGATTCGGGGTGGTACGCAGACCCCACATAACGAAGTCAAGCTCCTCTACCCAACTACAGTTGGATTCATGAAAAGACCGGACCAGGCGTGGTTTAATACCACTCAGGATGAGGCTATTGGCCCGTTCGACTTGTCCATTGGTCTGCGGGTGATACACCGATGCATAATCGAGCTTGATGCCCATCTTTGCGCACCTGTCTTTTCCCTCTTGGGCGGTGAAGTTGGATCCATTGTCCGTTATTATACCATGCGGGACGTCATAACGGTGTACCATGTCAGATATAAAGTCGACTACTAGTCCGGATTTGGCTGATTTGGTGAACTTGTCAACCGTGACCAGTAGATATTTTATTCTTCTTGGTCCCCCCCCTTTAAGTGCTCTCACCATATCGAGCCCCCAGACAGCAAAAGGCCGGGTAATCGGAATAGTCCGAAGAGCTGTTGGGGGCATTTGGCTTTGATTTGCAAATAGTTGACATCCCACGCAATGCTGGACAAGTGTCTGGGCGTCCGCTCGATCGGTGGGCCAGAGAAACCAGCCCGAAAGGCCTTGCTTACTAAGGCCCTTGCTGCGGCGTGATGTCTGTCCATTCCTGTCTGGACTTTGGCCAAGAGCTACCTTCCTTCTTCCTCGGAAATGCACCGCTGGAGTACTCCGGTGGTGCTTTTCTTGTATAACTCACCCTTGTGGACTTTATAAGCCTTGGATCGCTGAATTATGCATCTCGCCTCTGTCTGATCGTCGGGGAGTTCTTGGTGAAGAAGGTAAGCGAGGAAGGGCTCGGTCCATGGTGTGATTACTGCCATGACCTCATGAACCGAAGGCGTTTCGTCCATTATTGAGTCACCGATGATTTGGTCGTCTGGTTCATTTATAGGGGGAACAACCTCTTCCGCACTGATGGGTTTGACGCCCTTATTGTCGTCTTGCCAAACCACCGACGGCTTGTAGAGCCATTCAAGGAAGGTGTTTTTCGGGACAGGGTCGTGTTTGGCCCCCATGCGGGCTAGTAAGTTGATACTTCTCCAACGTATCTATAATTTTTGATTGTTCCATGCTATTATGTTATATGTGTTTGGATGTTTTATATGCATTAATATTCTATTTTATATTATTTTTGGGACTAACCTATTAATCTAGAGCCTAGTGCCAGTTTCTGTTTTTTCCTTGTTTTTGAGTATTGCAGATAAGGAATATTAAACGGAGTCCAAACGGAATAAAATCTTCACGGTGATTTTTCTTGGACCAGAAGACATCTACCAGACTTGGAGGGGAAGGCAAGAGACCTGCCAGGAGGTCACAAGCCAGGGGCGCGACCACCACCCCTGGTCGCGCCTGGCAGGCTTGTGCCCCCCCCCCCAGCAGGTCTCCTAACCCTATTCTTTGGCGTATAACTTCCCAAATATCTTCCCAATACCAAAGGGAGCCACGAAAATACTTTTCCTCTGCCGGAAGCCTCCGTCCCTGAGAGATCCAATCTTGGAGCATTTTCCAGTAATCTGCTGGAGGGGGATTCGATCATGGAGGGCATCTACATCAGCTACATTGCCCTCCGATGATGCGTGAATAGTCCACCACGGACCTTTAGGTCCATAACTAGTACTCCCTCGGTCCCATAATTCTTGTCGCACTGGCATTTTTACAAAAAAGACCTTCGTCTTTTTGGGACACAATCCGCGGTCCAAGCTCTCTATCTGTGTCATCTTGCTATTGCTCGCTGGCTCTCGCCCCCGCCGCGCTCTGCTTAGGCCGCAGCCGCCGCGGCGCCGCCGCCGGTTTGCTCCAGCTCGCCCCTGCCGCACTCCGGCCTCGGCTCTCCGCTGCCGCGCTATGCTCCGGGTATCCGCCGCCGCGCGTTGTGCTCCGTCTCCAAAAATGCTCTGCTTTTGATCCAAAGAAGCCGACGAGTCGTTGGATACGGCGTCGGCGAGGCTGTATACGTCGTCGGCAAGGCCATACACGCCGGATCCCGACCACCTTGCTACTAAAAGCTCCCCCTTGTGAGCTCAAATGAGGAGTACGGCGGCGGCGATGTCCTGGAGCAGTACGGGTTGCGTTTTTTCGATCTGGCCCTGCCGGTCTGACAGCGGCGGCGTCCGTGCCGTCTTCCTCACCCGCACGTATCCTCCGCAGGTATGCTTTCCAGTAGATGGATGGATTGATGGGCGTGGCAGGTAGCTCTAACAGATCTGCCCTGTGGCTTGCAGTTGCGCGTCTCGTTCTCTTCCATCTCCACCAACTGAAGAGCTAACCAGCACCACACCTTGCAGCAACGATCCATCCACCTCCGGCCACCACACATGCCAGGAGGCTCGAGTGCCAAATCTAGAAACACTGGCGCTTTCCATCCTAGGTAAAAAAATTGTTAGTACTACACTTTTACAGTGTTGACTGTAAACTTCTGTAGTTACAGTCCTCATTTAAGGAAAGGGATGATCTTGATTCAACCAGGATCTTGTCTACAACACTGAACCAGGAAAGGGATGTCCATAAATTTGCAAGAACACTGAACCTTGCACTATAAAATTATTAGCCCTGCAGAATTACTTACAACAAACTTGTTAACTGAAAAATAAAAACAATGTTAACTGTAAGGAGTTCACTGAATATTATAAACTGAACTACTTGGGGTACTTCCTGTTGTGATCTGTAGAGCCACGACTATACATGAAAACTGTCAAACTGTCAAGCTTTCAGTAATAATGCCTTATGTCAAACTGTCAAATTGTACTTCCTGAAACAAGCTAAACCTGCCAAAGTACTCCATATTCTTGGAGTATTTCACAGCAATGTCCCTAAATTGGACATCCTGAAACAAGCTAAACCTGACAACGTACTCCTCGTAGCCTAGGTTCAAAAAAACCTTGTATCAATAGGCGAGAACAATGTCTATATAGCTCAATTGTATATGTCCAGAAAATATTAAGACAAGATCATGTAACAAGATCATGTAGTCCTCAACTAATGTGTTGTTCTGGATGAAGTACTGATGTTTATTCTGTTCTTGCCTTTAGGAAAGGGATGCCCTAGATTCAACCAGGTTGCCGATCAGCAAAGGGCCCAATGCAGCCCAATGAGAAGGGGATGGCATATTAGTCCGCGAAGTCATGCCCGGACCAATTCGTTGATTCTCGGAAAAGTTCTTGGTGATTTACAAATTACAAGCAAGATGTCTGAAACTAGTAGAGCAAGTGTACTATTTATTGTAGGATGTCTGAGACTAGTAGAGCAAGTGTACTGCTTATTGTAAGATGTCCGAAACTAGTAGAGCAAGTGTAAATGTTTGTAAAAAGTCAGTATTGTCTCCTGTCTAAATATAAAGTGTATTGCTTATTGCAAATAAGTTTGCCCATAAATTCAAAAAATCAGTATTGCCCATAAAGTGTACTGCTTGTCCTGTTTGTAAAAAAAATCAGTATTGGACTATTTGCCCATAAATTCAAAAACAAAAAACCAATAATTCCAACTAATTCAAATAAAATCCAAATTAAGTCAAACAATTCAAAAAAATAAATTAATTCAAATAATCACAACAAACCAAACATTTGAAATAAATTAAAATAATTCCAAATAAGTTCGGTACACTGATTTTGTTTTTGTTTTTTATACATGACAATTGGCTTCTTCAAGATATCTTCAAGGAGCAAGGAATGGTGATAATTTTAGCGTCCAATAGTTTGTGATAATTTCTTTATTACTGGATAAGTGTAGCGGTTATACCAAGTTGTTTACATCTACAATATCAAATCAACTAAAAAGAGTTACATTATGACAATGGTGGCACATGTATCTCTACAAAAACAATATCAACTTCCTTTTAGACAGACAAACCCCCTATCGGGCACAAAAGAAAACTATAGTTTTCTTTTGTAAACCGGGCACTGAAGTTGACAGAAATCAGAGAAGAAATTTCAGTAAACCGGGCACTGAATTCAGTAAACCATACACTTCCTTTTAAACAGCATGCAAACAAACTACAGTATGACAGTAAACTACAGTATTACTGCATTTGCAAACAAACAAATTACTGCTGCTGTTTTATTTGCATTTAGAAAGACAATACATAGGGACATGCTAATTTTAGTTCTTGCTAAACAAATTACCGCTGCAGTTTTATTTGCATCCCGAACTCTGATTTTGAATCAGATCTGAATGTTAACTCTGAATCTTTCAGACTCCATATGTGAACACTGAAACTCATTATACACAATTGAGTGAACACTATGTGAACTCTGAATCTTTCAGATCTGAATGTTAACTCTAAATCTTTCAGACTCCATATGTGAATTCTGAAACCCTGAATCTTCCTCACTGATTTACACCCAAGTGAACAAATTAACTATAGTATAGTAAGCAAGAATTTTTTCTGAATCTATTGAGCCTTAATTGGTGAAGTCTGATTTTTGTATTCTCCTCTGATGGCAGTTGCAGTTTGACAAGCAAATTTTCACGAGTGATGATGTACGCTAGTGTTGTTCTTTCTCTATAGAAAATATGGGCAGTGTTATTTACCGACTCGACTTTACAAAACACAGGGTACACTGAACAAACAACAAAGTTTAGTTGCTGAACAAACACAGGGTACACTGAACAAACAAATTTACAGGTCGCAGTACCTTCTTCAGAGTGACCTTCTTCAGATAGCAGCAGCAGCAACAACACGGCACTGTGAATTGGATCAGCAGCAGCCGAATGGGCAGAGGATCAACAGCAAAAATACGGACAGAGGAGCAGCAGCAGCACGGGCTAGCTCCACCGGCGGTAGGAGAGAGGCAGAGGAGAAACTTTACAACAACATCTGTTCTTCCCGGCGTGTCCCGTGGAGCAGAGGAAGCGGAGCAGAGCAGAGGAACACAGTGGCGCGTGGGAGCAACGCAGCGGCGCGTGGGAGCTCGACGAGGACTTGCGGGAGATAGAGTAGGACGCCCATGAGCTCCTATCCACCGGATCCTGGAGGCCGGTTCCGACGATGCCTGTAGGGGATCACGGGGGGAGGGACTGTGGTGGCGCACGCGAGGTAGCTCAAGGTGGACTCACGGGAGCTTCAGGTGGACTTGCGGCAGCTCGAGGAGATGCGAGGGAGCTCCTGCTCCATCGGATCACGGTGGGAAATTCCGGCGATGCACCGGGCGGGAATCACGACGGCGGGAATCGCGACGGCGCAGGTCTGGGCGGCGGGGGCGGAGTAGTTACTTGGCGAGACGGAGGCGGAGCAGATATGTGGCGAAGGAGGAGGAGCACTTCCTGGTGGGCGGCAAATCCCGCAGCTTGGCGGCACCGACCCCTCGCGACGCACGGGCGACGGCGGGGAAGAAGACGGGGACAGAGGGACTTGCTTGAGATGGTTTTGAAACTACAAGGGATTTTTTGCAAAATTACCATTGAACAACACTTGCAACATTAATTTCGGGATGGAAGGAGTAGCTAGATGGCTTCTTCTTTCTTTTTGCGCTTTAATATCATGTTATTCATGATCTTCATGAAGATCTATCCGATGTAATACTCTTTTGCAGTATGTTTGTCGAGATCCCATGAATAGTGGGTTTATGTTCAGATTATCCATAAATATTATTTGAATCTTTTCCGAATTCTTATATGCATGATTTCATATCTTTGCAAGTCTCTTCGAGTTATTGGTTTGGTTTGGCCAACTAGATTGATAATTCTTGTAATGGGAGAAGTGCTTAGGTTTGTGTTCCATCTTGCGGCGTCCTCACACAGTGACAAAGTAGGGGTAGCGAGGTCTCTTTGTGCTTCAATACCATGTTCTTCATGATCTTCATGGAGATCTATCCGATGTAATACTCTTTTGCGGTGTGTTTGTCGAGATCCGATGAATTGTGGGTTTATGTTTAGATCATCCATGAATATTATTTGATTCTTTTCTGAATTTTTATATGCATGATTTCATATCTTTGCAAGTCTCTTTGAGTTATTGGTTTGGTTTGGCTAACTAGATTGGTAATTCTTGCAATGGGAGAAGTGCTTAGGTTTGAGTTCAATCTTGCGGTGTCCTCACCCAGTGACAAAGTAGGGATAGCGAGGCACGTATTGTATTGTTTCCATCAAGGATAAAAATATTGGATTTTCATCATATTGCTTGAGTTTATCCCTCTACATCATGTCATCTTATTGAATGTGTTACTCTATTCTTCATGAACTTAATACTCTAGATACAGGGAGGAGTCGGTCGATGTGTGGAGTAATAGTAGTAGATGCAGAATCATTTTGGTCTACTTAACACGGATGTGATGCCTATATGCATAATCATTGCCTTGGATATCTTCATAATTATTCGCTTTTCTATCAATTGCTCCACAGTAAATTGTTCACCCACCGTATTATTTTCCTTCATGAGAGAAGCCTCTAGTGAAACCTATGCCCCCCGAGTCTATTTTCCATATTATACTTTCAGATCTATAAACCAAAAATATCAAAAATGCTTTGATGTAATCTTTTTACATTTTTTTACCTTTGTTTTAGTAATCTTCTATATCTATCTCTATCAGATCTCATCCTTGCAAATAACCATGAAGGGATTGACAATCCCTTTATAGCGTTGGGTGCAAGTGTTTGATTGTTTATGTAGGTGCGAAGATTGGGGACTTGCTTGTATATCCTAGTGGATTGATACCTTGGTTCTCAACAACTGAGGGAAATACTTGTCTACTTTGATGTATCACCCTTTTCTCTTCGAGGGAAAACCAAAACAAGCTCAAGAAGTAGCAAGAAGGATTTCTGGCGCCGTTGCCAGGGAGGATACATATCAAGCCTACCAAGTACCCATCACAAAGTCATCTCTTGCATTTACATTATTTTCCATTTGCCTCTTGTTTTCCTCTCCCTCACTTCACAAAATTTGTCATTTTATTCACCTTGTTTTCTGTTTGCCTCTTTGCTTGTGTTGCCATGTGCCTTCTATTTTCTTGCATCTTCGCTTGCTAAAAATCAATCGATATGGATCCTCATCCACTTGCTAATCTTTTCAAAAGACCAAATTATGATGAGACAATTGCTAGTGAGTTGAGTGCACTTGATTATCTCTATGAAGTTTTGTTTGAAGATCACAAATCTGAAAATATTGATGAAGTGTTGAAAGAAGAAATTTATAAGGTGGTTCATGATAGCTCCTTGATTGAAAAGCATGATTGCAATGATGTTACTCTAAATTATATTAATGTCAATTATGTTAATGATATGCAAAACTACAAGCTTGGGATGATAATTTTGTCATGTCCACTTCTTATTGCAATGATATGATTGGGGTGATAATGCTTCTTATGATCTTGAAAAATTATTTAAGCCTCATGATGATTATGCTATTGATAATAATGTTTGCAATAGTACCGAAAGTGGGTTTGGAAGAGCCTCAACTTTAGGTAAAAAGAATCCCACATATTTGGAGAGTGTTCAATCTTATGATTTTTTAGAAAAAGTGGGTTTGGAGAGGTCATGATTTTAGTTAATGTTAATCCCACTATCTTGAAAGATTGTAAAACTTTTATGCATGTGGAACACGAAAAGAATGCTTTATGTGATAGTTATATTGTTGAATTTATTCATGATTCCACTGAAAATTACTATGAGAGAGGAACATATGCTTTTACATACTGCAATAATATCAAGTTTCTTCTCTACGTGTTGGAAATTTTGAAGTTATGCTTGTTTTGCCTTCCTATGCTAATTGATTTTTGTTCCCATAATTTGTTTTCTCACAAAATCCATATGCATAGGAAGTGTGTTAGACTTAAATATACTTCCCATGTGATTCATGATTCTCTCTTTATGTTTCAATTCTTTACCTTTACGTGAGCATCATTGATCTATTGAGTTATGCCTTGCTAGGGGCGTTAAACAATAGCGCTTGTTGGGAGGCAACCCAATTTTATTTTTGTTTATGTTTTTTCTTCTGTTCCTAAGTCTTTTACACATTATTACTTCTGTAGTAATTGTGTTTTGTTGTTTTAGTTAGTGTTTGAGCCAAGTAAGACCTTTGGGATGGTCTATGGTGATTGTTGATTTGATCTTGCTGAAAAACAGGAACTTTTGCGCCCACTCCTGGAATTTTATAAATTTATGAGAGCATCGAATGAGTCTGAAATTTTTACAATAGATTTATAAACAAATTTCCCTGATTTTCCTAATGCTTCAGAATTTTTGGAGTTACAGTAGTATTTGAAGTTTATATATTTCTACAAATTGTTCTGTTTTTGACAGATTCTGTTTTCTTTGTGTTGTTTGCTTATTTTGATGTATCTATGGGTTGTATCGGGGGGTATGAACCATGGAGAAGTTAGAATACAGTAGATATTATACCAATATAAATAAATAGTAAGTTCACAACAGTACCTAAAGTGGTGATTTATTTTTCTTATACTAAGGGATCTCACGAGTTTTCTGTTGAGTTTTGTGTTGTGAAGTTTTCAAGTTTTGGGTAAAGATTTGATGGACTATGGAATAATGGGCATCCAAGAGGATATAATAAAAACTTTCATATAAAGTGCATTGAATACTATGAGAAGTTTAATTCCTTGCATATAGTTTTGAGATATAAAAATGGTGATATTAGAGCCATGCTAGTGAGTAATTGTGGATTGGCAGAAATATTTGTGTTAAAGTTTGTGATTCCCGTAGCATGAATGTATGGTGAACCGTTATGTAACGAAGTCGGAGCATGATTTGTTTAATGATTGTCATCCATTGTGTGAGGGTCGGGAGCGCGCGATGGTTAACTCCTACCAACCTTTCCCCTAGGAGAATGCATCTAATACTTTGCTTCGATAATTAATAGACTTTTGCAATAAGTATGTGAGTTCCTAATGACTAATGTTGAGTCCATGGATTATACGCACTCTCACCCATCCACCTTTGCTATCCTCTCTAGTACCGCGCAACTTTCGCCGGTGCGATAAACCCACCTTCCTCAAAACAGCCACCATATACCTTTCCTCAAAACAGACACCATACCTACCTATTATGGAATTTCCATAGCCATTCCAAGATATATTGCCATGCAACTTCCACCATTCTGTTTTTCATGACACGCACCATCAATTTTCTATTGCATTCATATAGAGTCATATTTTGTTCTAGGTATCGAGTTGTAATTTTTTGAGTTGTAAGTAAATAAAAGTGTGATCATCATCATTATTAGAGAATTGTCCCATGAGATAAAAGGATGATGGAAGCTATGATTCCCTCACAAGTTGGGATGAGACTCCGGACTTTACAAATAATAAAAGAGGCCAATGAAGCCCAAATAAAAAAAAGAGGCCATAAATGCCCACCAAAAATAAAAAAAAGAAAAAAAGAAAAAAATGAGAGAAAGAGAGAATGGAAAATGCTACTATCTTTTTACACACTTGTGCTTCAAAGTAGCACCATGATCATTATGATAGAGAGTCTCCTATTTTGTCACTTTCATATAACTAGTGGAATTTTTCATCATGATGCATGTCCACTTAGTTTCTTTTTGAGATTTCATACACTTATAGATCTAGTGCATCCGTTGCATGGCAATCCCTACTCACTCACATTGATATCTATTGATGGGCATCTCCATAGCACGTTGATACGCCTAGTTGATGTGAGACTATCTTCTCCTTTTCCTCACAGCCTCCACCATATTCTATTCCACCTATACTGCTATATCCATGGCTCATGCTCATGTATTGCGTGAGAGTTGAAAAGGTTTAAGAACATAAAAAATGTGAAAAAATTGCTTGAATTGTCATCGGGGTTGTATATGATTTTGTTGGGATAACTTTCTAAGGCCATGTTATTTTGAAAGGACACAATTGCCATGTTAGTATGCTTGAAGTATTACTGTTTCTATGTCAACATTAAACTTTTGTTTTGAATCTTACGGGTCTGAATATTCATGCCACAATAAAGAATATTACATGGATAAATATGTTCGGTAGCATTCCACATCAAAAATTCTGTTTCTATCATTTACCTACTTGAGGACAAGCACGAATTAAGCTTGGGGATGCTGATACGTCTCCAACGTATCTATAATTTTTTATTGTTCCATGCTATTATATTATCTATTTTGAATGTTTTATATGCATTAATATGATATTTTAGATTATTTTTGGGACTAACCTATTAATCTAGAGCCTAGTGCCAGTTTGTGTTTTTTCCTTGTTTTTGAGTATTGCAGATAAGGAATATTAAATGGAGTCCAAACGAATAAAATCTTCGCGGTGACTTTTCTTGTACTAGAAGACATCTACCAGACTTAGAGGGGAAGGCAAAAGACCTGCCAGGAGGTCACAAGCTAGGGGGCGCGACCACCACCCCTGGCCACGCCTGACAGGCTTGTGGCCCCCCAGCAGGTCTCCTAACCCTATTCTTCGGCCTGTAAATTTCTAAATATTCCCCCAATACCAAAGGGAGCCATGAAATACTTTTCCGCCACCGGAAGCCTCCGTTCCCGAGAGATCCAATCTTGGAACCTTTTCCAGTAATCTGCCGGAGGGGGATTCGATCACGGAGGACATCTACATCAACTCCATTGCCCCTCCGATGATGCGTGAGTAGTTCACCACAGACCTTCGGGTCCATGGCTAGTAGCTAGATGGATTCTTCTCTCTCTTTGTGCTTCAATACCATGTTCTTCATGATATTCATGGAGATCTATCCGATGTAATACTCTTTTGCAGTGTTTTTGTCGAGATCAGATGAATTGTGGGTTTATGTTCAGATTAGCCATGAATATTATTTGAGTCTTTTCTGAATTCTTATATGCATGATTTCATATCTTTGCAAGTCTCTTCCAGTTATTGGTTTGGTTTGGCCAACTAGATTGGTAATTCTTGCAGTGGGAGAAGTGCTTAGTTTTGGGTTCAATCTTGAAGTGTCCTCACCTAGTGACAAAGTAGGGGTAACGAGGCACATATTGTATTTTTTCCATGAAGGATAAAAAGATTGGATTTTCATCATATTGCTTGAGTTTATCCGTCTACATCATGTCATCTTACGTAATTCCTTAATCTTTTCTTCATGAACTTAATACTCTAGATGCAGGCAGGAGTCGGTCGACGTGTGGAGTAATAGTAGTATATGCAGAATCGTTTCGGTCTACTTGACACAGACGTGATGCCTATATGCATAATCATTCCCTTGGATATCTTCATAATTATTTGCTTTTCTATCAATTGCTTGACGGTAATTTGTTCACCCATCATATTATTTTCCTTCATTTAAGAAGCCTCTAGTGAAACCTATGGCCCACGGGTCTATTTTCCATATTATACTTTCGGATCTATAAACCAAAAATACCAAAAATACTTTGCTGCAATCTTTTTACTTTTGTTTTACTTTTCGTTTTAGTAATCTTCTATATCTATCTCTATCGGATATCATCCTTGCAAATAACCGTGAAGGGATTTACAACCCCTTTAGCATTGTGTGCAAGTGTTTGATTGTTTTTCTAGGTGCGAAGATTGGGGACTTGCTTATATCTCCTACTGGATTGATACCTTGGTTCTCAACAACTGAGGGAAATACTTGTCTACTTTGCTACATCACCCTTTCCTCTTCAAGGGAAAACCAAAGCAAGTTCAAGAAGTAGCATAAGTCAGCAGCTTGGTTGTTGTCTCTAGCGACATGATGGAATTCTAGCCCCTCGAACCGTGCGGATATTTTAAGGACAATGTTTGTATATGCCGCCATCTTCGAATTTTTGGCATCGAATTCACCGTTGATTTGAGAGATGGCTAGGTTGGAGTCTCCCCGTACCTCCAGCCGTTGTATGCCCACTGATGCTGCCATCCGAAGATCATGCAAAAGTGCTTTGTATTCGACTGTGTTGTTGGAATCGGCATACATGATTTGCAACACATATCAGACGTTGTCACCTATGAGAGATGTGAGAATAACTCCAGCCCCCAGTCCGGCGAGTGTTTTGGATCCATCGAAGTACATCGTCCAATGGTTGCATGTACTATATTCCCTGGGGAGCTCAGCCTCTGTCCATTCGGCGAGGAAATCTGCCAACACCTAAGATTTAATAGCTCGTCGTGGCTTAGGCGATTTCGTAAGGAAGGAGTTCAATGGCCCATTTGGCTATGCGGCCAGTGGCGTCCCTGTTATTGATTATGTCCTTCAAGGGTACTTCGGATGCCACTATGACTGAACACTCTTGAAAGTAGTGTCTGAGCTTCCGTGATGCCATAAACACTGTATAGGCTATCTTCTGGTAATGCGGGTATCTGGACTTGCATTGCGTTAGCACTTATGACACATAGTAGACCGGCTTCTGTATCCGGAATTTGTGACCCTCCTCCTCTCGTTCAACGATGAGCACTGCGCTAACCACTTGATTGGTGGCAAATATGTACAATAGCATTGGTTGACTGGCGCCTGGTGTTGTGAGTATGGGGTTGCTTGCCAGCAGTGTTTTGATTTCCTCTAAGACACTCGCTGCTTCATCGGTCCACTCGAAATTCATGGTCCGTTTTAGCAACCTATAGAGTAGTAAAGCCTGTTCACCGAGGCGGGAAATAAAGCAACTTAATGCCGCCACGCAACCCGCCAACTTTTGGACATGCTTTAGCTCTGTAGGAATCACAAGTTCCGATAGGGCATGGATCTTAGCCGGATTGGCTTCTATTCCTCTATGGGAAACAATGAATCTGAGTAGTTTACCAGGGGGGACTCCAAAGACACATTTCTCCGGATTGAGTCGTATATCATACTCACGTAGGCTAGAAAAGGTTTGCCTTAGGTGGTTAATCAACTGGCTGACGTGTTTAGTTTCAATGACCACGTCGTCCACATATGCCTCAATTGTTTTACCGACCTATTTCTCGAGACATGTCTCAATCATGCGCTGGTATGTAGCCCCTGCGTTTTTAGCCCGAAAGCCATTGTGTTGAAGCAGAATGGCCCATAGGGGTGAAAAATGCGGTTGCAGCTTGATCAGATTCATTCATTTTGATCTGATGGTATCCAGAATAAGTGTTGAGGAAGCACAGTGAGTCGTGTCTGGCTATGGCGTCACTAATCTGGTCTATGCGTGGTAAGGGGAAAGGGTCCTTAGGGCAGGCCTTATTAAGGTATTTAAAGTCGATGCACAATCGCCGGGATTTATCTTTCTTCGGTACCATCACCGGGTTTGCCAGCCATTTGGGGTGCTTGATTTCCCGTATGAATCCGGCCTCTAGCAATTTGGCTAGTTCTTCGCCCATAGCTTGACGTCTAGGCTAGAAAAAGTAGCGTAGAGTCTGTTTGACGGGCTTGAAGCCTGTGATTATGTTCAGTTTATGTTCTGCTAGCTGTCGTGGGATTCCTGGCATATCAGAAGGATGTCAGACGAAGATGTCCCAGTTTTCTTGTAAGAATGCTCGCGGTGCCTTGTCCACCATGGGATCCAACTGAGCTCCGATGGACGCTATTTTATTGGGGTCCGTCGGGTGTACCTGAAATTTAACAATTTCTTCTACAGGTTTAAAGGACGTGGGTTTGGGCCTTTTACTAAGGATCATGTCGTCCTTCTCCAATGTTGACTTGTGTGCGGTCAATTCCTCTACAACAAAGGTCTCGGCTAGTGCCTCGAGGGCAAGCGCAACTGTTTTGTTATCGACTCGAAGGGCTATATTTGGGGCACTGGTGATTGTGATTACCCCATTCGGCCCTAGCATCTTGAGTTTCATATACCCGTAGTGTGGTATAGCCTAGAATTTTGTGAAGGCGTCACGCCCCAATAGGGGGTGGCAGCCACTGGGGAAGGGCATGATGTGGAAGAGAAGTTCTTTGGATCGATAGTTTTCGGGCGTGCCGAACACCACGTCTAGGGTGATGCATCCAGAACAACATGCCTCTTTCCCAGGGATGATGCCTCGGAAGGTTGTGTTGCTATGTTCGATGCGAGATCGGTCGAACTGCATTTTTTCCAGGGTGTCCTCGTAGATGAGGTTTAAACCACTGCCGCCGTCCATTAGCACCTTTTGTAACCTGAAATCGTCGACGATGGGGTTTAGGACCAGTGCGACCGGTGTTAGATCAGGGCGGGCGGTTGGTTTAGGACCAGGGCAGCCGGTGTTCTCCGAAGGTAATGGGCGTGTATGCCCATGAACTTGT
The DNA here is from genome assembly GCA_022496015.1 of Hordeum marinum. Classification (NCBI taxonomy): domain Eukaryota; kingdom Viridiplantae; phylum Streptophyta; class Magnoliopsida; order Poales; family Poaceae; genus Hordeum; species Hordeum marinum. The sequence continues at coordinate 292,332,694 of CM039673.1, read as the reverse complement.
TGCTGCCACATGGTAGACATGTTCGAGTTCCCTAAGAGCTCTTTACCTCTGGTTCCAGGAAGGAAACGTTTCGTAGATCAGCAGGACGTCGGCGTTGTATTCTGGTGGCGTTGTTGAATGCCTATTCGGAGGTAGTGCCTCGAGGATGGCCTCTCCACTTTTTGCGACCTGCCTGATGACCCCGCAAGCTCCGAGGCTGTGAGTCGGGCTTGTCTTCAGCAAGACAGAATGTATAGGGCATGGCTTGTCCAATAGTTAGTCAAGGACAGTTTTGACTCCCGTATGGGGTCTATTTCTTTTTTTGGTGGGTTCGTGTTTGGCCAGCCGCTTCGGAGGTATCTGCTTTTTTTGATCTCCTCTAGGGTATTCGGCGAAGGTCGGTTCCGAAAGTAGTCGCTCGGCTTGCCAGGTGCTCTCCATGGCACAGTATTTTTGTACCAGGTCTGATAGCTCAGTGAAGTCGTGAATGTGTCGATGGTCTAGAGCATTGAGGATCCCTTCATCATGACAATTGTGACTGAAGATTGCCATTCTCTCCTGGTCACTAGAGCCTGGTACTCTTTCTCTAACGAGGAGAAGTCTGGCCCAAAAATGATGCACCGACTCCCGTGGCAGTTGTTTAATATCCCATAAGTCTGAAGACTTGGACTCCCCTACGATGCTCGAGTGCTCGGCTAGGGTGGTGGGTGGGAAAAATTTTGGTCCCACACCACGGCATGAGTCCGGAATCATGGGGTTCGATGCAGGGGAGCTGGAGTCCGTATTGACTATAGGACCCTTCCGCGCGGGGTTCGAGTTGTGCGCTAGATCGGGAATCGATCTCGAACTATTTTTGGAGCGAACTCCGGAGGCCGGGTTTTAGGAGAGATCTTGATGATCGGAAGCCAGGATATAAATTGTCTTTAATTCCGGTTGTTGAGAGGACGAGCCTCCAGCTGGACACTCGACAGTGGCGACTAAGTGAGTGATCAAGGGGATGTGAATCTCCCTATTGTCGGGTTTAAGACCGATCCGGTCGTAGACCGGGGTCTAGTTGTCGGACATGCCCATGGTTTGAATCCGATCAAGTAACTCGTTTGGTGAAGAGACGTCGGTGGGGCACGTGTCCCCGAAGCGCACGGGGTCGATCTGCAGCGCCATGGTTCCAGGGTCGGTCGTCGGTGAATCCAGGTTATGTTCGGCTGCGATGGATCCGGTCACATCGACTGGGTTGGGCGTTCTAGAGAGCCCAAGGGTAGAGGCCACCTTAGAGGTGGGGCCCGATGTTCCCGACGTCAAGGCGTCGGGATCTGCGGGCTGCTCCATGAGAGCTGAGGGCTCCATCAAAACAAGTTCTCCCCATGAATCAGCGACGAACTCCAGGGTTCCGAATCTGATTTCTTGATCGGGGAAGAAACTTTCGATCTGGCCAAGATGGTCAGTCGGATCAGCACGTGACGGGATGTTGCCTCTTGCGGAGATCTGAACAGGGACGGAGACATCCTTGTTGCAGATTTCATTGCTAAGGCAAGCCATCAATTCCTTTGGCGATCACAATGGAACTCTCAATGAAAGCACCAATGTTGGTGTCAAAACCAGCGGATCTCGGGTAGGGGGTCCCGAGCTGTGAGTCTAGGATAGATGGTAATAGGGGATGAAGGAGATGATGTTTACCCAGGTTCGGGCCCTTCTATGGAGGTAAAACCCTATGTCTTGCTCGATTATATTGATGGTATGAAGGTTATAGAGTTGATCTACCACGAGATCGAATAGCTAAAACCCTAGATGACTTTCTCTGCCCTACAATTGAAAACCCTCTGGCTTATATAGATGCCAAGGGCCCCTAGGGTCACACATAGTCGGTTGCCCACCGGGGGGAGGACATGCCAAATCTATTATCTTAAACTTGAAAGACACGCCACGGCTCCTAAGGTCTCCTCCATAGCGACGGGCCTTCGATTAGTCCAATCCTCGATGAGCGGCCCATGAGTCCGGCTCATAAGAAATAGGCCGACAGTCTGAGGACCCCTTAATCCCGGACTCCCTCAGTCGTGGCGGCTGGCGCAAGGGACATACACACCGCGAAGAAGGTGAGGAGAACGTGACATGAAGCTTATGGCGACGGGAGAGGCGGTGGATAGAGCCGTACGCATCGTCGGTGTTCAATCCTAGGGTTTGTTGGGGGTGTCAGCTTGATTTATTTTGTTGGGAAGAGACAGGCCCGAAGGTTACTGGACTCGGATTTGATGGGGGCTGCGGCAATGGAGGATATGGTCGGTTGTCATGCCCAAGATGCGATCTTATCCTTATTTTGGCACGAGGGCCTCGACAGGGATAGAAGCGGATCTCGTCGTGTTGCAAGAATGGATATTATTACAAGTACATGTACATAAGAGACGAGTATATGGAATTGGCTTACACTCGCCATAAGCTACATAAAGATCACATCAATTCAACAACATAATCACACATCATACATAAGAGCAGGGTCCGACTACGGACGAAACCAAACGATAAAATGACATCCATCCTTGCTATCCCAGGCTGCCACCTGGAACCCATCCTAGATTGATGAAGAAGAAGAAGAAGAAGAACTCCAAATCAAACAAGCATCACGCTCATGTCAAATCATTGCATTACATGTACCTTCAACTTTTGTTATAGTAATCTGTGAGCCATAGGGACTCAGCAATCTCATTTCCAAGGGTATCAAGACTATTAAAGCTTAATGTGTGAGGTATGGTTAAGTGGTGAGGCTGTAGCAAGCGACTAAGCATTTATTTGAGTGGATAACTTACGAATACAGAAAGTAAAGTATGGTGGTCTACGCATAACGGACGTGAACTAGTAATGATCACTAACTGATCCTAAACACCTACTTACGTCAAACATAACCCCACCGTGTTCTCTCTCGAATAAGGACTCACAAGAAGAGACAGTCACAGTTACATACACAGTTGGTGTATTTTATTTGAGTTTACTTCAATTTTACTATGACCGGGTGTTAAACAAAGTTTCCAAGTTTGCCACATAATCGCGGGCACAACTTTTCGAAAGATTTAACCCTGTAGGGGTGCTACAACTCATCCATCACAAATTAACCACACGCCACGGGAATAACCTCGACCACGAATCTCATGATCTTCATAAGCAATTCCACTGGAAAACCGACACCTCGAGATAGCCCGAAGAAGATCGGAATTCCTCATGAAAGACCTTCAAGAAAGGTAAAACAATCCAGCAAGACCGTCCGACGTGTCGACGAACCCGATATGAGCCGCGTATCTCGTTCTCAGGACACGACCGAATAAGCATAGTGTACAGTGGCCTGATAGAAATCTTCCGAGTTGCCCCAGGGTGGCCCCACACACGGCTCTCGTTTGGACCAACACTCAAGAGGAGCATAGGCCCGGGGGTTGATTAATTATCCACGGGGTCTGGAAAGTCCCTATGGAAGCGTATTAGTTATTAGGCAAATGCAGTACCAAAGTTGGGCCTTGCCAGACAAGTTTTATCCTAAAACAAAAATCAAGGGGGTCCCCATAACAACCCCGAGCATGTTAGGAGCGCTCAATTATGGAACATAACACCGGTTCACAAGTAACTAGGGCAGCAAGAGTGGAACAAAACACCGAGCAAAAGGCCAAGCCTTCCACCCTTTACCAAGTATATATATGCATTAAATTAAATAGCAATAATATAGTGATAACAAAAGAATGTCCATGTTGACACACGAAAGCAATTGCACCTGTAGCTAGAAACACTATAAGAAGGGCTGAGCAAGCGGTAACATAGCCAAACAATGGTTTGCTGGGATGTGGAGGGGTTATAGGTTTCTCATGGCAATGCTGGGAGGCTTGACAAACAAGCCGTAGGTAGCAAGACATAACGATAAAATCAGGACAACTAGCATAGCAATGATAGTAGTGATACCAGGGAAATGTGTCATCCTGCTTGAGATCCCGCTTGGAAGAAGAATGAGTCCATGAAAAAGACGGGCCAACGTAATCGAACGAATCCTCACACACCGAACGCTTTTGGAACTCTATCGAGAAGGAACAATCCGAAACAGCAATCAACATATGATACGCCACAACATATGCATGACACGATGCACAAACAAATAGTATGCATGTCCGGTTTAAATATGCAACGAATGGCAAATCACATCAAACAACTACTACACATTAAAGTGAAGCTCAATATGCAACGAGTTGCATATTGACGGAAATCCACAATCGATTATTTAGTTCACTCTTGTTTAGGTACACAACAATATTGAATGTTGTTAAACATGGCAAGAGGTGATGTATAAGTAAACTACGCTATCTAGGCATCTTAAATGAGGTCGGAAACAACTTATAGCATTTCCAAAATGACCCCATATGTTAATTTCGAAATTGGTCCAGATCTGAACTAACCATGTTTTATATTTTTTAAACAACAGAATAAGGTTTACCATGCAATTCTACATGTCATTCTAGTCGATTTACATATATGGAACATCTCAAACGGAGCTACGGTCTAAAAGTTACGACCCGCACAAGATAATATGCCAAGAATGCAAAATGCATGAAAAGGACAATCACAAGCATTTCAAAACATGGATGCAACATGATAATAGGAACTACATGAATTTCTAAGCAAGTTTCATATATGTCTTGTCCAAAACAGAGCTACGGTTCCACCACAACAACCAACACAAGTTTTATTTCAAATCTACCAAAAAACAGCAAGATGGCATATTGTGCACATGAAAACAATAAGCCACAAGATCCTAAAACGCACAAACTAAGCATGGGGCAGTAGCATATAACACACACTTCATTTCATCTTCACATATCATACTCAAAATATGCATGGATCACATGGTAGGAAGCTCACAACATGGCTAATTGAAAACAGTTTCAGACTTGGTAAAAATAGCAGTTTTTGACAGTGCAGTTTTTGCACGAAGGTATATTGACAGCAGTAAAACTACATGCTTCAGGGAATATATTGGCATGAAACTTAACAGCATACTAAAGGACATTATCAACTACAAATGACTCCATTACACCTACCCCAAAGGGGTTCTAGATCACTAGCAAAACACATGGCAAAACAGCAACAAAATGTTACAGTTTTCAAACTTAGAAAGATTTCAGATATTCAAATTAGCAACATTGGTTAAGCGTGTATTCATGATGCAATCTACAGCTAAACACAAGATTTATGGCATGGCAAACCTATCAACAACAAGTAGACATGGCATACTACAACACACTCCAAAGACTCAACCATAACGGGGCATGGCTTGCTTGATACGAGCACCGCAAAATGAAACTCTACGTTAACATATTTCAGTTTTAACGCGATAGCAACTTGAGAGCAAGATATGCACATGATAATGAACTTCTACCTAGCAACCAGAGGCATAGCATGGAAATAGACATATTCTAGAGCAATACTCATGAAGACACCATATGTAGAAGACCTACGATTGAGATGCAATCATCCACACAACATCGGATAAAAATAACAGATTTCACAACTACGATGGGATGCACTTTTGCAACACTCTTACAGCAGGTAACTGCATCCTATCATGCATGCAAATGGAACCATCATGTAGAGCACATCAATTAGAGAAAATTTCATATATTGCACTTATTCATACGATGCACGGTTCACGAGATACAAGCGTCACAAATACAATAATGCTAAAAAATAGGCACACGCTTAGGGACTTGGAGAAAATCTCACCCCAATGGAATCTGGACAAGGGGATCCGGGGCAATCCGGGCTGGCATTTGGATCGGGGCTCGGGGATGAGGCCGATCCCGGTTGACCTTGAGGAGGCCATGGCCGGAGGCTCTGGCTACGGTGCGGTGGCGGGGAAGCCGAGGAGGGGCCGAGCGATGGGGAAGCATATCCGAGGCCGAGGGTTCCAGACCCAGCCGGCAGGAGGCCGAGCGCGGCACTTTGGCGAGGGGGTGGGGGTTAGGCCGGCGGCGAGGAGGGACGAGGCGGCCGCCGAAGGTTCGAGCTTCGGCTCGCATGGCGACGGGGCGAGGCAGAGCAGGCGGCGCGACGGCAGTGCATGGTGCAGGGCAACGGGGCAGTAGCGCGAGGGGCAAGCGATGGCAAAGCGGCGGCTGCGCGGGGCTACGCTCCGATGGAGCTCCGGGCATCAGGCGACACAGCGGCGGCGGAGCTCCCTGGTGGCGGCTAGGGTTTCGGCGGGAGGAGAGCTGGGGTGCGGGGGCTCGGGCTGGTTCAGGCCCGGGGCGGCTTGGGGCGGGCCTGGCCCGGGCTCTGGCGAGCCGTGGCGGCGCTGGAGGGTAAGGGCGCCAAGTGGCGGCCCCTGGTTGGTCCTATCGGCGGCTGGCGGCGGCGCCGGGGGTGCTGGCGGCAACAAGAGGCAAAGCTAGGGTTAGGCAGCGTGGAATTTGAGATGGGAGGTAGGGGAAGGCTATTTTTGGATGTGGGGTGTCCATACATAGCAATTTTGTCTAGGGTTTGGGACTAGGGGTGGTTTTTCGACCCTCCAATCGCGATCGGACGGTCCGGTCGGAGGGGTAGGTGTTAGGTGCGCTAGTGGGCTGTGGAGAGGGGTTGTGGGCTGAGGAGAGAGGGAGGATTGCGTCCCGTGACAGAGTTTCAAATACCGAAACGTCCGACAAATAACCGATGACCGCACTGCTACGGTTAACCATTGGGGTATCAAACGAACTCTGGTTGCAACGAAATTTGGCAGGCAGTTCACCTACAATATAATAAGACCGCACGCCAACTTTTGACCCAATCCGAGAATATTTAAATGCACTTTAAAAAACAATATTTTATCGATGCCATGAGCGTGTGCATGTGTGGTTGGTCTCGAAACGGTCGATGACACACAAACGGAGAGAACCGACAACTATGAACGGATACAAGTTTTCAAAAACGAGTGATGATGTTATGCAGATGATGCGAATGATGCGATGATGAATGCGACAACCAAACGAATCACACGACACTAATGTAATAAAACGGGAATATTCTGGAGCATCAGTCCCGGGCTGTTACAACTCTCCCACACTACCAGAGGATCTCGTCACGAGATCTAAGAATGAGAAGGGGAAGAGAAAGAGCAAGAGGTAAACTTAGTGGTTTCTTTGACAAATGGGTGAAACCAATTATGACTGAAGGTTTGAAAGAGATGAAGAATGACATGAGGAACAAGCAAGAATTCACAAGAAATTTCGGCAGCACTTCGGTACGATAGATGGGCAAAATTGATAAGATGGAAGGAACTTGAATATAGAACAAAACACTCCGGTAAAATGAATAAGCAAGAAAGAACATGATCTTGACAAAGCGAGATGATAGATTGAAGAGAGCAACATCACAAGGCCTCCGTAAGAAGAGAATAGAAACTGGATTGATGGAAGGAAAAAAGGATAAGAAAATGACAACTTCCAGCACAATGAATTTGAATAGCATGGTTGAACAGAGTTGTTGAAAAACTGACAACGAAATAATAGCTTGTTATGGGCTTATGGAAAACATCTCAAAATTACGAGGTGACAACCTGCCACAACCGAAACAATTGATTGCTTGAGGGCAACAAGATATGCAAAACTTCTTTCACCAAGAGGATGAGGAGAAAACTTGGATCATTTATGACACCATGATAGAAACAATCCTTAGGAGTTGCTTTAGGTGAAATCCAACCAAAGATAACTCCGAGAAAGACATGATGGGTTTACTTATCTTATTCTTGACAATTCTCCTTCGAGACTCCTAATAATCCAGAATTTAATAACATCATCTCAAAAGACAATGGAGAAGGAATTGAACTTAGAAATCCAAGATAAAGAACACTTGAGCATCTCCAACAAGAATCTTGAAGAACACTTCGAGAAGAATTACATCCTTAACAAACCACCATGAAGGATCTCTTGGGGAACACCGGGATGAAAAGATGATCAAAAGAAAGCAGTTGAAAAGAATAGATTATGATGTTGCAAGGATTTAGATGAATCTTCGTGAAGAGATGCTTGAGAAATAACATGGAACTTAGGAAAGAAAAGATGAACTATAACCAAGAGTTTGATGCCAAGAGCACTCCAGAAGAAGGATTGAAATCACATTGATGAAACTAGAATAAGAATTATGTTATGGCTATCCTTCATCAAGTTAAATTGGTGACAGGAACGGATTTTGCACACCACTTATTCTTCTTGCAAAGAATTGAAGAGAAAGGAAGATATAGATCACAAACTTGAAGAAGTCTTGCACGAGAACACCGATAAGAATTCACAACGAATGAGGATACTACGATTGAACAAAGATACATGGGAACGAAGAGATCACGATCCACCTAATGGAAAACTTCACAAGGCACCGGAATAATTGAGATACGAACGAAGGGACAACAATTGAGAAGAATTTGAGAACGAAAGCTGAAAGTTGAGAACGAAGAAATCTTCTGAAATGATGGCCTTCGGAGGATCGAGAAATGAAAACAACTCTGAATGCACCGGATTGATATGGGAGGAATTACTCATGATCGAATAATTTGAGAGGATACCACGAAGATAAGACCATGGATCTTCAAGAGAATGAGCAAAGATTTAAGAGAACCACTCCTTCGGACTTCAATGCAGAGAATGATGACGAGAAACAACACCATGAGTTACTGAGACACTCCGGAATAAATGAATAAATAAGGTTGAGCCAATGATGAAAATGATTTAGAAGCGATCTTGGAGAAGGAATATGACTGATGAATTCATTCTTACGTCATATTAAGAAGAACAAGAATACATCTCCGGAAAGATTAGAAGAGCCAGGTAAGATCCTGGGGAAAAACATGTGGGTTATGGGCCCACTGAAAAGAAACAAGACGGTCATACTAGACAATAATAAAGTAGTAGTGATAGCATATGTCTCACACCATATGATAGAGGAAGTCTCCAGGTCACACACACACAAACGACATAAACCAAGGTTCAACAAAACAAGGCAAACACAAGACGAAAAGGCAAACACAAATACGCGCAAATCCTATACTCTCTCCCCCTTTGGCATCGAGACGCCAAAAAGGCAGAGAGGACACCTAACACCTAGGTGGTAGCTCGCAAGCAGAAAGATCAGTCATCGGACTCCTCGGAAGCATCAAGGACGGACTCCACATCAGAATCATCCCACTGGAACTGATGCTTAGCCATCCAAGTGGCCTCAGGGGTGATGTCCTTCTCAGACCCACTCGAAATGGTCTCGCCAAGCTTCCTTAGAATGCACTTGTCACGTTGGCGACTCTCCTTCTGAGCAACGTGAGCCTTATATTGACCCTTGGCCTGCATGCAGAACAAAGTCTTCATCTCATGAGAGAACTTCTTGGCCCAAGATGGCTCAGAAGACAGAGGTACATAGGACTCAGAACTGTGGTCATCCTCCTCTTCGATCTCATCCTCATCGACCTCCATACGAGCAGACAGAGGCTTAGTGGTGGTGTTGGCCCACTTTTCCTTCATACGCAGACAGATGGGCTCATGAAGAAACGTGTGCTCCGGCATGTCTTGACCTGGAAACCTCTTGTCCCAAGTAGCACGAATCGGATAGAACAAATATGGCCCATAAATGGGGACCTTCCGATGAAACACAGCAGTGCGAAGCTCAGACCACATAACATGAGACACATCAAGGATGCCAATGTCTTCATTTCTTCCTTTCTCACATAGCAGCAACATATCCACCAGATAGGAGTGTACCTTGTCCTTGTCTCCCATGCGAGGAAACAGAGTGTTGCGGAAGATCCGGTGTATGACATCTAGGAAAGGGTTGAGCACAGGAATTTGCTCACCAGATCGTAAGGTCTTCAGAATATGGAAAGGTACAAGCCGATCCTTACCAGCTGGGTGAGGGTTGCCGTGAGGGCGCAGACCAAGTGGCACATCAAGTCCGGAGTCAGGAACATGCACAAAGTCCATGAAGTCCTTCCAGGTGGTAGTCAGTTGCTCGCCATGGGTCATTCAGGTCATGGTTCGCTCCGCATCAGAGTGAAAGTGAACAGAGGCAAAGAACTGACCCAAGAGTTCTAGATCAAAGTCAAGTCGGAAGGAGATGATGTCTGCGATAGCCAACTACTGCACCAACTCTAGAGCCTCACCAAAGTATTGCGGGTTCTTCCTCATGTGTTCCAGATCAATGGATTGGACAGGAACATGGTGATTTTTCTTTCCCTTGATCACATCCAGGTGAATAAGATACTTCTGCTTGATCTAGAACAAGTCATATGCCTTAGACACTTCCCGTGGCTTGTCGTAGGGATTGATCAACCTTCGATCCAGAAACTCAGCTTGTGGCATGACATCAAAGTTCTCAACTGGTTTCTTGAGCTTGGATGTGGTCCTCTTGAAATGGCGGGGTGAAGCATTGGAGCCCCCAGGAGCATCTGGATTGCGAAGCCGCTTGGAACTTGTGTCACGAGACGGATTGGTACGGCATGGAGCAGAGCTGGAACCAGAGCCACCACCTAGGGCACACAACGCAAACACAAAGGACAAACTAGAAAATAAGGCAAGGATGAAAGCAGACACAAAAACCATGTAGAATAGAGAATGGACCGGACAAAAGGTAGTTGTGGATCGAGAAAAGTACCAATATGTTCTTGCGGAAGTAAAAATTTACTACCGCTCCAGACGCGGTAGTACCGCTCGAGCGGTAGTACCGTGGCTGGAGCGGAAGTAATTTTTTACTACCGCCCCGACAGCAGAAGTAAAAAATTAGTACCGCTTCAGACGCGGTGGTACCGCTGGAGTGGTAGTACCGTGGCTGGAGCGGAAGTAAAAAAAATTACTACCGCCCCGACAGCGGAAGTAAAAAATTAGTACCGCTCATGACGCGGTAGTACCGCGCGAGCGGTAGTACCGTGGCGTCTGCGGAAGTAATTCTTTACTTCCGCCCTACGAGCGGTAGTACCGCACCAGGTGCAGTAGTACCGCACGGGGCGGAACTGCGCAAGAACACAGATTAGATCATATTGGTACTGCTCTAGATCAAAACATACCCCGTTTAATCCTATCAATACGCACTTCTAACGCACTAACACTCGCAAAACATCTCCTTATGTATAGATCAGATCCAAACAAAGCTAGACCATCTCATATTTCCCCAAAAGCCTAGATTCAAAAAGAGAGAGGCAAAACAAGAGGGGATTGGGGAAATACCGGGGTCCATTGCAAGAGGACGATGTGGGGAACGATCCCACCGGAGCAAATAAGAATCGGGTGGCCGGAGATGGAGATCCGACGAGGAGATCCGGCGGCAGTTGAGAGGAGGAGGGAGAGAGAGACGTGAGGAGAAGAGAGAAAATGGGGTATGGGGAGATGGGAAACCCCCTTGCACGCTCTTAACCCCCACGCGCTCGTCGTTGCGGTAGTACCGCGGGTCATCGCGGTAGAACCGCTCAACGGTAGTACCGCACTCATTGCGGTAGTACCGCTCAACGGGCGGAAGTAATTTTTTACTTCCGCGTGGTAAGCGGTAGTACCGCTCCAGTGGTAGTACCGCACCCCTCCACGGTAGTACCGTGCTGCCTTCTTCGTGAATAAACTCGACAATAAAACAGAATAAGAAATAGGGAGATCGCCAAAATCCGCACAAAACACGAGACAAGAAAAACTATAATCTAGGATAAAACATGAGCATGGTCCATCTAAGAAGAGAATAAAAGAGGACCAACCGATGGGCCTCGACTTCACATGAAGAGAGGGCGGTGGCCCTAGAGCCACCTATGTTTGAGTCAGATGGTATGGCACCGCGAAGAATTATCCTTGGTCCCATGACCAAGACTCGTCTTATAAGCACAATAACCATCACAAATGGCAGGTGATAGACTTTGATTAGTTTATGCATAATAGGAGGAGGAATAGTTCATTCAGAGAACTAGACTCCCCCTAAATCCATGCCTACACCTAGACAAGACATAATGAAGAGTGTGGGGAGGCATGCACTAAGTCAATCCACATTGCTCGAATCAATGATATTTAGCTCATGCCTTAACTCGCGAAATCTTGCTTCATCTAAAGGCTTCGTAAAAATGTCAGCAAGTTGCTCGTTAGTGCTCAGATGAATAAGATTGATGTCTCCCCGCTTGACGTGTTCCCGAAGAAAGTGATGACGAATATCAATATGCTTCGTCTTGCAATGTTGAACTGGGTTGCTGGAGATCATAATGGCACTTTCATTATCATAGTAAAGAGGCACTTTGTCACAATGGACACCGTAATCCTTTAAAGTTTGCCTCATCCAAGAATCTGAGCACAACAATTGGCAGCAGCTACATACTCGGCCTCGGTGGACGAGAGAGAAACACAATTTTTTTCTTTGAAGACCAACTTACCAAAGACCGACCAAGAAATTGGCAGCCTCCGGAAGTGGACTTTCTTTCCACACGGGCTCCCGCCCAATCCAAGTCAGTATAGCTAACGAGATCAAACGAAGCCCCCTTGGGATACCATAAGCCAAAGTTTGGGGTATGAGCTAAATATCGAAAGATTCGCTTGACAGCCACATGGTGACTCTCCTTAGGTGCGGATTGAAATCGTGCACAAATACCCACACTTAACATGATATCCGGTCTAGATGCACAAAGGTAAAGTAAGGATCCTATCATGGAGCGATATACCTTTTGATCCACCGCTTTACCATTGGGATCGCTGTCAAGATGGCATTTGAGTGGCATGGGAGTGTTGGCCTTGGGAGGATTGAGCCCATCCATCTTGAACCTCTTGAGCATGTCTTGAGTGTATTTGGCTTGATTGATGAAAGTAACTTGACTTCGTTTCTTGACTTCGAAGCCAAGGAAGTACTTCAACTCTCCCATCATGGACATCTCAAACTTGTTTGTCATCAAAGTGGCGAACTCTTCATTGAAAGCTTTGTTAGGAGAACCAAAAATAATATCATCAACATATAGTTGGCATATGAACAAGTTCCCGTTGACCCTCTTTGTAAAAAGAGTGGGGTCGATTTTCCCAATTTCAAACCCACGATCTTGCAACATTTCGGTAAGGTGCTCATACCACGCACGTGGGGCTTGTTTAAGGCCATAGAGAGCCTTATCGAGAACATATACATGATTGGGGAACTTGGGATCCTCAAACCCCGGGGGTTGCTTGACATATACCAACTCCTTAAGAGGACCATTAAGAAAAGCACTCTTGACATCCATTTGATATAATTTAAAATTATGATGAGAGGCATATCCAAGTAACATGCGAATAGATTCAAGGCGAGCAACAGGAGCAAAGGTTTCACCGTAGTCGATACCCTCGACTTGGGAGTATCCTTGTGCCACCAGTCGTGCCTTGTTGCGAATGACAATACCGTTCGCATCTTACTTGTTTTTGAAGATCCATTTTGTTCCAATAACATTGTGATTCTCCTTAGGTCTTGGCACCAGTCGCCACACTTGGTTGCGCTCAAAGTTGTTGAGTTCATCGTGCATAGCTTTAACCCACTCCATATCCTCGAGCGCATCTTGAACCTTAAGGGGCTCAATGCAAGAAACAAACGCGTGATGTTCACAAAAGTTTGTTAATTGTTTACGAGTGGTTACCCCTTTTTTCAAGTCACCGTAGACGTTCTCCAACACATGTTGTCTAATTCTGAGCTTGTTGGCATTCTTGGTGGCTTTCTTGGCGGCTTGACTCTCTAAGATTTCTTCCATGGAAGGTTGAGGACCTGCATTCTGTGAGACATCCTCTTGATTATCTTTAGTGCCTTCTTGAGCTTGCTCTTGATCTTGAAGAAAATCTTGATCTTGAGATTGCTCGGAGACAGGAACTTGATCTAGGACATCACTTGGTGAGACACCATCATCAGTGAGTTGATCTTGCCCTTGATCTTGTTCATGTGGCAGAGGACCTTCAGTTTGTTCTTTGGAAGTGTTTGGGTCTTGCATCGGTGATGGTTCCACTTGAGGGGAACATTGTCATTCTCCTTCGGCCACAAGGGGTTCCTCAATGGGTAGGAAATGTCCCACACCTATTCTTCTTATGGCTTGGGGAGGAATTTCATCACCTACATCACAAAGACCACTTTGCTCCACTTGGGAGACATTATTTTCATCAAACTCTATGTTACTCGTCTCCTCAATGAGTCTAGTGGACTTGTTGAGGACACGGTAAGCATGAGAGTTTGCAGCATAACCAACAAATATGCCCTCATGGGCTCTAGATTCAAATTTAGACAAACGAGCACCTTTCTTGAGAATGAAACACTTACAATCGAACACCCGAAAGTATGTGAGGTTGGGCTTGTTCCCGGTAAGAATCTCATACGGGGTTTTGTTCAACCCTTTGCGAAGATAGAGCCGGTTAGATGCATGGCATGATGTGTTGATGGCTTCGGCCCAAAAGTTGTACGGAGATTTAAACTCCACCATCATGGTTCTTTCCGCATCAATCAACGTCCCACTCTTCCTCTCAGCAACACCGTTTTGTTGAGGGGTGTAAGGTGTGGAATATTGGTGCTTGATCCCTTCGTCACTGACAAACTCATTTAGGGTGTAGTTCTTGAACTCGGTGCCGTTGTCACTTCTAATCATCAAAATCTTTGCATTATGTTGGCGTTGGACTTCATTTGCAAAGTCGATGACGGTCTGTTGGATCTCACTCTTCGTCTTGAAGAAATACACCCAAGTATATCTCGAGTAATCATCCACAATCACCAAGCAATATTTTCTTCCACCAAGACTGACAAAAGATGGAGGACCAAAGAGATCCATGTGAAGGAACTCTAAGGTCCTCTTAGAATATATTGTAGTGGTTGGACGATGAGCCTTCTCATGTAGCTTTCCTTCAATACAAGCACTGCAAGCACGATCTTTGGCAAAACTCACATTTGTTAGTCCAAGGATGTGATCCCCTTTGAGGAGACTTTGCAAAGATCTCATATTAACATGGGCTAGCCGGCGATGCCAAAGCCATCCCACATCAACTTTAGCCATTAAGCAAGTCGCGGTCTTAGTGGGTTGCTCCGAGAAGTTCACCACATAGAGACCGTTCTCGACATGCCCAACAAAAGCTACTTTAAGAGTCTTGCTCCACAAAAGGGTCACAGAGTCAATACCAAAGAAAGTACTAAAACCCATGGTAGCTAGTTGATAAATTGATAGTAAATTGTATGCGAGGGTCTCAACAAGCATGACCTTCTTTATGGTGAGTTCTGGAGAGATTACCACCTTGCCAAGACCCAATACCTTTGAAATTGCATCATCACCAAATGAGACTTGAGTGGCCATAGATGTGTCAGGATGAACGTCCACCACCAAGTCCTTGCTTCCAGTCATATGATTTGTCACTCCACTATCGAGCAACCATGATGTTCCTCCGGAAGCAAACCCCTACAAGAGATCAATGTTTGACTTTAGGTACCCATTCTTTAATGGGTCCTTTCATGTTAGCAACAAGGGCCTTAGGAACCCAAATACACCATTCAATGTACTCATAAGAAGAACCAACAAATTTGGCATAAACATGCCCATCACTAGCATGGCATAATACATAAGAGGGGTTAAAGTCACCGGTCTTGTTGGGTTGGATGTTCTTGCTCTTGCCCTTCTTGGCATTTTCCAACATAACTTGGTTTTTCTTCTTCCCATGAGGACCTTCACCAGCTCTTACAAAGGTCTGCTTGAGTGATGGGGCTTCCTTGGTGTCAACCTTCTTCTTCTCATTGGTTTTGGGTACAAATCCCACTCCTTCTTTTGCCACAACTTCCTTCTGAGAAGTCAGAAGGTCATTGAGTGTCTTCTCACCTTGGATACACGTCACCAAACCCTTTTTAAGCTTCTCTTTGAGCTTGGCATTTCCCTCCACAAGGTGTGCATGCTCACAACATGGGTTAGTAGCAGATGCATTATCAATTAGAACAAAAGGAGGACATGTGGCAATTTCCTTAGTGAGTTTCACTTCGAGTTTATCATGTGACTCCTGAAGAGAGAGATGAGCACACGTCAATGCCTTGTGAGCACTGACAAGTGTCTCAAGCTCAACTTTGAGACGATCACGATCCACCCCAAGTGCAACCTTCTCAGACTTGAGAGCATGGTTAAGAACAATAGCATGATCATAATCTTTACTTAATTTAGTAAGGTCAACATTTCGTGACTCCTCAAGAGTCATACGAAGACCTTGCTCTTCCTCAAGAGCAATAGATAGATCCGCTATCTCGTCGGCATAATCATGACTATGACCTCTTAGTTCCTCAAGACATTCTTCTTGAGACTCAATATTGTCATGGACCTCACCAAGTTGTTCCAAGAGAGCAACGAAGTGCTTCTTGGTCTCTCCCTTGAGTTTAGCCATGAATTTGTCAAACTCGTTCTTGTCCTCTTTTCCTTCCTCAAGTTCATTCACACTATCTAAGGATGAAATTGAAGAAATGGAAGCCTTAATGTTTGAGGTTATGACGTTGGAGGTTACCTTAGAGATACCTTTAGCCATGAGGCACCTCGCGACGATGTTCTCATTGGGGGTATCGAAGAGTGATGCCTTTATTGGGGTAGAAGAGGCAATTGCCACGGATGCCATTGACATTTCTTCACCGCTTGTGTCTTCATCATCAACATCATCATCTAAGGCATACTCTTCTTGAGCTACCAATACTTTGTGGGGAGCCTTCTTGACAAAGTTGGTTTTGTTTGGGAAGGACTTGGCTTTATCTTTGTGAATGAGCTTGCCACCATTGTCTTCCCTCTTCTCATATGGACAATCCACCACAAAGTGACTTACATTACCACAGTTGTAGCAAGTTCTCACATGTTGCTTTAACTTTGACCCATTTGAGTTGTTCTTGGAGAAGTTGGGTCTTGAGTTTCTCTTGTTGCCCCAAAATTGTCTGGACGCAAGAGCCATGTGCTCATGATAAGCATATTTGGTGTCCTCGGGGCAAACCTATTCTTCTTCTTCTTCTTCCTCTTGACTGACCTTGGCCTTCAATGCAAGATTGGGAGAGGACTTCCTTGACCGTTGAACACGAGCAAGAGCATTGTCGGCTGTCGTGTTGAGGATGTTCATTTCAATGAATTCATCCAACACATCACCAGATGATAAGGTGTGAAAGTCTGGCCTTTGACGAATGACAGTGGACATGGACTTGTTGTAGGGCATGATAGCCTTCAGGAACTTACGCTTGATCCAAGTGTCATCCACATCCTTGCTGCCATGATCCTTAAGGGAAACAGCGAGAGCGGTCACCCTTCTGTAGAGCTCATGCGGTTCCTCATCCTCTATCATCACGAACTCATATGACTGATCAAGAACAACTTCATAGTTTGACCGTTGAATACTTGAGCTGCCCTTGTACATGGAGATTATGTGTTCCCAACATTCTTTAGCAACAGTGAAGGGACGCAGGTGAGGTAGATCTTCAGGAGGAATTGCAGCTTGGAGTATGAATAAGGCGGAAGAATTTAGCTGTTTATCTGCTTGTTCTCTTAGAGTAAGATTGTGTGGATCATGAGGATAGTATCCTTCTTCAATGACTCTCATGAGATGAATTGAGATGTGATCTAGATGAGACTTGATACTAAAAACCCAGTTAGAAAAATCATTCTTAACAAGTTTAGGAGGAGGACCGAGATTGACTATATGAGGTGGGTGCACCGGTCCTCCATAGACCACGGGAGGGGAAACTGAGGCAAAGCTCCCTGACCCATTAACTCTTTGAGCATGGTTATCTTTGTCGGCACTAGCCCCCTCCTTATCGGAGTTGGCATCCGATGACGAGTTAATGGGTTTAACCACTTGCCCCGCATCGGTAGACATTTTAAGAGTATTAAGGAAATATTTAAACATGGATTGAACCTCGGTAGCCATGGAGGATTTGAGTAAGGTCAAAGCCTCGTTCAAATCCTCGCGTGAGACCGTGTTCACACCCATGGCCTCGGGAAGTTCACCCACACGAGCCTCTTCGCTAGCCATACTCTTCGGGTGGTGAAACCCTTAATAAAGAGACGTAGCTCTGATACCAATTGAAAGGATCGATATAGTTGACTAGAGGGGGGTGAATAGGCAACTAACACTTTTCACTTTTCTTTAACAATTAATGTTTAGCATCAAATAAATTAGCTAGATGTGCAACTAGGTGAACAACCTATATGATGCTAACCACTACTAGCACACAAGCAAGCACGAGATATGACATAGTAAATGCTTGCAATAAGTAAAGATGCGAGATAACCAAAAGTGGAGCCGGTGGAGACGAGGATGTGTTACCGAAGTTCCTTCCCTTGTGGGGAAGTACTTCCGTTGGAGCGGCCGGGAGGCACAATGCTCCCCAAGAAGCCACTAGGGCCACCATATTCTCCTCACGCCCTCACACAATGCGAGATGCCGTGATTCCACTATTGGTGCCCTTGAAGGCGGCAACTGACCCTTTACAAGCAAGGTTGGGGCAATCTCCACAACTGAATTGGAGGCTCCCAACGATACCACGAAGCTTCACCACAATGGAATGTGGCTCCGAGGTGACCTCAACCATCTAGGGTGCTCAAACACCCAAGAGTAACAAGATCCGCAAGGGATTAGTGGGGGGAATCAAATTTCTCTTGGTGGAAGTGTAGATCGGGTCCTTCTCAACCTATCCCTAGGAAATCAACAAGATTGATTGGCTAGGGAGAAAGATCGGGCAAAAATGGAGCTTGGAGCAACAATGGAGTTTTTGGAAAGAAGAGGTAAGCTTCTTGGAGAAGAAGACCTCCCTTTTATAGTAGGGGAGAAGAGCCAACCGTTATCCACTCACTCAGCCCCACGCATCACGGTACTACCGCAAAAGTCACGGTACTACCACGATGGCTTGCGGTACTACCACAGCCTTGTGCGGTACTACCGCTAGCATAGGAGTAGCTGTCCCTGCATGTTAGCAAGCAGTAGAACCGCTGGAGCGGTACTACCGCAAGCCCGTGCGGTACTACCGCACGGTTGGCAGAGGCAGCCACTAGAGGTGCACGGAAGTAAAAAATTACTTTCGTTCCAACCTCCGTAGAGGGAAACTATGCGAAAAAAGTCCGCATGGTAGTACCGGACACGAATCGCGGTACTACCATAGCAGGGCGGAAGTAAAAATTACATCCACGCCTACTACCGCAGGTGTAGAGGCCAGGGCCGGAGACAGTGGTACTACCACTCCATGGAGCGGTACTACCGCTGGCGCCTGCGGTACTACCGTTCCCTGGAGCAGTACTACCGCAGGCCACTGAACCCAAACACTTCGCAGGCGTTCCTTTTGCACAGAGAAGGAAAACAGGCTGGGGCTCCATTGAAGAGAGGGAAAGGTGGTGCAAGGTAATAGATGTGCACATGTTGATTCCACCCAGACCTTTCTGATGCGGACTCCCTCTTAATAGTACGTCTTTCCTACGAATCAAATCCACCAAACAGATTTGCAGAGAACAACCGTCTTCGAGAGCTTCCGAGGGGCACTGAATCGTCTTGTGCCTAGACCTGAGATATCTGAAATGCTCAATGCACACGATTAGGCTGCAAAGGCATTGTCATCAATCACCAAAACCACTTAGGGAGAAATATGCCCTAACAGTCGGTATCTGTTGGAAATATGCCCTAGAGGCAATAATAAATTAGTTATTATCATATTTCCTTGTTCATGATAATCGTTTATTATCCATGCTATAATTGTATTGATTGGAGACTTAAATGCATGTGTGGATACATAGACAAAACCATGTCCCTAGTATGCCTCTAATAGACTAGCTCGTTGATCAAAGGATGGTTAAGGTTTCCTAGCCATGGACATGAGATGTCATTTGATAACGGGATCACATCATTGGGAGAATGATGTGATGGACAAGACCCAAATTACAAACGTAGCATATGATCGTGTCAGTTTATTGTTGTTGTTTTCCGCATGTCAAGTATATGTTCATATGACCATGAGATCATGCAACTCACTGACACCGGAGGGATACTTTGTGTGTATCAAACGTCGCAACGTAACTGGGTGACTATAAAGGTGCACTACAGGTATCTCCGAAGGTGTCTGTTGAGTTGGCATGGATCAAGACTGGGATTTGTTACTCCGTGTGACGGAGAGGTATCTCAGGGCCCACTCGGTAATGCAACATCACAACAAGCCTTGCAAGCAATGTGACTAATATGTTAGCCACGGGATCTTGCATTACGGAACGAGTAAAGAGACTTGCCGGTAACGAGGTTGAACTAGGTATGGAGATACCGACGATTGAATCTCGGGCAAGTAACATACCGAAGAACAAAGGGAATGTTATACGGGATTGATTGAATCCTTGACATAGAGGTTCGACCGATGAAGATCTTCATAGAATATGTAGGAACCAATGTGGACGTCCAGGTCCTGCCATTGGTTATTGGCCGTAGAGGCGTCTCGGTCATGTCTACATAGTTCTCGAACCCGCAGGGTCTGCACACTTAAGGTTCGGTGACGTTTCGGTAGTGTAGAGTTATGTATGGTGGTGACCAAAGGTTGTTCGGAGTCCCAGATGAGATCCCGGACGTCACTAGGATCTCCGGAATGGTCCGGAGGTAAAGATTCATATATAGGAAGTCCCAGTTTGGTCGCCGAAAAAGTTCCGGGCTCATCGGTAGTGTACCGGGAGTGCCGGTAGTGTACCGGGAGACCACCAGGAGGGGTATTTCGACCCAAGAGGCTTTATGGGATGTAAGAGGATGAATACCAGCCCTTAGTGGGATGGTGGAAGTCCTACACAAAGCCCATGAGGCTGGGAAGAAAATACCAAAAGGAAAAAGGTGGAAAAAGGCAAAAAAGGGCCAAATAAGGAAGGAGTCCTAATCCTACTAGGAGTGGAGGAGGAGGACTCCTCCCTCCTTGGTTTGGCCGTCCCAAGGGCTGCCTTTTTGGCATCCAAGCCTCCTCCTCCTCTCCTCCTATATATACTAGAGGATTTTAGGGTTTTGGCACAAGATTTTCAGCCACGTGCCACCCGTTCCTCTAGTGCATAGCTTCTCCTCTAGATCAGTTTTCTGCAGTGCTTAGGCGAAGCCCTATCGGAATGGTTCCACCACCATCACCGGAGCGCCGTCATGCTGCCGGAGAACTCTTCCTACTCTCCGCCTCCTCTTGGTGGATCAAGACGGTGGAGATCGTCATCAAGCTGCACGTGTGCTGAACGCGGAGGTGTCGTCCGTTCGGTACTAGATCGGAAGGATCGTGATCAAGGCCACGGGACGTTCGTGATCGTATTGTGGGACGGATCATGACGAGATCGCGGGACGGTTTGTGATTAGATTGCGGGACGCTCGGCGATTTGGATCGCGAAGAAGTTCGACTACACCAACCGCGTTTCTTAACGCTTCCCGCTTAGCGATCTACAAGGGTACGTAGATCCACTCTCCCTCTCGTAGATGCTCATCACCATGGATAGGTTTGCGTGTGCGTAGGAAATTTTTTGTTTCCCAAGCGATGTTCCCCAACA
The DNA here is from genome assembly GCA_022496015.1 of Hordeum marinum. Lineage (NCBI taxonomy): Eukaryota > Viridiplantae > Streptophyta > Magnoliopsida > Poales > Poaceae > Hordeum > Hordeum marinum. Next base: position 292,311,249 of record CM039673.1, on the reverse strand, counting down.
GTGGCATCATGAGCTAGGTTGATGGTTCGATGAGATCTCGAGTAGAACACAAAAGGTTTGTGGGTGTTGATGCTTAGATTGCTTCCTCCCTTGGTCGTGTTTTGGTTCAGCGGTATTGTGGGATGAAGCGGACCGGACCAACCTTACTCATACGCTTACGACAGACCGGTTCCCTCAACTGCACTTGTTGCAACAGATGGCTAGCGGGTGTCAGTTTCTCCTACTTTAGTTGGATCGGATTCGACAAAGGCGGTCCTTGAGAAGGTTGAAAAGCAAACTAGTGTATCACCGTTGTGGTTTATGCGTAGGTGAGAATCGTTCTTGCTAGATACCCGTAGCAGCCACGTAAAACATGCAACAACATTTAGAGGACGTCTAACTTGTTATTGCAGGGTATGTTGTGATGTGATATGGCCAATTACATGATGTGATATATGTGATGTATGAGATGATCATGTGATGTATAGAATTTCACGATTTGCACGTCGATGACTACAGCAACCGACAGGAGCCATAGGGTTGTCTTTAATTATTGTATGACCTGCGTGTCAATCATTAAGCGCTATGTAATGCTTTACTTTATCGCTAAGTGGTAGCAATAGAAGTAGAAGCAGGGCTGGCGCCACAACCACAATGGCAGCACATTGATGGAGATCAAGATGATGGAGATCATGGTGTTGTGCCAGTGACGATGGAGATCATGCCGGTGTTTTGAAGATGGAGATCTTAAACACAAGTTCATGGCCATATCATGTCACTTATGATTTGCATGTGATGTTAATCCTTTTTATGCACCTTGTTTTGCTTAGGACGACGGTAGCATTATAAGGTGATCCCTAGCTTAATTTCAAGATAAATTGTGTTCTCCCCGAGTGTGCACCATTGCGAAAGTTCGTCGTGTTGAGACACCACGTGATGATCGGGTGTGATAGACTCTACGTTCACATACAATGGGTGCAAGCCAGATTTGCACGTGCAGAACACTCGGGTTAAACTTGACGAGCCTAGCATGTACAGACATGGACTCGGAACACAAGAGACCGAAAGGTCGAACATGAGTCATATAGTAGATATGATCAACATAATGATGTTCACCATTGCAGCCACCTCAACTCACGTGATGATCGGACTTGAGTTGGTGAATTTGGATCATGTATCACTCGAATGATCGGAGGGATGTCAATTTGAGTGGGAGTTCTTAAGTAATATGATTAATTGAACTCATTATCATGAACATAGTCAATAGTGTCTTTGCAAATTATGTTGTAGATTACTAGCTCGCGTTGTAGCTCCCTTAAATTTTTATACGTTCCTAGAGAAATAGAGTTGAAAGATGTTGGTAGCAATATTGCGGACTGGGTCCGTGATCTGAGGATTGTCCTCATTGCTACACAGAAGGCTTATGTCCTTAATGCACCGCTCGGTGCGCCACCCCCTCTAGCGTCGTCTGTAGATGTTGTGAACATCTGACAGGCACGTTTCGATGACTACTTGATAGTTTAGTGCGTCATGCATTACGGCTTAGAATTGAGGCTCCAAAATGTTTTGAACGTCACGGAACATATGAGATGTTCTAGGAGCAGAGATTGTGATCTCAGGCTCGTGCCTGTGTTGCGAGATATGAGATCTCCAACAAGATTCTTTGCCTGTAAGATGAAGGAGAATAGCTCAATCATTGAGCATGTACTCAGATTGTCTGGGTACTACAATCGCTTGAATCAAGTGGGAGTTGATCTTCCAGATAAGATAGTGATTGATATAGTTCTCCAAGTCACTGTCACTAAAGCTACTAGAACTTAGTGATGAACTATAAAACACCAGGGATAGAAGTATTGATCCCTGAGCTGTTTGCGATGTTTGACACCGCGAAGGTAGAAATCAAGAAGGAGCGTCAAGTGTTGATGGTTAATCAAACCACTAGTTTCGAAAAGGGCAAGAGCAAGGAGGGAAACTTCATGGATAGCAAGTCAGTTGCTGCTCCAGAGAAGCAACCCAAAGTTGAACTCAAACCCGAGACTAAGTGCTTCTATTATGAGGTGAGAGGTCGCTGAAGCGGAACAACCCTAGATACTTGGTAGATAAGAAGGCTGGCAACATCGACAGAAGTATATTTGATATACGAGTTATTGATGTGTACCTTTCTAGTACTCCTAGTAGCACCTGGGTATTGGATACCGGTTCGGTTGCTAGATGTTAGTAACTCTAAATAAAAGCTACGGAATAAATGGAGAACTAGCTAAGGGTGAGGTGACGATGTGTGTTGGAAATGTTTCCAAGGTTGATGTGATCAACATCGCATGCTCTCTCTACCTTCAGGATTAGTGACGAACCTAAATAAATGTTATTTGGTGTTTTGCGTTGAGCATGAACATAATTAGATCATGTTTGTTGCAATATGGTTATTCATTTAAGTCAGAGAATAATGGTTATTCTGTTTACATGAATAATACCTTCAATGGTCATGCACCCAGTGAGATTGGTTTGTTGAAATCTTGATCGTAGTAATACACATGTTCATAACATTGATGTCAAAAGATACAAAGTTAAATAATGATAGTACCACATACTTGTGGCACTGCCGCAAAATGTCATATTGGTATAAAGCGCATGAAGAAACTCCATGCTGATGGATACTTGGACTCATTCGATTTCGAATCGGTTGAGACATGCGAACCATGCCTATTGGGCAAGATGACTAAAGGACCCCGTTGGATGGAGCGGGCAAGTGATTCATTGGAAATGATACATGTTGATGTATGCAATCTAGTGAGTCTTGTAGCGTGCAGTGGATATCGTTATTTTCTTACCTTCACTGATGATTTGAGTAGATATAGTATATATTTACTTAATGAAACACAAGTCTGAATCGTTTGAAAGGTTCAAGCAAATTCAGAGTGAAGTTTAAGATCATCGTCACAAGAAGATAAAAATGACTGCGATATGATCGTGGAGGTGAATATCTGAGTCACGAGTTTGGCATACAACTTAAGACAATGTGAAAGTTGTTTCACAACTAAACGCCACCTGGAACACCATAATGTGATGGTGTGTCCGAACATCATAGTTATGCTCTATTGGACATGGTGCGTGCTATGATGTCTCTTATCGTTTTACTACTATAATTTTGGGGTTATGCATTAGAGACAACTACATTCACTTTAAATAAGGCACCATCTAAATCCGTTGAGATGACACCGTGTGAATTATGGTTTGATAGAAACCTAAGCTGTCATTTCTTAATATTTGGGCTGCGACACTTGTGTGGAAAATGTTTTCACCTAATGAGGTCGAACCCAAGGCGGACAAATGCATCTTCATAGAATACCCTAAGATCAGTTGGGTGAACCTTCTATCTCAGATCCAAGTGCAAAGTGTTTTTTACTAAAACGGATCTTTTCTCGAGGAAAAGTTTCTCTCGAAAGAATTGAGTGGGAGGAGGATAGAACTTGATGAGGTTGTTAAACCTTTGTTCAACCAGAGAGTAGCGCAGCGCAGAATGTTGTTTCTGTGAAGCCTACGTTGGTTGAAGAGGAAGTTAATGATGATGATCACGAAGCTTCAGGATCAAGTTACTATCGAACTTCGTAGGTCGACAAGGATGTGTACTGCTCCTAAGCGGTACGACAACCCTGTCTTGGAGGTCATGTTGTTGGACAACGATGAACCTACGAGCTATGGAGAAGCGATGATGGGCCCAGATTCCGACAAATGGTTGGAGGCCATGAAATCCAAGATAGAATCCATGTATGAAAACCAAGTATAGACTTTGGTAGACTTGCTCGTTGGACGGCAGGTCGTTGAGTACAAATGGATCTTTAAAATGAAGACAGACGCTGATGGTAATTATCACCATTTGTAAAGCTCGACTTGTTGCAAAGTTGTTTGTGACAAGTTCAAGGAGTTGACTGCGATGAGACTTTCTCACTCGTAGCGATGCTAAAGTCTGTTGGAAATATGTTAGCAGTTGCTGCATTTTTCAATTATGAAATCTGGCAGATGGATGTCAAAACATCGTTTCCTTAACGGTTTTACTTGAGGAAAGGTTGTATGTGATACAACCAGAAGGTTTTGTCAGTCCTAAGGATGCTAAAAGGTGTACAAGCTTTAGTGATCCTTCTATGGACTGAAGCAAGCATCTCGGAGTTGGAATGTGCACTTTGATGAGGTGATCAAAGTTTTGAGTCTATGCAAAGTTTATGAGAAACTTGTATTTACAATAAAGTGAGTGGGAGCACTATAGAATTTTTGATAAGTATATGTGGATGACATATTGTTGATTGGAAATAATGTAGGATTTCTGGAAAGCATGAATAGTTGTTTGAAAAGTGATTTTCAAAGGAAGACCTGGATAAAGCTACCTAATTGTTGAGCATCAAAATCTATAGAGATAGATCAAGATGCTTGATGAGACTTTCAATAAATACATACCTTGACAAGATTTTGAAAGAGTTCAAAATGGATCAGTCAGAGAAAGAGTTCTCGCCTGATTTATAAAGGTGTGAAGTTGAGTAAGACTCAAAGCTCGACAATGGCAGAAGAAAGAGAAAAGACAAACGTCGTCCCCTATGCCTTAGCCATAGGCTCTGTGTAGTATGCCATGCTGTGTACCGCACCTGTGTGTGCCTTGCCATGAGTCTGTCAAGGGGTACTAGAGTGGTCCAGGAATGGATCGCTGGACAGCGGTCGAAATTATTCTTAGTAACCAGAGGACTAAGGAGATGTTTCTCGATTATGGAGGTAATAGAGACACTCCACTTCGAGAACTATGTAGACATGACCGAGACACCTCTACGGCCAATAACCAATGGCGGGACCTGGACGTCCACATTGGTTCCTACATATTCTACGAAGATCTTCATCGGTCGAACCTCTATGTCAAGGATTCAATCAATCCCGTATAACGTTCCCTTTGTTCTTCGGTATGTTACTTGCCCGAGATTCGATCGTCAGTATCTCCATACCTAGTTCAACCTCGTTACCGGCAAGTCTCTTTACTCGTTCCTTAATACAAGATCCCGTGGCTAACACTTAGTCACATTGCTTTCAAGGCTTATTGTGATGTTGTATTACCGAGTGGGCCCTGAGGTACCTCATCGTCACACGGAGTAACAAATCCTAGTCTTGATCCATGCCAACCCAGCAGACACCCTCGAAGGTACCTATAGAGCACCTTTATAGTCACCCAGTTACGTTGCGACGTTTGATACACAGAAGGTACTCCTCCGGTGTCAGTGAGTTGCATGATCTCATGGTCATAGGAACAGATACTTGACATGCTGAAAACAGTAGCAATAAACTGACACGATCATATGCTACGTTTGTAATTTGGGTCTTGTCCATCACATCATTCTCCCAATGATGTGATACCGTTATCAAATGACATCTCATGTCAATGGCTAGGAAACCTTAGCCATCTTTGATCAACGAGCTAGTCTATTAGAGGCATACTAGGGACATGGTTTTGTCTATGTATCCATACATGTATCTGAGTTTCCGATCAATATAATTATAACGTGGATAATAAACGATAATCATGAACAAGGAAATATGATAATAACCAATTTATTATTGCCTCTAGGGCATATTTCCAACAGTCTCCCACTTGCACTAGAGTCAATAATCTAGTTCGCATCACCATGTGATTCACATTGTTATGAATCTAACACCCAATGAGTTCTGGAGCTCGATCATGCTTTGTATGTGAGAAAGGTCTTTTATTCAACGGGTATGAAACATTCAGAGCCATGTGTACTTTGCAAATCTCTATGTCATACTGTAGACACTGCTACCACACTCCACTTGGAGCTATTCCAAATGGCTGCTCCACTATACGTATCTGGATTGCTACTAAGAGTCATCCGGATTGGTGTTAAAGTTTGCATCGATGTAACTCTTTAAGACGAACTCTTTATCACCTCCATAATCGAGAAACATTTCCTTAGTCTTCTAGTTACTAAGGATAATCTTGACCGCTATCTTGTGATCCATTCCCGGATCACTCTTGTACCCCTTGACGGACTCATGGCAATGCACATATAGGTGCGGTACACAGCATGGCATACTATATAGAGCCTATGGCTAAAGCATAGGGGATGACCTTCGCCCTTTCTCTTTCTTCTGCTATGGTCGAGCTTTGAGTCTTACTCAACATCACACCTTACAAATCAGGCAAGAACTCTTTCTCTGACTGGTCCATTTTGAACTCTTTCAAAATCTTTGTCAAGGTATGTACTCATTGAAAGTCTCATCAAGCATCTTCATCTATCTCTATAGATCTTGATGCTCAACAATTAGGTAGCTTTATCCAGGTCTTCCTTTGAAAAACTCTTTTCAAACAACCGTTTATGCTTTCCAGAAATTCTACATAATTTTCGATCAATAATATGTCAACAACATATGCTTATCAAAAATTCTATAGTGCTCCCACTCACTTTATTGTAAATACAAGTTTCTCATAAACTTTGTATAGACTCAAAAACTTTGATCACCTCATCAAAGCATATATTCCAACTCTGAGATGCTTGCTCCAATCCATAGAAGGATCACTGGATCTTGCACACCTTTTAGCATCCTCGGGAATGACAAAACCTTCTGGTTGTATCTCATAGAACCTTTCCTCAAGGAAGGAAACGATGTTTTGACATCCATCTGCTAGATTTCATAATTGAAAAACGCAGTAACTACTAACATAATTCCAACAGACTTTTAGCATCACTATGGGTGAGAAGGTCTCATTGTAGTCAACTCCTTGAATATGGCGGAAACTTCTTTGCGACAAGTCGAGCTTTACAAATAGTGACATTCACCATTAGAGTCTGTCTTCATCTTAAAGGTCCATTTGTACTCAACGACCTGCCTTTCAATGGGCAAGTCTACCAAAGTCCATACTTGGTTTTCATACATGGATCCTTTCTCAGATTTCATGGCTCCTAGCCATTTGTCAGAATCCGGGCCCATCATCGCTTCTCCATAGCTCCTAGGCTCATCGTTATCCAACAACATGACCTCTAAGATAGGGTTACCGTATCACTCAGGAGCAGTATGCGTCCTTGTCGACCTACAAGGTTCGATAGTAACTTGATCCGAAGCTTCATGATCATCATCATTAACTTCCACTTCAACTAATGTAGGCTCCACAGAAACAACTTTCTACGATGTGCTACTCTCTGGTTGAAACAAGGGTTCAACAACCTCATTAAGTTCTATCTTCCTCCCACTCAATTCTTTCGAGAGAAATTCTTTCTTGAGAAAGGACCTATTTTAGCAACAAACACTTTATGCTTGGATCTAAGATAGAAGGTTTACCCAACTGTTCTTAGGGTATTCTATGAAGATGCATTTATCCGCTTTGGGTTCGAGCTCATTAGGCAAAACCCCTTTTTTCACATAAGCGTCGCAGCCCCAAACATTAAGAAATGACAGCTTAGGTTTCTATCAAACCATAATTCATATGGTGTCATCTCAATGGATTTAGATGGTGCCCTATTTAAAGTGAATGTAGTTGTCTCTATTGCATATCCTCAAAATGATAGTGGCAGAACGATAAGAGGCATCATAGTATGCACCATACCCAATAGAGTACGACTATGACGTTCGAACACACCATCACACTATGGTGTTCCAGGTGGCGTGAGTTGTGAAACAACTTTCACATTGTCTAAAGTTGTATGCCAAACTCGTAGCTCAGATATTCACCTCCACGATCATATCGCAGACATTTTTATTTTCTTGTCACGATGATCTTATACTTCACTCTGAATTTGCTTGAACTTTTCAAACGATTAAGACTCGTGTTTTGTTAAGTAAATATACACTACTATCTACTCAAACCATTAGTGAAGGTAAGAAAATAACGGTATCCACCGCACGCTACAAGACTCATTGGATTGCATACATCAACATGTATCATTTCCAATAAATCACTTGCCCGCTCCATCGAACCGGAAAACAGGGTCCTTAGTCATCTTGCCCAAGAGGCAAGGTTCGCATGTCTCAACCGATTCGAAATCGAATGAGTCCAAAGATCCATCACCACGGAGTTTCTTCATGCGATTTATACCAATATGACATTTAGTGGCAGTGCCACAAGTATGTGGTACTATCATTATTTGACATCAATGTTATGAACATGTGTATCACTACGATCAAGATTCAACAAACCATTCTCACTGGGTGCATGACCATTGAAGGTATTATTCATGTAAACATAATAACCATTATTCTCTAACTTAAATGAATAACCATGTTGTAATAAACACGATCTAATCATGTTCATGCTTAACGCAAACACCAAATAACATTTAGGTCTGTCACTAATCTCGAAGGTAGAGAGAGCGTGCGATGTTGATCACATCAACCTTTGGAAACATTTCCAACACACATCGTCACCTCACACTTAGCTAGTCTCCATTTATTCCGTAGCTTTTACTTCGAGTTACTAACATTTAGCAACTGAACCGGTATCCAATACCCAGGTGCTACTAGGAGTACTAGCAAGGTACACATCAATAACACGTATATCAATTATACTTCTGTCGACGTTGCCAGCCTTATTATCTACCAAGTATCTAGGATTGTTCCGCTTCAGGGACCGCTCTCCTCATAATAGAAGCACTTAGTCTTGGGTTTGGGTTCAACTTTGGGTTGCTTCACTGGAGCAGAAACTGACTTGCCATCCATGAAGTTTTCCTCCTTGCCCTTGCCCTTCTCGAAACTAGTGGTTTTACTAACCATCAACACTTGATGCTCCTTCTTGATTTCTACCTTCGCGGTGTCAAACATCGCGAACAACTCAGGGATCATCATTTCCATCCCTGGCAGAATTATAGTTCATCACGAAGTTCTAGTAGCTTAGTGATAGTGACTCAGAGAACTGTATCAATCACTATCTTATCTGGAAGATCAACTCCCACTAAATTCAAGCGATTGTAGCACCCAGACAATCTGAGCACATGCTCAACGATTGAGCTATTCTCCTTCATTTTGCAGGCAAAGAATCTTGTTGGAGATCTCATATCTCACAGCACTGGCACGAGCCTGAGATCCCAATTTCAGCTCTTAGAACATCTCCTATGTTCTGTGACGTTCAAAACGTTTTGGAGCCTCAATTCTAAGACATAATGCATGATGCACTAAACTATCAAGTAGTTATCGGAACGTGCCTGGCAGATGTTCACAACATCTACAGACGATGCTAGAGGGGGGGGGTGCACCGAGCGGTGCATTAAGGACATAAGCCTTCTATGTAGAAATGAGGACAATCCTCAGATCATGGATCTAGTCCGCAATATTGCTACCATCATATTTCAACTCTATTTCTCTAGGAACATATAAAAATTCAAGGAAGCTACAGCGTGAGCTACAACATAATTTTCAAAGACACTACTAACTATGTTCATGATAATGAGTTCAATTAATCATATTATGTAAGAACTCCCTCAAATTGACATCCCTTCGGTCCTTCAAGTGATACATGATCCAAATTCACCAACTCAAGTCCGATCATCACGTGAGTTGAGGTGGTTTCAATGGTGAACATCATCATGTTGATCATATCTACTATATGACTCATGTTTGACCTTTCGGTCTCTTGTGTTCCGAGGCCATGTCTGTACATGCTAGGCTCGTCAAGTTTAACCCGAGTGTTCTGCATGTGCAACACTAGATTGCACCCGTTGTATGTGAACTTAGAGTCTATCACACCCTATCATCACGTGGTGTCTCGACACGATGAACTTTCGCAATGGTGCACACTCGGGGAGAACACAATTTATCTTGAAATTTTAGTGAGGGATCACCTTATAATGCTACCATCGTCCTAAGAAAAACAAGGTGCATAAAAGGATTAACATCACATGCAAATCATAAGTGACACGATATGGCCATGAACTTGTGCTTTTGATCTCCATCTTGAAAGCACCGACATGATCTCCATCGTCACTGGCATGACACCATGATCTCCATCATCTTGATCTCCATCAACATGTCACCATCTGGGTTGTCGCGCCCACCATGCTCTACTACTATTGCTACCATTTAGTGATAAAGTAAAGCATTACATACCGCTTAATGATTGACACATAGGTCATACAATAATTAAAGACAACCCTATGGCTCCTGCCGGTTGTCGTACTCATCGACATGCAAGTCGTGATTTTCTATACAACACATGATCATCTCATACATCACATATATCTCATCATGTAATTGGCCATATCACATCACAACAGACCCTGCAAAAACAAGTTAGACGTCCTCTAATTGTTGTTGCATGTTTTACGTGGCTGCTATGGGTATCTAGCAAGAACAATTCTCACCTACGCAAAGCCACAACGGTGATACATAAGTTGCTTTTCAACCTTCTCAAGGACCGCCTTTGTCGAATCCGATCCAACTAAAGTAGGAGAAACAGACACCTGCCAGCCATCTTTGTGCAACGAAGTTACACGTCAGTCGATGGAACCGGTCTCTCGTAAGCATACGAGTAAGGTTGGTCCGGGCCGCTTCATCCCACAATACCGCTGAACCAAAACACGACCAAGGAAGGAAGCAATCTAAGCATCAATGCCCACAAACTCTTTGTGTTCTACTCGAGATCTCATCTACACATAGACCTAGCTCATGATGCCACTATTGGGGAACGTTGCATGGGAAACAAAAATTTCCTACGCACACGCAAGATCTATCTATGGTGATGAGCATCTACGAGAGGGAGAGTGGATCTACGTACCCTTGTAGATCGCTAAGCGGGAAGCGTTAAGAAACGCGGTTGATGTAGTCAAACGTCTTTGCGATCCAAATCACCGAGCGTCCCGTGATCCAATCACGATTCGTCCCGCGATCTCATCATGATCCGTCCTGCGATCTTGATCACGGCCCTTCCGATCTAGCGCCGAACGGACGGCACCTCCGCGTTCAGCACACGTACAGCTCGATGACGATCTCCGCCTTCTTGATCCAGCAAGAGGGAGCGGAGAGGTAGATGAGTTCTCCGGCAGCGCGACGCCATTACGGCGATGGTGGTGGAGTAATTCCAGCAGTGCTTCACCTAAGCACCGCTGAAAACTGATCTAGAGGAGAAAACAATCTAGAGAAAGAAGAGGGCAGCATGTGGCAATTAGGGTTAGCTCTTCCCTCTAAATCCTCTAGTATATATAGGAGGGAGGGAGGGGAGGAGGCAGCCTCAAACCCTCAAGATCTAGCCAAAATTGGAGGTGGAGGAGTCCTACTCCAATCCTATTAGGAGTAGGATTCCTCCTTTCCACTTGGAAACTCTTTCCACCTCTCCACCTTTGGGTTTTTTCCTTCTCAAACCTCATGGGCTTTAGTGGAGGCTTTGGTCAGCCCACCAGGGGCTGGTTTGTCTCCTCCCACAACCCATGAACACCCCTCCCGATGGTCCTCCGGTACCCTACCGGCACTCTCGATACACTACCGATGAACCCGAAACTTTTCCGGCGACCAAAACAGGACTTCCTATATATCAATCTTTACCTACGGACCATTACGGAGCTACTCGTGACGTACGAGATCTCATCCGAAACTCCAAACAACCTTCGGTCAACACCATATATAACTTTATACTATCGAAACATCACCGAACCTAAAGTGTGCAGACCCTGCGGGTTTGAGAACTATGTAGACATGACCGAGACACCTCTACGGTCAATAACCAATAGAGGGACCTGGATGCCCATATTGATTCCTACATAATCTACGAAGATCTTTATAGGTCGAACCTCTATGTCAAGGATTCAGTTAATCCCGTATGATGTTCCCTTTGTTCTTCGGTATGTTACTTGCCCGAGATTCAATCGTCGGTATCTCCATACCTAGTTCAACCTCGTTACCGGCAAGTCTCTTTACTCGTTCCGTAATACAAGATCCCGTGGCTAACACTTAGTCACATTGCTTGCAAGGCTTATTGTGATGTTGTATTATTGAGTGGGCCCTGAGATACCTCTCCGTCACACGGAGTAACAAATCCCAGTCTTGATACATGCCAACCCAGCAAACACCCTCGAAGATACCTATAGAGCACCTTTATAGTCACCCAGTTACGTTGTGACTTTTGATACACACAAGGTACTCTTCTGGTGTCAGTGAGTTGCATGATCTCATGGTCATAGGAACATATACTTGACATGCAGAAAACAGTAGCACTAAACTGACACGATCATATGCTACGTTTGTAGTTTGGGTCTTGTCCATCCCATCATTCTCCTAATGATATGATCCCGTTATCAAATGACATCTCATGTCAATGGCTAGGAAACCTTAGCCATGTTTGATCAACGAGCTAGTCTATTAGAGGCATACTAGGGACATGGTGTTGTCTATGTATCCACACATGTATCTGAGTTTCCGATCAATACAATTATAGCGTGGATAATAAACGATAATCATGAACAAGAAAATATGATAATAACCAATTTATTATTGCCTCTAGGGCATATTTCTAACATGAGATTCCAGTCTTATGCCGCCATCTGGAAGTGTTGGGCCCCCCAGCATGCCGGATCTTCATGTGGTTGGCAGTACAATACCGATTGTGGACGTCGGATAGAAGGACACGACATGGGCTGCAAGACCATACCTCGCCTTGCTACTTGTGCGACCAAGAAGAGGACACGATCGACCATATCCTGATTCAATGTGTCTACGCGTGGCAGGTATGGTTCCTTTGCTTCTCCAAGATGGGATTGGAGGCAAATCTGTGCCCGACTCAGCACGCAACTCTGGTGGAGTGGTGGTCGATGGCTCGGAAGCGAATCACCAAGCGCACCTGTAAAGTCTTTGACACGCTAGTTATGCTTGTCAGTTGGGGCCTTTGGAAGCAAGGAAATGGTAGAGTTTTCGGTAGGAGTGTGGTCCTGAACGAAAGAGGTACGGTGAATCTCATTTTTGAGGACCTTAGGAACTGAACACTGGCAGGAGCTTTTGGAGTGATTCGTATGATTGAATAGTAGCGTTTAGTGAGTAAAGTGGGGGCTGGGTTAGGATCGACCTGTGATGTCTAACTAACAATTATTGTATTCTTTTGTACATATTTCTGTTTTTTATAAAGCTATGATACGTCTTTGACGTACCCTCGAAAAAAAGTTAGATGCGGGTATTGGCTTAGAGGCATTCTTTTTTTCATCTTTAGCTAGGTAGGTCTGGCCATATGAAAATTTCGTGCATGTAATTTGAGCCAGACTGTTTTCCTGGTAGTCGAACTTAACGATGTAGTGTCGTACGTGGAAGACCGGCAAACGGTTGTTCCGCCAAAAACTACTCCTATTAGGTCGGCTTAAAAAAATGATGGATGCTTGTCATGCACGTCGCTTTCTACATGACGCATACACTGTGCATTTTTGTCGGACTTTTTGGCCGCAGCACATGCTCGTATGCTCTGGTTTGCAATCATACCTGTTAAAACTAACGAACAATTATAATGTATATATCTCGTAGAAAATAATAATAATATATATAATATAATGTCTTACATAACAATTAGACATATAAAAAAAGTCATACCTATCCAACTTTCGGTTGCTATTTATTTAAACATTCTCATTCTTTGAAGTGAAATCTTCAATGATATCTTTATAATAAATCTTCTCCAACACTTATTTCTCAAGTGTTATTGTGACCAAATCATTAATTCTTTATTGTGTCATAATAGTACGCATATAGAACTTCAATAGCTTTACTTTAGAAAAACTTCTTTCTACCGATGCAACTGTACAACTGTACAGGAAAGTGTGAACTTGTATAGTAGCAATTAGGAGTAGGATCAAAAGTTAATCGAAAGAAGAATTCCCTAAGCACCTGGAGTTGAAGGTTGTGGTCGGTCACTAATCAATACGACGAGACGACGTCGACGAATCTGAAAATTGAACGGCGACGGCGATCAACCTGTCATCCTGAATCCAAATTTCCAATTCGATGAGAACCCAGACTAATGAGTGATGACCAATTTTTTGAACAGAATGAGTGATGACCAATTGACCAGCAAGTTAGGAACTTAGGCACGATCCCACCTTGCTTTGTTAATAAAAAGGCCACGATCTCACGAACCAGTGACAAGATAAGGACGAGGGACGTTCCTGAGTTCCTGTAGGATGTAGCCACGATCGAGTCATGCGTCCCTGTATGATCCCGATCCCTGTACGTATGCTATAGCGGTTTCATTTTTCCCGAGTCCCGATCTCTGTGGCGATTGGCGAACTGGCGATCGCCCGAGGACTCCAGGAGTACGATCCAGAAACTGCAACGTTGGTCGCTCGAGCGGTCGAGCCTCGAGGCGCTCGTCCTGGTCGCCTCGACTCCAAGCTTCGGCGGTCCAACTTCAACGGGAGAAACGGCCAGCGGCCCAGTAGTACACAGTTTATTTCAATACTAAACCTATCTATATTTTTTTGGCCCCTCACAATTTTGGGGCCTATGCGGGCCACATAGTTGGCATCACTGTGGGCTCGGCCCTGATCTGAAATGTACTCCAATGAAACATACATGTAGGCGCAAGGCCAAGGCAACTGCCCACTAGGTAGCATTGGCGAGGCGAGGGCCCAGCCCTCCGCAAATTAATTAACTCAGAACGCCCGAGTAATAGCGCAATGGGGCAACCAACATCCAAAGCCACTTAAAATCCCGAAGAAGGTGTGCAAGGAGATGGCGGATGCAATGGCCTCCTTCTGGTGGTTACAGATGACCATAGTAGGATGCATTGGTTTGCCTGGTGGAGAATGTGTGTGCCAAAGAACAGGGGTGGAATGGGATTCAGAGATTTACATGCTTTCAACCTGGCAATGCTTGCAAAACAAAGTTGGATACTTATCACTCATCCTAATACTTCGTGCGCACAAGTTTTGAGGGCAAAATACTATCCGGATGGGAACTTGTTAAAGGCAGGGCCAAAAAAGAGAGCTTCGTTCACTTGGTAGAGCCTTGTGGCTGGACTCCAAACTTTTAGAAGGGGTCATATCTGGAGAGTGGGATCATGGGTAAGCATCAATATATGGGAGGATCATTGGATCCTGGACAGTCCAACCCGGAGGGTTATGACACGGAAGGGAAATATTTTACTACGACATGTGGATGAATTAATCGACCCTATAACAGAATGGTGGGATGAGGACCTCTTAAGAAATATATTCTTCCTACTGATGTCGAACCAATTCTCCGAATTCCACTATCCTCACTGTCTGAGGACTTTGTGGCCTAGAATGGAACGAAATCTCACACATTCTCAATTAGATCAGCCTATTACATCGAGTGGGAACATCAGTTCAATGCTAAAGTAAGAAATGACTCCGCCGGAATGTCGAGAACAAATCCAGTATGGGAAATCCTTTGGAAGCTGCAGATACCGAGTAAAGTTAAAATATTTGTATTGCGAGCCCTTCATGGCATTGTCCCGGGCATGTGCATTTTGAGAAACAGACACATCAAAGTAAATCCTCAATGCCCAATTTGTAAGTCAGGTCCAGAGGATATCCGTCACTTGATTTTCACTTGCAAGCATGCAAAGGAGGTGTGGGGGAAACTTGGATTGCAAGAGGAAATTGATAAGGTCCTTTGTGTTGATCGATCGGGTTCGATGGTGCTAGAAGAATTATTCAGGAGCCCAATAAGGAAGTCCCCAGTACTCGGTCAACTTGAACTGCAAGAGACAATCGCCATAGCAGCGTGGTACATTTGGTATGAACGTCGGGAAGCTGTTAAGGGAGAAAAGATTAAGAGTGCAGGGCATACTGCTTTTGCTATTCAGGCGATCACAATTAATCATGCACAGCCGCCGAAAGTAGTGGTACCTAGTGCAAGATGGGAGAAGCCTTTGCCAGGTCACTACAAACTGAACACCGACGCCACATATTTTGAGGATGGAAGCGGAGCAATTGCTGCTGTTCTGAGGAACTGTCGTAGTGAAGCGATCACAGGAGTGGCTCAGCCCATCCAGAACGCCATGAACGCACAAATTGCAGAGGCTCTTGCAGTAAAACGGGGTCTGAAGATGCTCTTTGAAAGAGGATGTTCCAGAGTAACAGTTGAATTTGACTGCCCGGAGCTAGTGGATGCTTTCAAAGGTGGCAATGAAATCTGGAGTCCTTACACGCACATCCTAGTGGACTGTTCTGATTTAGCGCATGGAATCCCATCCGTTTATTTTCAGCATTGCCCGCGGGAAGCTAATAAGCTAGCACATTTTTTAGCTAGGTATAGCTATGAGCAGGGTAGTACGTATGAATGGGTAAAGAAAGCCCCAAACTTCTTGTTATCGCATGTACTCTTTGATGTAACCTTGCCACGAGATGAATAAAGTGCCATGAGGCTTTCCCTTCAAAAAAACCTCCAAAGCCACCTCTCGAAGGCGGGGGTTTTAGGTTCCATTTGTGCATTCACATCTGATCTTTAATATCGTTCTCATATGTATATTATTCATGCTAATGGCTTTTACGGACGATTTATAGAATAAATATTTCTCAGTGGCCCATGGTGCTGCTGAACTTCCTCGCTTCAATTTCAAATGGTTCACTGATGTTCTGGGTTGCGGTTGGTCTTTGCACCAACTGGCGCAATGGGTAATCTAATATGAAGAATCATTTGAGAAATACATGCAGACGCAACCTTTTTTGAACAGGCACGTTCCATAACCGTAGCAAACAAGGCAAGCAAGCTATATGAAGAACCATATGAGGAATACATGTATACATGACCCTTTTTGCGAATAGGAACGTTCCATTCACACACAAAGGGCTTATTAAAACATGATCAGATTCCACCATCATCTAGATAATGGAAGAATGCAAAATAAATGCATTCGGGTGCAGAGTCAACAGGATCAAAACAACCTTTCGTCGAAGCCACCTACTTAGATTACACAACAGACATCTAATCCAGCCAACACCTCACGAAATCTCCTATAGCGGATGTACTCTCTCTCTCTCCCTTGTACTCGAGCCCAGCCAAGTTCAAAAGGGCATCATGGCCACTGCCTCATCCACCTCTCTCTCTCTGCCTCACCTGCCTATCTTTACATGTCTAAGATCCCCCATACTCACAATAGTTCTATACATTGGAGTCATGCAAACAATCCTTCTAGAAGAAGCGAGCCAGATTAGATTCCATCCACACGATGTCGTCGAGGTCTATATCATTCTGATACACATTGAGGCGCTCAAGAGCCATTTGAACCCCCTCGCGTGCAACCGATTGCCGCCACAGAACCATGTCATCAGCTAAGTCGTTGAGCCCAACGCAAAGGTCAAACATACTCACCCCAGACTCAATCCTCCCTCTGTTGCTTGAAGGCAACAACATCACTATATGTTCGCACTCTAGTGCTGAGAGCCATGCCGACAAGATTGCATGTATTCATGACGCGATTTACGTCAATGCTTCCGGCAAGCAAGACCCCTGGAGGAGAAATCGTTGCATCATTCAGTTGCTGAAAAAGGGACAAAGCTTGTCAAGCCTCCTCATCCAAATGTGGCAGGTAAACTGGAATCAAGCAACCGAATCAAGCAGAAATCTGGATCTGCATACAGTTTAACATGCACATAGCATGTGACGTTCAACCACGCAACTCGATCCTCGGCATCTTCCATTCAAGGTGGGCATCACCGACGCCCCCCTCCAGCCTTATAATCGTTGGGACATCTACCTCCAGTTGGTCCGCGTTGTCCCGCTCCAGGGAACCCTCGTGCTGCTCATGAGCCAATATGATTTCCTAGTCGTGCTCCGCGGCCCCCTTCAGCTCCTGGAAATCCATCTCCAGCGACCTCAACAACTCACTGGCTTCGGTAACAACCGCTACAATCAAGCACACACAGGTGAATAATTCTGGAGCACAAGAAGAGGCAATGTAACAAGTGAACCTTATAAGATTTGAGTCTCTATGCTCATCGTGCTAGTCCCTTAATCAATAGTTAGCACACATAGTACATGATATAATATCAATAATAAACCACATCTCATAAATATTTCATCAAGGATCCAGACTTTAACATATTACATGCCTCCTTAGCTCAAGCTAAGATTTCAAGAAAAATACAACGGAAAAAGCAATGAAGAATATGCGAGAAGTCCATCATCAGCATTGGCAAAACTTGAGTACAAACACCATAACCCAACATTGCATCACTAACTCATCATATAAAATCTTGCAACATGATAAGTTACAGCCACAGGGGTCAATACATTCCATGCAAACCTTTATCTACTAGCAAGGCATGAAAAAATAAAACTCCCGTTTGGTTGCAGAAGAATTTCTTCACCTACTTCCACCAACTATTCAAAGTTTACTCAAGTATAGTTAACACATGGCTAAACTGGGCCGCCTCCAATTTACCCATCCATAAGAACCCTAAGGATCAGTGGCGGAGCGAGCGCCCAGCGACCCTGGGCAGTTGCCCGGGCTCACTGCCACTCCGACGGCAACGTGGTCGTACCACAGTACGTAAAAGTGCTCGCTACCGAGCGTATTTACCCGGGCAAAACTAGTTTAGTCTCCTTCACAGCCCAGCCCAAAAGTCCAAAACAGTAGCACTGCTTCCCAATCACTCCAGCCCACAAGAAAAAGGAATAACGTCGATGGCTTCGCTCCAGCCCACGAGGCGACAGGGAATACCATCGATCGCTCCAGAGTCCAGACAGTTCTCGCATAGTCGCGCTCGCGTCTCCTCGTTTTCTCCCAAGTGCGCGGCGCAGGCGGCAGGGACTTGAAGGCGAGGCGGCGAGGACATGATCTGCGCTGGGTGAGCTGAGGCTAGCGGCAGACGGCAGGCCAACGGGCGACGGCGCGTGGGTAGTCAGTCAATCTACTCGCCCCCTGCTATGCCCCTTCACCCCCTGCAGGCACAGGGCAGGCAGTAGGACTGAGGCAGTTCCGTTCCTTCTTCTTTCAGTAAGATTTGTACTAAATAGCTGATTTCGACTTGAGATTGATGTACTTAGGGATTATTTAGGAACTCCTGATTGGGGATAATCGTGACCAAAGAGAAAATCTTTTTGTTAGCTATTGGAAACTACAGAAATTGTACGTTAAGTAGACTGACAAACTAATATGCAGGTTGCAGACTCTTTCCTCTAGTAATGGGGCAAGATATATTTGACTGATTTCACTTTGGGCATCACCAAGAAATATTTGATAGTCTGATACATTGTTATTGTACTGTACTATGAAGTATGAACAATAATAAATTGTACTGCACTGCAAGTTAAGTAGCTTTGTTATTGTACTGTACTATGAAGTATGAACTTGTGATAGCCCATCTTCCTATTTGTGTAGAAACTAACTTCAGATTTTTTTTACTCGCTAAATTTCAGAGATGAGGAGGTTTTTGGTTAAGAGAGCAAGGACTGAAAATATGAATGATGTGCATCCTGAAGTAGAAGTAGAGCAAAGGACTGAAAATGTGAATGATGCGCAGCTTGAAATAGAAATAGAGCCACCAACGCCTAACATTGCCAATGGATTTAATCCAAATACGATTGAGCGTGATCCTGGAAAGAGGAAACAAATTTGTGAGTATCCTCCTGATATTCAAGACCAAGTGAGGAGGGCATATATATTGAAGGGTCCAATGCAACCAGATTTGCAAAAATACCGTCGTACAGAATTTGGAAGTTCGCGTTCCTCAAGAGCATTTTCTAAATCTTGGTATAAAAGGTACGACTGGATAGAATACAGTGAGTGGAAGAATGCCGCTTATTGTTTTTATTGTTTTCTCTTTAAGCAAACCGGGAGGGCTGAACACTTTGGTTATGAAGTCTTCACCAAAGAGGGATTTACAGATTGGAAGCATGCATCTAAAGGCTTCAAAGATCATATTGGTGGACATGGTAGTAAGCACAACTCTTGTGTCAAGCATTATGATGATTATAATAATCAAAGACAAAGTGTGGCAAGCACTCTTGCTAGAGCAAGCAAGGAATCAAAAGAAATGTATAAGATTCGCTTAACTTGTTCTGTAAGTTGTTCAAGATATCTCATGGCACAAGGCTTGGCATTCCGTGGACATGATGAATCAGCTACTTCTCTAAACAAGGGAAACTTTAGAGAGATGATAGATTTGGAAAAAACTAAGAATGAGCAAGTCAGAGATGCTTTTGACCGTGGTGGAAGAAATTGCACAATGACATCTGGTGACATTCAAAAGGAGCTTGCAATGTGTTGTGCACATGAAGTTAGCAAGAAGATCATGGCAGAGCTTGGTGATAAACAATTCTCGGTGCTTATTGATGAATCACGTGATATATCTGTTAAAGAGCAAATGGCTGTGATGTTGAGGTTAGTAGTTTCACTTTTATTTTGTTATTTGCTTGTCTTTTATTCCCTATGCAAACAAATGATGTTGTTGCGTTTTTCTGTAGGTTTTTGAATGATGAAGGGAAGGTTGTGGAAAGATTTCTTGCTCTGCATCATGTCAAAAATACTACGTCCGAGTCACTAAAGGATGCTCTTTATGGTATTCTTGATCATTATAAGTTATCAATTTCAAGGATACGGGGTCAAGGATATGATGGGGCTTCAAATATGAGAGGTGAATTTAACGGTTTGCAGAAAAAGATCATAGATGAAAACCCTTATGCTTTCTATGTTCATTGCTATGCTCACCGCCTGCAGTTGGTGGTTGTGTCTGTTGCTAGTAGTTGCTCATCTATTCATGATTTCTTTGAGTACATCTCCTTGATTGTGACTACAACAACAACATCTTGCAAGAGAAGGGATGCATTGACCGAGGCACAACACCAAGATATTCTGGATAGACTTGAGAGTGGTGAGATATCTACTGGAAGGGGCTTGCACCAATCATCTACTCTTCCTAGGCCGGGAGATACAAGATGGGGTTCACATCATATTACCTTACTTCGTTTGGATCAAATGTGGTCCTCCGTGTTAAAGGTGCTTAGTACAGTTGATGAATACGGACGTGGACCATCTCAAGCGGCGGGTTTGATAGAAAAAATGGAGAGCTTTAAATTTGCTTTCATTCTGAAGCTTATGTTGAAGTTATTTGGCATCACAAATGAGCTTTCAAAAGTCTTGCAAAGAAAAGATCTTAATATTGTTCTTGCCATGGAATTAGTTAATGATGTCAAGGCTCGGTTGGGAATGTTCAGAGAGAGTGGTTGGGATAATTTATTTGGTGATGTCCAAGAATTTTGTGGTGCTAATAGTATTCTGGTACCAAATATGGACGAAGTAATACCAGTTCGTGGTCGTTCAAGGAGAGAAGGGAGGACGGTCACTAATCTTCACCATTACCGCGTGGAGATTTTTTATGCTGCTATTGACAAAATATGTGTGGAGATGGATCACCGCTTTAATGAATGGGCAAATTGTGTGCTTGATTGCTTCTCATGTCTTGATCCCAAGGACTCTTTCTCCAAGTTCAATGTTGATAAACTTGCTCGTCTTGCTGAAATTTATCATGAAGACTTCTCTAATGATGATCGTGCAACAATAAGAGAGCAGCTCCTCACTTACATAAGTCAAGTGAAAAGGCATGCTTCTTTTTCCATTTGTGATGATGTCCAAAGTTTGGCTGTGAAGATGGTTGAAACTAAGAAAAAATTG
The DNA here is from genome assembly GCA_022496015.1 of Hordeum marinum. Classification (NCBI taxonomy): domain Eukaryota; kingdom Viridiplantae; phylum Streptophyta; class Magnoliopsida; order Poales; family Poaceae; genus Hordeum; species Hordeum marinum. The sequence continues at coordinate 292,289,684 of CM039673.1, read as the reverse complement.
GTATTTCCATTGGTATACAAACTTATTGAATTGGCATTGATATTGCCGGTGTCAACCGCATCTGTTGAGAGAGCATTTTCAGCAATGAAGATTATCAAGAATAAATTGCGTAGCAAGATCAACAATGAATGGTTCAATGACTTGATGATATGTTACACCGAGCGGGCATTATTCAAGTCAGTTCATGACAAGGATATTATTCGAACATTTATAGCAATGAAGTCTCGAAAAGGACATTTGCCTCGTGATTTTCTTTAGCACACTATTGGTATGCTCCATCTCACCTTCTCTATTGCTACAAGCTCTTTGTTTTGAATAAATAAATAAATCGCAACACTGATTTTTTGTGAATGACAAATCCATTTTTCTTATCCTGTAGTGTCTTCTAGGATATACTGATGGCGTGTCATGATGGTTTTGACGACTACACTTTTGTTGATGAGATGGCTAGTTTGGTTGAGTGGCCCGATTATGTGACTTTTATTGTCAAGTCACAACTTCATTTGCTTTCTGAAATGGAATATTGATATATTAGTTTACTTAAAAATTACATTTATGTGACTGTTATGTTTGTATTTTCACTTAAATATTAATGAGGATTTGTTCTTTGCAAGATTGCTGCATATTATATTTTTTTATTTGCATGTTAGACATCCAGTCTTAAGTCGCCCAGGCTTCACAAAATTTCTGGCTTCGCCACTGCTAAGGATCCTAGGTTGACATGGCAAAAACTCCAGATTTCGAAATGCACCGCATTCTCTAGAGGCAGTAGAGTGCTTTCGCAATGACACATTCACGTGAATTAAATCGCGAAACAACACCTTCATCTCAAGTGCGCTCTGTAAGTGGTGCATTCTCTAGGGACAATAGAGCATTCTTTCAAGTACACATTCACGTGGTAAAATGAATCACTCGACACCCAACCCACATCTACTATAACATTGCCAAACATACAATTAAACAATACATGCATATGACGACAAGGAATATAAGAATCATATCAAACATATAACATAACATACTAGTCCTACACATTCATGCTAAGATATAGGTTGGGCATGATCAAAAGTGCAACTTACCTTGTAGTCGATGAAGTTATTAATATCCCATTGACGCGACAATGCTCTCCGCAAATTACTCACAATCAATACATGAAAGTAATTGCAATTGAATAAACTCCAAATCCAAATTAAGAACCCAATGAATACAATTATAATAGAGATATTCATGTTGAATATGCAAGGTGGAACTCTTACGGTGTAGATACGAAGATCGTTGACTTGGGTTGGTAATATAGATGATCTCCAGTTGAAAAATATAGAGCAAAGACAAAAAAACGGGAAAGTCGAACGACAAGCCATCGTATTGGTTATATTTTTGGTTTCACCAGAAGATCGCCGAACCGCACAGTCTTCATAATTAGATGGCTTCACCGTAGGTCTATTTAAACTTCATAGTTCCAACTGCTCGAAATAGAAAAATCTCAATAGGAATATTATGCGGAGCAATGTGTTACAGTCACTAATAAAAGGGGTTTAAAAAGAATAAATGAGTGCGATGAATTTGATGAATTCGTGCGGGGATACCTGTGAACTACATTGCGGAACCAGTGAGGTACGGTTGAAGGAAGCTGAATTTCTTTCTCGGAATGAATTTATCTCAAAGAAATTGTTCCGTGTTGAATTCTTTGTGATCCGATGAATTTTTTAGATAGATTTATGCGTCTTTTGGTGGACCAGTTTTCTTTATGGAGGTGGCGTACCCGCGGACCTGCAAATCGGCGTTGTACTTCAAAAAGATGCAAGAGCAGGAGAGGGTGTGCGGATGTGAAAATAAGAGGCGGACATGGACGAGGATATGTATTTATAGGGAGACAAGGGACATAGATGTGGACATGAAATTTCTGCTCGCGAGCTCATATGCACCCTTGTAAACAATAAAATCATGACAATAAATTCAAAAAATCTGAATTTTATTGAGAACAAACATTGACGAATTCTGAATATACGTACTAATTTTCATAAAGAAACGACATTCAAAAAATGCTTTCCTAAAAAACAAAATTGATACTTCAAAAAGTTTGTTTCATGGAGCGCCAATTTTTTAACGAAGCATTTTGCAACCTTTTTCTTCATAAAAACTTGCACACACATTAAGAATTCATCTATGTTTGTTCTAAAAATCAGTTTGTTTAAAAAAAGTTGTACTATTCTTTTTACTGTTCGCTACGGTGCATATGAGCTTGTAAGTAGAAGGGTACTTTCACATAGGTGCTTGCTATGAACGAAAATAACCACGCGGTGGTATTCAAGACCTCCTAAGTGGCGCCTTGAGCATCCGAATGAGTACCTAGCGCTCACGAGCAGTCAATGCAACATATCAAAACAAGTACCTAGCGCTCGTTCGTTCGCTCGTGGGAGGGTTTTAGTTGAATCGCTAGGTCAACACCCTATCTGGCTTTTTTTGCAGGGACTTGTTTTAATATGTTGAATTGACTGAGACGTTGACCATTGACTGTACTAATTGAATGTTGACTCTGCCTATGACCCTTCAAAAAAATCACATATATGAAAAGTCCGCAAAATTAAAAAAAATCACATAACAAGCAAAAAGTTTGCAAACTCAAAAAAGTTTGCGAAATTCAAAACCTGTTCATGCATTAAAAAAAGTTCACTAATTCAAAAGGATTTCTTCAATTCAAAATATATTTACGCAGAAAAGGAGTGCATAAATCCAAAAAAGAAACTCGAAAAATATGAAAGAAGTTCGTAAGGTTGAAAAGGTACATGGAAACTGGGAATAAATTTCAATAAGTTAAGAAAAATTCTCGAATTCGAAACAAGTTCAAGACTTACGAAATATTGCAATTTGGAAAAAATGTTGCAAAATGAAAAAAATCACAAATTTGGAAAAAATCATAGATTCATAAAATGTTCTTGAAATTTAAATAATTCACAATAATTTAGAAAACTTCACAAATTGGGAAAACCGTCCGCAGATTCAATTTTTTTATATAAATTTGGGAAAATTCCGAAATTTTAAAAGGAATTGGTACATTTGAAAAAACTTCACGAAATTTGATTTTTTGGGGAATTTATAAAAGTTCACTCATTTGAAAAAAATAAAAATAAAAACAAAGTGGCAAAAATAAAAAAATAAAAAACAAGCTAAACCTGCTCTAGAAGTAACAGAAGAAAACAGCCCATAAAACAATGGAAACCCAAAAAACCAACGGAAAAAAACTTACATGGGTATATCAATCTACCTAGAGTTGTAGAGGGGCTTTTGAGCCTACGAATAGGGGGAGTTACCGGCGCTTTGAGGGTTCCGGGGAGCAACTAGTTAGCGAGTGTTTTCTCACAAGTGTTTCAACGATCGCTCTCACGCGTCGCCATTTGGCGCGTTTTTAGTCGCCGTCACGTGTGGCACTCTGAGTGTTCCCTTCGGATTTTGTTTTTTTTATTTTTTGCACGCGTTTTTGCCTTTTTGGAATGGTTTTTTTCCGGGTTTTTTTGGTGTTAAGGTTTTTCATCGGACGAAAAAAATTCAAAAAAAATGTGTTTTCTTTTTTTTACGCGAAAAAACGTGTTTTTTTTGCAAGAGGCATGGTTTTGCTTCCGCGAAAGGCACGGTTTTGCCTTCTTGAAAAGAAAAAAACGCGTTTTCTGCTCGTTTTGCTTCCGCGAGAGACACGGTTTTGCTTTCGCGAGAGGCACGGTTTTGCTATCGCGAGAGGCGCGGTTCCCGAAAGGGAAAAACGCGTTTTATGCTCGTTTTTTATCACGAGAGGCACGGTTTTGCTTCCGCGAGAGGCACGGTTTTGCCTTCGCGAGAGGCACGGTCCGTGCCTCTCGGAAAGAGAAAAAAAACGTGTTTTCTATTTTTTTTCTATCGCGTGAGGCACGGTTTTTTGTCTGGTTTTTTCGTAAAAACAAAGTTTGTCAAAACCTATCAACATGGGATCTAGTTTTGTAGATCTCGGCGTGAGAAAGCCAACGGTGAAAACAATTCGAGATTTGGACGCACAGTTTAGAAGATAAAATGTTTTAAAAATACGGATCTACGAAAAAAGGGAAACTCTCAGGTCGCGATAAGTGACACGCATACAGTGTGTCGTTTGTCGTAACATGGAAATGAAACTAATCGTTAGAAGGTGTACTCGCTAACTAGTGGTTTCGGGGTTCCGGCGCCCACGTGACGGCTTCTATGGGCTAGCCCATCACATGACACAGCTAAAATCGCTTGCAGTGGACGCCGAACCTTCATCGCTTTTGTTCAACGTTGATCGGTCAACAGTTTACCTGTTGACCAACCGTCGACCGGACAACCATTGACACTTCGATAAAATACGTAAACAAAGTTGCAAAACAAATTCAATAAAAGGGAAAAGTTCGTGACTTAAAAAAATCACGTATTTAAAAAAATCAATAAAGATAGAAGATAAGTTTCATCCATTCGAAAAAAGTATATTAAGTTTGTAAAAAAGTACAACGACTTTGTAGAAAGGTACATCTAATATGAAATAAAAGTCTTCCAGTTTGACAAAAGATTATCGAATTTGAGTTTTCTTATCAAATTTGAAAAAGCATCATTTAAAAAGACATTGATTTTGCAAAAAAGAACATTGGTTTGGAAAAATGTTTGTCCATTTGTAAAAAAGTTCATTCAATTTGCGAACAGAATCATCAATTTTGAAAGAACAAATCATGAAAAAGTTCATCGAATTTACAAAGAAAATCATTAAACTAACCAAAAGAAAAAACATGAAACTAGAAAAGGAGATCTTCTGATTTTGGCAAAAAGAATCGCAAATTCCAAAAAAGGTTACCGATATTGCAAAAATTCAAGAATAAGAACGTTCGTAAACTAACCAGCGAACCGGGAAAGGTGGTTTGGGAAAGCTTAACAAAACTGCGGGATCTCGCAGCCTAGAGAAAGAATAAAAGAAGAGAAAAAAGTATATAGGCACTAGTGGTTCGTTGTTTTATTGGTTACTGCGCTTGTCTATCAACATTCAATATTTTCCCCAAGAAGGAGTTGGAGGTGGCGTGCTGCCATGGAACTGTGCGGTGACTATTTATCGTATTAAACGAGATGGAAAGTTTCTCTCGTTGAAGCATCTGCAGCTATCGGCTCGGTCCTTTGATATGCATCTAGAAGAGACAATATAAAAGAAAAAGAAGAAGAACCAGGAGTCGATCCCGTGATCTTCTAGGCGGGTGGTTGCGATGCTAGTCATTAAGGTGTTGTGCAATTGGTGACAAAATTGAGGGTTCGACCTACTTGACAAGAAACGAGCCGGTATTCCATTTTTTTTGTTCCATTTCTTCACTGGTTTTTCTTCATTTCTTTTCATAGATTTTTTATATTCCTTCATTTTTATTTTGTTTTATTTATTCTATATTTTTTTGGCCTTTTGTCTTCTTTTTTCATTCTTCTTGGTATTTTTTCTTTTTTATTTCTTTTACATTTTTCTTTATTTTGTTTCTATTTTCGGTTTTCTTTGTTCTTTTGATTATCATTTTACCTTTTGTATATGTTAACAACATTTTACCGGTTAACGTCTAGAATTTTTCCAATAAAAATTATACATTTTTTAATACAGAAAGGGAGATCTTCTGATTTTGGCAAAAAACCCACAAATTTCAAAAAAGGTTACCAATATTGCAAATATTCATGAATAAGAAACGTTCATAAACTAACCAGCGAACCGGGAAAGGCGGTTTTTGAAGTGTCTAGAAGCTTAACAAAACTGGGGGATCTCGCGACCTAGAGAAAGAATAAAAGAAGAGAAAGAAGTATATAGGCACAAGTGGTTCATTGTTTTATTGGTTACTGCGCTTGTCTATCAACATTCAATATTTTCCTCAAGAAGGAGTTGGAGGTGGCGTGCTGCCATGGAACTGTGCGGTGACTATTTGTCGTATTAAATGAGATGGAAAGTTTCTCTCGTTGAAGCATCTGCAGCTATCGGGTCGGTCCTTTAATATGCATCTAGAAGAGACAATATAGAAGAAAAAGAAGAACAATCAAGAGTCGATCCCGCGATCTTCTAGGTGGCAGGTTGCACTGCTAGTCACTAAGGTGTTGTGCAATTGGTGACAAAATTGAGGGTTGGACCAACTTGACAAGAAACGAGCCGGTATTCCATTTTTTTGTTCCGTTTCTTCACTGCTTTTCTTCATTTCTTTTCACAGATTTTAAATATGCCTTCATTTTTCTTTTTTTATTTATTCTATATTTTTTTATTTGTCTTTTGTCTCTTTTTTCATTCTTCTTTTTATTTTTAATTTTTTATTTCTTTTACATTTTTCTTTATTTTGTTTCTATTTTCGGTTTTCTTTGTTCTTTTGATTATCATTTTACCTTTTGTATATGTTAACAACATTTTACCGGTTAACGTCTAGAATTTTTCCAATAAAAATTATACATTTTTTAATACAGAAAGGGAGATCTTCTGATTTTGGCAAAAAACCCACAAATTTCAAAAAGGTTACCAATATTGCAAATATTCATGAATAAGAAACGTTCATAAACTAACCAGCGAACCGGGAAAGGCGGTTTTTGAAGTGTCTAGAAGCTTAACAAAACTGGGGGATCTCGCGACCTAGAGAAAGAATAAAAGAAGAGAAAGAAGTATATAGGCACAAGTGGTTCATTGTTTTATTGGTTACTGCGCTTGTCTATCAACATTCAATATTTTCCTCAAGAAGGAGTTGGAGGTGGCGTGCTGCCATGGAACTGTGCGGTGACTATTTGTCGTATTAAACGAGATGGAAAGTTTCTCTCGTTGAAGCATCTGCAGCTATCGGGTCGGTCCTTTAATATGCATCTAGAAGAGACAATATAGAAGAAAAAGAAGAACAATCAAGAGTCGATCCCGCGATCTTCTAGGCGGCAGGTTGCACTGCTAGTCACTAAGGTGTTGTGCAATTGGTGACAAAATTGAGGGTTGGACCAACTTGACAAGAAACGAGCCGGTATTCCATTTTTTTGTTCCGTTTCTTCACTGGTTTTTCTTCATTTCTTTTCATAGATTTTAAATATGCCTTCATTTTTCTTTTTTTATTTATTCTATATTTTTTTATTTGTCTTTTGTCTCTTTTTTCATTCTTCTTTTTATTTTTAATTTTTTATTTCTTTTACATTTTTCTTTATTTTGTTTCTATTTTCGGTTTTCTTTGTTCTTTTGATTATCATTTTACCTTTTGTATATGTTAACAACATTTTACCAGTTAACGTCTAGAATTTTTCCAATAAAAATTATACATTTTTTAATACAGAAAGGGAGATCTTCTGATTTTGGCAAAAAACCCACAAATTTCAAAAAAGGTTACCAATATTGCAAATATTCATGAATAAGAAACGTTCATAAACTAACCAGCGAACCGGGAAAGGCGGTTTTTGAAGTGTCTAGAAGCTTAACAAAACTGGGGGGTCTCGCGACCTAGAGAAAGAATAAAAGAAGAGAAAGAAGTATATAGGCACAAGTGGTTCGTTGTTTTATTGGTTACTGCGCTTGTCTATCAACATTCAATATTTCCCTCAAGAAGGAGTTGGAGGTGGCGTGCTGCCATGGAACTGTGCGGTGACTATTTGTCGTATTAAACGAGATGGAAAGTTTCTCTCGTTGAAGCATCTGCAGCTATCGGGTCGGTCCTTTAATATGCATCTAGAAGAGACAATATAGAAGAAAAAGAAGAACAATCAAGAGTCGATCCCGCGATCTTCTAGGCGGCAGGTTGCACTGCTAGTCGCTAAGGTGTTGTGCAATTGGTGACAAAATTGAGGGTTGGACCAACTTGACAAGAAACGAGCCGGTATTCCATTTTTTTGTTCCGTTTCTTCACTGGTTTTTCTTCATTTCTTTTCATAGATTTTAAATATGCCTTCATTTTTCTTTTTTTATTTATTCTATATTTTTGTTATTTGTCTTTTGTCTCTTTTTTCATTCTTCTTTTTATTTTTTATTTTTTATTTCTTTTACATTTTTCTTTATTTTGTTTCTATTTACGGTTTTCTTTGTTCTTTTGATTATCATTTTACCTTTTGTATATGTTAACAACATTTTACCAGTTAACGTCTAGAATTTTTCCAATAAAAATTATACATTTTTTAATACAGAAAGGGAGATCTTCTGATTTTGGCAAAAAACCCACAAATTTCAAAAAAGGTTACCAATATTGCAAATATTCATGAATAAGAAACGTTCATAAACTAACCAGCGAACCGGGAAAGGCGGTTTTTGAAGTGTCTAGAAGCTTAACAAAACTGGGGGTCTCGTGACCTAGAGAAAGAATAAAAGAAGAGAAAGAAGTATATAGGCACAAGTGGTTCGTTGTTTTATTGGTTACTGCGCTTGTCTATCAACATTCAATATTTTTCTTAAGAAGGAGTTGGAGGTGGCGTGCTGCCATGGAACTGTGCGGTGACTATTTGTCGTATTAAACGAGATGGAAAGTTTCTCTCGTTGAAGCATCTGCAGCTATCGGGTCGGTCCTTTAATATGCATCTAGAAGAGACAATATAGAAGAAAAAGAAGAACAATCAAGAGTCGATCCCGCGATCTTCTAGGCGGGAGGTTGCACTGCTAGTCACTAAGGTGCTGTGCAATTGGTGACAAAATTGAGGGTTGGACTAACTTGACAAGAAACGAGCCGGTATTCCATTTTTTTGTTCCGTTTCTTCACTGGTTTTTCTTCATTTCTTTTCATAGATTTTTTATATGCCTTCATTTTTCTTTTTTTATTTATTCTATATTTTTGTTATTTGTCTTTTGTCTCTTTTTTCATTCTTCTTTTTATTTTTATTTTTTATTTCTTTTACATTTTTCTTTATTTTGTTTCTATTTTCGGTTTTCTTTGTCCTTTTGATTATCATTCTAGCTTTTTTATTTGTTAACAAAATTTTACCAGTTAACGTCTAGAATTTTTCCAATACAAATTATATATTTTTTTAATACATGGTTAACATGCTTTCTAGTACAACTTTATGAAAATTTCGAATGCTTTATTAATATTTTTTGAATAGGTGATAAAAATTATTATATAAATTTTTAACATGTTTTAAAATGCTTGATGAACAGTTTTCAAATAAAAATATCAATACTTTTTAATACATGGTCAATATTATTTATATACATACTTCTTAATACACTTGTTCAACATTTTATCAAGTGCTCGCTTAACATTTATATACATGATAAAGAAAATCATCATTTTTTAATAGATGGTTAACATTTTATTTACATATTTAACATTTATCAATTTCTTGATTAACATTTATCAAATACTTGTTCATTTTTACCATATCATGCATTAACATTTTTATATACACTTCCTATATTTTTGGAATAGTTTTTCAGAATTTTTAAATACTGATTCAACATTTATTAATACATGTTCAATATAATTCAATTTTTATAGTATAAATATAATTTCAAAAATTAAGCAAAAAATGAAAATAGAAACGTAAAAAAGAACTAGAAAAGAGGTTGTGGCCTACGCACGCATGGCCCTACCCAAGTCGCTCGCCCCTTCTTCAAAGAGTCGGAAGCCAGCCTTGATGAAGAAGAGACAGAGGCAGAGAGCTCCTATGTGTTGCACAGCGTGTCAAACAGTTAAGGCTTCGCACAGAGCGGCCACGACAGGGCCGGCCCAACAAAACCGGCGGTTACTGCAGACGTGCATATTATAAAGCGGCCAACTTTTCTCTGCAAACGTGTATATTTTGAAAAATACGAAAACAATTTTCGAAGTATTAATAATTTTTAAATTTCCCAAACATTTTCTAATTCACGAACAAAACTTGGAAAAGATACATTTTTTGAATCTGTGAAGAAATTTGGAAAGCTGAAACATTTTTGGAAATCACTAAATATTTCAATTTTTGAACAAATAAAGAAAATCTGAACATTTTGTAAAGAAATCATCAACCATTATTTTAAATTGGGAAAAATAAATCAAAAACGAACATTTAAAAATTTGTGAACAAAATTGGAAAGTGCAAACATTTTTCAAAATGTCCCAACATTATTTGAATTTGGGGATAAATTGGAAAAAGGTGAACATTATTTAAAGTTTCGTAGTGCAAATATTATTTGAAGTTCCCCAACATTTTTAGAAATTCTTGAAAAAATTCGAACTCGTTTTTAAGACCATTAACATATTTTAAGTTATGAAAAAAGGGAAATGTGAACAGTTTTGTAATTCAGAAAAAAGTTTAAACAGAATATTTTCTATTGCAAACAGCTTTTTTCTGAAATGCGAACAGGAATTGAAACATAGGAATACTTTCTGAACTGCAAGCAAATTGATGAAACCGCGAACATTTTATAAACATGTACATTTTTCTCACACAGTGACCAAAATTTGAAAAGGAGAACCATTTTTGAAATTCATGAACGTATTTTGAACAAGAACATTTTCTGAAATTATGAATTTTCTTGAAAACATATACATTTTTTAAAACTCCTGATTTTTTTAAACACGAACGTTTTTTGAATATGACGTTTTTTCTAAATTACTGAAGATTTAGTAAGATATGACCATTTTTTAATAATTAACACTATTTTAAGGTGATAATATGTTTTTAAACTTTTGAAAATATTATAATTTGCAAACATAAAAAACATAAAAAGAAACAGGAAAAGGAAAAAAAACTTAAGAACAGGAAGGTCCTAAAACCGGGAAAAACCGGCTGGAACCTCCAGCTGGTTCCCAAAACCTGGATTGATGTAACCCTTTTAATGGGCGACCCGTCCCGATCGATCGCTTTCACCCAGCTTGCGAAACCCAGACAATTTGGTGCAGAATGCGTGAAATAGAAAAGTAAGTACAGGAGGGGTAAAGGTGTTGTCTTGGCTCATGTGATGGTCCAATATACTAAAAAAATGGAAATTGTATAGTATTCGGCTTGATGCGAGATCACTAGTTAGCGAATACATTTTTCAAAATTCACTCCCACCTTCTCAGGTTGTGACAAGTGGTGCACAGCATGTGTGTCACCTGTCGCAACCTGATAGTTTTCTTTTTCGTAGATCCGAATTTAAAAACATTTTATCTTTTAAACCGTGCGTCCAAATTTTGAACCGGTTTCATCGTTGGTTTCCTCGCGTCAAGATATCCAAAACTATCCCACGTTGATTGTTTTTCGAACTTTTTTAAAAAACCGGACAAAAAACCGTGTCTCAGAAAAAACGTGTTTTTTTTCTTTCCGAGTGCCTCTCGCAGAAGCAAAATCGTGCCTCACGTGGAAAAAATGAGAGAGCAGAAAACGTGTTTTCCCCTTTTCGAGAGTCACGCCCGTGCCTCTCGCGATATCAAGACCGTGACTCGTTGAAAAAAAAAGAGAACAAAAAGTGCCTTTTTTCCCTTCCCGAGAGGCACGGTCGTGCCTCTCGCGAAGGTAAAATTGTGTCTTTCGAGGAAGCAAAACCATGCCTCTCGTAAAGAAAACAAAAAATACGTATTTTTCCTTTCCGAGAGGCACGGTCGTGCCTCTCACGATAGCAAAACCGTGCCTCTGGCGGAAACGAAACAGTGCCTCTCGCAAAAAAAATGCTTTTTTCGCGTAAAAAAGATTGATTTGTTTTCGTCCAAAAGCTAAGGAAGACCGGTGGGAAACCAGAACACAAAAAAATATGGAAAAAACACTCTAAAAAATTGAAAACATGTGCGATTTTTAAAAAAAAATTCGAAGAAAACACTCAGAACACGACACGTGACAACGGCTGAGAACACGCCAAGTGGCGGCACGTGAGAATGATCACTGGAAGGTTTCTGAATGAGTACTCCTCAACTAGTTGCTCCTGGCTTGATGGACGGAATTTCCTATATGACGCTCCTTTAGTCAAATTGTTGAGGTTACCCATACAGCGATAACACCGGGCCGGCTCATCAGAGATACACAACGTGTAGATTGCATCCGGTTTTTGGAATCTGGAGGGTTCCATCCCCAGTCTTTGTTGGTTTTGGGAAACTTCAGCAGGCTGGAACCTTCCAAAAGGTTCCTGGACCGTCTTTTTTTATGTTTTTCACTGGTTTTCAGTTTCTTTTTATTTTTAATGTATTTATTCGTTTTTTACTCCTTTTTTCATGTCCTTGTTTAAAATTTCACAACATCTCAAAAATAATTTCTAGATTCAAAAAAAATGTTTGCATTTTTAATTTAAATTAATCATAAATTTTCAGAAAATGTTTGTGTTTAAAATTTTGTTTGGAAGTTTTAAATAATGTTTCAATTTCAAAATTTGAAAAATAGTTCATGTTTTCATGTTTTGTTTGGATTTCCAAAAATGTTAGGTTTCAAAAATTGTTTGCAAATAAAAAAAATTGTGTTTTCAAATTTTGTTCTGGATTTTCGAGAATTTTTTTACATTTTTTAAATTGTTCGCAATTTTTCAAAAAAATATTCGTTCTTTCAAATTTTGTTTGGAAGTTTCATAAATGTTCCCGCACAAAAGTTCATGTTTTAATGTTTTGTTCGGGAGTTTTGAAAAATGTTCCATTTCAAAAATTGTTTGAAATTTTTGAAAAATGTTCGTGTTTGAATTTTTTTTCTGGAGTTTCAAAAATGTTCGCATGCAAAAGTTGTTCGATCTTTGGCAGCGCAACCTTTTTTTTTTCTAGGGGCACCTACTTGTTGCTATCGAGATGGGCCGGCCTAGTCGAGAGATCCGCCTGTGTGCCGCACAGAACGGCACTTAGGAGCTCCCGGATGAGATCTCCGGTGCGCTCGACCTGCGTACCGTGCGGCATACATGAACAGTAAGTACTTGTGTCCCAAAAAACTAAAAAAGTTTCTCAAAAAATTGAAAGTAATTTGGAGAAATAAAATCCTATACCAAACAACCTCTTTAAATACCACAAATACACACTGAAATAGTACTAGTGAACATTTATTCATCTCAAATATGAATTTAAATACACAAAACATTTCCTAAAATTTATTTTGGGCTTCATAGATAATTCTGTTTATTTTTAGTTCAAACAAATAACAAAATTATACTTCAAATATTTCTCAATTCTCTTTGTATTGAGTCATATTGCTTTGTCTCATTTGTTTTACGTTTTGTGTTGGATTTGTTTTGAATACTAAAGTCCAAATAAATTCCAATTAAATATCAAAAAGAATATTTGGGAAAATACTTTTATTCCTCTAAATGTAAATATTAATTTTATTTTATAAGTTCCAAATTGTTGTCAAAACTCTATAACATCAAGCAATACAAGCAATTTTTTCCTTTAATATTGTTTATATATTTGACATTCCAAAAATTAGATTTTTTGGATGTTACATGCAACAAAGATGATAAGAAAACAACATTGCCGCTTGGATTCATCAAACGATTTCTATAATATTTCATTCCTCGCACGCTGCTTGGATTCATCAAACGATTTCTATAATATTTCATTCCTCGCACGCTGCTTGGATTCATCAAACGATTTCTATAATATTTCATTCCTCGCACGCTCCTCAGGGAGCAAAAGCTCCACATTACAAGTCTCCATACACAACAGTGGGTCACCCTCACCGCCATACAAAGAGAGAAGTGATCATCCCAAAAGAATAGGTGCAAAGATGACATGAACCAAATATTCGTTCACTCAAATCAAACTTGCAAACACCTGACACTGTCAAATTAATAATCTAGTTGGGTTGGAGGCCAGGAGCGCCCATAGGGGGCGTCGACGGCGTTGATATTGTGACGACTGTTGGCCCGGAGGACGGCAACTGCGAGGCTTATGGACCTACGGTTGTCGTTGCCATACCTCTTGTGCTAGGAACGATCACGGCTTCTCGTAGTGATGATGTGCTTATCGGTGCCGTCATCATGACTTGCTGGAGCGTGATGGCCCATGGGGCTTCCTCCTCATCTAAAGCCGAAGGCCGGATGGATGTCGCTGGTATCCTCCATTGACGTCGGCGTTTAGGCTAGTTGTGTGTTTTTGGGGTTCATTACCTATGTCGGGAGGGGCTCCTCGACTTCCGTGTACGCGACGAAGATTATGTTTGCTTTGTTGCTCTCCTCATCGGAGAGTGAGATGAGGCCGACAATGTCGACATTGCAATCGAAGACGAAACCGTTGATGATGTAGTCTTCTCGGTTGTGGTTGACGAAGGAGTTATCACAGACCATAGCGACGAAGTGCGTGTCTAGGGCAAGGTGTTGGACCTCTAGAGGGTCACCACAATGACACACCCGTGACCCTTGAAAGTGTAGAAAACTGTCAAATCCCTCGGTAGGGTGGATAGCCACCACTGCAGAAGGTCCTAAGACGACAGATGTATCGAAGACCATTCGACCAAACAGTGTGTGATCACAAATCACAAACGCTAATAATATAAATCTTGGTGCCAGAAAATAAAACGTGTGCGACGATCCATCCAACGGGCACAATGGTGGTATGCAGACCATATGTGATAGAGGGCACACAGCTAGATGAAAAATTCCGTGCCATAACGTGCACGGTTACAATGTTCTATGCATGTGTGTTTGTTGCCAAACGCTTTGTAAAAACAAATTGTTTGCCATGGCTAGGAGGATCACACACAATGCATGGTGCGAGTACTCATGTGTGATGATTTGAAAGTCACACATATGTTCCTTATGTAAACACGTGTGTGATAACACATGACACCGCAAATGATTATGGGTTGGGAATTGTGTGCTCTAATGTGTATTAAATAATCATGTGCCATACTAATAACAAGCATGCACGGTTGATGAAACAAGACGTGTCCTAGTAGCTCGTACCCATAAATCTACGAGTCCAACCATTAATGGCGTGCACCAACTCGTACCAATCCGCAAACGCTTCAATGCAAAAATTAATGGTGTTATACGTGTCTCTTGCAATCAACGCCACCGCTTCCTGCGTCTTTCCTCATTTGTTTCCCGCCGCCACCAGTGAGTGGATAGCTATATGCCCGAGGTGGCAAACGACGCACCATAGCGACACTGTGCAGCCGCCCATTCGCATATACACATATTCCAAGCACACGGGGCCGCCGAAGCGCCACCTCCCTCGTCAACCTCCTTGATGAGGAGAATGAGCCGAAGAGCAAGAGCATCGTTGGCCGTGCCGGTGCAGGAGCCACGACCCATGGACAATGTCAACGGGGGCATGGTGGACGTTCAACACACAATGATCATGTTGCAGAGGAGCCTTGCAGCGCATTTGGCCAGACACCACACAAAAGCTTAAGAGCGGCAACATTGCGGCATGGTCCCACCCCTCGGGCCATTGGCTCCGGGGCCAATCAGGGCCTGAGGCCCCCGTCGGGAATGGGCAGCAAGCATCTGCGCCGCAGTTGCACAACATCCTTTCGGCTGTGATGTCATTGCCAATGCCCGTGCCATCCTCGATGCCAACGGTCTGGTCGCGAAGCTCAGGCGCATCCTTGGCGGAGATGGTTTCCCCGACGAAGTAGAGGGACATCACCGTCTAAACTTGGCGATGCTCTGATGAAGTAGCCTACCAATGGGTCGGCATCGGGATGGAGCAGTACCGCACGCGTGTCATGCACTTTCTTGCACGACCTCAAGAGCTACTAGATGAGGCCCAACCCTCTGGTCGCGACTCTGGAGACTAGGAATGAACGACGACAATGATGCCGCTCGCTTAGCCTTTTTAGCAATTAATGTTGTCAAATAGTGGTGACATTGCCTATCTATTTTATTATAATTGTATGGAAATATCGCTTATCGACATTTTAAGTCGCTAATCATCTGTAAAAGCGAAAACAATTGCCCCTTATTTATAGGAAGTGCCAACGTTGTTTAAGCATTTCTGTGTTTTAAAGCCCAGTGGTGGTTAGTCATGTGACCCACAATTTTACATTAATAAACTGTGTACAAAATGGCAAACACATATGTGCAAAGAAAATATTATAAGGAAACACATGGTTTTTAAAATGTCGAATTGATAGGCGGTGATATCCAAAATTGCGGAGGAGTGAAGTTTGAGTGAGGACGAGAGGGGGGGGGGGGGGGGTAAGGGTGAGTTTTTTTTATAGATGGGCGAGGATTTTCTGTGCCAAAATAATGCGTTGCGGAGGCAAGGATTCCTAAACCACACATGCGTGTGATTAATGTCACCAAGATTGAAGGGGCATCCACATTTCCATTGTCATTTGTCCTTGATTCTTTTTCTAAGATCAACATATGCCCTACAATACACTTTGTTCAATTTTGGCACCTTTTCGGGTTGGATTACTATATTTAGGCTATTAGGTGTATTTTCTAGGCATTTAATGCATACAGTTTCCAATTTGAACCATCGGTACATGAAAAAGTGCAAAAAAAAATGGTTCAAAAAAATGATACTTGTGGTATTGAGTAAATTTGCACGCCTTTTACCAGAAATGAAGAGAAATTGAAAGGACATGTGTGGCAAGAGTCAACCACAGACGTGTCGTTTATTAGTTTTTAAATTCGAGAAAATGAAAAACATGTTTGAAAAACATGATATCTGGCATGTTGTCATGATATGAACTTAGTATGCCATGATAAATATTTGAGAAGGTTTCACTAATATCGTTATACACGTTTTGCAAAAATCGTACCATCTCCGAGGAAGTTTCATGGTTTAAAATGGGGAATCGCTAAGTTTGTAGGGTAATCCACATTTCCTTCGTCGTTTGTTCTTGATTTTTATATGATCAATATACACCCTACAATGCATCATGTTGAAATTGGTACTTTTCTAGGTTCATTTACTATATTTAGGTTATTAGGTGCATTTTCTCAGCATTCGGTGTATATAATTCAAATTCGAACCATCTGTACGTGAAAAAGTGCGCATAAATGGTTCAAGAAATCAAACTTGTAGTACTGAGTAAATTCTCATGCCTTGTACAAGAAATAAACAGAAAGTTCAAGGATATGTGTGGCAAGACTCAACCACAAACATGTCGTCTATTAGTTTTATTTATTCTAGAAAATGGAAAACATATCTAAAAAACATGATACCTAGCATGATCTCATGATTTCAGCTTAGTATGATGTGGTAAATATTTGAGAAGGTCTGACACAAGTGGTAACAAAAACTCCTCACAAGAAGAATCATGGTTTCCAAAAGGATACATGGCAATTTGAACTTGAATTGATGATGACTTCATCTTTTCGCCTTGAAACTATTTCCATGGTTCGCAAGCACTATCAGCGAGGTTTGAATTTTTATGCATTTCAGGACTCGTTTACTATATTTAAACAATTTATAGCACTTACCTCACATTTAGTGCATACATAAGTCAAATCCCATAGTGGAGCGTGATAAGAAGGATGTGGATTCACATTTGATCTGTGTGCACCGTGCGGTGCAGACGCCTGATCTGTGGGGCTGGGTTCTGGACCAATTAGAACATAGTGGACAATATGGTCAGCGCACACGGTTCTTAGAGGCACACGATCTTTAGAAAGGAAACATGTGCGGGAAGAAATAACCAAGTCTGTAGGTGAATCCACAATTTATTTCGTCGTTTTCCTTGATTTGTTTATGATCAACATACACCCTATAATGCACCATTTTCAATTTTGGCACTTTTCTAGGTTGGTTTACTATATTTACGCTATCACCTGCATTTTGTTCATATATTTACTGCATATAATTCAAATTTGAACCATCCATACATGAAAAAGTGCAAAAAATTGCTTTAAAACTCATGCTTGTGGTACTGAGTATTTTTTCATGCCTTCTACCAAAAAATGAATAGAATTTCAAAGATAGGTGTGGTGGTCAACCACAAATGCGTCGTTTATTGGGTTTTTAATTCTAGAAAATGAAAAACATGTCTGAAAAATATGATACCTCACATGGTGTCATTATATGACCTTAGTATGTTATGATAAATATTTGAGAAGGTTTCGCTAATGTCGTTATACACGCTCTTCAGAAATCGAACTATCACCGAGGAAGTTTCGTGGTTTCAAGAGGGAAATCACCAAGTTTGAGGGTGGGGGGGGGGGGTACACATTTCCTTCGTTTGTTTTTCTAGGATCAACATAGACCCTACAATGCACCGTGCTCAAATTCGGCACTTTTTTGGGTTTACTATATTTAGGCTACTAGGTACATTTTCTGCATATAATTCAAATTCGAACCATCGGTACATGAAAAATTCAAAATGTTGGTTTGAAAAGTCATGCTTGTGGAGTAAATTTTGATGCCTTTTACCGGAAATTAAGAGAAATTTAAGGATATGTGTGGCAAGAATCAACCGCAAAAGTGTTGTTTATATGTTTTTAATTCTAGAAACTGGAAAACTTGTCTGAGAAACACGATACATGGCATGGTGTCATGATATGACCTCAATATGTTTTGATAAATATTTGAGAAAGTTTCTCTAATGTCGTTATACACGCTCTTCAGAAATCAAACCATCGTCGAGGAAGTTTCGTGGTTTCGAGAGGGAAATCATCAAGTTTGAAGGGGAAACATTTCCTTTGTCGTTTGTTTGAATTTTCATGCCATTTATCTGAAATGAAGTGGAATTTCAAGGATACGTGTGGCAAGAGTCAACCAAAAAAATGTCATTTATTGGGTTTTAATCATAGAAAATGAAAAAACATGTCTAAAAAGATGATACCTGGCATGGTGTCATGATATGACCTAAGTATGATGTGATACATATTTAAGCACTATGCAAACTACCATGTACTATTTGAGACCAGTTTTCCAAAATATAGTTTTTTATCGCAAACGATGCCTACTAGAAATTGTATGCGAAATGTTCGATGGCCCGAGAGAGAATTATGATTGCATGCATGCACATCTTGCTTTTATTGTCGAGTTGCATGCTCAAACTATCATGTGTTCACTAAATATTTATATAGATTATTAGACCACAACACACACGGTCGTTATGGCGTATCGTGTGCGTCACTAATCCCTATTACGGACGGCTGCGAAATCAGATACATATGTGATGTTTCCTAATATCGCACATATAACATAACGGCTCCCATGAATGATTTAATCAACTACTACTTTCTTTTCATAACGTAAGACATTTTACATGTGTATGAATTTTTTAGAGATGGGTCTACCAAATTTCTCTTTTTTCACACACGAGTATTTTATACACTTCGTCTGTGTTATGTGCTCCCCGCGCGTAAGTTTCGAGTTTTGCAATAAAATTTTCACTAGACACATGTTTTTAGAAGTTATTCCTCCCACCCCATCCCGACCCACCACATTTTAGCAATACCTTCCCATCCTTTCCCCCCACTAGGCGGCTCAAACCCCTGCCGCCGCAACCAGCTTCAACCACATCTCCATCTGCCCCGAACCTCATCGATCTAGTCAGATAATCCACCGATCTCCATCCCCGCCTCGGCATAATTTCTTAGATGGAGCCTGTGAAACACCCTCATGCCTCCAAATCCCCATCCCCTACTCCCGAGCATCGCCGCAGAAGGCCAACCATATATTACGGGGAGGTCAAGGAGCCGATGACCAAAAAGAGGTTTATCAGGGCCTCAATAGCAGTCAATGGCATGGTGGCTAGTGTGCGTGTCGACCCGGAGGAACACCTCACTGCCGATGTAACCTACTTGGGGCGGGCTCTGGCCCACATGAAGTGCCCGAGCAACTACACTTGGGATTTATCAAGTATGACTTGTCTAGTTTAATTTACCAATACCAGTTGCAATGCCTATGTTTTGTACGGTTGATGTATTAAGCATGTTATAGTAAACACGCCTAACGTGTCTTAAGTATTTTCCCACCTTCTTCTAGAAAACCAGGCCATTCTATGCTCTAGCAGCACTTGCCTTGTGATGTTTAACTTTGTCCATTTCAGTTTCATTAGTATCAATTTTAATGACTATATTAGATTGTGTGTAGTTAACACGTGCCTTGTTTACTTCTGTAATGCACACTATGATGTTCAAGTATGAACTGTTCATTTCAATTTTTTATCAACACCAGTTATAAACTTACAATGCCTACGTTAGGTCGTTGTTAAGCCTGTTATGGTAAACAGCTCTATCCACTTTTTACTCTGTCCCTTTGCTACCGTGTTACTCTTTGCAATGAAGATATTATTGGAGATGTTGCCATTTAATCACCATCGCTATTTTTGTGGAGGTTAACCATGTTGTAGTTAACATGCATTTCCAAGTACTTACGCGGGGCCACAACTAGTGATATTTTTGTTTGCCGCCAAGGTTAGTTGCATCCCATGTCTTATAGTATTTTACATCATTTTTGCATTTGTAGTTTAGCTTCTAACATTTACTTGTTGCTTGTAGGTACTTAGGTTAACAGTACTGATCCACGCTTCAACCCCTTTTGCATATGCGGCAATGACATATTCATGAACAAGTCTCAAGCGAGAAAACTAAGAAAGATTGTTAGGTGCAAAAATGGGTGATGGGAATTAAACTATTTGTTTACACTTTATCCAAGACAACAATGAACTTTAGGATGGTAAGTAAGCTATTGCATTTTTCTCCTGCCCACAACGAGTTACTCTATTAGACCTGAATATCTGAAAGTTTTCTCTTTTTAGTGGTTTCTGAGGCAATTTACTCATGATCACCTTGCAAGATACATGATCGGAGTGGAGGCAACGGAGGATAAAGTATATAAATCATACTACCATGATAATGGTCTAGAAGTCTTCCCGAAGACGGTGAAGGATGGGCGGGCAGTCATCACAAGGGGTTGGACAATAGTTGTGCGCGCCTTTGGCATGAAGGAGAGCACAATACGGGCATTCCGCTTCTTCAACACCGTCGACAACCAAAATGATTTACACTTCTCTCTGAACCTTTACCGCATCTAATACTATATATTGTTGTTCATCATAGCTAGTTTGCTGCCTAATTGTGTAATTATTAAACATATTGTACCGAGATATTGATTTATGCAATGGTTGTTGAACCAGTGTAAATATGGTATGTATGATGGATGTGAAATATTTGAATGCTACACTTCATAATTCAAAATTTGAAATTTTCCATTGAAATAATAAATTACAGTAAAATCCATAAATAAATAGATAGAAGGGGATACATTATGTTACACACAGTTAGAAAGAAGTGCAATGGAAAAATATAGTATACACGATTATTTGATGGATAATGTGTGTGATTGTCAGCAATACGACACACGTTTCCATCCCATCTACGGGTGGGAAGCAATACCAAACACGTTTCCATACCATATGCATGTGCGATTGTTAGTAAAACCAAAAAAGTGTCCACCTTGTGTGCATGTGTAATATCGGGCGCAAACAACACGGTTCACATACGAAACACCTGTGTGATAGGAATACTTATTGCACACGCTTATGCAATGGACACGTTGGCGATAGTATAGGCACCACACACATTTTCTAGTTCTTGACTATTTGTGATATTGTACCTATTGCAACCTGATCGGTAGATTAAATGTTTGTGATATCCATCTTTTGCACATGTGTATCCTTGTAAAATTGTTTCAGATGCCTAGTGATTGCAAACATGACATCAAGGTGCAACATGTGGGATAGTCCACGACTTCACATACAAATACTTTAGGAAATCATCAGCAACTGTCGTCCCTATCATAGATGATTTGTCTGGATCGTGTGTGATGGACCCCTCCTATCTCCAACATAGGCAAGGTGGCGATTTAAAAATGTGTCACAGAAGGTAAAATATGTTTCCACAGGACAGTGCTGCAGAGTGAGCGTAGCTGGAAGTCATAGATCGAAGGTCGCACGGGGAGTTTATCCAAGTTCGGACCTCTGGAGAGTAATGTCCTATACATCATGCTTGTTGCTTCTATTCATGGTGGGGATACATTGTGTGAGGGGTTACAATGAAGTAGATGGGAATTGCTACCGAGAGTATTCTGTCGAGAGTAGAGCTTGGGATGTGAGGGCTCTAGCCTCCTATTATATACATGACAAAGGCTAGAGTTTAATAAGTGAAATGCGATCTAGGTGGCCGCTGCCACCATCTTGGGTATCAAGATGATCCAGGGTCATGTGTGCCCTTCCTTCAGGCCCCGTTGTGGTTTTAGATTAGTAGTAGGCCTCTTGGGCCTATTGGCAGGCCTACTACCGGGATCCACGATGGCGAGTCACCCCCAATATATAACACCTATAGTTTCCCCCGAGTGCAGCAGAGGTGGCATGAGTTGGCCTTTGAGACCTCCATCGCGCTCCTCCTTCTACACTGCATTTGTCAGTAATTTCCTTTAAGGAGCCCAGCTCCTGACAAGGTCTTTGCATCAAGTAGTCTTCAAGCATGTCTACCAGGCATTAAGAGATTTTTTAATTAAGGTCACATGTGTGGTCTGCCCAACTGAATTGGGTCCTTAGTTGTTGGCTAGATCCCAATTGAAGATGAAACTTATGCCCATGTGCCCACATATTGTGGAGTGGGAAACCACAAGATAAGTGGATCACATGTCACGTTGTGTTGTCCGGACCTTCGATTTTGAGTGAACTATAAGGGAGGAAAAGAGGAGGGTTTTGTTCTTCCTCCATTTCCCCTATTTCTGCCTCTTCGCCTCTTATTTCCTAGTATGAGCTGTCATCGCCATTCCTTCGTTGTCTCCTCATGCAACCCTTGTTGATCTCCCGTTGTCGATATGGACAAGACTAGGAACGAGGGGAGGGCATGTGCCCTCAGAAGAGCGCCACTTAGAAAGGTGGGGAGAAACAACCGCTAGAGGCCAACTGTCGGTCCAGTGGGAACTAGGGTACCCTGGCCCATCTGCCTGCGGCCCAGGAGGCGACACCTCGCAAAAGGCCCAGTAGGGGGGCCACGTAAGATCTCCACATGTGAAGCACCCCGTGAGGCTCCAACCTCACGAGGCCCCTCCCCATGAGGTGGAACTCTTCAAGTCAAGCACCTTCAACATCAGGCTCCCTTGCGAGGCCCTCCTCGCAAGGCGGCTTCCCGCGAGGCCCTCCGCCTGTAGGGGCCATGCGGCATTGGTCGCATGACTGCGCGCCCAGCACGTGGGTGACACTCCCGCGTAGGCAAGGACACCATGGTCGTGCCAGCAGGCATAGACAGAGAGGTTTTCCTTTCTGGTGATTAAAGGGAAGCACCTGTTTCCTCCTCCAAAGAAGGTTCCCAAAGCTTGCCAATTTGGTACAAGATGACCATGGTGACACCGGTCGCCAGGACAGAGGTCATCATCGAGCCCACCCACGCGTCATGGATGACGTCTTAGTAGACAAAGACCGGCTTTTGTCAGGATATACTGAGCATCTGTCCCCCTTCGAATTGCCGCCCTTTGGCTGCCCTTTCTTGCCGATATTTTTGGGGAAGAGGACCAAGGCAAGGATAAGAGGGGAAGTGTTGTCACGGTAGAAGGGATCTGGCTCTCCGACACCCAATCATTCATCCATCCAGTTGTCTTCGACCTTGTAACACCTATGTCTCCCCAAAAGAAAAACGACCAAGCAGGAGTAGAGTTTTACCTCGCAAGGTGTCCTGAACATGGGTAAACTGTGTGTTCTTTGTCGTGTCCTATGTGTGCACTCTTGTGAAGCTCCGTTCTCCATAGTCGTAGTCACCGTTGGGTCATGAGATAGATGCATGAAGAGGCCCCAAAGTTGGAACCGGGGTTTTGGAGAGCGTACCCTATCTCCAATGCTTCTTCGACATTGGCGTGCCAGGTAGGGGTCTCTTCTTTGGTTGCAGCATCATCGACCTCAACATCGACATGGCTCACGCACGCCAGGCGCGCACCCAGCACAGGGCCAACCGTGTCCGCACGAAGCTCGTCGTCAACGACAACTGCCGCGCCGACGCCCGTGCCATCACCGAGACGGCAGCAGGGGAGCGGCAAGCTTCCTCCATCCACCCATCCTCTCAGCAGCAGCAGTAGCAGCCCGAGTGCACCAACGATGCGTCTTCACTCACCCGTTGTGAACCACCGGTGCCAAAGGCCATGCTGCTCATGGCGCTGGAGCTGCTACGCTCTATACTGACTCTGGCCAGCTATGACGCCTGGCTCACGCGCATCACCGAATTCGTCAACACCATAGGGGATGCCTCGACGCCCTCTCGCCCTCTCCTGCCTCCATTGATGTGCGGCGCACGGGCAGAACACAACGCTCCTCCTCCACCTCCTCCGGGCGGTGACGAGGCGAAGCCTCGCCGCCATATGCACGTGGGCTGGAGCCATCGTAGGGCGCGTCCTCACCCAACCGAGGCGGTACCAGCTGCCAGATCATCTAGTGCGCGCAACCAGACACGTGCATTCTCCTCAAAGGTAGCACGACCGCCAAAACTGCACCATGTAGGACATCACAGCGGTCAGGTGCTACAATTAGGGCACTTTCACCAGTGGAGTCGCCATCGTCTGTGGGGGTTGCCTCGCCCTCAACTCCGAGCTGTGCTGCATGCTGTGTCCCGTCAAGTGGAAGCCCGAACTGCCTACTCACTATGACGGCACCCCAACCCCACAAAGTTCTTGGAGCTCTTTGCCATGGGCATCCAAGCTGCGGGCGGCAACGACAAGTGCATGGAGAACTGGCTTCCCATCGCCCTCAAGGACAATGCACGCTCGTGGCTAATGAACCTCCCTGAGAACACCATCTCCCCTTGGTCAGAACTCTGCAAGCAGTTCATCGCTAACTTCAAGGGCACGTACGAGCGCCCCCTCACGCTCGTAACTTGTGTGCCGTGCACCAACGCCTTGGCGTGACCCTTGATAACCCACAAGTGTAGGGGGTCGTTTGTATCCTTTTTCAATAAGTAAGAGTGTCGAACCCAACGTGGACCTAAATGTAGAACAAATATTCCCTCAAGTTCTATCGACCGCCGATACAACTCTGCGCATGCTAATGCTTGCTTTACCTAGAACAAGTATGAAACTACTTTGCGGGAATAAAACTAGAAGTACTTTGCAAGATAATAAAGAACATGGAAATAAAAGTTAGCTGTTGTTTTAATAAAAGAACAATAAAAGTAAATAGTTTCGTAGAAAGCTTTTTTGTAGCGCAAGAGAAAGATTGTCCATATGCAATTGAATATGATACGATAGATACTTGTTATATGCAATGAGGGAGAGTCATACGTTAACATACTTTCCGTACTTGGATCATATGCACTTATGATTGGAACTCTAGAAATCTTCCGCAACTACTAAAGATCATTAAGGTAAAACCCAACCATAGCCTTAAGTATCAAGTCCTCTTTACTCCCATACACAACAACCCCTTACTCGGGTTTATTCTTCTGTCACTCAAGCAATCCACTATAAGAGAATCATGAACATATTTCAACACCCTGCAGCGAGGATATCTCACGTTTGCACGACACGGAGGGCACCATAGAACAACACCATATCATACAACTCACATCCATAACATCATACCATAATTAACCCGTTGGACAAAAGAGATCTACTCAAACATCATAGGATAGCCAAATATCACTGGGAAAAAATATATGGAGTTGAGCACCATGTTTAAGTAGATATTTCAACGGGGAAGAGAGGTGTTACACCGCTGCATAGAGGGGGAGAGATTTGGTGTTGACGGTGCCAAGGTTGTTGATGTAGATCGTCGTCATGATGATTGCCCCGACGGTGTTCCGACGCCACCGGGAGAGAGGGGGAGAGAGCCCCCATCCTTCTTCTTATTCCTTAGCCTCCCCCTAGATGGGAGGAGAGTTCCCCCTCTAGTCCATGGCCTCCATGGTGGCGGAGGGGCAGGAGCCCTCTAAGATTGGTTCTCCCTCTCTGTTCTCTTCTGTTTCGTGTTCCTGTTTTCTGGCCGAAAATCGTTTATTATATTCTCGAGGATCCGTAACTCTGACCGGGCTGAAATTTTGAGGCGATTTTTATCCAAAAAATAGCTTTCTTGTGGCTGAAGGAGAGCTCCAACTGACATACGAGGTGAGTACCACCCACCACACCGCGTTTGGGCTGTGGGTCGCGTCCTGGTGGGTGGGGGGCTGTGAGCCTCCGTTTGCGTTGATTCCACTTCTCAAAATTCACAAATATTCCAAAAATAATCTCTGTAAATTTTTATCGCGTTTGGACTTCATTTGATATGGAATTTCTACGAAACAAAACACACACTAAAAACAGGAAATGACACTGGGCACTGGATCAATAGGTTAGTCCAATAAATCATATAAATTATTGCCAAAAGTGCGTGAACGTTTTATAATATTAGCATGAAGCAGTCAAAAATTATAGATACGATGGAAACGTATCAGCATCCCCAAGCTTAATTCCTACTCTTCCTCGAGTAGGTAAATGATAAAAAAATAATTTTTGATGTGGAATGCTACCTAGCATAATCTTGATCATATATCTAATCATGGCATGAATATTAAGATACAAGCGATTCAAAGCAATAGTCTAGTTTTAACATAAAGACATTAATACTCATGCATCCCAACAAACAATCATGTCTTTCAAAATATCAAGGCTAAAGAACACCATCCCTACGAAATCATATAGCCTTGTCATGCTCTGTCTTCTTAACACAAAGTATAAATCATGTACTACCCCGGTGTCAACCAAGCAATTGGTTCATACTTTTTAATGCGCTTCAGCATTTTCAACTCTCACGCAATACATGAGAGCAAGCCAAGGATATAGCACTATGGGTGGAATAGAATGCGGTGGTAGGTTTCAAAGGGGTAAAAGTGGAGAAGGAAGTCTCGCATCAACTCAGCATATCAACGGTCTATGGAGATGCCCATCAATAGATATCAATGCTAGGAGTAGGGATTGCCATGCAATGGATGCACTAAGAGCTATAAGTGTATTAAAGCTCAATATGAAAACTAAGTGGGTATGCATATAACTCTATAATGAAAAGTTCCCACTAGTATATGAAAGTGACAATATAGGAGACTCTCTATATGAAAAACATGGTGCTACTTTGAAGCAGAAGTGTGGAATTAGCATGCCCCTTCTCTCTTTGTCTCTCATCGTTTTTTCTTATTTATTTTTCTTTTTTCGTTTTCTTTTTTTTTCTTTTTTTCTTTTTTTCGTTTTCTTCCTTTTTCCATTTTATTTCCTTTTTGTTGTCCGAAGTCTCATTCCGACTTGTGGGGGAATCATAGTTTCTATTATCCTTTCCTCACCGGGACATGTTCTAATAATTAATAATGATGATCATCACACTTCTATTTACTTATAACTCAATATTACAACTCGATACCTAGAAAAAATATGACACTATATGAAATTGTGTAATGATCTAGCATAACAAAGATATAAAAAACGGACAAGCCATGGAAACATCATGCTAGCTATCTTATGATCATGTAAAGCAATATGACAATGAATGCTCAAGTCATCAAAACAGAAGCGGTGAAAGTTGCATGGCAATATATCTCAGAATGGCTATGAAAATGCCATAATATGTGGGTATGGTGACTGTTTTGAGGAAGATATAATAAGGCTTATGTGTGATAGAGCGTATCATATCACGTGGTTTGGATGTACCGGCGAAGTTTGCGCTGACTCTTGAGGTGAGAAAGGGCAATGTGCGGTACCATAGAGGCTAACAAATTGCGGAAAGGTAAGAGTGTGTATAATCCATGGGCACAAATTAGTCAAAAAGAAATCATATAATTATTGCAAAAGTTCATTAGCCCTCTAAGCAAAGTATTACTACGCATGCCCCTAGGGGGGATGTTGGTAGAGTTAACCATCGCGCACCCCCGACCTTCACACAAAGATAGACAATCAAGGATAAATTGTGCTCCAACTTCCTAGCATAACAAGAGACTATAAGCCCATGCTCCGAGAATCACAAACCTTAACACCAATATCTTACTAAACACGATCATCCACTAGTACCTCCCACATATTATCATCTCTATATCGCAAAACTATTGCAAGGAATCAAATATAACATATTCAGTGATCCCTAAGTTTTATGTAGGATTTTATGACTAACCATGTGAATGACCAATTCCTGTTGACTCTCTAAATAGATATAAGTGAAGCATGAAAGTTTAATTCTTTCTAAAAAATACCATGCTCTAATAAATATAAGTGAAGCAAAAGAGCATTCTACGAATAACGGTTTTGTTTGTGAAGAGAAACATGCAATCCAAACTTTTAATGATATAAGTGAAGCACATGAAGCATTCTATACAGCCATACTCAAAAGATATAAGTGAAGTGCAATGAGCATTCTATAAATCAGCCATGGACTATCTCATACCAGCATGTTGCATAAAACAAAAGTGAAAACTAAACACAAAAGACGCTCCAAGGTTTACACATATCACATGAATGAAACGAATTCGAAAACATACAAATACTTGTTGAAGAAAGATGGGATGCCTTCCGGGGCATCCCCAAGCTTAGATACTTGAGTCTCCTTGGATATTTACTTGGGGTGCCTTGGGAATCCCCAAGATTAAACTCTTTCCTCTCTTCATTCTCCTCATATCGAGACCGCCTCGATCTTCGAACACTTCATCCACACAAAACTTAACAAAAGACTGGTAAGATCCGTTAGCATAATAAAGCAAACTGCTACTTTAAGTACTGTTGCAAACCCATTCATATTTTATATTCGCTCTCCTCCTCATATTTTTCATCTAATGAGCTCATAATTTCAGCAACTTCCTCTTACATAGATTCCTGCAAAATATTAGTCTCCTCCAAGGCAGCAGTCATTGTTTCAATAAATGCATTGATATAAGCATTAGAAGCATAGTTTTCATAGCAATATTTAAGTATGGAAAAATTTCTAGATTAGTAAAGAGTAGCATCATACTTTTCAATCAAAGAAGCAATTTCATAGGCACCCTTAAAAGCAACAAATTCTTCAATTTGCTCAACATCAAAATAACAATAGGCCACCTTGTCATAAGAAGGTAGTATTTCATTATCATTAAACACACATTGGTAGGGAAGGTGTTTTTTATTTTCTTTAGAAAAACAAGTAAAATCATAAATTTGACATAGATTCCAAGCATAGCACATCAAACTATTAATTTGATGCCACAAGACTTTCCCTTTTTGAGATATGCGGTGTCGCACATAATGAGCATGCTCATTTAATGGTTTTCCCTCAACTAAGCTAGTTGGGTTTTCAGCACACGCACAAAGGGATCAAAGATGATCCAAATAATATTCTTCAGTAGTACGGAACACTAGTGGTTCCTCAACTTTTGGAGCAGGAAGTACATCTATTTTTTGGTATTTTGCATTTCCTACCCATATCTAAATATAGAAAACAACTAATAACAGAAAATAAAAAATTACTTAGTGATAAAGCAAACAAGCACACACGAGAATATTCACCCCACGCTATTGCTCCCTCGCAACGGCGCCAGAAAAAGGTCTTGATAACCCACAAGTGTAGGGGATCGTTTATAGCCTTTTTCGATAAGTAAGAGTGTTGAACCTAACGAGGAGCTAAAGGTAGAACAAATATTCTCTCAAGTTCTATCGACCACCGATACAACTCTATGCACGCTAATGCTTGCTTTACCTAGAACAAGTATGAAACTACTTTGCAGGAATAAAACTAGAAGTACTTTGCAAGATAATAAAGAACATGGAAACAAAAGTTAGGTGCTGTTTTAATAAAAGAACAATATAAGTAAACAGTTTCGTAGAAAGCTTTTTTTGTAATGCAAGAGAAAGATTGTCCATAGGCAATTGAATATGATACAATAGATACTTGTTATATGCAATGAGGGAGAGGCATACGCTAACACACTTTCCATGCTTGGATCATATGCACTTATGATTAGAAGTCTAGAAAGCATCTGCAACTACTAAAGATCATTAAGGTAAAACCCAACCATAGCCCTAAGTACCAAGTCCTCTTTACTCCCATACGCAACAACCCCTTACTCGAGTTTATGCTTCTGTCACTCAAGCAACCCACTATAAGAGAATCATGAACATATTGCAACACCCTACAACGAGGATCCCTTGCGTTTGCACGACACAGAGGGCACCATAGTACAGCACCATATCAACATACAGTTCACACCCATAACATCATACCACAATTAACCCATTGGACAAAAGAGATCTACTCAAACATCATAGGATAGCCAAATATCATTGGGAAATAATATATAGGGTGGATCACCATGTTTAAGTAGATATTACAACGGGGAATAGAGGTGTTACATAGCTTCATAGAGGTGGAGAGACTTGGTGTTGACGGCGGCGAAGTTGTTGATGTAGATCGCCGTCACTATGATTGCCTCGGCGGTGTTTCGGCGCCACTGGGAGAGGAGGGAGAGAGCCCCTCCTTATTTTTATTTCTTGGCCTCCCCCTAGATGGGAGGAGAGTTCCCCCTCTGTTCTACGGCCTCCATGGAGGCAGAGGGGCAGGATCACCTCCGAGATTGGATCTCCCTGTTTGTTCTCTTCTGTTTTGTGTTCCGTTTTTCTGGCCAAAAATCGTTTCTTATATTCCCGGAGATCCATAACTCCGACCGGGCTATAATTTTGAGGTAATTTTTATCCAAAAAGTAGCTTTGTTGCGGCCGAAGGAGATCTCCAACCAACATAAGAGGTGAGCACTACCCACCACACCGCGTTTGGGCCCTGGGCTATGCCCTGGTGGGTGGGGGGGGGCTGTGAGCCTCCGTTTGCGTTGATTCCAATTCTCGAAATTCACAAATATTCCAAAAAAATCTCCTTAAATTTTCATCGCGTTTGTACTTCGTTTGTTATGGAATTTTTGCGAAACAAAAAAACACACAAAAACAAGAACTGACACTGGATCAATAGGTTAGTCCAATAAATCATATAAATTGTTGCCAAAAGTGTATAATATTGGCATGAAACAAGAAAAAATTATAGATATGATGGAGACGTATCAACCCTTCGCAAGTACATCTAGCCCTTAAGCCAAGTGCGCAACAAGATCCCGCGCGCCTGAAATAACAACTTCTCCCTAGGTTGTTTTGGTAATTAATAACAACATATATTTCATTGGAATAATGTTTCCACCAAGTGTATCTCAAAAAAAGTTGAATGATGGGATGGCTAAAGGATTGTGTGGAGAACCTCCCAAAGGAAGGAATGGAATTGGCCATGCTTCAAGCTTGAACACTATACATTTTATATTTTGTGAGAAATCACTTTTGAGTCCATAGGAAAGCCAATACTATTAAAAGGGGATGAGGAATTATGTTGATCTGGTTGCTCAAGGGCTTAGAGATTATCCACCAAAAATACTCACCCATTCTCCCACAAATATCATCTATCCAAAGCTAAAAAGTCAATATTCGGTGACACCAACTTTCCCATTTGGATCCGCCGAGTTTTACCCTACACAAAACCCAAGCCAAACCCTAGCATCTCGGTATTACCAACATTCCATTCGGTGCAACCGAAACCAGTGACCAACATTTCGTTAACCAATTTCTTAAAATTGGACACTCCGAGTATTGGAAATCGGTGACATCGAGTCTTGGTAACTACCTAGGTCACACATATAGGTACTACCGAGATTTATATATCGGTCTCACCAAAAAGGCCAAAGTTGCCACATTTTGCACTAGTCCGTGCAACCGAGTTTTCACTTCGGTTTCATCGAGATGGGAAATAATGTTGTAACGGTTGGATTTTTGGAGATTCCTATATATACCCCTCCACCACCTCTCACTCGTAAGAGAAGCACTCAGAACATACACCCACTTTCCATATCCAATTTTACGAGAGAGAGCCACCTACTCATGTGTTGAGGTCAAGATCATCCACTCCAACCATATGGATCTTGATTTATAGCTTCCCCAAGTTGCTTTCCATCCAATCAATCTCTTCTACCCGTGCCAAATCTGTGAGAGAGTGATTGAGTGTAGAGGACACTATCTTTTGAAGCACAAGAGAAAGGAGTTCATCATACTTACCACATCTATTGCCTTTTATAGGGTGGTGCCTCCTAGATTGGTTAGGTGCGCTTGGAAGCCTCCTACTTCATGTTGTGGAGTTGAACCAAGAAGTTTGTAAGGGCAAGGAGATTGCCTACTTCATGAAGATCTACCCAGAGTAAGGCTAGTCCTTCGAGGATGTAGGCCACCATGGAATAGACAAGGTTTCTACTTCGTGGACCCATCGTGGGTGGATCCCTCCGTGGACTCTCGCGACTATTACCCTCCGTGGGTTGAAGTCTCCATTGTAGGACCGAAAGTATGTATAGAGGGGGGGTGATTAGACTACTTGACCAAATACAAGTTTTGCCTTTTCCCAAATTTTAGTGTTTGTAGTTTTAGCATTCATGGCAAGTCCACCCTACACATGCAAGTCTAAGAGTATAGCAGCGGAAAATAACAACGGGCATGAGTAAAAGGGATAGGGTAGGAAGATCAAACGCAATTGTAGACATGATGATTTTTCCCGTGGTTCCGATAGGTGGCACTATCGTACATCCACATTTATGGAGTCTTCAACCCTCAGAGGGTAACGGTTGCGAGATTCCATGGAGGGCTCCACCCATAAGGGTCCACGAAGTAGCAACCTTGACTATTCCATATGGCTTCCGTCCACGAAGGACTAGCCTCACTATGGGTAGATATTCATGAAGTAGGCGATCTACTTGCCCTTACAAACTTCTTGGTTCACTCCACAACACGAAGTAGGAGGCTCCCAAGCAACACCTAACCAATCTAGGAGGCACCATCCTCCAAAAGGTAATAGGCTCGGTAATGATGATGAACTCCTTGCTCTTGTGCTTCAAGATGATAGGCTCCTCAACACACAGTCACTCTCTCACAGATTTGGCTTGGTGGAAGAGATGGGATTGGTGGAAAGCAACTTGGGGAGGCTAGAAATCAAGATCCATATGGTTGGAGTGGAAGATCTTGATCTCAACACAAGGGTAGGTGGTTCTCTCTCAGAAAATCTGATAGGATAGGTATGGAATAGTTCTGAGTGCTTGTCTTTCGAGTAGGTGGTGGTGGAGGGGTATATATAGGCATCCCCAAAAATCCAACCGTTACACACAAAATGACCAACTCGGTGACACTGATGTGTTAATCTCGGTGGTACCGAAGTGATCAAAAAATGGCAAATTTTGAATCTCGGTGAGATTGATATGTGAAACTCGGTTGCACCGATAAGGTGACCAACGGTCAGATTTCCAATCTCGGTGACGCCGACCCAACAATCTTGGTGGTACAAAAAAATGTGAATTTGTGTAACAGAAAGTTAGCAACCTAAACTCGGTGGCACCGATATGGAATCGGTTGCACCGAAGTGGCTAGGGTTTGGCTGAGCCTGTCTAGGTTCTGGAATTGGTGGCACCAGGATAGGAATGTTGGTTGCATCGATTTTGAATGTTTGGCTATAGACAGACTTTGGTGGGAGAGCTTGTGGATGTTTTGGTGACTATCACTTGTGCACGTATGAGCATTTTGTTCACTAACAAAACCTTACCCCCTTTTAATAGTATTGGCTTTCCTATGGACTCAAAGTGATTTCTCGCAAATTTAAAATGCGAAGTCCTCTTACTTGAAGCTTGGCCAACCTATTTCCTTGCATCTTGGGGGTAATTCCGCAATCCTTTTGCCATCCCTATCATTGAACTTTTCCTGAAATATACTTGGTGGAAACATTAGTTTAGTGACTTATATGTTGTTATTAATTACCAAAACCACCAAGGGAGAAAATGTGCTTTCAATCTCCCCCTTTTTGGTAATTGATGACAACATATAGATCAAAGCTTTGACAAAGATATAATCAATGAATATAATCGTCGATTTGAGAAGTATGTGATAAGCAAGAGCTCCCCCTAAATTTGTGCATTATTTTAAATTTGCGTTTGAATACAAATGCACAATCGATTAGGTACATGGGCGACTTCTTACATGTCACATACAACTTGGTGGTGTGCGAGAATAATTAGAATGAACATCATAGCACAACACAATCAAGCAAAGATGAATGATCATCACATAAGCATTAAGATGATAGGAAATAGTAGCATCACACATTAAAGCGTATGATCAAACATCATCAAACGTGTATCACAAGAAACCAAAAGAGTTTTCAAAGCAAAACAATTGTCTTTCAAAAAAGCAATAAACACCAAAACGCTCTCTCACTCAAAGCCTAAAGATCTATATACACTTCTCCCCCTTTGGCAACAAGTTACCAAAAAGTTCAAAGGCATATATCTAAGCGTTCTTGGGTTGATCTCCTCCGGTTGTTGATGAAGGAGTCGAGAGGACAACGTCGGCGAAGATCTCTGCAGATGTCGTGGATGGAGTTGGAGTAGAATTGCATGACCATTTCATCATTCCATGCAGTAAATTCTCTACCAACAAACTCCTCCAAACCAATGCAGTGGAAATTGTCTTGGACACTTGGAAAATAGTCCTCATTCTCCTTAATGAATTTCCAGTCTACATACCTCATGTCACTCACAGCCAGACTCTTGTCAAATAGCACAGTCTCATAGAAATCCTGTTGCTCTTTGGTATAGAATCTATAGTCCACAACTGTCTTCTTCCTCTGGGCATATGGATCAGCAACTCTCCAAGTCCTCAAACCAGAATCCTTCCTCTTCTTCATGTCCTCAGCAAGTGGGTAGCTGACATTATGTACTGGAAGGTGTGGTCTAAGCTTGATCAAAGCAGACATAGCATCTTCATCCTCAAATTTGGAGGTGGTTCCCTTGTTCTTTTCAGAAGCTGGAATCTGCCTAGATGTCTTCTTAGGCTTCACAACAGCAGGTTTCTTGGGTGCAGACTTGGTGCTTTTAGACGTACCAGTCTTTGGCATAGCATCATCCATAAGCTTCTTTTTCTTCTTGGGAGGGGCCTTCTCAACATGTTATTCCTCCTCTTCCTCAGCAGCAGCACCAGCAGCCTCATCTGGATCTTCAAACATAGATGTAGGCCTGCCACTCACATGGATTATCCTCTTTCTGTCTCTCTTCTCCCCTGCCTTCTTAGGCATAGACTTCCTTGGGGGATTAATGGTCACTGAAGCCCTAGCAGTCTCATGTGCTCTCATAGCTTTAGAGCTAGCATAGACTTTGCTAACAACTCTCCTGGAAGAAGTGGCTTCAGTAGCAGACTTCTTAATAGCCTTCTCTTGCTTCTTGGCAAGGATCTCCTCAAGGACAAAGTCTGAATCCTCCTCATCTGAATTCAGCTTCTTCCTGGTCCTTGTAGCAGTTTTGGGAAACCCATGAGAGCTGGGGGTGCCTGGATATGAAGATGTACTAGGCTCAGGGCTAGTGCCTGAACTCATGTCAACACCCTGCCCTGGCAAATTCTGACTGTCCTCGGCATCTGACATACTGACCCTGTGAATAGAGTATAGAAGAGCAGAAGAAGATGAGTCATCACAAAATGAGGCTGGTTTTTGAAAGATTGAACAAAATATTTCCAAGGTCTTGCATTCTGTCACATGAAAATCGGTTCAGCCGAAGCAAATTTTTCAGTGCTACCAAGACTAACTATCCCATTAACAGAAACTTGGCACTCTTTTCGATGAGACTGAAAAGAAGTACTCGGTTGGACTGAGATAGTTCTCAGCAACACAGAAAGACAAACCCGTGACACCGATTTGTTTGCTTCGGTTCCACCAAGTTCCATCAGGCGGAAGGAAAACCCTAGTAAATCGATCATTTGCTAGACTATGGGAATTTCTTGTGGATAGGAATACGTGCAATAGGTGGCTCATAGAGAAAAACAAATCCAGTGCACAAGAATCAGACGGGGAGCACAAAGGAGGTTGAATCCGTACCCTAACTCGGTGACGGATCCGCTACGGCGGCGATGTTGGAGAAGATTTCATCGACGGCGGCGATTCCTAGCGGCGGAGGAGCGCAGGGGGACAAGGGAGATGACCAGGGGTCTCGAAAATGACAGCTTAGGGTTCTGAGGCGCAACGGTTTGAGGATGAATTTCAAAGCGTTGGGGTCCATAGTATATATACCCACCACTGTTGGTGACGCCGATTCTATATTGTCGATGTCACTGAGTTCCTCAAATGTGCTTTCATCCATAAACATGGATGTACGATAGCACCACCCATCGGAACCATGGGAAAAATCTTCGTGTCTCTGATTACGTTTGATCTTCCTATCACTACCCTTTATTACATGTGTTTGTCTTTACTTTCCACAGCTACACTCGTAGATATGCATGTGTAGGGTGAACTTGATTTGCAACAATTGCTAAAATATGCCAACCAATTAACTTGAGAAAAGGTTAGGTTTTTATTTGGTCAAGTAGTCTAATCACCCCCCTCTAGACCTACTTTCGGTCCTACAAGTGCTATCAGAGCATTGGTCTCCATTGCATTGGTTTCACAACCTAGGAGAGTATGGCGTCTAGTGAGGGAAATTATCACCGTAGAGGTCCATATTTCGATGATACAAACTTTTGTAGGATTTAAAGTAGGTTTAGAAGGCGGGTGATTAGACTACTTGACCAAATAAAAATCTACCTTTTCCCAATTTTAAGTGTTGGCAGATTTTAGCATTCATAACAAGTCAAGCACACCCTACACATTCATGTCTACGAGTATAGCAGCCGAAAGTAAAGACAAGCATGAGTAGTAAAGGAAGGGTAGGAAGATCAAACAAAATTTGGAGACACGAAGATTTTTTCCATGGTTCCGATAGGTGGTGCTATCGTACCTCCACGTTTATGGAGTCTTCAACCCACGGAGGGTAACGGTCATGAGAGTCCACGAAGGGCTCTACCCACGGAGGGCTCCACGAAGAAGCAACCTTGACTATACCATGACGGCCTACGTCCATGGAGGACTAGCCTAACTCAGGGTAGATCCTCATGAAGTAGACGATATCCTTTCCCTTACAAACTTCTTGGTTCACTCCACAACATGAAGTAGGAGGCTCCCAAGCGACACGTAACCAATCTAGGAGGCACCACCCTCCAAAAGGTAATAGTCTCGATAATGTCGATGAACTCCTTGGTCTTGTGCTTCAAGATGATAGACTCCTCAACACTTAATCACTCTCTCATAGATTTGGCTTTGGTGGAAGATATTGATTGGGTGGAAAGCAACTTGGGGAGGCTAGAGATCAAGATTCATATGGTTGGAATGGAATGGCATGATCTCAACACATGAGTAGGTGGATCTCTCTCAGAAAATCAGTTGGGATAAGTGGGGATCTGTTCTGAGTGCTTCTCTTGCGAGTGAGTGGTGGTGGAGGGGTATATATAGGCATCTCCAAAAATCCAACCATTACTCCTTAAGTGACCAACACGGTGACACCAATGTGTGAATCTCGATGGTATCGAGTTGCTCCAAAGGTAGCAACTTTTGAATCTCGATGAGACCGATATATAATTCTCGGTGGTACTGATCAGGTGTCCAATGGTCAGAAACCTCATCTTGGTGACACCGATCCAAAAACTCGGAAATTCCGATTTTATGAGTTGAGGCAATCAAAACTTGGCAGCATGAACTCGGTGGCACTAATGCAGAATCGGTTGCACCGAATGGCTAGGGTTTGGCATGGGTCTGTTTGAGTTTAGGAATCAGTGGGACCGAGTGGAAATAATTGGTATCACAGATTTTGGATATTTGGATTTGGACAGACTTTTGTGGAAGAGTTCTGGGTGGTTTTGGTGACTATCACTTGTGCACGTTTGAGCATCTTGTTCACCAACAGTACCTTGCCCCCTTTTAATAGTATTGGCTTTCCTATGGACTCAAAGTTATTTCTCACAAAATAAAATGTAGATTCCTCTTCCTTGAAGCTTTGCCAATCCATTTCTTTCTATCTTGGGGTTTCTCCACAATCCTTTTGCCATCCCTATCATTGAACTTTTTCTAAAATATACTTAGTGGAAATATTAGTTCAATGATATATATGTTGTTATTAATTACCAAAACCACTAAGGGAGCAAATGTGCTTTCAATCTCCCCCTTTTTGGTAATTGATGACAACATATAGATCAATGCTTTGACATATGATATAGTCAATGAATGTAATCACTGCTTTGAGAAGTATGTGATAAGCAAGAGCCCCCCTAAATTTGTGCATTATTTTAAATTTGCATTTGAATGCAAATGCACAATCAATTAGGTACATGTGTCACTTCTTCCATGTCACATACATCTTGGTGGTGTGCAAGAATAATAAAAGTGAATATCATAGCATAACACAATCAAGCAATGTGAATGATCATCTCATAAGCATCGTAATGATAGGAAATAGTAGCAACACACATAAGTGTATGATCAAACACATACAGAGTTTAACACATCCAAACCAAAAGATAGCAAATGTTTTTCAAAAAGCAATGAAAACAAACACTCTCTCTCTCTCTCGGCCCTAATGATCTATACACCTTCTCCCCCTTTGGCAACAAGTTACCACAAAGTTCAAAGGTATAGAGATAAGCGTTCTTCTGGGGCTGATCGCCTCTGGTAGCTGAAGTTGGAGTCGAGAGAACTGCGTTGGCGAAGGCCTCTGCTGATGTCATGGATGGAGTTGGTGTAGCAACTGGAGGAACTGGTGGAGCTGATGGAGCTGAAGTGACTGTAGCTGGAGAAGATGAAGACGATCTCATCTCTGGAGCTGGCACTGTGGGTGTCCTGGCCTGAGTCCTGAACTGAGAAGTCGTCCGGACAGGTGCAATATCCTTATCATCATCATAAGTGGAGTGTGGGATAGGCACAACATCAACTTCCTGCTTGATCTCCTTTACTATCACGGAGAGTGCATCCACCTTGTTGTTGAGAGTGTGAAACTTGTTGTCAACAATCCTTGAGAGGCTCTCTTGGTTCTTCACGATGTTGGAAATTTCTTTCTACATAATGAGCATAGAACTCACAAGAAGATCCATCTGCTCACTCCTGGTCATGGGAGGCTGAGCACTAGTGTCTCCGGCTGCCTGAGCACATGCCTGTGCTGCAGCTGATGTGGGATGATCTGGGTCCATCACCACAACGCTATCTTTGCACTCTGGTAGCAGTGGCAAATGAGGTCTATCAAGAGCAAAGATGTGCTTCTCCAACTTGGAGTTGTTGAGCATCGGGGATGTATGGTGCATAGCAACACGAGCTTTTTTGGTCAGCAGCAACCCTCTTCACTGTCTCCACAATCAGATCCATCACTCTGAATGTCATATGTTGGTCTATAAGAAGCAATAAGTTGATGGAGTAGCCTCAGATCATCTTCTCATCTCCTGAGTTAGGCATCAAAGTGTGCCTTGGAATGGAGTTGATAGTGCAAAGACCTGCCCGGAGGTAATACATTGATCCTAGCTTATGAGACTTCAGATGTGTAGCAGGGATTGGATTATACATGTCCTTCATGGCATTGTGGCTTGCCTTGGGCTCAGAGTACATGCAGATATCTCCACCTTCCACCTCTGGGACTCCTAAGATGGCAGCCCACTCCTCAACAGTGGACTCATATTTGGCACCTTAAGTCATCCATACAATTCTACCATCTCCATAGAAATGAGCTGTAGGGTAGAATTGCATGATCATCTCGTCATTCCATGCAGTGAAATCCGTGCCAACAAACTTGTCTAGGCCAATGCAATGAAAATTGTCTTACACACTCAGGAAGTAGCCTTCATTCTCCTTGATGTACTTCCAATCTACATACCTCATATTAGTGACAACTGGGCTCTTGTCAAGCAATACAGTCTCATAGAAATCTTGCTACTCTTTAGTGTAGAACCTGTAGTCAACAACAATATTTCTCCTTGTGAGTATGGATCAGCAACTCTCCACTCTCTCAGACCTGAATCCTTCTTCTTCTTTATGTCCTCCACAACCAAGTGACTGGCATTGTGCTCTAAAAGGTGTGGTCGCAGCTTCATGAAAGCTCACATAACATTCTCATCTAGATCTCTGGAGGTAGATCCCTTTTTCTTCTCAGAAGCCAGGATGTCTCTGGTAGTCCTCTTGGGCTTCGGTGCAGAAGGATTCTTGGAACAAGTTGGCTTTCCCTTGGGTGCATACTGCCTGGGCATAGCATCAGGCAAAAGTTTCTTTTTCTTCTTCTTGGGAGGACCCTTTGTGGCTGGCTCTTTCTCTTCCTTAGCAACAACAACAGTCTCTTCTGGGTCCTCATACATGGAGGTAGCCCTACCAACAATAGAAACAATCATCTTCCTGGCTTTCTTCTCACCAACCTTCTTGGGCATAGACTTCCTGGGAGGCTCAACAGTCATGGTGCCTCTAGAGCTCTCAGGTGCTCTCATAGATTCAGAGGGGGCATACTCCTTCCTGATTGTCTTCTTAGAGGGCTTCTTGACAGTATTGTCCTGCTTGGACTTGGGAGGCACTTCATTAGGTATGAAGTCCTCATCTTCCTCATCATAATTGATCTTTCTTCTTACCCTAGTTGCAGCTCTGGGCAGACCAGGTGAGCTAGGCACATCATCTGAAGAGGATGGGCTCTTGTCTGGACTAGTGACAGAGCTCATGTCACCATTTTGTTCCTTCAAGTTCTGACTATCCTTTGACGCAGTCATCTCTGACCCTTTGAAAAGAATATAGAAGAGTAGATGGGTTGAGTCATCACAAAATGTAGAAGTTTTCAAAGATTTGAACAAGAAATTCACAAGGTTTGCATTCTGCCAGATGAATATCGGTACAACCGAGGCAAAATTCTTGGACCCACCGAGACAGACAACCTCCATTCTAGGAACTTGGCACCGCTTTTGGTCACACCAAAAAATGGTAGTTGGTTCCACCGAGGTGTTCTCATTTGGTCAGAAAAAGTGAATCGGTGCTACCGATTCGTATGCTTCGGTTCCACCGAGATTCAGGTTGCGGACGACAAACCCTAGAAAATATTTCGTTTGCTATTATACGAGAATTTTGCGTGGATGGATCAATCTCAAAGAGTGGCTTATCGATGGAAAAGTCTGAATGTGCAAGATTCGAAGATGGGAGCGCACGAGGGGGTCGAAATCGTACCCTAGCTTGGTGACGACTTTGCTACTGTGGCGACAGGGGTGGAGATTCCATCGATGGCGTGGAATTCCAATGGCGGAGGCGCTCAGGAAGACAATGGCGATGACCAGGGGCCTATGTTAGGCAGCTTAGGGTTTTGAGACCGAGATTTTTTATTGGTTCCACCGAGATGCACTTGGGAGGTTTTAATGGTCAGTCATTTTTCAATACGGAACTCCGAGTGCTCCTCACACAAAGAGATCGAAAACTCCTTGTTCAAATTTTGTGATGCAGCATGAATATAATTTGAGACGAGAAAGCATAGATATCTAGAGAAGGTTCCTAGAAATTCTT